>JABSTQ010011583.1:0-732232 GCA_013358835.2 Ixodes persulcatus
TCTGTAGAACTATAACATTAACAGCGATGGTATTATTGTTGTGATCACGTGCTTAGAAATAACACACCTATCATTCATCTTCATCAATAGCGAGCAATAAAAACCTTGTCCGCACAATGACAGTAATCAGTAGCCGCAAGACTAGCTCAGTAGCACCAAGTGCATAGTTGAGAGTGTAGAAACCAGGCTGTTTATAAATATCTGCACTCCTACTTTATTTGTAGTTTAGTTGCATTTGCACCTGCACCAATAATAGGTACTAAGGGAGTCATTTTGTACACTCCAGTTGGTTCGTGTATTTTACTGCTCAGTTCACTGGTCTGCATGTCACGCTCATAACCAGAAAACAAATATCGAGTGCTGAAGCAACACTATTAATGTTCCTTTAGGATCGATACGCTGGCAGATATTCATGCTAGCAAGTCTACAGCTTAAGAAACAAAAACTGAAGGGTCATTGCACAGGTGGTGCGCCGTAAATAAATTGCAGAATAGGTGTGCTGAGAAGACCACCTTCAACGAACTCAGGTATTCACGCACCGAAATTTCTATACCAAGGGTTTCTGAAATAATGGTGATTGCTCATCGAGCGATCTAGGGCCCAGGCTTCCTTCTCGGAAAACTGGCATGCACATGCGCCTAGTATGGGGACGACGCCAGGAGATTCTCCAAACCACTTACCCTACTGAAGTCTGGGGCACGACGTGACAAGGCCAGAGTCACCCGCCTCACAGTCCGCGAAGCAGTGGAGACGTGCACGGGGATGTAGTCCCCTGCGGTGATGAGGAAGTTCTCCGTGGCGTAGAACTACAGGGCGACAATGACCTGCTGCTCTGCAGAGAGGGCGCGGCTGCGAGGCGTCGGCCGCTCCAAGTCCGGACGCAGTGTGTCGGCGAGGAACACAATGCCCGCGCGACCGAATCGAAAGCACTCCTGCAGTTCGTCCTCGTCGAACCTCTCCAAAGGGTTCAAGCGGTCACGGAACACACGCTGCCGTCCCATCATCACAACAGCGTACTGGGCGAACACGCGCTCTCTTCGATGTCGGCGTCGCGTCACAGTCGACATTGCGTCCCTTATCTTAGCCAATCCGTCCGCAAATCAGTTGTCAGTCAGTCGGCGGGCGAGTCGGAGGTTCGGTTGGGCAAACGGCAGAGAAGACAAACAGTGAAAATCAGCTGATAACTAAAGCGCGGAAACGTGCGTCGCACGATACGAGAACAAAACATTTGGATTTGGATTGGATTTGGATTTGCGGCTAACCCCTTTTTAACGGGGGATCCCAGCGAAGCTGGATCAAGCCTGGCTAGCGGCTAGCGTAGCCACAGTTGTTTCCTGGCGCCTTCTCCTCCACCAACACTGCAACCTCTTCTTCGTGATCTCCACCGGTGGAGGTTCGTCGGCTCGTTCGTCGCTCTCCCTAAAACCCAGTGCCACCGCTAACTCGACCCCACACTGTGCCTCCGGCTCGAGCCCCGTGCACTCCAGGATGATGTGCTCCGCAGTTTCGTCGGCGCCCTGCGCGCACATGGTACACCCTACGTCGGTGTCTGAGTACTTGGCCTGGAGCACTCGGGTTCGCAGCATGCCGCCTCGGGCGGCAGCGAGCATCGCGCTGCCCTGGCTATTATCCATGAAGTTCAGCTTCCGCACCTCCTGCTTCTCCCTGGCGTACAGGGCCAGCGCGGGTTTTCGACGTGCCGCCTCCGCCCACCGCCGCGTCTCGCTCTCGCTCACCCTTGCGCGGATGTTCTGCTGCTCCGGCTGTTCCGCGGTCGGGTAGAGTAGTGGGCCGTCGACATCGTACCGCTGCGCCAGCTGACGTGTCCGTCGCACCCACCGGGTTTGGGAGCTCCGAAGATGGACGTACTTGAAGGCCTGTCTGGTCCAGCGCTCCTCACACATCCGGCTCAGGCGCCGCTCGAAGTCCAGCTTTGCTCGGGCCTCCCTGGCTTCGAAACTAGACCAGCCCATGTCTCCTTGGACGGCCTCGTTCGGCGTCGTTCGGCTCACACCCAGTGCCGCCCTTCCAACCTCCCGCTGGCGCACCTCGAGGTATTGCCGGGTGCCTGATGACAGGCACAACACCTCGTTGCCGAACGTGAGCCCCGGCACTGCCACCATCTTCCAGACCGCACGGGTGACCTCGTAGCGGTTGTATCCCCAGAGGGCTCTGGCAGTTGCTATGCCCTTGTTCCTTCTGCTCTTAGCTTTGAGCTTCGTCTCCTGTTCCTGCAGGTAATTGCGTCCCTTCTGCAGGTGTACGCCCAGGTACTTGTATTGGTCCACCCACTCCACCGGGTTGCCCTGGATGAACAGGCTGGCGGCCTCTTCTCCCTCCGTTCCCCCAAAGACCATCAGCCCTGACTTGTGAGCACTGAAGCCGAGTCCCAGGGCCTCTCCCATCTCTCCACACTCGTTCATGAGAGCTTGTAGCCCATGTAACGTGTCGGCCATCAGTACCACGTCGTCTGCGTAGATCAGTCCTGGGAGTCTCCCTCCCCTCCTCTCCCCACCTTCCAAGTACTCCAGAGTGAAGCCTTCTCCACTCTCCTGGAGCTTCCGTTCCATTCCTGCAATGTACAGCATAAACAGCAGGGGCGACAGTGGGCAGCCCTGCCTCAAGCCTCTGGAGCAGGCCACTGGGGCTGTTGTCTCGTGCTGCCACTCTGTCACCACCTCCGTCCCCCGGTACACTTCTCTGATGAGGCCTATCCACTCTCTGCTGAGTCCCAGGCCCGCCAGTTGCCTCCACAGTTTCGAATGGTCGACGGTGTCGTATGCCTTGTTCACGTCGAGGAAACAGAGGTAGAGGGGCCGGACCTCCATCTGGGCTATCTCGATGGCTTGCGTCAGCACAAACAGATTGTCCTCCAGCCGCCTTCCCCATCGGAAACCATTCTGCAGCTCCCCCAAGATGACCTCTTTCTCTGCCCATGTCTGGAGTCGGTTCCGCACCACCTGCATGAACAGTCTGTACAGCACCGATGTGATGGCGATCGGGCGGTAGCTGCCGAATGAGGACTTGGGTCCTTGGCCTTTGTACACCATCCGTAGCTTCGACTTCCGCCATTCAGCTGGAATGTGTCCACTTTCCATGATCCGGCTCAGGGCCTGCCGCAGGAGCTCTCTTGTCTCTGGCCCCAGCTCCTTTACCAATCTCATCGGTATCCTGTCCAGTCCGGTGGCTGTGGCCGCTTGCATCCTCTTGATAGCCCTCTTTAGTTCTCCCTGCGTGATGCCCTCCTTGCTTGGTTGTACCTCCCGCTCCAACCCTCCCTCCGCCCCTTCATCGTCTACGCCATCCACGCTGTCCCCTTTGAACATTCTTTTGACCCTCTCCTCAATGTATTTGATGGCCTCCTTCGGCTCCAGCCGTCTCCCCGTGGTCTCCTCCTCGAGTGTGGCGTCTTCTCTGGGTTTGCCCATCTGGCTTTGAATGTGCCTCCAGAACTTGCGTGGGGCATCCCGCCCTGCTTCTTTTAATTCCTGGAGGAACCTCCTGTCTGCTTTTGATATCTTGCTTTGGATCAGGGCTGTAACTTCCAGCTTCCTGCTTCGGTACTCCCTCCATTCCTTGGAATCCTTCTCTAGAGGGGTCCCTTCCTCTTCTCTCTTTTCTCTGATCTTTCCTCTGAGATTCCTGCATGCTTCCTGTCTCCTCTCTATGGCCTCTCTCACCTCCCCGTCCCACCAACGCTTTCTTTTCCTCCCCTTGTAACTTGCTGGTCTCTCCACTTTTTCCAAGTGGTGGGTCCACCAATGCATGATGTCGTTCCATACCTCAATCTCTTTGTTCTCAGCCTCTGCTTCCAGCTTCTCTGCCGTCGTTTGGGCCTCCTTTTGAGTAATACTGTGCCGTCCTGTCGACCCTCTCTTCACCTCCGCTGGTTTTGCTCCAAAAGCAATCAGTAATCTGTTGTGGTCGCTTCCCAGGCTCTTGTTGCCCTCCTCGTCTATCTCCATGTACTTTAGTCTCTCGTACAGCTCTGGGGACATCAGGCAGTAGTCGATGGTGGAACTTGTCTCTCTGGCCGTCCACGTAGTCTTGCCTGTGCATTTGCTTTCTGAGTTGGCTATTACCATGTTCAGGTGATCTGCCATGTCCAGCATTAGTTTTCCATTGTGGTCCGTTCGGCCATCAAACTCTTCTAGGTGGGCGTTAAAGTCCCCCATTATGATGGTAGGCCTCTTCAGTCCGTTGCAGTCCCTCTTGATGCACTCCACCAGTTCCTGGTTCCTCTCCCTGCTGCCTGTCCCAGTCCAGAGGTAAACAACCGCCACCGCCACTTCCTGTCCCGCCAGCTTCCCGGTTATCCAGACGTGTTCCTGACACTTGGGGCTCTGTCTCTGCCACCCCGGCTCAGTAAAACACCCGACCCCACCCCCTCTTCTCTCCTTTCCCTCTCTGTTTACCCCCTCCCACAGCATCCCTTCACACTCCGGAGGCATTTCTTCTTCCCTAAGATGTGTTTCTGCCACTGCGAATACCCCAATTTTGTCCGTCTTGATCATCTGGAACGCCTCTTCCCATTTCCCTGCCCTTCTTCCGCCTTGCATGTTTAGAAAAACAATCTTCATTTCTTTCTGCTTTTTCTTTACTCTCCTATTCTTCCGTTTTGTTTTCCGGTCCTTTGCTGCCTTACTCATCCTTTTTCCACTTTTTATGTGGACCCCCTCTCTCTCCCCCCTTCCCCTTTTTGTTTGTTCTCCCCCACCTCCGGCTAGTGCCTGTGTCTGTTCCCTTGCTGGAGGTATCCATGTCGGTTTCTGACCAGTTGTTCCAGCACTTGCCACAGGGCGTCTACACTCGGCACACTCCTTCTCCCATTGCTGGCGTTCCGGGGCATCTTCAGGTTGGTCGGTTTCCCTAAAAAAGGGGCTGCCGTCTCCGCAATCCTTCCAGCCAGTTGCTTTGCCCCTCTGTAGGTGTAGCGCATGCCCTCCCTGGTGAAACTCTTCGCGCTTAGCCCCTTACTCACGTCCAGGAAACGTGCTCCGATCCTCTGGCACATCGCCTGGATGCTTGTATTTGCTTTGACCACCTCCTTCTGCCTCTCCTTGTCCTGGTTGGTCGCCTGTGGTACTGAGCAGATGATAACTTCAGCCCCCCTCTCCTTCCATGTCTCCTCCAGCTTTGCCGTCAGGTACTCCGTTTTACCCTGGAGGACCTCAGTGCAGCCCAGGTGTAGCACATATTTTCTGGGGATTTTCCGGGCCAGCTCTTCATACTCCCGAATGGCCTCATGGGCTTGGTCTACAGTTGCTCCCTCCTGGTAGAGGAATTCCACGCTGTCTTTCACCCCTACTTCTCGAACCAGTGCTTCCGCAAACCTCCCCACATTCCCATCGCCTGCCACAATGATCTCTCTCTTCACCTCCTTTGGTGGTCTTAGTGGTGTGGACGCTGCCCTTCTCTGTTGCATGGGCTCGGCTTGCATGGGCTGCGTGGGATGAGCTCTGGGCGGCTTCGGCGCTTCCTTGCTACCTGGCTCCGTCGAGTGCTCCTTTCTTTCCCTTGCCTCTCTTTCCTTGTTTTCACTCTCCCTCCGGTTGCTGTCGGACCTGTTCCTGTCTCTCCCTGGATCCACAGGCAATGTCGCGTTTGCCCCTTCCTCATCTTCATCAGTGTCCGTCCGCTGGTTTTCTCCCTGTGTTGCTCCCGGGTTGTTCTCCCTCCGCTCTCGTCCCCAGGACCTCTGTGTTTCCTCCAGTGCTTTTCCGAGCTCTGCAACTCGCCTTTCCAGATCTCCTCTCCTTTGCTCTTCGGCCTTCCTCGCTTCCCTTTCTGCCTCGAGGAGTGTCTTGAGACATTCCTCTCGTCCCCTCCATTCCTCCTTTGCCTTCACCAGGGCATTCTCCAGCGTCTCTTTCAACACCTCAATCTTTATACACAGAGCGCATCTGTATCGGCTGGTCTCTGCCTCCGCCAACGTGTCGAACGGCGTCGCCTCCAGGTATATCCACCGGTCGCATCCCTCGCACTTTACCATTCCGTCCTCGCTGTTCATCGCCTTTCTCGCCCCTCCTTCCCGTCTCGGCGTCGGTGTTTCGTCATCTTCGTCATTCAATGTGCGGTCGTCCAAGTCCTTACCGCTGCCCTCCTTGACATTTAGGGTTTCCCTCGTCTTCTCCTGCTTTTCCTTTTTTGATCTTGGTTTGGACTTTGGAGGCATCTTCAACGGCCGCCCAAAAGAGAAACCGTGATCGCCAAACGTCGCCCGATCCTCTCGCTGCTGACTATTGGCCCCTCCCTGGGCCAACCGCGCACCTCACTCCCGCATATCCCGCGACTAAAAACTCGTCTATGCGCGCACTGAAGGTTTGAACTTAACAGCCCCGATTCAAACCAGCGACATTGGAGGCTTCTTCAACGGCCGCCCAAAAGAGAAGCCGTGATCGCCAAACGCCGCCCGATCCTCTCGCTGCTGACTATTGGCACTTCCTTGGGCCAACCGCGCACCTCACTCATTCTATAAAGACTGTTGCCAGATCCGAAATCAACGCTGTAAACTTGTGCTGTGTTTGGCGAAACAATAGATGTATCAAAATATTTATGATTTTTTTAAAGTATATATACATATTTGATGCATAAAAAGAAACACTACGATAAGACGTCGGTTTTATTTTTCTTAATAAAAACGAAACTAGCGAAAAAGTTTTTTAAAAGGCTATTTGTTTGCTTTGACCGGCAGGTGGCGGGAGCTACCGCATATTAAGAAAACACGGAGAAATTGTGCATCGAGTTTTGTCGAACGCGGCTAGGTACTCAAAGGTACCTAGGTAGGGAAACGCGGTTGACTTTTAACCGCGGTTAGAGTTAACCAGCTTCGAGCAAACGGGCCCTGAAGCGCTACTTTGTACCCTACGAAGTGCTTCGTCGGCTTGGGGATCTGAACTACGAGGTGATGCCCGACGGAACACGGACTTTATCACGCCGCCCTCCACGACCGGAAGTCCGCGTCGTGCGCCTTAAGCCGTACTACGATCGATAGGACTGTGAATTGTGTTTTGTAATACGCTCGATAGGATTGTGTTGCACAAGTCTACGTAGTTTGCCATTATTTTTGTTTGTTTTGATGTTTTGTTTCACGGCACGTCGCATTGAGACGATGCGCTTTTAAAGGGGGGAGTAATGCCACTCGCGTCGGCGAGCGAGCGCATGCGAGGCCGAGTGGTCACCGCGCTTGACTGTCGCGCGGAAGGTGTAGATTCGATTCCAGTCAGCGGACTGCCCTTCTATTTATTCTTTCACCTTGGCGTTCTCGTAAGTTCGAGAACATTCTCCTCTGATCGAGTTGCGAATGTTCTACGCGCCGAATGTTCCAGCCTGAATGTTCCAGAGACACATGCGGGTACAAAAGGTGCTCCGCGTGGCGAGCCGGGGTCAGTCTCGCCCAGTGTTGGACAAAATACTCGATAAAAGTATTTAAGTTAAGTTACTAAATACCTGCTTCATAAAGTATTTAAAATACTACTCAAGTTACTTTCACTGCAAAGTATCTTGAGTAGAGTACAAATACTTAGAAATGTATTTCAGTTACTTTTGAAGATACTTCCGCATTGCTTAATTTGTATCGACGTCATTGACAACGACAATTATGCAGCTACGCAAATCTGGGTTACCAGAATGGTTTATTAGCACGCAACAACACAAAACGCGAAAAAAAAAAGTATCGTAGGGCTATTTTATGGAGTCCGACTATAAAGAGCAAAATATTGTCACGAATGATAAATGATGAGGCGGCGAATAACTAAAGAAACTAAACGTTTAAGGGGGCGAACTTGTTCCCGAAACAAAATAGAGAAAGGCTAGCGTCGCAGGCGTCTCGACCGCTGGGGCGAGACTGACTCCGGTCCGCCACTCGGCGCAGCTTTTGTACCCGCGTGGGTTTCTGGAACATTCGGCGTAGAAAGTTCGGCGCGTAGAACATTCGTAACTCGATCAGACGACAAAATTCTCGAACTTACCAGAATGTCAAGTAAAGGAATAAATAAAAGAGAAGTCGGCTTTCCGGTATCGAACCCGGAGCCTCCGCGCGACAGCGTCCACGCGAGAGCCAAGCGCGGTAACCATTCGGCCATGCGCGCGCTGGACAACGCGCGTGGCAATATCACTGATAGATGTTACAAAACATTTCTGGGACAACAAGAAAGAGGTCGCTTTAGCTATTGGGGAGGAGATCAGACCGTGGCGCCCCAAGCGGTTAACTTTAGAACTAGATGGACGGGGACAACAAATACAATGGCTCAGCGCTCGGCTGACTTAACCGAACGCGGCGTCAGCGTTCGGCTGGAGTTCGTGTTCTCCGGTGAGGGGAAAGAGGGGCTCTTTTGTTACCACTCCGGCCTGCATGAGCAATGCAGCATGCACAGTGCCTAGCTCAGCACAAAAGCGCAAGTGGGTCAAGTTCGCATCCCCTGGCAACTGCTTTCGGGGGAGATCCGGCACTTAACGTCACTTCACTAATTTTTTGTATTTTTTCATTACTGTGCCTTGCGCTCTATTAAAAAAGATGACACGAACATGCCCACAAGGCCTGTGGGCATGTGCGCAGGCCTTGTGTTGGGTAAACACCGAGGTGTGGGGGTGACAAACGGGTCAGAGCGCTTCGCCAATAGTGACATCGCTGAATATCACATCCTGCGGCGCACCTTAGACGTTAACTACATATTCCCTATACGGGGAGTTCACTATAAACGAACTTGGGACACGGATATGAGTGAATGGATAACAAAGAGAACCCACATCATAGCCACGGCAGTGGTCGCACCTTCTTCAACTATGTTGCGTTCAGAAAATCACTCAACGTCGGGGGACAGTTTGTTGGCATTTTGAGAGTCATCCAGCTCCTAGTTCGTTTCCTGTACTGTTCTCTGCTTATCAATGTTCGCTTACAGACAGTGTTCGCGAGAGCAATAAGTGCCGGACTGACAACACAAAGAAAAGAAAAAACAATTTGACGTTTTGCCTTAGCAGGGTCAAATATACAAAAAGCGAAACAAAAATGTCTACTTTTTTGTGTGTGTCCACTTCTCATTTTCTTCTATTTGTTATTTTCTTGACACTCAAGTCTGCAATGTTCTCGTTGGTCGTTTCCCGGTCTGCTTGCGCCTCAGGGTCAGGGTGGCATCTTTACTTCCGTAAAACCACACCTTTTGTTTGAGGATTTTTTGGGGGGAAACTTTATAGAAACAAAAGGCGCCTTTGGGAAGGCGAGGGGAGAACCTTCATTGTACGAACTTTGGGCTGAAATATGAGTCACAGTCGACAAAAAAGCGATATTTTCACGAGCTCAGTTAAAGTCACCGTAGCTAATCGGAGCTAGCAACAGGATTCGGTTGCTCGAAAGAATGTTCACGTTTGCTCGTGCCACGCTACGCCACTTCCTACTGAAAAACTCGGAAAATGGCGGAATGTCAAAAATGTATTTAAGATAATGAGTACAAGATACTCGGAATTGTAATTAAAATTGAGTATTAAATACTCTCCATCAAAGGTATTTGCAAGATACCAAGATACTCCAAAAAGTATTTAAGATACAGTATCTTGAGTAGAGTATTTGAGAAAGGCACAAGTCTGGTCTCGCCCCAGCGCTCGATCCTGCTGTTGCGCCGATATGGACGCCCGCGACGCTCTATTGCTATCTTCTGTTTTCTTTTTGTTTTGGGCACAAGTTCGCCCCATTAAAAGTTTAGTTTTTGCAGTTATTCTTCGCCTCATTATTTGTCATCCGTGACAATATATACAAGAAAAATAAATGGCCCCAGGACAGTACCTTGGGGTACGCCAGAAGTTACAGGGTGAAAATCTGAGCTGACGTGATTAGCGGTGACGAATTTCTGACGATGGGTGACAAAGCACTCAAGCCATTTTAGTATTTTACTTTCAATACCTATTTTGTTTTTAGTTTTAGTAGCAGGAGCCGGTGAGAGACCTTATCAAATGCCTTCGCAAAATCTAAATATATACAGTCAGCGAATGATTGATTATCGAGTAAGGTTTGCAACTTGTTGGTGAATAAAACCAATTGCCTCTTGCATGAAAATGATTTGCGAAAACCCTGTTCAGCGCGGTGAAAAAATGAATTTGATTCCAAATAATTTGCGATATGGGAGAAAAGCATGTGTTCGAAAATCTTGCATAGGACGCTAGTGATTGATATGGGCTTGTAGTTGTAGGGTGAATGTTTACTGTCATTTTTATGTACGGGAACCACCCTCCCTATCTTCCATCTTCCGGAAGCTCACCAGAGTCAAGCGATTGCTGAAAAACTTTAGCGGGGGCGACAGAGAAATATGAATTGTTTTTTTGCTTTTTTTTTAAAGCGTTGGAGTAACACAGTCAACAACAGCGGAAGAGAAAGGTTTGAGAGACTCAATAACTTCAGCAATACCATTATCATGAATCAACACGACCTTCATGGGTAAATACTCACAATTACTAAACAAAGGCAAAACAGCAAAAGAAACACCCGAAAAAGCACTAGAAAACACGTTGTTAAGCATACTGAGACACTCTTCGTCATCAATTGGTTCAGCATCCAAATTTGTTAGTACAATTCGCGAACTGTCAGTTGTATTTACTACATTCCAAAATTTTCTTGGATTATTAAGCAACATATTCGGTAGCGTATTGGTAAGAAAATTTGGCTTCGCTGATTTGACAGCAGAATCGGATTCATCAGCCGCGGTACGACATATAAATCATCGATATTGGTCGCGAGACGTTTTTGCGCATCGATACAGGCGTTTTTGTTATTGTTGCTTTGTGTTTTTTTTTTTTTTTATTGGCGAGAGGCCTAATGAATGACTTATACCAACGTGCTTGTGGATTGTAACCGATTACACGAACTGAAATAAAACGGTTAGCGAGCTCTGTCATCTTCGTTTTCAATAGCATCCAGTTACATTCAACTGCGCGTTCTTCGAATTCGTTTTGAAATGTTTGTAGAAATAAAAATAGTTCATAATTGATTTGGTTAAAGGGGTAGGGAAACGAAATTACAGCGCTCCTTTTCTAGCTTGAATGTGTTGCATGTTGCACCCTAACCTCAAAAACACCAGTCTTCCGTTGAAAGGCACAAGAAAATTAATTTTAAAGCTAAATAAACGATCTTTCAATGTTCACCTGGTGGATGCATGCGGAGCCTATTGGGGAGGTAATCTTGCAACGTTGGGGAACTTGCTACGTAGTCGTGACGTAGCAGATTCCTTTGGAGCAGCGCCGCTCTTTGGCATTTCAACATTTTCCTTCTTAGCTTTCCTCCTCAACTCACAAATCACGCATTGAACCAAACAGTCCAAGAGGACGGAAAGGGTGGACTCCCCTCTTCCTCGGACCCTCGTTTGTGCACCCGGATACAGCCATTCTCCCCCTAGACGATTAGCCAGTCGCTCAAAACTCGAACAAAAGTTGCTTTCCCCACTCCGTTCAGCCCTAAGCTGACAGTGCTGTGGAAGCTACGTGCTCCTTGGGCCAGCCACACGCTCGTCACCCCACGGGTACTTCGAAAGGCTCGGTTGTAACGCGTTGACGCTATTGGCACCACCACAACGCTGACAACGCCACCAAGGGCAAAGCTCATAACCCCGCCAGCCTTGTCACGTCACGAATGCGGGGAATCTTTTCTTTCTGTTTTTGTTTGCGCCGGATATCCCATGACGCATCGCGCTCTCCGTTCGCTTCTCTTCGAGCGCTTGCTCGAGTGCACCGTTTGGAACGAAAAATATAGCCAATCGCTCAAAATACAAACGTGTGATTATCATTTACGGTTATTATCCGTCATGCTTGACTGATTTCCGAACGAAATTTGAATATTTCAATTTTTGTTTCCGTACCCCTTTAAAGTCAGCATTGCGATAATTACGTAGCACTTTGGTTCTATTAGAAAACTTCAGCACAGGAATAGTCACAGCAATATTTACCAGAGAGTGTTCACTTATTTTCGGCATGTACGTTACTTCTGAGCATAATTCAGGGCAGGTAGTTAATACCAAATCCAACAGGCTCGCATTTGTTGGTGTAATTCTGGATGGTTCGGAAACAATCTGTTTAAAGTTAAAATATGAACACAACTGAACAAATTCCTAACAAACAGATGAGAAGGAGATTAGGCAAGGTGGTATACGTTGACCATTCAATTGCTGGATAATTGAAATCACCCAGCAAGAATACAGGGAATGATGGGTACCATGTTATGACGATCTGCATGGCATCACAAAGCTCGGTGACAAAGCTAGAGGAAGCGTTCGGGGGGCGATAGCAAACCCCGAAACATGTTTACGATGAGCTAGCTTTACAGACACCCAGATGATTTCCAAGCATGACGATATATGAAGCAAGAAAGACTCAAATTCCTTCTGAATAGCTATTAGTACACCATCACCTTGTCTAGCTTCCTATCGCGTCAATAGAAATAAAACTGGCCGCCTGAGTCAAACATTTTGTTATTTTGACGGCTTCTGTAAAAGCACATCCTTTGCGTATAAAGACATAAAAAGGAGACAAACAACAAATTTCTCATTTTGCCCAGTTCAAGCTACCTTATGGCACGAAGACCTATTGGGGAGGTTTACAAATTATGATATTCTGAGAGCATCACTCACCAGTGCAGCAGGGTTCCGTGAGTTAAAAATATGCCAGTTTCGTTGTTGGTCCTCCCGGTGGTGTGGGAGGCAGGTTCCGCTCCGATGGTCTGGAGCGTGGTGGCACGAACGTCACTGAATGGCGGGTCGACTCACTGCTTGAATAGAACTATGTGCATTTAATTACACTCTAGTTACAAATCCCAACTTGGGAGACCATCCTGCCTCGTCTGAAGTCTCGACCCCCGTCCCCAATTTCTCTCAATCAAATCCAAAGTCCGAATCTCCCAAAATCCTCTCCGCACTCCTTTTGTAGGCCCGTAGGGGCTTCCTTTCCCCTCAGAAACCGACCAATTTCTTCAAATTCCACCACTCACACGTGGTACACTGTTCTCCAATGGTCGGCGAGCTGTCAGCCTGGCGCTACAACCACCAAACCCAAATTCCTTGTGGAGTCGTCCTCTGCATTTTTCTCAGTCTGGCTGGCGCCAACAGCTAAATTATTACACCGGACATAAAGCGACAATTTGACCCTAAGCGGCGAAACCCTCTATATACAGACACATTTGGTTAAAAACCACAAGCATCTCCGAGCGCGGGCTCTCCCGGTCTCGGTCCGAGCAGACTCCCGAAACCCGAGACGTTTCTTAACGACCGCGGGGGAACCGCTCCCTTCTCTCGGCCGCTCTGCTCCCGTAAATGCTCCCTCCAAAACGCCGATACCAACCTAGAAAGCTAAAAACAAAAAAAATGCCGACGCAACTCTGGAAAGTTCTAACAAAAGAAAACACCTTTATTAATAAGCATGATTTCTATATACTTAACTATGCCTCAAAACTATAAAAGCTCACAATTTCACCCAATGTGTATGTTTCAGCTTACTTTCCGAACCTTAACAGCCTTTTACATCTCACCCTTGTTGTTATAGTTGTGAGCAAAAAAAGCTGTAGCTGCTAATGCCTGCTCAAGAGTATGCTTAACGTCTTGATTGTCAGTGTCCATCTCTCCTTCAATGGCCGACCGCGATCTGCTGTGCTGCTTCCTAATTATCTTTCTCTCAAAATGTTTTTTTTTTTGGTTCACTTTCAACCAACGCTTGTTATTTTGGGAGCCTGATGCGTTTTTCTCCGCTTTTGGTACTTCCGGCAAAATGCTATGAGGTGGGAGGTATATGTAAATCCACATCATTCTAATTTATAAATATAATTTACTCTGAATCCGGTCAAAGTCATAAGAAGGGTACAAGAGAAACTCTGGTGGAATTTCTGTGCATTATTTTCATTATACGACTCGGGTTTGAGTGATTGGATTGAGGATCTCAAGTGTGCTCAAACCGTTCACAGTGATTGTAGTTTTCAGAATAGTGGCGTACTGGGGAATATATAAATGAGACAAGTTATGTGTTCATGCAAAACACACGGTGGCCGAGTGGGCTAGTGCACACCAGCTCGAAGCACGTGGAGCAAAAGCTCGCGCTGTAGAACCTAGGGATCTTGGGTTGAATCCCCACCCCTGCCCGTTTGGATCCGGATGAGCATCGTACCGGCGTGCGATCGAGTATCACTACTGCGTGGTGCACGTTAAAGACCCCAGGGTAGCGGTTGTACCGCACTAGCTGAATTGATCATCAACAGCTGAGAGACAAGTCACCCGTTGAGGCAGACTAAGTTCAGGCTGTATAAACATACCCACACAAATTTTATTTTTATTTTTCAAGTACGTTTGGCAGAGGCTGCAACAGCTGTTCGACGAACGGAAAGCACCTTTTTTTTGTTTTTAAAGAAATACATACATGGAAAACAACATTTGTCTCTATGTCCAGAACACCAAGAAGGGTCGACGCAAGGATTTTTACCTTGCAGCCTAACCTTTCGGTGCTATATTTGACATTTTCCGGGAATGTTCACAGCTGCCGTTGCGACCTTGTCACTCTTTTGAACTTCGATGGTCTCACTCCCGATTCTTGGGGGGGGTTTTTTCATCTTATTTGTTTATTTGTTCTCGGTGATAACTTTATTCTGCGATGTCTAGTAGTGCGTAGCTCTCGCGTTCGATGCAATTTGGAGCCCTAAGGCCCGACGGTCGCTTCGTCTCGAAATGTGTAATGAAAACGACTGTTACTGTCAAAATATTCTGTATCATTCGTCATTAAACAAACAATCACAGGTCTAAAGATATTTCGGGTCTATTAAAGTTTTGACACCTGTTTTTGAAAGATAGGCGTTAGAACGATTGAATTAGGTGATCTTTCACTCGCTACTGTAGGTACTCACCGAAGAAACAGCGAAAAACAGCCGCCGGCTTCGACTCTCGAGGGAAAATGTTTGTTTACATCACCTAATTTCCCTTCACCCATTGCATTCCTTCCTCTTGGCCTACCCTACCTTTGCCCTGCTGTCCCTCATTACTCAAGCAAAGCTAGCGTTTAGCTAGGGTCGCACTGTAGCGAATAATCTGGAACAAATATATTTCTAAGATGGCAAAATACTACCAAACGTATTTGAAACTAGGTATCTTGAGTAGAGAATATTTAAGATAAGGGACAATTATGTAAATGTGGCGAAAAACACTAAACAGAGCAGGTTGGAAGAGGGGAAAAGATGAAGGAGCTAGATAAGGAAATGTTATTTTTGCAGGAGCTCAAAGGCAGGCCGCCTATACTTAATCTCGCAACTATCAGCAGTGTCCAAACGCAAGCGTGTGACTTTGGATAGTGCCTTCTATGCCCGCGTTCTTGTTCAAACAAGGTTTTCTGCTACGCTATGAACCACGCATTTGTGCCGTTGTCCGTACTGTAGACATTTGCGAAATGGAGCATAGATGGGAAAGGTTAAACTCGTATCTTATCGTAAGAAAGAAGTAGTCAATATTGCCAGCAACCACTCAAGGGCAATAAGATCATTCAACAATGCATGGAGGAATTCGGTCACCGTTTCAAACGGGAGATTGACGGGTCTGGTTTTCTTTGCATAAAATATACCTCTCGCAAAATCGAAGCGATCCTAGCAGCATAATGCCGCGCAAAGCACATTGGAAACCCGTTAGCCACTAAGTTTCTCTTTCGATTTGCCGACCTCACAAGATCCCGTCACAACCAAATGCAGTGCCTGCATTTTCGAATATATAACTTTCCTTAAATGTATATTACTCTAAGTGCTGCCTATCAATACTAATAAAATGTCGGGGCACGTTTTCTTGGGCTCCCGACGTGTTAGAGTTAGAGCGCAGGTAAACATGTGAGTACGAAAGCACATGGAAGAAGTATAATACTTGGCTGTTCATCCTGTTCCATCATATCCTCAATGTCCTAGGCTTTTTAAATGATCCGTGAGCTGGGAGGGTCCTGTAGCACTACGGAGTGGTAGCCGGGCCTGCCAGGAAGGTATGGGAAGCGGCCGGCTGTGCTCCGACTCCTCGCTTAGCATAGGCAGGTCTTTACGGCCGCTGAAGGTCTGTGTTTCAACGGGAGCTCTCGCGAAGCTGCATGAGTGCAGCTCTGTGTTTCAACGGGAGCTCTCGCGAAGCTGAATAGCGCAATGCAAGCGGGCGCTTACTTCATTTTCATGCAGTAAGGCACTATTTCGACAACGGGGCTATCCAAATCGAAACTATGCCACTCCTCTCCATGGACAAATAGGTCTCATAATGCAAAGGGTGCAGTGTTGCGTGCAGGGATTTTTCGAAGTAGCCTATTGTCCCCGTGCAACTGTCAAACCCATACTTCACAGGGAAAGGTCATAACCACACGCGGCCCTGTTGAGCATGTCGCTCTTTCAGACGCTGCAATCCCATTGTTTGGACACTGGACAGATTTCTTGGAACCCGCTCAGTGGCAGGTTTTGCACAAACTGCGGCTGAGGCCATGACTGGGATGCACCCGTTATCGACAAGTATGATGTTTCTCGTCGTTCGTTTTTCAATCCATGCAGCTAGGTAAGTTCACACACAGTTTATTGTATAATAGTATAGTTTGACCGCCTTTATTATAAAGTGTAATGTATTGTCCTATCCGCTGTTGACGACTGTCAACAAACATGCGTAGGGAGGGGTTCGTGAGAAAGAAAAGGATAATTGTTTAGCCTTTGTGTTATGATTTTTCTGCCTTTTTGGCAGTTACCGTAAAGGCCCGTTCACACACTTGCAATCGAGTAGGACTAATTCAGACAAGGCCGGCTTTTAAGCCTATTGCGACGGCGTAGGACCGGATGCGCTGATACGGAGCAGGTGCTAAGCCGTCGCAAGAGGCTTAAAAACCGGTCTTGTCTCAGGCGGTCCTACTCGGTTGCCAGTGTGTGAACGGGCCTTTAACTTTTTAACTACAGCTAAAAGAAAGACTTCAGGCAGTTTGAAATTTTTTTTCAGTGGCTACGTTTACATGGATGCGACTGCAGCGCATCGGGTCCATGTAAACAACTCGGATCGGATCGGATCGGATCCGATCCGATCCGCTGGGACGGGGTGGTTTGAGATGGTATCCGAATCGAGACTCTCCATGTATACGCTAGCGGATTGGATTGAGTGCTCGAGCGAGGGATTACCGGAGCTTTGCTTTGCATGCCGCTAGGCAAACCGGACACCTCGGAAACATTCTGAAGGTCACGAAAGTTGCGTTGTGATCCTTCGACACGAGGTTCCGCTACTGGTCGATCCGAATCCATGTAAACGCAGTGGCTGAAGTGGATCCGATTCGCTAACTGGATCCGATGCGCTGCTGTCGCATCCATGTAAACGTAGCCAGTGTCGTGTTTCACAATTGCTGAAAGGATAAAAAAGATGAATCAATAGTTTTAAGCATTTAGTTTGTCAAACAAGGTTATTATTAGTTTATAATGCTAAAATACGTAGATATTGTGTCTTTTTTTCTTCTTATTGGGCTAAAAAAAGTAACTAGTGGAGGAAAATTGAAGATAATCTCCTAAGTTGCTGCTCTGTGCTCTGGAAGGGGAGGAGGGGGGGGGGGGGGAGCCAACGACTGTGATGTACTTGGGTGCCATTTCCGGCCCCGTGAAGACACGTTGCAGCCGCTGTAGCGTATCCAGTTGTAGGCCTTACCAAAAAAAAATATGTAAGGAAATAAGCTACTCGCTACTTGCAAAATAGAACGAAGGCGCTACAGACCTACGTTACGTCAAAATGAAAGGAACACGTTACCGTAACCTATAAGAGGTTACGCACGTTGCTTATTTCTCGCTACTTTTACATTACTTTTGAATGGCGTCGATCTCCCTGCCTGCCATTGACGGCGGCGGCTTTTTTGGACACAGGGACCAAGGGCGTGGTCGTTGGGGTTTTAAAGCGAGAGCTTTACGGGCAGCACATTGCAGAGATTTTGGTCTCGTCTCCGGTCGTCACCGCGCCCGAAGATGCGAAAACCCTTCTCTTCCTCTTGCCGCGAGGAGAGGCCGTTCTTCGCGAGGAAAGGCCAGCCCAGGTGTCCCGCCAATAACTGGGCGTTGCTGGGAGAATGTCGATGTCGTCTGCTTCAAAAGAGTTCATTTCAGACATTCCTCGCGTTATGCGAAATCTGTCTTTGGCAGTATCCAGTTGCTACGCGTAATGTTGGATGGTTTTCAAAAACTTCCAACGCACATAACCACTTACTTCACGGATCATTGGTGGCA
Organism: Ixodes persulcatus; assembly: GCA_013358835.2. Classification (NCBI taxonomy): domain Eukaryota; kingdom Metazoa; phylum Arthropoda; class Arachnida; order Ixodida; family Ixodidae; genus Ixodes; species Ixodes persulcatus. The sequence goes on from JABSTQ010011583.1 coordinate 18,209, forward strand.
GTCGTCAGTGGCATCCACGAGGCCAACCACGACGGCGATGAGAATGAACCGCGTCGCACCTCCGTCCTCAGGTACATGACGGCGCCATTCCACCCGCATTGCGGGACCGTGCTACAGCTATCAATTTGGTTTCTTCGCACTTTGTGAGCGAAACATACGACTTTTTTTTTTTAAACGGGAGTGGTTGCGTGGGGAAAAGAGGAACAAAATTCTGAAGATATCTGGGATGAGCGCAAACATTCTTACGCCTAAAAACACGAAAAAAAAAAGTTTAATATAATTGTTTTGAAGTCTTGGGAAACTTCAACGAGTAACGTAATTACGTTACCAGCTATCTCGCGTAAAAGATTGCGCGAGAGTTTAAAATACTGTCGTCAGCGCGTGTGCTTTATAAATTGCATTGTGCTCGGAGCACGTGGAGCGAAACCTCGCGCTGCAGAACCCAGGGATCCGGGGTTAATCCCTACCCCTGCCCTAGAGCCACTAGAGAGTTTTAGTAGATGGTTCCTATAACGATACGATAACCATGCGATACCGATACGCAGAATAGGTGCGCATTCCTGTTCTGTGTATCGGTATCGTATGGTTATCGTATCGTTATAGGAACGATCTACTAAAACTCTCTATTAAATGAGCTGCGCTTCGAGTATCGGTACTTCGTTCCCCAACATAGTTGTGGGCGCCGCCATTTTGGTGCTTGTGGAGAGCAGACGCCACTGCCGATCGCCTTGATTCATAAGTGCGAATTCCTCAGCATTAGATTCGGTGTTAGGAAGCTCATGTATTATTGCTTTGCTTTGTCGCGAACAATTTAAATATTTGTGGAGGACGACAAAGCGTTTCCTGTGATTTCAAATAAAGCTTCAGATAACTGGCAACCATGATTTTAATCCATAATATGGCCAAGTGTCGTTACTCTGAAGCGTAGCTTATTTAGTGACAATACTCCGCCCGTTTCGATCTGGATGAGCATCGTACCGGCGTGCGGTCGTGTGTCACTACTGCGTGATACACTTTAAAGACCCCTGGCTAGCGGGTGTATGTACTGCACTGGCTAAATTTCTCATCTACAGCTTGGAGACATGTCGCCCGTTGAGACAGACTAAGTTCTAGGCTGTATAAACATACACACACCCCAATTTTTTTTTAATTGCATTGTCAGCGCAAAATTGGAATTTGCTTCTACTGCCTGGGGTTCACTTAATTTCTCATAATCTAAGCGTATTGAAAGTATCCCGAGGCGCTTTATTCGCTGAATTAATGATCTATACCAGGGGTGGCCAAGCTGCGGCTCTTTGTGTATTAAAGTGCTGCTCGCGCCTCCCTCCACAACCCCCCCCCCCCCCCCTCTCCCCCCGGAACGCGTTTTGAACCGAAAGACAGGTTGCGGTTTGGTAGTCTTGTGCTACTGCTACCTTACGTACAGTTCAACTGCTTTTGACTCGGATAGATTGAAAGTAGTTCGAGCTCTGTTTATTGCTCTGGACAACAGTTTGCCCCCCCCCCCCCCCCTCCCTCCTCCTCCACGGCTCTTGGAAGTTTTGTGGTTTTAATGCGAAAACATTAACTGTCCCATGGAGCGAGCCGACATCATCAGCTTTGTAGCCACGCCAAACGGCAGCTAAACTCCCCTCTCCCAATGGAGCGGAGTGAAGCCGCGATCTGGAGGCTCCCAGCTTTGAAGCAGCGCAAAAAGTGACGAAAAACGGCAGCTTAATTCATACTTTTTTTATTTATTTATCCTTAAGGGTACGGGCGGGGCATTACATAAGAAGGGAGTAGTTGAAAACTTGAATACACTTCGACACTTGACAACGTGACAACGGCAAAAATAAGAAAAATAGAGTCAAAATAACAATAGTAAAAAACACAAAGTACTGATATGGTTTAGGTGGGCATGATTAGTGGATGTGTAAGGAAATTCCCTGGCGAAACCTTATTGGGTCAGTAATGAGCACAGCTTCGTCGGGAAGGGAGTTACAGATGGCTATTGCGTGGGGGAAAAGGAAGTGTTGAACGCAAGCGTTTTGCCTGCAATACGCTTGATGCATTGACACTGATATAGGCGTGATGATACTCTGTCAGGAGGAGCAAGAAGGGTGGCATGGGAGTATGGATAGTTAAAGTAGAATTTATGCAATAAGCATACCCGAGAATTCAATCTTCGATTGGACGGTAAGGGTAGTTAAAGAGTTTCTTTATGGTGGGTCGCACTGATGTTACGAGTATAAGCTGATGCGATGAATCGGGCTGCGCCGGTTTGTATGCGTTCCAGGTTATCAAGGAAGTAAGCTTGAGAACAGTGCTAGATGGATGACGCATGTTCAAAATTTGGTCGAACAAATGTTCTGTATGCAAGCTTCTTAAGGTGACTGGGCGCGGATTTTAAATTACGTTTCGGGTATCCGAGTGTGCGTTATGCCTCAGCTATAATATTATCAACATGTAGTACCCAAGAAAGCGATGAGGTTAAATGTACTCCTAAGTACTTATAAAAATATGATGTATTAACTGGGGTTCCGCCGAGTGAATATAAATACGTATGTGTAGATTTTCTCCGGGTAAACGAAACTACTTGACACTTGTCCAGGTTGAGAGGCATAAGCCATTGTTCACACGAGGCATTATTTTGTGTTCGGTCGTCCTGCTATATGATATGATCTGAATCATTTGTTAGTGGGCGATATATCACGCAATCATCGGCGAATAGCCTAATTTTCCAAAGGATGCCATGAGGAAGGTCGTTTATGTATATTAAAAACAGTTGTGGGGAGAGTCATGCACCCTGAGGAACTCCTGATGCTACTTTACCAAAGGGTGATTTGTGATTATTCGCCAATATGAACTGAACTCTCGAGGTGAGAAAATCCTGAAATCAAGTGATGAAAGTTCAATCAATACCAAAAACGGAAAGCTTGGTGAGTAGATGACGACGCGGAACACGTTCGAAGGCCATCGCGAAGTCTAGAAATATTGCATCTGTTTCGGTCATTATTATACATGTTTACAAGTAGGTCATGAGTAAACTCTGCAAGTTGGGTTTCGCACGAGAGACCTTTACGGAAACCGTGCTGGTGTGGGTTAATCGAATTAAGGTGACTTACTATGTTCTAGCTGATTATATGCTCTAATAGTTTCGAAGGAACGCTTAATTGTTAAAGAAATGGGGCGATAATTAGATACAAGTGATCAATCACCACTTTTATGGACAGGGGTAATTTCTCCAATTTCTCCAGTCTTTTGGATTTTGGCAATTTGAGAGTGATTGGGAGAAATTGGGGATAGGTACTCACTAGCAACAATATTGATGCTTTTAAAGATTTGTTGCTGATGTTATCCGTGCCAGCAGATGATGATAGTTTTAGTTTGTCAATCAAGGCACTAATTCCAGCAGATGATATACCAACATGTGGCATGATGGCGCTAGTCAATGTGTGGGAGATGCTACTTCGCCAAGGCCTCCGTCCGTGAGACAGAAATGAAAAAGTCGTTTAATGCTGTCGCGCTTTTTCTCTCAATGATGGTATCTTTATTGCTGTCTGTCAGCGACAGAGATTGGGAGTGATATTTGGGTGACAGAAGTTACCAGAATCGGGTTGAGTTAGAGAGAACAATGAAAGGCATGTCGGAAGATAAAAACTTTTCCTTGGTCCGTTTATTACTTTTTGCATATTCCTTTGAGAGTTCACTGTGTGCGTTCCAATCTTGGACGTGACCAGTGCGTTTAGCTTTAGGATACATGCGTTTCTTTTTGTTTCGTAGTGTTTTTAGTGTCTTGTCAAACCAGGGGTGGTTCCCATCGTACTTAATACGAACTTTTGGTATAAAAATGTTGAGGAGACTGTTTATTTTTGTTTCGAAAGATATTCCAATTTTCTTCAACAGATCTCGAATAAAAGTTCCTGCTGAAGTTTGTGTAAAACGTTTGTAGTTCATTATCGATAGATTCAAAATCTCCTTTTGTTGTAATCTTGTGATGAATTTCTGAGCGGGCATTTTCTGAATAATAGGTAATGACACAATCATGCAGTTGATGGTTGGTTAGTCCTGGTGAATGAATAATATTTTGAATATACTAGGGGGTAAAGACGAGGTCGAGCGTATTTTCGAGCCTTGTTGGATGACTAACTACTTGAGCGAGGGTGAAGTCGAGCGTGAGATCAAGAAAATCTTTACATTCATTTGCGGCACTTTTTTTCGTCAGCGTAAGTGATGACCAGTTGGTGATTGGAAAGTTAAAATCCCCAAATAGAAAAAAGACTTCTCTGGGGTAATTATTGTGGTGTTGGAAGACTACCCAATTAATATTTTGCAACAGTGACGTATATGTTTAATAAAGCCAAGAACGCAACTGCTCGAAACCGAAACCGAAACCCTCGCACGGAGGGCGGAGAAGTGGAGGGGAGAGAGTGAGTGGCGGAAGTCACGTGGCTAAACCCGACCGTGCGTTCCCCCCCCCCCCCCTCCCCCGTTTTTTTTTTTTTTTTTTTTTTTTTTTTTGCGCAGCAGATGACATGTGTGGCGGGGAATTGTTTGCTGTGCGATTCCTTTGCAGTTATGTTTGTTCCGCTCGCTCTTCTGCAGTTCAAGATGAGTTGTTTTGTACATTCAAGAGTTGGAGATGAGTAGTGAGTGCCCGTGGTGTCCTTCGTCCAAAAAAGGTGGCATTCTGTCGCAGAGTCTACACAAGTCTCCGAAAGATCGACGTGATCGGGACCAATGGCTGGCTGCGATTCCTGTAGAACATTTACGGGCCCCTCGGAAAGCGGACGTTACCCGATTTATATCCCTCGAGCGACACGCGCTTGGCAGCCGAAATATCCTTTTATGACGTCACAACTGGTTGGATGTTTTTCGTGTTTTCTCGAGTTTAGGTACATCTTCGGTGAAAACGAACGTGATACTCAAATACACCCACTAAAAATCATGCTTCAAAGGCTCGTCAGCGCCAACACGTCCTGAGCGCAACTATATACGTATAGCTAATAGCAGCTATTATATTCTTGCGCGTTACACATGGTGCATATTCTAAACATGACTCTGAAGACCCTTACACAGCTGAGTTTGAGAAAACTTGACTGCCTTTCGACTTCGCGTAACAAGGACATCCGGGCTTCGTAGGCCCCGTGCCAATTAAGCTACCCCTCGAACTGTCGATTTGCAAACTGGGTTGCGCCACATATCGTACAGCGTCAAAAGCTTAGGTAGTTTAGGTTCGAGGCAGGAAAACGGTTGCAAAACGAGGCTACACGGTCCAATGAAGACTCGTCACGAGTCAACAAAATCAAGGCACCCGCGACAAAACGCGTGCTGCACGTCCGGCTCCAGAATTCGATCGACTGTCATGGTGAGCTTCCTGAATTTCTTTTTCAAACGTCAGCTCCCCAAGCTTTTCTCTTAGCGGAACAAAAATTGGCCGGTGGAAATATAAAAAAAAAGTGTTGCGCTCTTTTTTCTGTAAAATTAATTCTTGCAACCACTGGCGGCACAGTGCCTTGGCTTTACTGGAAACAAAGCAACCCACGATGTAGTTCATGCTTCCGCGGCAGTCTAGTACAGGCCTATTCGCCACTCCAGCGAACTATAGGGGGCTCGCTGATCAGGAAAAATAACGGATGAATGGAGGTCGTTTTCGTCGTTCAGCACGCGAACCACCATAAATGTCTTGCACTGGAGCGTAAAATCGGTGTTACAAATGAAAGCAAAGCTATTTTTCGACGGTAGAAACCTTCTTCTAGTTAGTGCGTAGGAATGACATGCCGGAAGCCTAAAAATAATAACTGGAAACGATGTTTGTTTCTATGCTCCCTATGAGAACCAAGCACCGATAGCAGACGACAGTCTAAACGACCTCCTCTCCCGAGCTTCTCGGCGTTGCCGCTGTGCGGCGTCGATTTCGCTGGAGTCGCCAATACTCCATCTCACAAACATCTTCGATGCAGATAAAAGCACGAGCACCAAAGCGTGACTTTGTAAAATGTCTTGTAGGCACGAGTTCTCGTACCGACAAAAGCATTTCCTTGAGCTAGACTCACGCGCCTGTGCCTTTCTTTGTACTGCACATATTTGTGAGACGGAGTATGGGAATAAAGGCACGCCCCATTTGCATTCAGCCAAAAAGAAAATAATATTCTTTTCGCGAAAAAACAACACTCTCTTTTTCTTTTTTTTGCAAAAGGTCAGTGACTTGTTCAACTGTATACGAAGCACGGCACGGGTGCACCGATGACTCGCGGCCGTTTGTCGACCCAATGCACTCAAACGCAACTGTGCGTATGGACTGCCGGAGCAGAGAGCTCATGGTTAGCACGCTCTCAGGGGCCGCGAAACTGAAATATGTTAGGCTATTCTCGAGACGAAATATGCATAGGCTACTTAACATACAAACCAAGTCACACAATAACTAGAGCCCTAATCATTGTAAAAATGGGCTGTGTATCGTTCGGGCCCTTTGATATACTTGGGGACAACTTTTCTTGGAAAAGAAGCCAAAGCTGTGGGTTCCCGCGTGCTCGCGCGCGGGAACCCACACAGCTGTGCTCGCGCGCCCCTGACTTTTTCGGAAAAGCCAGTAAACAATTGTCCCCGCGTATAAAGAGTATTCATTGGGCGCCATATTTGTGGGTGATGTCTAGAGCGCATGCTCTGAACGAGCCAACATTAATAGGCTGCTAAGACAGGCAATCTTGAGGGTGCGGAATGCACGTTACAAAAGAACTGTGGAAGCTCGCCATCAGCACGCGCTCAGCAGTCGTGCACACAGCTATGGCCGCCAGTGAATACTTCCTATAGCCCGTGAGGAAACCACAAAAACAAGTGATCACCAGCAAAGGTTCGTACGCCTGTCGTTCGCGTCACGATGTCCCCTTCGCCGTCGGCCCTGAGGGGCGCATGGCGAAGGGGACATCGCTTTTCGTCCACGCGCGACAGAAGGCGAGAACGACGAGCGCACAAGACACCGTAAACCTTTTGCTGGCGATTGTCTGCTCTCAGGCTAGCAACGGGTCCGAGCTTCACAACTGTTGCGGTTCCCATAATTTAGACCGGGTGACAAGGCAACCGCGACGGAAATGTGACGTCGGAGCCCCTGCCAGCTGGAGCAGTGAGACGCTCTTTCACACGTGCTTCAGACAAATACAGAAACAAAAAAGCTTAGAAACAATGAAAACAGAACTGAGAGATAGTTGGGCCGAAAGCACCAAAGTTGCACTCATTGTTTTATACCTCTGAAAGGTTATTCGCAGAGTGCTCCAGCATGCATGCTTCGATACTGGTTTTTTTTTTTCTCTCTCCCAGTTGATACACCAGACATTTAACCCAGCGGCTTCCCGTGTTTTGATTTGACGTTAACGCAATCTAGGTTTTAACTAGATAATCTAGCTATACTCTAACTCACAAGCTGGCTTCAGAGCTGGCCAAGGCACGGATGCGAGTGAGTGACTCTGCAGAATGATTTGTGCGCACGGCTATGCTCGCAGATTAGAAGGGCTTTCCGAAACAACCGGCTCGTGCCAGTGCCTTGATCAACCCTGGAGCCAACTATTGGGCAGGAGGTCGAACAGTAGGGGGCGCTTTATCGAGCTTGTTGTCCCCACAACCCTGATGTTTACTAACAAAGCAAAACAAAGAAATATACCTCGCCTAGCACAATCTGGGCAGGAGCACTTCGCTCTGATCAGCGCTTTGACCGCACGCTTCAAATTGTCATCTTCGATTTCTCTGATCAAAAATAAACAAGAAAATTCAGTCTGTTGCCCCCACAGCTGAAACGTAACGCTAGAAGCGTGACTGTTCCGTCTTCAGTGCAAGCTTTCTGCCCTTGCTAACACAAGTGTGAACGCGCAGGCATGCGCAACCAAAGCACTGCGGAAGCCATGGTTTTGCTTCCAAGTTTCGTAAAAGACCTTCCTCTTGGTAAAAGGCAATACACTAAAAGTGTAATTAGTATATTTAAAGTATACATTTAGGAGCACAACCTGCTTAAGGTATACTTAAGGTGTACAAAAAGTGCACTTGTACTCAGTAATGAAAGTACACTTGTATACAAAAAAGTAGTACAAGTAAAAGTAAAAATGTAGTAAAGTGTTAAAGGGCCTCTGACACGCCAAAAAAAATATTTTTTTTTCATGCTAAACGTTGCAATGGCATATCAGGACATTACAAAAAAAAAAATTTTTACTATAGAGTTGCGTAGTTTTTTTATAAAAAATAGAAATACGAAATACGCCGTGCACTGTGACGTAACAGTGTACCGCAAGGTGTCGGGGCGGTCAGAAGGGAGGCATCGCCGGAAGTCACGTGAGTTGTATCCCTCCTCGTGCTTTCCGCGAGCGCGTGTAATATTTTTTTAATATTTTTGTTATTCTCCGCACCTCCACGAGCGATCCAAGCAGACAAGGTTTCTTTTATTTGCTTTTCATCGCTTAATGTTGCTGTAAAGGTAGAAGAAGCGGAGCCAGTGAATTGACGTGATCAACTACAATGCCTAGAAGGTGCTGTGTGAGGGACTGTCCCGGTATTTCAGCAACTGAAGAAGAGATCACACTGCATGCATTTCTGAGAGACATACATCGGCCGCATGAGCACCCAGTAAACGAGTTCTACTCATGCTCTAGACAAAATACGTACTTTGTGCTCGACGTTTACTTGTACTTGGTACACTCACCAGTTCGTATTCTTTAGACGGCAGGCATCTACAGCCTGGAGAGTATCCGATGATTCAACGACCTCGGTGTCTCAACCTTCAGCAATGCGATCGGGCGTATCGTATGCTAGTAATCGTAATTTCTGCGAGCGTTCTATTTTTTTTTTTTTTTTCAAAACTTGATAGTTTGTTTTGCGCCCAGTATAGCCCTGTATTATCGGACTGACGGCATGCACTCGTACACTGGCTTGTACTCGTAACGCTTTCATCATTGACCTCCATCACGTCGATCCACTGACTCTTCGTCCTCAAATTTTACAGCACGCAAACTAACCAACGGTGCAGAGATAAAGAGCTAGTGGAACTGAAACTTCGTTTTCTACGATCGCTCGTACGAAGAGCAGAATAATAAAAAGAAAAAAAGTCTTAGGCACGGTCGCGGAGAGCACGAGGAGTGAAACTCACGCGAGTTCCGGTTAACCCACTTTTTGCCCGTTTCGATCTGGATGAGCATCGTACCGGCGTGCGGTCGTGTACCACTACTGCGTGGTGCACGTTAAAGACCCCAGGCTAGCGGTTGTACTGCACTGGCTAAATTTCTCATCTACAGCTGGGAGACTCGTCGCCCGTTGAGGCAGACCAAGTTCTAGGCTGTATAAACATACAAACAACCCCAATTTTTTGACGTAGCTCGATGCCTCCTTTCTGACCGCCCCGACACCTTGCGGTACACTGTTACGTCACAGTGCACGGCGGGAACTTTGAATTGGGCCTCGTATTTCTATTTTGTATAAAAAAACTACGCAACTTTATAGTGAAACAATTTTTTTGTAATGTCCTGATATGCCATTGCAATGTTTAGCGTGAAAAATTTTTTTTTCTTTTTTTTTTTTTTGGCGTGTCAGAGGCCCTTTAAGAGCACGACAAAGCCATGAAGCGTTAATAGTCTTCATGACGCAGATGCTGTTGCTCCTGTTCACGGCTTCACCAAGTACCTCGGACGGCGATGGGGCCTGCCCTTCGTCATGGTCGCTGGAATGCCCGTTCAACACCGACTCAGCAGCGCAAGAGGAAGCTCCTGCTGCCTCACTCCTGACGTGGCCAACGTGGTCCCTCACCGACAACAACCGCACGATGGCGCATCGTGGGACGTTTCCGTTTCCGTCCGTCGGCTGCCTTCAAAAGCATCTTCCACCGCTGGAATCGCTGGGGCACGGCAAAGCCATGCCGGCGTTAACAGTCTTCATGACGCAGATGCTGTTGCTCCTGTTCCGGCTTCACGAAGTACCTCGGACGGCGATGGGGCCTGCCCTTCGTCATGGTCGCGGGAGTGACCGTTCAACACTGACTCAGCAGCGCAAGAGGAAGCTCCTGCTGCCTCACTCCTGACGTGGCCAACGTGGTCCCTCACCGACAACAACCGCACGGTGGCGCATCGTGGGACGTTTCCGTTTCCGTCCGTCGGCTGCCTTCAAAAGCATCTTCCACCGCTGCAATCGCTGGGGCACGACAAAACCATGCCGGCGTTAACAGTCTTCATGACGCAGATGCTGTTGCTCCTGTTCCGGCTTCACCAAGTACCTCGGACCGCGATGGGGCTTGCCCTTCGTCATGGTCGCGGGAGTGCCCGTTCAACACCGACTCAGCAGCGCAAGAGGAAGCTTCTGCTGCTTATCCCTATCATTTTCCCACAGTTCGCGTGCCACACCATTTTCGTATTACCTCTCTAACACTCAAGTAATAGCAAGCTCATCTTATAAATACCTGGGTGTTCCTCTCACCCCTGACCTATCATGGACTACTCACATAACTTCTGTTATTTCAGATACTAACCGCGTTCTCTCGGATATTTGCGCAGTAACCTCAAACTTGCTACACCCTCCGTAACACGACTAGCGTATACTAATCTTATAAGATCGAAGTTAGAATACGCCTCATCTATATGGTCCCCATGGCAGCCCTACCTTGCAAATTATCTAGAATCCGTCCAAAACAAAGCCCTTTGTTTTATTTATAACAACTACTCGCCATATACCAGCATATCAGGATTACGCCAATCAGCTAACCTTCGCTCACTTCCCCTTCGAAGCCGAGTATATCATGCCTTTCTCTCCTCCATCGAATTTTTTATCACAATAGCCACCTCAAAGAATCACTGCTATTACCTCCCCATTGTAATTTCCCGCGTCTAAATCACCTATGCAAATGACGTCCAATTCGATCATCAACTGTCTTCCACACTACCATTGGCCGTCGAGGATTGGAATTCACTACCTCATAACGTCGTTTCTATTAATGATACTACTAAATTTGTTGAAGCCATTACCCATCTCTTTATCTAACCTACCTACCTAGCTAGCTTATAGTGTTATAATTGTGTTTACTGTTCAATTTGTTTTTGTTCTATTGCCACCCCCTTTTATAATGCCCCACGGGCCCTCAAGGAAAATAAATAATGATGATGATGATGATGTACTCGGGCATACTTGAATTGTATTGAGACAGTAATGTCAATGTCCTAAAACGAACTATTAACTTATAATTATAGTATACTTTTGTAACTATACTATAAATTAACTTTTAGAGCACTTTAATTTTATATAAAGTGTACGGAATATCTACAAACAAATTCCAGTAAATTACTTGGCAGTTATTGAAGGCGCATACCGCATCGATAAACTGAATTCTGCATTTGTGTTGCTTTGTTGTAAATCGGGGAAAAAGGGATAGCCGGAAAAGATGCTGAACTTCAATAAGTATGTCTATAACAGGGGTCTCAAACACGCGGCCCGCGACTCGCTGGGTCGCGGCCGGCAAGTAACCGGCTGCGAGCCTTTGTCCCCATGTCTTGAGCGCTAGAATTCGCATGCGCCATAATAATCTAATGTCACCGATTCATATGCTACATATATACGTAGATCTGCTCTTATAACATCATATTGTTTCGTTTTCATTTTTGCCCCAGCTTTTTGTCACTTCAGCTGCAAGAACTCTCGCTCAGCAGCAGCGATTGCCGAAGATAAAGCTATGAGCTATGATTTCTCGCCTTCAGAAATATCACCAAAACAAAAATACATGTATGTTATCAAACTGCTTCTATAAAAATCGCCAGGAAAGCAATAACGTTCGTATAAACAAATATTTTTTTTCGAATTATCTTGAGTTTGAATAATGCCCGAGTGAATTGAGCAACGGTGTGCGTACTATACTTCGTTTCACCTTATGTTGTACCGCAGCGAAGGTTAGACGCGCGAGCTCATGGCGTTGGCAGCCGCTCTTAAGTCACGAGAGCTTGTGCCGCCGAGATGTGCCCCAGAGCAAGGAGCTCGCGCTTGTAGCTTTTCCTGCGGTACATCATAAGGTGAAACAGAGTATAGTTTGTTCTATAAAAAAAAAGTTGCAGCATGGTGGCCAGGCGAAGGAATTTTAATTCTGGTTATTACATCAAGTAACAGTCTAAAGTACTCTTCAAAACAAATCAAACCTACAGATGTGACAAACAAGAGCGTGAAGTTTCTTCTCTATAACCCCCCCCCCCCCCCCTCCCCCTGCCTTACACTGGGGGTTGTTTATCTGGCCCCCGCACTCAAACGAGTGTGAGACCCCTGGTCTATAAGTATATAGGAAGAGAAGCGTAGGTTGGTGGCTGTACGACTGACTGGTTTATTTCGAGCTCATCCTTTTTATGCCCCGCGCTTGGGTGACATCAAAGTCGCGCATGATATCAAGAGTAACAAAGGAACAAACCAGTTACAAAAAAAAATGTCCATATACGAGAGCATGATGCAGCGTCTTTGTATTAATTGCTAAAGTGGTTTTAACGCCTCTTTAAAATTACAGCAACAAAATATCGCTCATTTACCGTGCACCAGTTTTTTACACAACATACATTCACAAAACGGGGTTCATGGTTGTTTAAAGGAACCATGAAATGACCTTTTTACTTTTGCCAGATAACTTTTACATTAAACCTTTAACGTTCACTGAATGCCGAACAGGCATCCGTTTTCGTCTCGGTTTATTAACTTCTACACAAAAAAAATTAATGAAATATCGACTTTTTCTTTCTCTCCAACTGACCGCAAATCAAGTTGCGGAGTAATTTTGACGGTCGTGACGTACCCTGGCACAGGAACCGGAACTTCTCTCGGCTTTAGGAGCATGGGAGCGTTAGCGGCGGCGAGTTGGGGGTGCGCGGGTAGGTTTTACTGCGCTGATGGCGCTGATGTCACCGACGTAATTTCTGAATCGGCGCCTCTCATCGCCGCGATAGCCATGGACACATCGCAGCTGAGCGAAATTCAATGAGATATGTTGCGCTACAACAACAGCATGGGACTAGTCCCATACGCCGGTATGCCTGTTGGGAAGTGCGGCGAGTCTTCCGGTGAGGACTCCAGAAGTCAACCCAACTGTCCTTGTTGGTAAAAGGCGGCCCGTGTCAGTCGTTTGCAAAGCGACGTAGATGGAAACAAATTGCCGCGGCGTTTTTCGCGGTCTTTGAGATGCCGGAGCGACCCGACGTTAAAAAACATACGTTTGAACTACGACAGTGTCAGCAAGAGCCACGTAAATACCTGTTCACATTCGGAGCGGACGCGCGCGTTTGATGGAAGTGCTGTATTCGCGCTGTTGGTAAGCGCTTCGGGACCGATCTTTTACGATTGCAACTCGATACTGACGTGACACTTGGCAAAGGAAGGTTGGACCGACATTGCACATAGCTTCCACGAACCATTATAGCTCGACAGTGACGTGCAGTCGTGTCAGAATAAAAATGGCATACTAACAACACAGGGTACATACCGTGTTACGAAGGTAATCCATACGGCGTTTATTTGAGCTCTATATCACACAAAACAAGATAGAATCGACGAGAATCCCTTTTCGACGACAGTGTTCGTCAACAGTGCACCGCCTCGGAAAACAAGGGGAAGAGATTGACCTCACCTCTTAATCTAACTTGAGGTCAGTGATCAAACTATATTACGGGAAGGGTCCACAAGGGTCGCGCGGGCATATTCCATTCAGCACGCCTGCCGGTCGTGGGTAGACGGTCTTGGCCAAGTACCGTAAAAGCAACGCTGCGCCGAGTCGGAGTGCCTGCTAGGTCTATCTGCCGAGCTCGCTTGGTCGGGGTTGGTGGATTCGTGGCCGTTTTCGCTTTTCTCGGGTGTTTGTGAATCCAGCGTTCTTGTTCATCGTGGTCTGTTTCAAGTCCTTTTTTCTTTCTGCTTGAAGTCGGGACGCGCGAGAAGAACACGTAGAAAAATAAACGTTCGTTGGTCGTCACTGAGCGACGCTGTCAGCCCTAGTGCGCACGCGCAGTAGTTGCTTCGTTTACCACACGATAGATCATCCATCCATCCTATCAAATTTGGCAATTTTCGTCACATCTCTAATTATGCTACAAAATGTGGATCTGAATAATATTTAACAAAACTTTGAGGAAACATTCGCCGGCTATTTATTGTTTACGATCGCGGTGCTGGTAAGGTAGGCTCTTACCCAAAAGGCGACGTGGATTCGGCTGACGGGCTGCGATTCCGCGGATGCATCGCAGTGAAAAGGCAGAGAGCTTTCGAAGGAAAGAAGGCGCAAAAGAGTCCAGCTTTCTTTTAAAAGTTCTATAGACCTTTCCAATGTTTACAAAATCACAGTCCAGCGTGCGATCTTCACAGCCCAGCACGTGCGTGTTCGTCGCTTCGGAAAGCGAGCAAAGCACGCGCCATACGCACGAACGCTCAAAATGGCTCCGGCCAAAAGCTCGTTTTTGGAAAGGTCTATAGACCTTTCCAATGTTTACAAAATCACAGTCCAGCGTGCGGTCTTCACAGCCCAGCACGTGCGTGTTCGTCGCTTCGGAAAGCGAGCAAAGCACGCGCCATACGCACGAACGCTCAAAATGGCACCGGCCACAAGCTCGTTTTTGGAAAGGTCTATAGCGAAGAATTGTTTTCGGCTCCCTATTTTTGTGTTTTTGTGTTTCTTTTCACACCTTTTACGACGATCGGTGGATGAAATTTGATTTCAAAATCGTTTCATGGTCCCTTTAAGGCGTTTGTTATGCGGTATCTACATGAGGAAGAAAAAAGATCGAGGGACACCTAAGCATTCCAAACAAAAAAATTGGGTTGTGTGTATGTTTATACAGCACAGAACTTGGTCTGCCTCAACGGGCGACGAGTCTCCCAGCTGTAGATGAGCAATTTAGCCAGTGCAGTACAACCGCTAGCCTGGGGTCTTTAACCTGCATCACGCAGTAGTGATCACGACCGCACGCCAGTACGATGCTCATCCAGATCGAAACGGGCGGGGGTGGGAATGGACCTTTTCCGATAAGCGTTCTGCGCACGCGCGAGCACTCGATGCCAAGCGGCGGAAATCGGCACTAGAAATCGAGGAAATTCGGAAGGAGGCTGTGGATCAGCGAGTAGAACAGGTAATTGCAACATATATATAATTGTGTTACACAAAAAAAGAAAGTGGACGGAAAGAAAAACATGACGTTTGGGTGGACGCCACAGATCCCCCTCTTTAGAGTCGCGTTGGGCACGCGCCGCTGCTCGGAGAGCGAAGAAACTGGTAGCGTAGCTCCCATTATCGATTGGTAGCGCAGGTAGGTCACTTCCTCGAGTTTTAGTTCGTGCAGCCACCGCCTGGTGCCGTCGGTATGTGAAAAAGGTCCATTGAACCCAGGATCCTGGGTTCTGCAGCACGAACTTTCGCTCCACGTGCTCCGAGCTGGTGTGCGCTAGCCCACTCGGCCACCGATCCTTTTTTTTTTTTTCTTTTATTTTGAGCAAATGTTTTTTTTTTTACAATAAGTAGCAAGAATGTAAAAAATTAGGTATATACATATGTTAGAGCAGAAAAAGAACGTTACATAATTTAGACATTGCATTCAATAACCCAGGTGCAAAGTAAATCAGTTAAAGGTTACAACATTGTTAAAGATTGCAGTAACCTCAGCTCTGGATGTGTATTACACTCGAAGATCTTAAAAAAAAAAAAAAATATTTTAGAGTAAGGCACTTGCGAAAGCGACGGATAGTCTTCCCGAAGCATGAAAATTTGGTGCTACCTTTTGACCTTTTCCTGGAGTGTTTCTCAGATTGTTTTTCTATTTCAACTGGTTCTAAAGTTCAAATAGTGCAGTCCAATTTGTTAGCGAAGTGTCGCGACGCAGGTTTAGGGTTCAGTGTGCACTCTGTCATGTCTACTCTTGACCGCCATAGCGCATGTAGGCCTAAAATCATGATTATCTCCGTCAGGTCAGTCAGCGTCCTTTTGTCGTGCAGCCGTAGGAATTTCAAAGTACACCAACTAATTGACTATTCAGGTCATCATGGCCGGACAGGATGGAATCCTGCTCGGTGATGGGAGCTTTAGGAGATGATGATTTCGTTCGCCTCTTCCTCCTCCTCTTTGACTCCGCCCTCTCCCCTTGAGATGTGGAGCCAGGATCTGACGTGCACAGAATTTGTTCTCCCTTTCTTTTCCCAATCATTTTTTTGTCACTGGTTTCATCTATTTCGGACGCCTCTTCGTCTGACTTCATTGACTCTTCAGCTTGCTCTTCAGGGACAAGAGCACTGAACGAGTTGGTGATGACAACATTGCTCACTGTCTCCTTCGTTGCAGAGCGTGACGACGCCGACCTGTCTTCGCACTTCTCAGTCCGTGAGACCGCCTCTACGTGAGCTGTGCTTTGAGCGGTACTGACCTCTGCCGAAACCTTTGTTTGTGCTGTTTCTTCTGCGTCCATCAAGTATTCTGTAGGAATCTGGAGAGATGCAGCCGTTCGGTTGGTGTACGTACGTTTGAATACAGTCTTCGGGATCGTGGCCGAATTTTCGGCATACGCTACACCAGGGAGCGCGGCACTGGCCTCGGACGTGTCCGACTTGCTTGCATCGTAGACACTGCGGTGCTCTACCATGTACGGAGACAAGCACGGTGGTTCCCAAAAATTCAGCTGATCCGGCAAGCTGTCCGCAGCCACCGCTTCGTTCAATTCAATTGACAGTATTCTTGTGGTCGTCTCTACTTCTTCGAAGTCGGAGTAGTGCCACTTGTCTCGAACGATGCTTTTTATTTTTCCAAAGGTAGAAAAAGTACTTGCTACTTTTGCATCTGGGACGCTAGTTGGAACCCAGTTCACCTTCGTGGACAGCGTAGTCTTGCTCCCGTCTATTCTCAAAGATGCCTTATTCTTTACATGGATCTCTCGGAGCTGCAGCAATCTTTCTTTTTCTTTGGCAGAACGCACTGTGAGCATGCCACACATGATTGTACTGGTAGGCCCCAAGCGAAGCTAGCTCGTTTGGGTTGATGATTTTCTTCAAAGCAGGACCGATATCGTCGATGCGGTATGGCCGGGCTGATGGGTCCCCATAGAGAATCAGTGAGTCTTCAAGCAGCTTACCGTTGGGAAGAGGTGGCAGTAAAATCTTGTACTCCGTTGTACTTGGTGCAGAGGGGGCAGAAGCAGAAATGATTTCAGAATATTCCCGGCTAGGCTTAGCCGTTGAGATTTCCTTTACAGAGCCCATTTCCAACGCAGCCATTCAGCTCGTCGTCTTCTTTGAACTCCGGCCACCGATCCCCTCGTGTACATATCACAACGCTACTGTAAGATGAATAAAAGAGTATCGCTATGTACGTGCTCCGCCCAGTGGGAAATTTACAACGATATTTTTACGCTGCCGTGTGAATCGGGTATAATACCCAATTCACACGGCAGGTACCTGCAGTTAAGGGTGCTATTCTGGTCGCGAACGGGTACTTTCGAGTTGTGACGTATCGAGAAAGAAGGGGCGGAGCCTCAAACTAGAATGATTCTTCTTTGAGGCTCCACCCCAACGTTCGGGTTCAAGCACGCGGTCAGCTAGAATCTGACGATCCCCCTACGTCGCGATGACGTGTCCACCCAGTTGGGGCGAAGAAATCCCCGCATTTCCCCCTGTTCTTTTTGTTATCTTCTTTCTTTCCTCCGGGAGTTAGAACGAGCGAATAACGGAGAAAAGGATACCTTTCGGAAAATGGAAGGAAGCAGAAAAAAATAATATTATCCTTTTATAAAATACGAAAGATTATTTCAATAATTATGACGTAAAGTAAATTTAGCTAAGATATCTCAACTTGTTTTCTCGAAGTCTTTCGCTACGGTCTTTCAAAACAAACATGGCGAAAACCGCGGTGACGACCTTGTGGTGTTTGTGTCTCGTTTGCGTCGTTGCTTTATCTGTTTCTGCACGATACGGATCGTATTACGAGAAGAAAATATTATGTGAAGGTACGCTGCGACACCGATCATCCTTTGTGAAGCCTCCGTGAACATAAGCTGCAAATGAAATTTCCGGTTTGCCTGTGAAGGAGACTCCAAATGGATACAGAGCTGACGACGACTCTGTGGTAATATATGACAAGTCATGAGATTGACGCAGAGTGCACCGGTTGTGAACATGCTGTGGATGATGCAGGAAAGTTTCTTCGGGCAGTTTTAATAATTTAATGCTTTGCTCCCTTTGCTCACTGTAGTGATTACGACGGTAGTACCCATAAGCCATGCTCTTTGCTTTCGGCGCTGAAGAAATGGACGCGACCGCATAATCTCGGGCAGTCTTTTTTACTTACTTTTTATTTGCAGAAAAGGTCGTGCAAAAAAAAAAGAAAAAAATAAGAAAACGGTCCCTACACGTCCCTACATAGGTACCTCGCTATCCCATTGGCTTCATTGCGCGTGACGATTCAACGCTCTTTGCCATGGGAACGTTCGTGAAACTAGAAAGCCTCTGTTTGCCGCTAACAGTCGCTTTTCGAGTTCGGGTTATGACGACAAAATGACGTAAGAACAAGAATGCACGAGAGTATTTGCATTGTTTTAACTCGACAACCGTACCCTTGGCGTGATAAACTCGAAAGAACATGGCCGCGATGTTCGTCGGATCGACCGCGGCTGGGGTTTGACATGCGATTGGTAACTTGATCAACGCGCACACGAGTGCTTTCGTGCTGTTGGATGAGTCCATTCGGTGGCAGGACCGGATTGAAGAGCACGGTGAGCTGGCGTTCAACGTCTCCGGTATAACACTGGGCAAGATGCAAGACTTTGCTTCTATTTGTGCCGATGTTATGAAGCTTGAAAGTGGTGGTGTTGTTGTGGCTCGTAACGGCAGCCTTGCTGCCGTTACGTCAGCCTTGCGTCACGGCAGCCTTACGTTACGGCAGCCTTGCGTCAAGATTCAAAACCTCACCTTTTCACAAAGTGACCAACGCTTCTGCGAGCACGGAGGCAGCAGCCAACGGTCTGAGAAAGAATTGTGCCACCGCCACGACCGCCAGTGTTCGCCCCAACGGCAAGAAAACAAACGACAAGCTCATTGAGGTTTGTGTAGCGCTGACTGCTGATTTATCGGACGACAAAGGTGAATTATGTAAAACGCAATGTAAGTTTGCCAGCGTTTTGCAAAACTAACGCGTTTCGTTGAAAATTTAATTTGTGGAATTCGTTAACGCCTTGAAAGTTTGACGGGGACTGCATTGTGAACGCAGCCTTCACACAAGTGCCGGTGGAGCAGACCTCTGGCTTCGACAAACTATCAAGCAATGCAAATCGGCCCTGAACGTTATTCGCCGCATCTGCTCGGCACAAGGAGGAGCAACAGAAGAAGTGGCCAGGCGGATGATCAAGGCGCTCGTGGTGTCACGCGTCTGCTACGGCGCGACTCACTGCAGGCTCACCAAA
Source organism: Ixodes persulcatus (assembly GCA_013358835.2). Taxonomy (NCBI): domain Eukaryota; kingdom Metazoa; phylum Arthropoda; class Arachnida; order Ixodida; family Ixodidae; genus Ixodes; species Ixodes persulcatus. The sequence goes on from JABSTQ010011583.1 coordinate 37,603, forward strand.
GCACAATGGAAAAGACTGGAGACGCTAAACCACCAAGCGATGCGCGTAATCACCGGTCTTCCGGCGTACACGGAACTTCCAAGACTCAAGGAGAAGGCTCAACTCAACTCACTCTACGACACGGTGCATGCGCGAGGTCGGGCCCACTGGGACCGACTGAAACACTCTAGACAAGGCAGAGAGATTCTCTGCCGACTCGGCAGTAAACAAGAGGATTGGCCAGCACTCCCGGAACAGCTTCCCCCCTGGGAGGATTTGCTGGACATCGTGCAACACAAACCCCTGGGGAAGCTCAGGAAGGGCGACACACAGCAGCAAGAGAGACTTGTAAAAGCCCACAACAAAATGGTCGGATCCTGGACAAATCCAAGTACCACACTCGCTGCATACACGGATTTTGCTCTCGGCAACGACGGCCCCGGGGCGGCAGTAGCCTGCTTTCCGGAGATTCAGGTCGCTGCGAGCACGCAACTTCCAACTAGCATGACAGTTCGAGGAGGGGAACTAGCGGCCATTCAAGTGGCCCTAGAATCTGTCCTGGAGAACTCCACCACCAGACCAAAAGAACTACACATCTTTTCCGACTCTAAGGAAGCAGTTATAGAATGTAAAAAAGCCAACAGCCCGTGCCGAAGGGTGAGGAAAATAAAGAAAATTGCCGCTCGTCTCCTCTTGGAGGGGACGAAGACTATCATCAGCTGGGTTCCGGGTCACGCCGGAATCCAAGGTAACGAAAAGGCACATCAGCTTGCTCGCGTCGCCGTTATCTCCCTCCGCGAGCAATCCGCTATGCCCTCACACCAGCTGGACCACGGCTACTCCATCGCTTGTAATCAAGCACAGGAGTCCGCGGACGAAAACAACTACGACCCCGGTGAAGAAAAGCTTCGCATCAAAGAGCAATACAAGCATCGCCTGTGGGAAAGCCTGCCCTCGGATCCGTATCCCCTTCCAGGGGGATTAGGACGAAGAGGACGAGTAATCCTCACTCGCATACAAGCCAACGCCAATCCCACTCCGGCCCGGATTGCCCGGTGGGGTAAAGGACGATCAGGCACATGCGTAAAATGCAACGGAACAGCAAAGGCGGACACTGTCCACCTTCTATGGAACTGTCCATGCTACAAGGACTTGAGGACAAAGCACAAGCCCACAAACATCACATCACTGGAGGAATGGGTGCGCCCACCTCCAAGACCACCAGACAACGTGAACGTTCTGAAGAGTCTCTTGGACTTTATCTTTGAGGCGAAACTCGATGTTCACATGTAGTGTATATAGTATGTAGCATAGTGCCAAGAGTGTCCAGGTCGCCGTCACCACCGACACCGCCCTTATTCCTCATCCCCTAGTTTATTGCCAATAAACGTTTTCAATCAATCACACAAGTGTTTTCTGAAGTGTGGGCTTTGCTTGCATGCATATAAAGACAGAAACACTGCCTATATGGTGCATAAAATAAAAGAAATTTTGCTAATCCTGATAATGTTGACCATCTATTGAGTGCTGTTGATCGTAGTGGCGTAGCCAGGAACTTTTGAGGGGGTGAGGGGGGAGGAAAGTTGAGGTGACTGACATGTTCATGACTTGGGGTGCGGGGGGGGGGGGGGGGTGAATGTTGTAGAAATTTGAGTGTATATTCTAGGGCCCGCCGGATTTGGGGAGGGGGGGCTAAGCCCCATAAGCCCCACCCCCCTGGCTTCGCCACTGGTTGATACCATATGGGGAGCATCTTGCATTCACAGGCTGCCATAAGCATGTGCATATCAACTGAGCTCGTACCACAATGGCAAGATAGTTGCTGACATTCTTCACGTTACGTAGCAGTTCTTTCTCTAGCATATGCTCGCTTTTCCTTCACACATCTACTCTGCTTCCGCTCGTTGTTTATGCTTGATGGTGATATGTCAACAGTGCGTGTTTGCTCTGCATCACAGGCAAATTTAAAAAAAATCCAGTTAACACTACTCTTTAATTTCAATGAGTTACTGTCACTTTTGAAACGACAATCTATTTAATTGGTATCATAACCTTTACATTAAACATACGTGTGTTGAATGTAGGGCAATGGTATATTTATACATAGGTTGCACTGACGTAATTTGGGTCCTCCTTTCTGGTGGCCGAACTTCCTCGGGCGTAGCCTTTACTGTGCATATTCTACGAGCAGTACACGAGCGTCGCGAGCGAGCGGAAACGAGTGAGCACAGCTTCATTATACTTCGTTTCACTTTATCTGCGAGCGAAGCCAAAGCTAGAAGCGCGAGACCAGGGCTTTTTGCGTTTCTGCCCAGCTCGCGCGCTCGAGCAAAGCCTGAAGGCCCGGAGCTTTCGTGCTCGCGCTTGCAGCTTTGCCTTCGCTCACACATAAGGTGAAACGAAGTATAACAGCAGGTTTTGGCCACCAGAAAGGAGGAAGGATATGACGTCACGTGCAACCCATGTTTTGTTTTTCTTGGTCACGGAGGTGACAACCATCCACAAAATTGCACTGGCTAAATTTCTCGTCTACAGTTAATGACAGGGAATCGATCAGTGTTTCTTAGGACTGTCCGATGACTGAGATGCAACTCCAGAAGCTTGGCGTAGAAAGGTAGAATATCTAATTGATACAATAAAATGCCATCAGCAGCCCACCCAGATTTTATTGCGTGAATGACAGTAGCTACAAACCGCAACAAACGGTCAACTGTAGACATAGGCACTACGTGTGCACTAACTTCGAAGCGGTAGAAACCCTGAAGTTTTAACGTACTTATCACCATGTTGTTAATGGCAAAGTGGTGTTTGCGGCAAAGTGTAGGAGGCCTTCAGAACGGTGACGGTCTCCTTCAGACCGATGATGATGGTAACGAAGGTTCAGTTCGATTCTAGGTTCCGTCAACGCACCCCACGACGGCGGTGTGCTTGTCGTGGTGGCGACGAAAGCCTTCTTTCGCACATGCCTCAGCTTCCTCGGTCCAGGGTTTTGTCGACCCAGCCGCCTCTTCCCAGCCGGTTGACAGCGACACTCGTGACGGCCGTCACGGCTCTGATCACCATCGACTGGGCATTAGCTATGAGATCATCGGTGGCAACCGCGCCCTTGTAGCTTCCCGTTGCGAAAAAATCTCAGTGCGATTCGATTAGTAGCTGCTGCTAGACGGTCATCATCTCTCATCGTCTCCGTTTCTTGGCGCGCAGCTGGTCACACTGCGATCGCACGGTGCTTTTCGACAAGCGGTACTGTCGTCGGAAACAGTCGTCGTGCATAGCGAAGGCAACCGGGTGCTCGTAGAAAACCCGTCATTGTACGCGTTGGTCGAGCCATCGCTGAGCAACGAGCATCGCCGCCATTTTCTACGCTCTAGAATCCAGCCCAAAGCTTTTTCCTCTTCGTGCAATACAAACAGAAGTTACAAGCACGAGCACATCACCCCGAACGATGCTTACACGAACGTTGGCTTGAGCTGCGCAAGCGCGCCTGCTCGACAGGGACGTTGAAAGCCCGGATCACGTTCTTGTAGCTCCTATACTCGCACTAGCTCGCACTCATAGTGAAACAGAGAGTAGGGTGTGTCGAGTAGTACCGGAGTTAATCTAGTTACGTGACTTCCGCTATGTGCTACGTAGGTCGGACGTGGTCATACGTCACTTTGTCGTCCCAGTCCGAACTCGAAGAGCGGCACTTACGGCAAACGGTTGCTTTCGTGTTTCGCGAACGTTCCCATGGGAACCGCGTGGAATTATCACGCGCGCTGTGGCCAATGGGAGCGCGCGGTTCGTAGGGGGGAGGAGTTTTCGAGAAACACGAACGTGACCGTTTGTGACCAGAATAGCACCCCATCGTAATCACACGGCGCATAAAGGCCGGTTCTCACATGCAGCGAAGCGCTGATGTAGCGCTTCTCACGTGCCGTCAGCCACTTATTGTCTGCCATGAGCAACAGTTTTGACGGTGCGATACAAAGCTGGTGAATGCTCCCGTCAGCACGCGCTTAGCGCGAGGTCAGCGCTATGCTTGTAGCGCTCCGCTGCATGTGTGAACAGACCCTTGTCCCTTTCGCCAGAGCCGTATATTAGGAGAGTTTGGACAATAGGCGGAGCAAAGGCCGCCGCCAGCGCCGAATATTCCCCCCACGCTTAGAGCGTAAACTAAATTTGTGACACAGCGTCGACCAATCAGGAGACCTCTACTCCATCTCACAAATGTCGACAGTGAAGACAAAGGAACAGGCGCGTGAGCCTAGCTCAGCGAAACGCTATTGTTTGTACGAGACCTCGTGCATATGAGGCACTTTCCAAAGCCACGCGCTCGTGCCCATGCCTTTGTCTGCACTGCTAGAACAGCGTCCTGAGACTGGCTGAAAGAAAGCAGTGCAAAGGGTAGGGTGCGCGAGCGTCTTGAGACGCGGAGTTCCGCTCGGCACGGCTCAAATTATACTTCGTTTCACTTTACCTGCGAGCGAAGCCAAACCTAGAAGCGCGAGACCAGCGCTTTTTGCATTTCTCCCCAGCTCGCGCGCTCGAGCAAAGCCTGAACGCACGGAGCTTCCGTGCTCGCGCTTCCAGTTTTGCCTTCGCTCGCACATAAGGTGAAACAAAGTATAGTCGTGGCACAAATTTAGAGCACGCGACCACCGCTAGGGGCTGTTTCGCGGCCTGTGGTTGGCCCGAGATGCTCGCCTATTCAAACCAATGTATGGCCAAACTCTCTCAATAAACGGCTCTGCCTTTCGCCATAGCCTCCTTTATACTGAAAATGCCTGCCCAATGGTTTCTTTGTCGTCGTCGCGCCGACTTCACATATTTGCTACTAGGGGCGCCAAAACCCCATACAGAAAAGCAGACGACGCTTGTCCGCTGTCTGCTACTACAGTTCACTGTAGCTAGTGTAAGCTACGTTATCACGTTAAGCTATGTGATAACGTAAGTTTTCCATGTTAGGTTACGCGGTAACGTGGCACGTGACCTTACGTGCTTAAATAGGTCACGTGATCACGTAATGTTTTTGTGACACGGGTAACTTCTTTCGGTTGTCGTTTGATTTTCAGAGCTCTAGAGCGCTTAGCCATAGCCGGCATAGCTCAATAGCACGAGGCTGTCTGCAGCTCCCGGCACGCACACCGTGACGCCACACGGTGTGCGTGTGGCGTCACATAGTAGAAGGTGGATATTTGGCACGGGTGGTGAATGAACATGTCAACTGCAGTGACTGCTTCCTACTGGTTATTAAAGGGGTCATGAAACGATTTTCCTACTTCTTCCTCCTTAGCTTTAATCCTCAACTCAAATGCGAATTGTGAAATCACGTCGCCGTGACATTCTTGGGCACCGGTGCGATGACTCTTAGCTTCCACTGTGCTTTTTAGGCACACCATAGAACTTGTCATTCCCCAGTTACGATAAGTTCCGTGAGGGCACTCATTGGCCACGAACGCGAATCCGAATATTCGTCGACGCATTTATTGTTGACGAGCGCATACGTCCGAGTGACGCAGTTCTCGTGTCCAATGCGTGAGCTTTGCTCGGCTGACGTCAGGTTGGCACCACTGACGCGCTTTTGGAACCACGGATGTATCATTGTGAAAAGGCGGAAAGCTTTCGAAAGAAAGAAGGTACAAAATAGTCCGCTATATTTTCAAATGTTCGTTCCGAAAAGCTGGCTGTTGACTTTCTACCCTCTTTCTTTTGGCCAACTAAACGATATGCGATTAGTAAAGTCCCAATTTAAAATAATTTATCCCAGCCCAAAATTCGTTTCATGGCCCCTTTAAGCAGGCTTCTACGGCTCACAGTGATTCCATCATCAGGCACCAGGACAGGGCAGGACTAAACTATCCATCGGAGAAGCTAGTGAGGGTGCTGTATGCGCTGAAGAACTTCTTAGAGGTTTTACTGAAAAAAACGAAATATGCTGAAAACGCCTTTGTATGTAGCTGATGAGACTTGCGTAGATACACTTATGCACCATGGCGTTCTGAAAGGCGCAAAGGCAGATAAAGATGTAAACCATTACAAAGATTTCCTGCAAATTCTGTCTACTAAGTATTTCAGGCCAATTTCCACGAACTACTCTGCATCCGTGTCTGACAAGCATGACCTCAAGAAGATCTTCTTCAACAAGCCACTATCTAGGAAATCGTTAAAGCTCTAGAACTGCATCCATGAAAAACAGTCCAGACCAGAAGAAACCGGTCAAAACAAACAAAAAACTGTGAGCTTAAAAAAAACTTTAAAATTGAAAAAATGTATTTTAAGATCCCCGGTCAGTGCGTTGCCGACGGGTGCGCAGGTTTTCGGTCAGCGAAGGCTCGTTCGCGGTCCTGAGAAAAATCCCTTGACTGCCGCATGTGGTCCGCGGATCGTATGTTGTCCGGCTCTGCTCCAGAAGCAATAAAAACGCCAAGTGGCTGCTGTTGCAACGTCGTGAACGTCCGCCAGCCTCTCTGTCTCCTTTTTAATTTGGTTTGACTATTACTGTTGTCGCTGTGACAAGCACCGGAGGTCTGGTGACATTTCAGCATAGAAACAAAACCAAGGAGTGAAAGCTAAAAGAAAGGTTAAGACTTCTTTTATATATGAAAACTATACTGAAGGTGCCCTGCGCTAGTTATGTAGCACGGGTTACAAATGTATTCAATTCACAAATGGCGTCACAGTGGACTGTAGCAGCGGGCAGCGGAGAAGCGTCGTCTGCATTTTTGTATGGGGTTTTGGCGCCTCTAGTGGCAAATTTGGGAAGCAGGCGCAACGACGACGAAGCATGGGGAAGCCAACCATTGGGCAGGCATTATCAGTATAAAGGAGGCTATGCTTTCGCTAAGGGAGGCCCTGTGTTAAACGGAGCTCGCCAAGTTCCCTTTACTGATACAGGGAGCAGCCTCAGACCCACGAACTTAAAATAAAAATCACAGATATATAGTTATGTCTCGTTTAATATGCATTATAACAAATGGAATATATATAAGTATCAAATTATAAAATGATTGTGAACACAAATGTGATGGAACAATACATTAACGAGAAACGCATACTTCAGAGCAGGTAGCAGCGGCGGCACGAGGAAAACAATGTCTGCTACGAACCCGAACGCGACGGACCACTGCGAGCTCTTTTTCGAGGTTGTAGACGAGTCGTCCGTCTCTCCCGCCCAGGACCTTTTATTCTCGTCGTTGTCCATCCCTTTTGATGGTGTGACTGGCGTAATTCCGTAAGACTCCTGTAGTGGTCGCGGAGGGCCACTATAAAAGGGGGGAGAGAGACATGAAAGGCTACGATAAAGACAGCGCATCGGAAGGACTGTGAAGATACTGGAAGGCTTACATTTCGTGGCGCGTAGGACGCGAGATGGTCGGTGGCCGGGGACCAAGCGACCACACCGGCGAAAGGAAGACACGTCACGCCAGCTCGGAGTTTCAATCAAGACTGCTTCTATTTACAATATGTACATCAAATCCCGGTGACAGCGCGTGCCGCTGTCACGCACGTGGCACGATGATGATGATGATACTGCGGCTGCTCCCTTTATAACGGGCGGGCTCGATTAATCGTGCCCAAGCCTGGGGGTGAATTCAGCGCCCCCTGTGTTGTGTATGACGCCACCAATCCTCCAGTCGTCTTTTCGTCTGCTCGATGGTCTTCCAAAAGGCTTCAGTAGTACCGGCTCTCTCGCTTGTTGTCGAGAAGCCCAGCGCTGTCGCTAGAGGTGGGACACCTTCGTGTAGTCGGCACGCGCAGCTGCTGAAAACGCCATCTAGATTATTTGCAGCACACTACATCTTCTCCTCCCTTAATAGACCCTTTCCGGAATTCAGACTGGCAACTTTGATCACTATCATCAGCTGAAAAATGGCATATGTGCTATACTAATGGCGGCCATCTGTTTAGTGATGAAAGAAGAAGTTGAAGATGCTCCTAAGCAGATGATTCGATGCATATACATTCTAGATGTTAGCGCGACGTGAAGCAGGAATCGGATGCAAGAGCTGCGTAAGCGTTCATTCCTAACTCGGGCCCAGTCAATCTGTTAGCAGCACACACTCGGCTTTAAAGCCCCTTGATGTATAGAATTTTATCAAGGCGTCTATGTGGGCTGGCGCTTCGTTCTTACTGGTTGGATCTTTTTCGCCATCGCCACTGAAAGAAGGTCTGTTTGATTCGGCCAGAAAGTTCTGAACTAGTTCTGTCCGAGTTCAGACGAGTGCAGGAGTCGTGCAGCGGCGGCGCAGAAACAGTGCAGCCGCCGCGGTAGGACTGGCGCTGTGATCGGCTTTCCGAGCGGAAGCGCATGGGTGTCGTCTGCATCTGTTGGCTCTTGTTTCTCCACGCCACGTTGTATGCTACATTTAATTAGTCGCAGTTTGATGAGACCATTCGTGTTTCCTTAGTTTCAAAGTATAATAACGGAATCTTTTCTGTGAACATTTTTTATTCGAGTGTACTAAAACGTTTTCTGCACGAAATGTGTTTCTGTCTGCATTTTTAACTGCCGTTCGGTTCGTCGTTTCCATAAGCGTTCGTGTCCTTCACATTCATTTAGCAATAGCAGATTAATTACAAGTCTCTCGAGTTTCGCATTTCGACGGTAGGTTCGCGGCATCAGGATGATTTTGCGTCGGGAGTCACTGGCGGCAGCGCGCGGTCGGTACAGGTCACCTCGAAGACGAAGGCCTGACGATGGCGTTTTAACCAAGACAGTTATCGACCGTAACTTTGGCGTCAAGCTGAAGCGTTTTCTGATTCTCAAGAAAGACTTGCGTGGAACTACCAAGCCAATGCCGATTCTCGGCGTCTTTCCCAGGCCCGTTAGTGAACGCCCACAGATACCAGTGGACAAAGCATGCAGTATTATGCTCAGCTACGGGGCATGCGAGGGCCAATGTACTAAATCCCAGACCTTTGCAATGTATCGGAGTCGTCAGTATGCATCCAAGAGCAACTGAAGGCGGGGACTATCAAGAGTGCAATACCTTTCCCGTGTCTGTAAGGAAGAATATCAACACTGTGGATCCCCACATAGCATCAAAAAGAAACAATTTACGTGAGCCAATATTTCAAAACTTACCACAAGGAGACAAACCTACACGAGCAGGTGCCTAAAACGCTTTCAGAATATCATAATCAAGCAAATTGCTACCCTCAGTTATGATCTCAATTCCGCGTCCACCGCGGGTACGTTTTTATCATAAATGAGAGGAAACGCAACCTCCGTATCGGCGTTATTGTTAAACATCGCAGACATTTGAGCAAGAACGGCGAAAAATGGCACCGCGAGCAGAGATGGACGAGGAGTGTCGTCTGCTGTCGCCGTCTGCTCTTTTCGTCTGCTTCTGCACGGACGCTGAACTGACTCCGGAGCCGGTGCAAGATTTTGAGGAACTGGGTCTGAACTCGTTTAGAACTGGGATGAATCGAACGCGCCAGTGCAGCGGTCGTGCAATTTCCGGTTGAATCGAATGCGCCAGTTCTTGCACTGCTGAACTAGTTCAGCCAGTTCAGGCGAATCGAACAGACCTAGAGATTTAAAAAGAACTGGTCAGTGACGCGCGCATTCTCATTCACCGTTGACTTGCGAAAGTGACGGTGCCTTATACAGTACTGCAGACCACAGGTTCATCGCCGCCATTAGTACAGTAAAAGTCAAACTGCCATTTGAGTCACGAGATGGCACTGAATTCCGGAAAGGGTCTATAGAAAAATAAAACGGACACACAGAAATCCTACCAATCACGATAAGCAAAAACATAACTATGCAGAGACAGAAGGGAATATAAGGCTTCTTCGCTCAAGAAGAAGAAAGGAATATAAGGACGAAAGGAAATACTCTTAATGATGCAGTCATTATCTGGGAGACTTTGCTCTTTGTCGAGAAACATTCAATTAGACTGAAGCGTGTATAAAAAACACTAGACTTATAAAACAAAATTCTGCATATGGGAATAACACTAAATGTCAAATGTTCTACTCGTAGTGGGACTGGGTGAACCAAAATTTAACACATAGTCTCTCAATCGTGCCGGCAGACGTCTCTGCCGCCTTGGGCGATGATTGTCCCACGGAGACGCCTGGGGAGTCGTAGAGGTGGATGGCTCCGATGGGGATACTGGTGGAGTATGATATGTCCTCGGTGGTGTGTCTGCACCACCGTCACCTGATGTAGGAGTCGATTCTTGGGTTGCCTCGGGACTTGATTCCGGGTAGTCTGCTAAATCATGAGCCACTGAAGGCTCGGAAAGTGTGGCAACCTCTAGCCCAACGGCGTTCAGGGACTCCGCCGAGACCGTTGCGGAGCTAGATGACGGCAGCTCGCTGCAATACCCGAGTCCCAGTTGGGATGAACTTGATGCGGTGCTCACTATTGCACCGCTTGAAGGAACGGAAGGTTCAGGACCCTCCTGGAGAGCAACCCTGGGGGCCTCTTGGAAGACTGCAGCCGGGGCAGCCGGCGGGACTGGTGGCTGGCTGCTGGCTTGATTGCTTGGTACGGCGGCGCGGAAGGCCGCTTGGAAACCGGAATCAGGAACGGCACCGGGGGCGGGAAGGCCACCGAGGACCACCGCATCTTGCACGGCACAGGGTGCCGCAGGAGCAGGAACTCGAAGGGCACCGGGTACTTCCGGTACATGGGCAGCACCAGGCACCACAGCTACATGGCCAGGACCGGGTGCCGTAGAAGCATGGGCGGCAACAGGGTCCGTCGGGACAGGACCGGCATCATGGGCCGCAAAAACAGGACCGGCAGCAGGGGCCGCAAAAACAGGACCGGCAGCAGGGGCCGCATGGACAGGAACGGCCGCAGGGGGCGCAAAAACGGGAACGGCAGCAGGGGCCGCAAAAACAGGAACGGCAGCAGGGGCCGCCCGGACAGGAGTGACGCTGGGGACCGCAGCACGCAAAGTTGCCGGTGCCGGACCCTCAGGTGGCACGTGACCCAGACTTACAGCTGGAGCCGCATTAGTTGAAGTGGGGAATATCTCATTGTCCATAAGCCACAAAGGCTGACGTTGGGGTGGTTTTAATGTGGTACGTGTCATTTTGGCTGCATTCCATATGGTTCCAGCATCTATTCTATACGTGGCTGGTCCTACTTGTTCATGTATATGTTGCGGTGGAGCATATTTGTTGCGCATTTTCCCTCTAATGTTGGGTTTGAAAACCTTTACTGATTGCCCAGGAGCAAAAGCAGGGTGCTTGACTGCTCGCCTGGCATCGGAATACTTTTTCATCTTCATTTGATATTCCTTGACTCTATCAGGAAGCTCTTCCTGAACGACATGTGAAGGGACGGCAGACTCTGGGGTCCCTCGCCCTTGGAGATGCAGTCGCGTCCGGTGGGTGCGACCATGTAAAAGAAAAGCTGGCGTTTCTCCAGTCGCGGCATGGCGCGTACTTCGGTAAACACCGAGATATTCCGTAATGGCTTCAGAAAGCGGACAATGTTGGACGAGAGCCAACTGAATGATAGACTTAAGAACTCGATTGAATCGCTCTACCTGCCCATTAGCTTGGGAATGGTAGAGAGATGAATTTGCATGCTTGATGCCATGTGCCTTCAAGAAATCGCTGAACTCCTTTGAAATAAATTGTGGACCATTGTCTGTCGTGATCTCTTGCGGCAGACCTTCGCGGGCAAAGACAGACTTCAAGAACTTTATGACAGTAGCCGTCGTGACGTTGTGGGCTGGTGCCACTTCAGGCCACTTACTGTGGTAATCTAAAAGTGTAATGAAAAACCTCTCTTGAGCAGGGGCTCGTTCAAAGGGACCTACTATATCCATGCCCAGTTTTACCCATGGACGGGTAGGGAATGCGACTGGTTGAAGAGGTGCTGGAGATTCCTTTGCAGGCTTGTCTGTGGACTGGCATACTGTACAGTTTTGAACTTTGGTCCTAACATGCTGATTTAGATGCGGCCACCAGTAAAGTTCCTTGATGATGGTGGTGGTGCGCGAAATACTTTGGTGTGTTTCATGCGCTACATCAATGACTTGATCACGGAGAGTGGACGGAACCACTATCTTCTCTCCTTGGAACAACAATGCATATGTGACTGAGAGCTGGTCTCTCACAACGAAATATGGTTTGAACTCAGAAGGCAACCTATCCTCTGAAGGCCATGTGTTGGAAAGATATGTCATGACAATTGGTAATACGGGATCTTTTGCAGTTTCTTTCTTGAATTCTTTCTCTGTGAGGCATGCACAGACGATTGAAATCACTTCCTCCTCAAAAGCCATACCGGTAGGCGAGACAGAGCGTCGGCCACTACGTTATCGCTGCCTTTACGATACTTCATTGTGAAATTATAGTTGAAAAGTCTCGCAGTCCAACGACTGATGCGTCGAGGACGGACACCTGTCCCCTGAGTGGACAATAGTGTGACGAGAGCTTGATGATCGGTCTGTATTTCGAAATGTCGACCCCAAAGATAAACATGCCATCTCTCGGAAGCCCACAGGATGGCGAGGGCTTCTTTCTCTCCTGCTGAGTACTTCCGCTCTGCTTCGGAGAGAGAGCGGGAAGCGAAAGCAACAGTCTTTAGTTGCTTACCATGCTATTGCTGGAGAACAGCACCTAGTCCGTAATTGGACGCGTCTGTGGAGACGACAACTGGAAGATTTGGATTGAACATTGCAAGAATGGGTGCCTGTTGAAGACAGGACTTGACACTTTTGAAACTGGCCTCTACGTCGGACGACCAGACAAAAGATGCTCCCTTGCGCAGAAGCCTTCGGAGGGGTTCTACAAGAGTAGCACAGTGAGGGACAAACTTACTGTAATATTCTACTAGACCTAGGAAGGCCTTCAACTGCGAAGGTTCCGATGGAACTGGAAAATTAAGGACAGTGTCTATCTTCGACGGAAGGGGTGCTAGACCCTCCGCAGACAGACGGTGACCAAGGAATGACAGTTCAGAAACATTGAAAACGGCTTTTCTATTGAGTTTCATGCCGGCCTCTCTAATACATTTGAGGACTTGTCTGAGATTTTTATCATGTTCCTTCTGGGAGGAACCATAGACAATGACATCGCCCAGATAAAACTGGACTCCTGGACAGTGTTTTAATATCTTGGACATGACCTGTTGGAAGGCCGCTGGTGCAGATGCCAGACCGAAACAAACTCGTTTGAAACGAAAAAGCCCTTCATGGGTAATGAATGCCGTTAAGTCACGACTTTTGGGGTCGAGACGGACCTGGTGATACGCAGACGCAAGGTCTAACTTAGAAAAATGGGAAGCTCCACTGAGGGAGTTCAGAAGCTCATCAATGTGCGGAGGCGGAAAAGAATATATAACGACAGCCTGGTTTGGCGCCCGCAAATCGACACACATACGGATTCCACCGTTTTTCTTCTTAACTACTACAATGGGGGACACCCATTCCGACGCGTCTACGCGCTCGATAACGCCTTGGCGCTCGAGTTTTTGAATTTCTGCACTGACGGCATCACGCAATGTGATCGGCTAGCGGCGAAGTTTAGCTTGCACCGGCGGGACATGGTGCCGGACAGTGATTGTGTGAGTTCGGTTTTTAACTAACCCTAACTCAGGTGAAAAGAGATCCTCAAATTCTTCGAAACCAGAAGGTAATTTCGATGCACCGCTCAGCGATGAAGGTTGCAAAGATGGTCCCGACGTCGACGGATCCCTTGAAGTCTGGTCTCCGAAGACGCCTCTACTTGAGTAATACTCAGACGACGTGGACGGCTGAGTGCCGTGAACAGTGGACAATGGTGGAGGGTGCTTGCAGAGAGCACTTGAAGGATGCGGTGGAGGACTGGGCTCCACCGTACATGGGGGCTGCGGGACTCCAGCCGACTTTACATGTTCCGGGATGGCTGAGCGAGGGCCCGGTCAGCTGCATTGACATGGAAGCACTTGAGTGGCGCGCCCGATAAAATTAGACGCAGTCCATGCACGGCATCTGTCCCAAGCAGGGATCGGCCATTGCGAACGACGTAAAAAAGAATGTCGGCGAAGCGTTCTTTGAAGCCGACTTTGGTCTGGAAACATCCCACGACTGGAATCGACCCTCGGAGGTAGTGCACAAGAGTGCGCGGCGGTTTCCTTAGCCGGATTTGCTGCTGGGAGTTGATCTTGTTGAACATGCTCTCGGAAAGTATTGACACTTCGGAGCCTGTATCAATGAGTAAGGGTAATGTAGATCCATTCACCTGAACATCAGCGGTGAAATTCCGTGGACGCCAGTCGGCGCGTCCTTTTGGAAGGACTTCCGGTGATCCGACGGCGCAAACTTTCGGCTGCTGTTCCTACTCGTCAGGAAATGTCACGATTCCATGGCTGGGTGTCTGGTTACGGTCAACTTCAAGCCGCTGGTACCGGCGACCGGCGGCACGGCCACGTCCCGGCGGAAAGGCCAGCTGACGACGATCGGTGGCAGCAGACGATAAGGGTGAACTCCGACAAACATTTGAAAAATGACCTAGTTTGCCGCAAGAAAAACAAGACATTCCTGAAGCAGGACATTCCTCACGTGGATGGGGTCGACGCCTGCAGAACTGACACGACTCTGCCCCGCGCCCAAGAGCGCGCGCGCCCGGCGGAGCATCACCCGGTACTCGGCTCACGAAAACGCGGGTGTGTGCGCGCGACTGGTGTTGCGGCGAGAAGGAAACATTTGCGGGGGAGGAGGAAACTGCATGCCGCCGCTCTCCATTTTGATCTTGGATGTTCAAATTCGAATTCGAATGTCGGCCATCTTGTTCACGCTGAATAAAAGCCCCTTGTACAACCTGAACGGCATGCGGCGTTCCAGAACGCGATTAACTGGAAGGAAATTGGCGGTACCGATCGCAATCTCGAGACGCCTGTTCGAACTGCTGTGCTAGGAACACAACGCGTTCGAAACTAGGTTGTCCAGCTCCCGCAGACTCTCGGATTACCCGATCTTGTACTTCCGATGAATTTAAACCGGCCAAAAAGACCTCCGCGATGCGGTTTTCAAGGGACTCTCCGAAATCACAAAAAGAACCAAGTTGCCTGAGTGCGCTAAGGTAGTCGAGGACGCACTCTCCCGGGGACTGGACGCGGGTGAGAAATTGCCTGCGTTCGACGACGACGTTAGCTTTGGCAGCAAAATGCTCATCAAGTGCCGCTATGAGCTCATCAAATTCGGAAACGGCCGCGCTGCTGGCGGGGACTGTTGAAGGAAATGTTGAAACTATTCGTTGGCCTTCCAAGCCAAGCAACGACCACAGTAGTGCGCGCTTGCGCTTCGGAGAGCTTTCATCGGCCTCTATGGTCACAAGATAATTGAAAAACGACGTTTTCCAACTTAGCCAAGGCTGCGCAGGGGCACCTGGCGTGGGAAGAAATGCTGGTGGCGTCGGTAAGGAAACCGTCACCATCCTTTTACTGTTACGAGACAATGTTTCAAAGATTGACAAAAATATTAAAAATTTCACCCCAAATGAAAACGAGGGCAGTTTCCTGAGTTATGGAAAATAGATGGACGCTTCCGTGCTGTGCGCACTACATGCGTAAAAGGAAAATAACCATTCGAACGCGTTACATGCCGGTGTTGCCACCACTCATCTCCGGCACGGAGTCTGATCAAATGTTCACGAGAGGCGAAAATGGAAAAATGAAAGAAAAGACCTCGTCGCCAAAATGTAGTGGTCGCGGAGGGCCACTATAAAAGGGGGGAGAGAGACATGAAAGGCTACGATAAAGACAGCGCATCGGAAGGACTGTGAAGATACTGGAAGGCTTACATTTCGTGGCGCGTAGGACGCGAGATGGTCGGTGGCCGGGGACCAAGCGGCCACACCGGGGAAAGGAAGACACGCCAGCTCGGAGTTTCAATCAAGACTGCTTCTATTTACAATATGTACATCAAATCCCGGTGACAGCGCGTGCCGCTGTCACGCACGTGGCACGCGCAGCTGCTGAAAACGCCATCTAGATTATTTGCAGCACACTACAACTCCGACGTGATTCGTTTCTGCCGGACACTATTTAGCTGCTTCAGGTGAGAACTTTGCGGAAAAATGGAGCTGCTAAACAGGAAAAGGTCGCCCATGCCTCGCAATTTAAACTCGTAAACGCAGATGATTTAGGGCCAGTGTGGCCAGACGGGTCGGACGTTTTAAAGAAAGACTCATTTAGGTGCGCCCTTACCCCCCATTCACACTGGAAGCGGATCCGCGTTCGCGAAGCGGTTGCGAACGCGGTTGTATAAAGATCTAGTACAATTGCACGCGCATTTGATGTCATCAAATGCGCGTGCAAATGTACTGAATCCTTATACAACCGCGTTCGCAACCGCTTTGCGAACGCGGATCCGCTTCCAGTGTGAATGAGCCCTTAGACTTAGAGAAAAAATAAGCTGCCGCAAAAGCAAACACAAATAATATTTAGGTTTTAAATGTGATATTTCACACACAATAATCACAAACTGCGCGTCAAACCGATTACGAGGAATAATTGTTTATCACGCGCTCCTCTCGCGGTTTAGCAGGAATGCAATCGACATAAACTTGAAGTGCTCCGTTTATTTCGTTTATTTTATCGTAGGATCAAGAACGCTGTTTACTACAGGTACCTTCAGCTCAGAGCCGTTTATTGAGAGAGTTTGGCCATACATTGGTTTGAATAGTCGAGCATCTCGGGCCAACCACAGGCCGCGAAACAGCCCCTAGCGGTGGTCGCGTGCTCTAAATTTGTGCCACGACTATTCTTCGTTTCACCTTATGTGCGAGCGAAGGCAAAACTGGAAGCGCGAGCACGGAAGCTCCGTGCGTTCAGGCTTTGCTCGAGCGCGCGAGCTGGGGAGAAATGCAAAAAGCGCTGGTCTCGCGCTTCTAGCTTTGGCTTCGCTCGCAGGTAAAGTGAAACGAAGTATAATTTGAGCCGTGCCGAGCGGAACTCCGCGTCTCAAGACGCTCGCGCACCCCACCCTTTGCACTGCTTTCTTTCAGCCAGTCTCAGGACGCTGTTCTAGCAGTGCAGACAAAGGCATGGGCACGAGCGCGTGGCTTTGGAAAGTGCCTCCTATGCACGAGGTCTCGTACAAACAATAGCGTTTCGCTGAACTAGGCTCACGCGCCTGTGCCTTTGTCTTCACTGTCGACATTTGTGAGATGGAGTAGAGGTCTCCTGATTGGTCGACGCTGTGTCACAAATTTGGTTTACGCTCTAAGCGTGGGGGGAATATTCGGCGCTGGTGGCGGCCTTTGCTCCGCCTATTGTCCAAACTCTCCTAATATACGGCTCTGCTTCAGCTAAGGGACCTAATTAAGCTAAAGGTACCTTTAAGGCCTATTCACACATGCAGCGGAGCGCTACAAGCAAAGCGCTAACCTCGCGCTAAGCGCGTGCTGACCGCAGCGTTCACCAGCTTTGTATCGCACCGCCAAAACTGTTGCTCGTGGCAGGCGATAAGTAGCTGACGGCACGTGAGGAGCGCTACATCAGCGCTTCGCTCCATGTGAGAACCGGCCTTTACGCTGCCGTGTGAATTGGGTGTTAAAAGGTGGCTCAGCGTTATAATGTCCCAGTTGTGCTTTCGGCGCCTAAAGATGTCGCAATTATGCCGAAGAATGAATAATTCCCAACCGATCATAGACCTGTGAAACACTAAGCAGAACAAGTACACAGATTGCACAAATGGCGTCGTGTATGAGATTCCGACGACGTGTCGGTTAAGCTATGTAGGGCAAACATGTTCGGACCCGCGAACACGCAGCTTCCACTATGGCGACACCGTCAGGGCATCTCGCAGTTCGTTGCAGCAGATGCTCTTACACCCCGTCATTCAACAGCACAAAACTTTTGGCAAAATACAAAAACAAGGTGTCACGCAAACTAGACGAGGCTTTTGAGATTAGGGCTAGCCAGGACAATCAACAATCAAATGCGTCAGCGAAACGTCTTTGGCCTATGTCGGATGAGTATGAGTATTTAAAACGTGAGCTGGGCAGGGAGTGATTGATGACTGTGCGTCCCTGTTGGGAATAATACCTATGTATTTTTTTCGAATAAACTTCAGTTGAGAGTGCGCCCTGTGTCGTTGTTTTCTTCTTGTCTCGGTCCGTGTTTTTTCGGCGCTTTATACCTTTTGCAATGTACCTACTGGCCCATTAAGCACATTATTGACAGTCAAGATGCGGTTTGACTCGAGAGTCGGAATGGTGAGGTGAGCGGGTCCTGCTTCTCTTTGATAGGTCTCGCGCCTTAGGGGATCACTGATCACCGGAGTAGGAGTGGCCCGTAGGAACGCCAGACATGGAAGATACGAAGAGTGCACCTGAAGCACACTTCGCGTACATTAGGCACGCCCAAAGTATACTCTTGAGTATTCTTTAAGTTTAGCAGAAGTGTTATTTTAGTATACTTCAAACTATTAAACACGTACTAACGCGAAAGCATTAACCCTTTGATGCCCACTGTTGCTCAGGAGCAACTACTCAAGAATGATTTATTTCTCCCACGCCGTGTGCACCTCAATAAATTTAGCGCCCTCTTTCGCAAGGGCGAGGATATCTGCGCTCAGCAGTGAAGAATTTATTTGTATCTTCAAAACAGATCACTTGTCCTTTAAAGCCAAAGCTGACAGGGGATAGGAGGTATGATGACGTGCACCACAGACCTCGAAACTCATAGAAGAAAAACAGGCGCGAATATTGCAAATCCAGTTACAATTGTTCCTACTTTGCGAAATGCGAAGTGCACCTATGCCTTCTCCTAGGTCGTAACTGCTTTTGGTCATTGCACGTAAAATGATTCTGCAAATGCCCAATGTTGTTCACAATCAACATTTCGAAAACATACTTCCGAAGAAAGGTTTCTTTTTTTCTGAGATCATATTTCTGTTATTTTGTGTGTTGTAGAACCCCGTAAGGATTTCTAGTTATGCAGTATTTCAAGTTTTGGGCATCAAAGGGTTTAGGAGCTCGTGTCGCAGAAAATCCGGCGGCGTGAGCGAAACTCCCGATTGGTCGATAGGGTCATGACGTCACAGCCACATGACCTCGCGGGGGAATTTCAAACAACGGTCACGTGAAACGTGACTTCATCCGTGGACCTGTAATGCGAATTAAAGGTCGTCGTAACACTCAAATGGTTTCACTTTACAAAGTAACTAATTTTTCTTAAAGGACACATGCAAAGGAAAAAAAACATTTTTTTTTAAACAGCATACATGGAAAAAGAATGTTATAAAATGAGTTTACAACGAAGAAAGAAAATTTTCAGAGCTATATTTACGGCGCAAAACGAATTTGTAGTTGGCGCCCGCGGGAGCCGCCGCTGGTGACGTGGTAGACCTACGCGCTGCCGCGCTGCGTCGCCACCGCCGCAAAGTCTCACTGCCGCCGCCTGTGAGAATAGAAGGGTAGGAGAGGGCATGACGTCAGCCGCGTAGCCTCAACAAGCCATGCTCCCTTGACGCCTCACCGATAGATGGATGGATGGATGGTAATGGCTATACCCTTTGTATCGGGCGGCAGCTTGCGCCACCTAGCCTAACATTTCATCATCCCTTCTTTTTTTTTTTTAGAAATTGTATGAATTTTGTTATAACAGCCTCCCCCCCTCTCTCTCTCTTGTCAAGTGAATTTATTACTGATTTTTATCTGTATTTTTTTTTCCTTTATCCTTCCCTAGATCTCTTCCACCAATATTCCAATCTCCTCTTAGTTACCGCAATTCTTTCCCCATCCATTCGTCCATCTATGTCCGGAAAACCCAGTGCCCCCTCCAAATCTGTAGACATCCCCCCCAAGAGGGTGGGACGAAGCCCCGTGCACCTTAAAATTACATGTTCTATAGTTTCCCTTTCGCGGTTGCATACGTCGCACAGAGTGTCTACTTCCTGAAATTTAGCCCTGTACGTTTTCGTTCTTAGCACCCCCGTTCTAGCTTCAAACAGCAAAGAGCTCCCCACTGAATTATCATACAGTTGTTCTTTCTTTATTTCTTGTTTTTGTGCCCTGTATATTGTTAAAGCTGATTTCCCCTGCATTCTCTCTTCCCACAATTTCCTCTCCGTTTCCTTTACTCCCTTTTCTACTGATATGCTCTGATCGACTCCATCTCGTTGAATGTATTTAAATCTCAGCTTGCGGGTTCGGTTTGTCCACTTAGTGTTTAAACTTTTCATATATAGATACTTGTACACTTTCGCTGCCCACCGTGTATCGTCGATTTCAGCTAGTCTTTGTTCAAATTTTACTTTACTGATCGCTTCTCTACTCTCGAAAGATGCCCAACCCATATCCCCCTGTACTCCCTCATTTGGTGTATTCCCATGTGCCCCCAATGCCAACCTACCCACACTCCTCTGCTGTATCTCTAAACCTGCCTGGATTTCTGACCTCATACACAATACCGCATTCCCAAATGACAGTCCTGGCACCATGACTCCCTTCTATACACCCCTAACAACTTCATATCTATTATAGTTCCATAGTGCCCTGTGTTTCATGATAGCCGAATCTCGTTTCCCCTTCTTTACTACAATATCTTCATGGCCTTTGAGATACCGTCTTCCTTCACTTAACCATACTTCCAGGTATTTGTACTTTTCTACGTGTTCTATTAATGTGTCCTGTATCTCCAGGGGCTCCCCCTTCTCGTCGTTGAAAACTATTATACCAGACTTGTCCCTACTAAATTTTAGTCCTAAATTGTCCCCTTCCCTGCTGCAAATTTTAATCAGTTCCTGTATTGTCTCACGACTCTCTGATACGAGTACAATGTCGTCTGCATACATTAACCCTGGCAATACTTGATTTACTTCATGTCCTTCCTCCATGTAAGTCAGGTCAAAACCTAGGTTGCACTGTTCTAAACTTCTTTCCATCTCACTGAGGTATATCATAAAGAGCAGGGGAGACAATGGGCAACCTTGTCTAAGACCTCTTTTTATTGCTGCTGGTCTCGTAGTTTCGGCTTCCCATGTTATAACCACCCTATTCTCCGAATAAACCCGTTCTAGAAACTTAACCATGGTTCCCTCTAGTCCATATGCCTTCAGTAGGTTCCAGAGTTTTTTTTCCTGATTCACATTGTCATATGCCCCTTTGATGTCTAAAAATGCTACCCATAATGGCCTTTGACTTGTCATTGCTATCTCGATGCACTGAGTGATTACAAATAAATTATCATCTAGACGTCTATTTTTCCTGAAACCGTTTTGAAGCTCCCCTAGAATCCGCTTTCTCTCTGCCCATTCTTCCATTCTTCTTTTTACAATTTGCATAGCTAGTCTGTATATTACTGAAGTTACTGTGATTGGTCGGTATGATTTGATACTGTCTTTGTCTCCCTTGCCCTTATATAATAATCTCATCCTGCTCAATTTCCAGTCACTGGGTACCTCCCCTCCCATAAGTATCTGGTCAATCACTTGCCTTAGTTTCAATTTGCTTGTTTTGCCTAGAACTTTTATCAATCTCATTGGTATGCCGTCTGTACCTGTTGCAGTTCCAGCCGGAACCCTTCCTTCTGCTTTTTCCCACTCCCCAGTGGTCATTTCCTCTTCTTCACTATGATCTTCCTCTTGTGTTGTGTAGGCGCTACCATTCCCTACGGCCTGATTTGATTCTAACTCCGAAAATGCTGCTTCGATTGTATGCCTAATGTATTCTCTTGCCTCTTCCCCCTCTACTTTTGTCCCTTCCTGTGTGGTTAGTGTCTGCTGGTACCCCTCTGTCTTTTTTCCCTGCGCACTGATGTGTTCCCAGAACCTTTTTGCCGCATTCCTATCCTTCTGGTTTATTTCTATCCTCCACTGGACCCCTGCCCTCCCAATTTCGGCCTGTATTAATGCTGATGCCTCCCGCTTTCTTTCCTGAAATTCTTCCCATTTTGATGCTACTTCGGCTAGTGTGGCCCCCTTTTTCTTTGCCCATCTGTGTTCTTTAGATGCCGCTTGGCGTCTCGATATTGCTGCCTTAACCTCTTTATCCCACCAGCTTTTGAGCTTGCGTTTTAGTTTTCGTCCTCCTTGTTTGATTCGATATTTCTCCAACTCTCTTTTGAAAACATTAATTAAGTCTTCATATGTCCATTCTCTTTCCGGTTGCTTGGATACTATGTTCTCGATTTGCTTAGATACCTCCTGTAGTTGTTTATCATTTAAGTTATTCCTACCTTCTCGTTTTTGATTTTTCGTTTCTGATTTTACTGTGCCGAATCTGATCTTGATTCTCTTATGGTCGCTCCCCAGACTTTTTATGCCTTCCTCATCTATTTCCATGCCTCCTAATCTGTTGTATATCTTACGTGACATTAAACAGAGTCAATAGTCGAGTGAGAGTTCTTTCTTTCCCATGTTATTTTTCCATCACATTTTACCTGAGCATTAACCAATACCAGATCAAGAGCTTCGCAGAACTCCTCTGACATCCTTCCTGTTGTATTTGTATGTCCATCAAAGTCTTCCAAATGTGCATTCATGTCCCCCAAGGTAATTATTTCCTTGTTAGTGCCGATTTCCCTAACGTCTCCTGATATACATGTCAAGTGTTCTGCATTTTCCTCCCCTGCATCACTCCCTGTTTTTAGATAAACAAAACCCAAGATTGTGTCCAGACCCCCAATATTGCCTTTGACCCACATGTGTTCCCTGCAGTCCTCTTGTTCCCTTTTCCATTCCTGACCCTTAACTAACACCCCTAATCCCCCTCCCTTGCGTTCCCCATTGGCCCGGTTGCATCCCATCCAATTATATCCCGGTATGTATGGTGGTTCTTCCATATCCCTCAGATGTGTTTCTGCTAATCCCTACACTGCAAAGTTTTCGCTCTCTAATTGCTCCTCAATCTCCTCCCACTTTATTCTGTTCCTGCCCCCCTGCATGTTTATGAACCCTATGTTAAGCTGTTTCTTTTTCCTAGTCCTCCGAGGCTTCCTCTCACCCTCCGAAACCCTCCCCTGTGTATCTACATTTTGGCCCTCATTCACACCGGCACCCTCAGGGCTCCGGGACCGCCTCTTTCTCATTTTCTTCCTTACTCTCCCCACTTATCACGCCAACGTGACCACATCACGTGACCGTAGCTAGCCTTCGTCTAGCTATGGTGTACTAGAATACACCACAGTCTAGCCTTCGATCTGATAAAACCTACCGGACGAAGCGCGCGCAAGCCTGCAAGGAACCCTCCTAGAATCAACCATCCATCTCGCACGTGACATGTCACGCGCACCAATCGCCAGAGAGATCCGCGGTCACGCTGGGCACAAAATCGTTTAAACTTTTTATGACTAGGCTTCACCAATATTGTAACGTGCCCCCTCCTAGTACTTCTAACCTCCTTGGCCGCCACACGCTGAGCGTTGTGCGCCGCCGCTTCAACGCGTTTCTCCACGCCGCCGTCGCCGCCGCCGCACAAGTTCGTCTGCTTCGGGGCGCCGCCGAAGTCATCTGACCGGCGCACTGGTCTGTCACGTCTGTTTGCGCTTTTTCAGGAGTTTCCTTTGGGCTCTAAAAGTTACTTCTAATCTTTGTTTTTTGTTGCACTTCAAACGAAGATGAATAAGTGACTTTTCGAGACCATAAGAAGCTTCCGAAAGATTGCAAGTACCACGTGACAAATAAGGACCCGTCACGTGATAAATATGGGCCCCTTTTCCGCGGCGCCCGCGGGCGCCAACTGCAAATTCGTATAGCGCCATGAATATAGCTATAAAAAGGTTGATTTTTCGTTGTAAATTCGTTTTATGACTTCCTTTTCCCAAACCGGCTGTTTAAAAAAAAAAAGTTTTTTTTTTTTTCCTTTGCATGTGTCTTTTAAAGGAAAGTTTGAAGAATTTTAGGTGGGATTCAAACTCACGACCCTTCGGTTGCGAGCCAGACAGGCTACTGACTGGGCTTTCGTGTCTGCCGCACTTCCTGCTCCCTGGCAGGAAGAGCATGAGAGACGAATGAGAAGGCGATGCGAACGGGGCCCGGTAACGCTATCGCGTTCCACTCTTAAAGGACACATGCAAAGAAAAAAAACATTTTTTTTAAACAGCTTAGATGGAAAAAGGATGTCATAAAACGATTTTACAACGAAGAAAAAAAATTTTAGAGCTATATTTACGGCGCTATACGAATTTGTAGTTGGCGCCCGCGGGCGCCGCGGAAAAGTGGCCCTTATTTATCACGTGACGGGCCCATATTTGTCACGTGGTGCTCGCACTCTTTCGGAAGCTTCCTATGGCCTCTAAAAGTAACTTATTCATCTTTATTTAAAGTATAACAAAAAAACTAAGATGAATAAGTAACTTTTAGAGCCCAAAGGAAACTCCTGAAAAAGCGCAAGCAGACGCGATTGACCTGTGCGCCGGTCAGATGACGGCCGCGGCGCCCCGAATTAGACGAACTTCTGCGGCGGCGGCGACGGCGGCGTGGAGAAACGCGTTGAAGCGGCGTTCGCACAACGCTCAGCGTGCGGCGGCGGCGTCGCTTTACGGCTCCGGCGACGCAGGGCGGCGGCGCGCGGGCCTACCACGTGACCAGCGGCGGCTCCAGCGGGCGCCAACTACAAATTCGTATAGCGCCGTAAATATAGCTCTAAAATTTTTTTTTCTTCGTTGTAAAATCGTTTTATAATATCCTTTATCCATCTAAGCTGTTTAAAAAAAAATGTTTTTTTTCTTTGCATGTGTCCTTTAAAGGCGAAGCTTAAGCGTCCTCCAAGATTTTTTTTCTAAAAGGTGTGCTTATTAATCGTATGCTTCTAGTACACAATGTACTTATAGTATACTCGTGTGTTTCATAAAAGTGCGACAAAAGTATGTTCTTAGTACGTACGCCAAGTACGCAATCAGTGCACATTTGGTGTATTGCTTTTCACCGATGGAACCCTCCCAAAACTTTAGCTTTCTTTCGGGCGTCGTTTTCGGCGAATACGCAGCATCAGGTGACATCATGACGGTTACTTCTTCGTCCTCGCCACGGCCCGCATGGCAACCATTTCAAAACGCAGAACACATTCAACCAGCCAGTCACAGATCGAGGTCAAAGCTATCGGTCGCATCAGTCGCGACTGGCGCAACGGTTGTCACCGCAATGCGACGCCATGTAACGAGTGACGCCATGTAACGTAATTACAAAGTTACATGGCGTCACTCTTTCTTTCGGGGGGGGGGGGGGGTAATTTATGATAGGTTCATTAGTCTGGTTAAATAATTACTTGTTTCATCGTTTATTCCTTCAGGTCCGGTGTACTCTGCTCATTGGTCGTACGACGGGGAAAGTGGTAAGGCCAAGTGCAGCATCTTTGGAGTGCTTCGTTTGTTGCCAGAGTGTCACAAATTCATCAGCTGAATGTACAGAGTTACCACTTTGAAACGATTGCCCAAGCTGTCGTCTAAACTAATTGTTGGTGCCTAAAACTGCTCAATCGGGGCACCCGCTTATACTCCGTTTCATACTTAGCGTGCAACGCTGTCAAAGCTACTGGCGCGAGCGCGTGGCTTCTATATGGTTTTGTTTGCGCGAGAACGCGTGCAAATGATCAACGAGATCAAGCCCCATGCTCGCGCCAGTAGCTTTGGCAGCGTTGCACGCTAAGTATGAAACAGAGTATAGGCAGTAAACGTTGGTGCCCGTCGCAACTCTGTCTGAAAAGAATTTAAAGAAAATCGATAGAATGTCAGGGTTATGCGCCTGCCTGTGTCGCGCAGTGCATTGCCTTCCCTTTCTGAGAACAGCGCATTTCGCATGATTTGTGAGAGACAACAAGCATCCCACTTTGATTACAATGGGCTGCAAGGAATGTACATAGGTAAATAATTGTTGCGGACGTTAAAAAAAAAGACACTTAAGACTGCTTACGCGCAGAAATCCGAAAGCATTATAGTCCCACGGATGGAATGTTTTCGAGTATTTTTTCTATACGTACTAAATTTGTTTCTGTCGGTATTGTATACGGTGTGTTTGTTTGCGTATTCGTTGGCCTGCTCCCTCGGCTGCGGCGTATTTGCGTGGGTGGCCACGTTTACCCGCGGAAGCCGCCGTAGATGTAGACGCTGCTGGCGATATCGAGGCCGTAGATGTAGACGCGGTCGCATTAGCCACATTAACCACATTAGCGTAACCTTTCTGGGTTCTTTAAAACAAACATCTATTGCCTAGAAAAACACGCTGTATACCAGTGAGCTATAGCCTTATGACAATTTAATTGCTAAATACGATTTCAAATGTATTTTATTCAACGCGTTTTTTTTTTTTATTGCAAGCAGGTTTTGTTAGTCAGGAGTCGTTTCAAGTATTGTTTGACGAGTGCTCTTTTCACTTCAGAAAACGAAGTTTTTTTTACAAGAGCAAGGAAAAATTAACTAAACATAAATGTATCTTTCTTCGTCATCTTAGAGGATCACATACACTCACCCCCCCCCCCAAACAAAATCAAACAAAATATATATATATATATATATATATATATATATATATATATATATATATATATATATATATATATATATATATATATATATATATATATATATATATATATATAGGTGAAGTAAGGTGAATATAAAAACAATGGACCGGGAAAAGTTAATAAGTCAAAGATGCGTACTGTCGGAGTTACTAATTCGAAGTTTATTACGACGTTTCGATCGGGGACCGCCGCTCGAAACGTCGTAATAAACTTCGAATTAGTAACTCCGACAGTACGCATCTTTGACTTAATATATATATATATATATATATATATATATATTATCTTTAGTTAGGCGATTTATTATGGCGTCCGAAGACTACACTCTAAAAAAGCCCGTGCGTTTACTTTCCCGTACAACACTCGGAGAGGTAATCACCGAACTTACGGAGGCAGCTCAGCGAATGACGATGCCAAAACATTATATTTAGACGAAAAAAAAAAACGTGGTATGAGTTGTGACATTAAGCAATGGAAAGCGTCACGCTTGCGATGCTTAAATGTGAAACTCAGGCTGTGTTTTTTTTTTTTTTTTGTCATACACGCCTTTAGATACAGAATACGCACCAGTAATACCTAGAACTTGAGCACACGCATGGAATCCGCAAAATAAGAAATCCTGGCATTGTCTGAGGACACAAATACTAAGAAAGCACCACTGTAGTCGAAGTAAACAAAGACGACGGAACGAGCGTCTCTGCTGTCTTGAAGGTGCCGCTACAGCATCGCCGCCTTGAGTAGATGGATCTTCCCTTCTAGGGCGTGCTGGGTTATCATAGCGACACACGACGAGGATTCAATGAAGGATAGCGCTTTACGCGGAATGGTGAGTTTCCACCACGCTGACCACGTCGACGATAACCACCGCCGCAATGTTTTTCAGCAGATAGCAGGAACCGCGACCGGCATGCTACTCGCGCAGACGAGCTCTCCTCAGCAGACGTATAGAGTAGGTCGTGGACGCTCGTGAGTTGACAGCGCAGACGCAGTCTGATCTTTCTCTTCCTTCGTTCACCACACGGTAGACGGCGCATGGCGCCGAGCACTATAATATTCGGCAATTTCTGTCACATCGCTAATTATGCTACAAAATGTGGATCAGAACATTTTCTTTAACAAAACTTTTAAGAAACATTCGCCGGCGATTTATTGCTTACGATCGCGGTGCTGGTGAGGTAGGTTCTTATCCAATAGGCGACGTGGATTTGGCTGGCGTGCTTTGGCACCGCGGATGCATCGCAGGGAAAAGGCAGAAAGCATTTTCTTTTAACAGTTTAATAAGAAAAAGAAAAATGCTGGCTCTCTTTTTTTTTTTTTTGGGGGGGGGGGGGGGTCTTTTCACACCTTTTACGATGTGCGGTAAATGAAATTCGATTTCAAAATCGGTTCATGGTCCCTTTAAACGCTCCAAAACGGTGTCACATAACGTGTGTGTGTGTAAAACGTTTAATAAGAGAGAAAAAAAAAGAAGAAGTGGTCGCACTCGCGCGTGACTTCTTTCACGGGACTTTCCCCTTAGAAAGCCCCCCTTCTAGATGTCCTGACGTAGGTCGCCCGATACCGTATAATCGAGCAGGGTCCGTAAGATCCGGACTCGTCTTTCAGAGTCGCCAAACGGTCTGATCCACTCTTCATAGGAGCTAGGAGTGTCTTCGCCCAGCTGGGCCCAAGCATCGCTTCTGTGTGTGGCGAGGGCCTCACATTCCCAAATCAGGTGATAAAGTTTTGGGAGTGTGCCGTCTCCTTTGCATAGTTGACATCTTTGGTCGGGAGGTTCGTAATCCGGGTTCAGCTTTCTTTTCTTAATGGTCTCAAATTTTTGAGTCATGTATGGTGTTGTTGCGCCACCCGTACGAATTCGTCGTAATATCACCATTTCCTTGCGTTTGAAGTGGTTCAGTGGAATGGGATTTGGTTCGGGGTTCCAGGATTCCTTTAGTCAGTGCTTCCATTCTTTTTTGTGCATCCGCATAGCTTCAACCGGGTCGTACGTTGTATCGGCAGTTTCAGAGTTAGGCGATGAGGGGTCGGATTCTCCTGGGACACGCGAGGGGTGAGGACTGTTTAGCTCCCTCGCGGCCGCGTCATGCGCCGCCTCGTTGCCGTGGATGCCCGTGTGTCCCGGGATCCATCGAATGCAGACCTTTGTTTGGTGTACACGGAATAGGTGCAGGGCCGTGTGGAAATTGCGTTTGATGGTTCTGCACGTCGTGGCTCCATGTCTTTTGCATTCTCGGATGACGTGCTGCGAGTCCTTAAATATGTATAGTTGTTTTGCGTCGTGCTGTTTTTGTGTCACCTCTAGGTGTCTTAAGTGGCTCTCTATCGCGAACAGCACTGCCTTGGCTTCGGCGAGTTCGGGAGAGTAAGAATCGGCTCCTCGGGGTTGGGTTGTGGTCGATATGGATGTCCCCATTAGGTTGTCTTTAGAATAGAAGATGGCGGCGGCTGTCGTGGCAGCCTCTGGGCCGACGATTTTCATCGCCGCATCAGTGTACGCGACCGTGATGGACGGGTCTGCCAGAAACGTTCGAACTTCGACTGCGTGGTTTCGGGCGTAGTGTTCCCTTCGTTTAGCGTGTTTCTGCGCGTCCATGTTGCGCGGGATTGGCTGGGATTGTGTGAGGTCGATGAGGTCCCATGGGGGTGCGGGTGGTGGGATGTCCCCTGCATCATTCTTGCCCTCTGGGTTGAGAAGCTTGGCTATCTTTCTGCCGTGCTCCGTGTGTTTCAGTCGAGCGTTGTGTGTGGCGACTTGTTTCTCGAGGTCTAGTCTCCAATCGGTAAGCTGTACGCACTGCTTAGTTGCTTCAACGTTGGCAAACCTTGGCAGTCCAAGTATGGCTCTCCGTGCATCGTTGTATAACGAGTCAAGCTTTTTCTTGTGCCGGTACGTGAGCTTGTAGAACCGAACACCGTACATTATCTTGGATACCAGGACTGACTGTACGAGAGTCTTTGCGGTTTTCTCTCCCGCACCACCCATTCTGTGGGATATGCGCCGAATAAGTTGCAAGCCTTGTTTCCACGTTCGTGTGATAGTGTTTAGCCAGTTTTTTGCCACGTGCTTGCCGTTTCCGAAGTGCACACCAAGTAGCTTGACTTCTGCTTCTTTGTCGATCCGTTGTCCGTCAAACTTGAGGTCTAGGTCAATTCTCTGATAGTCGTTCCCGAAAATTGTGTATTTCGTTTTTTCTGGTGATGGCTCCAGTCCGACCTTTTTCAGGTAGTCGCAGATGGTGTCAAGTCCCTTCTGTATTGTTTGTTTTTGTTCCATTGAGGCTCCTATGTTTGTCCATACGGTGATGTCATCCGCATATATT
Source organism: Ixodes persulcatus (assembly GCA_013358835.2). Classification (NCBI taxonomy): domain Eukaryota; kingdom Metazoa; phylum Arthropoda; class Arachnida; order Ixodida; family Ixodidae; genus Ixodes; species Ixodes persulcatus. The sequence continues at coordinate 67,308 of JABSTQ010011583.1, forward strand.
GTTGCCTTCAGCTGTGGTATATCGTATAATTTCCACAGCAGTGGGGCCATTACGATGTTAAAAAGCGTTGGCGATAATACCGCTCCTTGCGGGACGCCTACACCGTTGGGTTTTGTTTGGCTTTCCTCGTCGTTCGTGCCTGCCTTAATTGTGAATCGCCGGTTCTGCAAAAAAGATTTCACATAATTTAGCGGTTTGCCGCATATTCCTTGGTTCCTCATCGCGTCGATCACTGCCCAGTGTGGAACCGAGTCGAAAGCCTTTCGTACGTCCACCGTCACGAGGACTCGCATTTGTTTGCGGCGCGGGTGGTAGTCGGTGACACCTTTGTGGATGAGCGCTAGACTGTCGTGTGTCCCCAGGTTTTTTTGGAAACCGGTTTGTGCAGGGTGAAAAATTCCTTTCGTCTCGGCAAGCCACTGAATGCGAGCTAGGACTACTCGTTCCATGAGCTTGCCCATTATAGACGTAAGTGATATAGGTCTTACGTTCTTCGGATCTGTCGGTGGCTTACCCGCTTTCGGGATGGGTGAGACACAAGAGATTTTCCATTCGTCCGGGATTTTACTCGTTACCCAGATATCGTTAAGCCATTGCAGCATCGCTTCCCTTGCTTCTTGTGGGGCGTTTCTTAGCATGCTCGTAGTGACGCCGTCCTGCCCCGGAGCGCTCTTGGCATTGCTTTGTGTGATGGCGGCGTCTAGCTCCCAGGGTGTCAGGGGCATGTCTTCGTCTGCCGGACCGTCTGATGGACCCGGTGAGTAAATAGTCTGGTTGGGTGGGTTCGGAGGCTGCGGGAAGAATACTGAACCCAATTCTTCTAAGATTTCCTTCATGCTCTTATCGGCCAGTAAGGCAAGGACGGGAACCGTGTGCCCCTGTTTTCTTTTGCCAAACATGGCGTTGAAGGTGTTCCATACTTTGTTGAGCTGCGTGCTCTTGTCAAATGATTCGCAGTGCTCTAACCAGCGTTCTACGTTGATATTCCGAGCGTGCTTGCTTGCTTGCTCTGTGACATCGTTTACCTCAATGAGCGTGCTACGTTGTTTGTCCTTTCGGTATTGGGTTAGAAGCGTGGTTCTTTGTTCCCATAGCGAGAGAAGGTGGGTATCTGGGGTTGGGGTGTCTCCGCTCACCTGTCGTTTCTCCGTGGCTGCTTCTGTTGCCTTCGTCAAGAGTTTCGATAGGTCCTGGTATTCCACTTGGTTGATGTTTTCCCTCACGTAGCGTCTAAAGTTGTCCCATATCACCGTACGGGTTGTGCGCTTGGTTCTTTTGTGGGAGTCAAGTGTTAGTGCCATCTCTATTGGGAAGTGGTCGCTACCCCAGGCATCTTCTCGGACGGTCCATTCGAGTCGGTCGATCGTATCTGGTGAGGCCCAAGCCAGGTCAAGTACTGTGTCCTGTTGTCTGGCGCTGATTCCGTACCGTGTAGGAATTTTTATGTCGTTGACGAGTGTCATGTGCGCTTGCTCTTGCGCGTCGTATAGCTCGGTACCCCTCGTCGAGGTCTTGTTTGAGCCCCATGCCGCGTGCATCGCGTTAAAATCTCCGCAGAAGAGCGTGTAGTCTTCCGGGTATTTCTTTCTGAGGTCCCTTATCCAGTTAAAGTCATTCAAACTACGGTGTTCAGTTTCGGGTCTGTAGTATGCCGAGACGATCAGTAGTCTTTTATTGTCACTGCCTCCGAGATCGATGCGGACTGCGACCACTTCGTGAGTTGCGCTGCACCACTGTTTTGTGTCAATCTGCACGTGTGGAATTTTTCTCTTGACGTAGACGCCAGCCTGCGCTTCTACTTGTGTTTGCTGTCCGCCAGGATTGTCATCCTTGCGGTTTCTTCTCTTCTTGTGTTCGATGGTTGGTGTGAAATGCTTGACAAATCCACGTAGGTCGGTCGTGTCGGTACGTGTCTCCTGCAGTAGAAGCACGTCGTGTGGCTCTAGCTCGGCGAAACGAATTGTGAGTTCGTCGCGCCTACTTCGAAGCCCCCGACAGTTCCACTGCAGGATCCGTATTCTCCGCTCATTGGATGAGCATTCCTCGTGGCTGTCCGAAGGGGTCGGTGGTGCGGGCGATGCTCCGTACATGCTCGCGCTAATCAGCTCTCGCATTTGTTCACTAAGTTGCCTGTGAAGCTGTGGTATTTGCTGTTGAATAATTTGTTGCATGGTTTGTTGGATTAGCGTGATTTGTTGCTGCAAGATTTCCATGGTAATGCCCTGTGTTGAAGCAGGTTCGGTTGTCATTGGAGCAATGGGATGGGTCGGCTTTGTTGTAACATTTAATTCTGTCTCGTTTTGTTCTTGTCTCCCACGATTGGATGGGGTCGGCGAGGGTCCCCTTTGTTGCTGGCGTCGTAGCTGGTAGTGCTCCTTCTGTACGGTTGCGATTTTTTCGTTGTGTGCCTTTATGCGTTGGCGCAAGTCGGCCTCTCTTGCGTGTCTAATCCGATCGTCCTCTTCGTGTTGTTTTCTACGTGCCTGAATCTTGGCTTCAAGCCTTTTCAGGTCGTCCTCGTCTTGTTTGAGCCTTTCCCTTGCTTGCTTGCTTGCCTCGGCAATGGAGCGAAGTTCATCGCACCACGCTTTTGCTTCAGCATCGCGGTCCGGGAAGTAGCCAGTCTCCAGTCGCTCCATTATAACGTGTGCGTATGTGCACTTCCGCACCTGCTTTTGGGACTTGCGACTGGAGTCACGTCTTTGGTTCTCCTGTCGCCGTATCGATCTGGATCTCGATCGACTTTTTGACGGTTTGGAGCGTTGGCTGTTGCCTCCTTTTAGGCGGCTGGGAGTCCTGCTGTGGCTTCTGCTTCTGCTTCGCTTGTCTTTTTCTTCGGAGAGGAGGTCGTAGCGGTTTTTGGTCTCGAGGAGTACAGGAAATTCGTCTACCTTAACGCGGAATGGTGAGTGGTTTCGTAGAGTGTCTCTTTGCGTGGAGTCTCTCCTTCGGCTTCGTGAGCGATTTCCACGTGGTTTTCGTTCATTTTGCCGTTGTTTAGGGCGGTTCCCACGTCTTAGGTTGTTGGCTCTTTCCTGTAGTTGCTGGTCTACTTCTAATTTTGCCGGGCAGCGTGGATTGGTTGCCAAGTGTCTGTTTGATCGGCAATTAACGCACATGATACGTGTACACACGTGTTCCTCTTCGAGAATGTATCCGCAATCGTTGCATCGTTCCGGATGAGTGCAGATGTTCTGTTTATGTCCCAGTCGGTGGCACCGTCGACATACCATGGTTGTTGGTCGATACGGTGCGACGGGCATGACTCGTCCGTTATATACGAGATGCCTGGGAGGGCGTGTGCCCTGGAAGGTGATGAGGATAGCTCCATTTTTTCCCAATCGCCTAGCATCTAAGATCTCGTGGGTCCTGCATTCCAGGGTTTGCAGCAGGGTTGATTCGGATTCCTCCTGGTCGATACCTCGTAAAACTCCTCGCGTGGTGCCTTCGTATGGAGGGCTGTGGGATACCACCTCAACGAATTCTGGGTTTCCTCCTGTCTTCAGGCGCGTAGTACCCAGGAGTCGTCTTGCGTGTTCCTCTTTCCAGACCGTGACAGCCACCGTATTCGTTTTGGCGTTTAGTCTGTAGTGAAAGTGATCCGTCGTCTTAGCATGTGTTTCCGCGCCACAGATTTCGAGCAACTGTTCTCGAATGGCTTTGCTGCGCAGGGTCGTGATGTCGAATCTAGTCCTCGGGCAGAAGATCACGTTGTATCTCGGTCGTGTGTCCACTTGCTGCGGAGGCTTAATTTTCCGCTTTCGTTTCTGGACTTCGGTCCATGCGCCTTCGTTGGAACTGATTTCGGCGTTGTACTGCAATGTCCTTTCGAGGTCCTGCTCCATAGCGGTGGACGTCGTGGTGACAGAGGACGCGTCGTCTTCATTGTCGGTTTCGGTTATGCGTCCCTCTGGGCGTTTGGGTTTCTTGAGTTCCGAGTTTTCCGCTGGGTTGCGTGCGGTGGTTCTCTTTCGTCTTGGGACCTGCGCAGGTCGCGGGGTGGCCGTTGGGGGCAGTTGTATTTGGGTGCAGTTGGCGACGGTCGCTTGGCCGAGGTTTGCACCAGGCGTCGTTTTGGTTGTCATATCGCTGCTGTGCGCGTCATTTCCTTTGGTAGCGCAGTTTGCCGTATTAGACAGGGGCGCAGCGGCAAGGTATGCCGGGTTCGTGGTTGCATTGGGGAGGTCGCTGACTTCTCCTGGCATGGTAATGGTGAACTAAGCCGAGTAGGCTTAGCTTCCCACAGTGTGCATCGAGTCTAATCCGCTCTATGTCGCAAAAAGGAACTCACATGACGAAATGAAATTTGCATGTGCGAGGTCACTGGACCTTCCGATTAAGATGGCGATTGTCCGCTGATTCCGGTGGATTTCGGAAGTCACAAAAAATTAGAATATTTACCGGCAGCGGGGAATTCTGTGTCCCTCGGCCAGGTCACTTCGTCGTCTTCTGTCACATAACAAAAATCAAAGTTTGAAGGCACGAATAAAGTTTTTTGCTCGCTAACGCGTTTTTTTTTAACATCTTTTTTTACGTTTTTTTCCTTATTCTGTATTTTTTACGCCAGATCATGCAATGGTGGCCCGGGTCATATTTTGATATTTCTGTAAAAAATATAGGTTAAAGCCATGTTCTTGGGAGGAGCATTCGGCTATATGCGAACGTCGTAACTAATTTTCTTCCGGAGAAATTAAATTTCGAACCTCGAAGCGTGGAGATTGCCAAGGCTTCGCTATGGTACTTTGCACAGCAATCAAATTCACGCCTAAGCTTGCCTGTAGTAATGATTATTCTTTACTTATTTTATAAAACGTTTACGACATCTTCATAAAATATTAAGAAAAATTACGATAAAAGATTTTTATGCAAAACAAAATTTAAGAAACACGTCAAATAAACATGTTTTAGAGACGCATTCACAAATTATTTGCCAACGAATTACTTCATATAAAATGACGCAAATTATATCAAAATGATTATCTTTGAATGCCTTTTACGATTATATAAGAAAATATACTTAGTCGGTATTGTAGTTTTGTTAGTAAAGGGGGAACACAGCTCATTTCTCTAAATGCGACAAAATTGCACGTCAATATTTAAAAAAAAAAGAACTTCACTCAAATTGAGCTAGATTGTCTTCGTTATAGAGGCTTTGCCACACAACGTCAGCTCCAAAGAGAAATTTTCTAGAACCGACAAACGCTGTACAGTGGTGCTGCTCTATCCTAGGGTATATAAAGTAATCCTGTCCTGATTTACGTTTCGAATTTCCGTTTCCTTGCATCGCCTCCTAAACCCCCTAATACCCCCCCCCCCCCCCACACACACACACACAGACCATTTGCCATCCCCTTCCACGGGCCATTAGCTCACGAAGGACTCTCGCCGGACGCCACTGCTGCCGGTAATTGAGGACTGTATGCACAGCACATTACCGCGAAGAAAGCCCCCACACGAGGGAGGTCCATCACCGCGAAAACAAGGCGAGGGAAGTAGTATCTGGAGAGTTGGTATCTTAGTGCTCAACATTGTGTCAAGACAAACAACCCAGCTTACCCTTTCTAGGTATCCATGTGAACCAATTGGAATACTAATAGAACTTGATAACCACAAGGGCATTGTTGTTGGATGTTTCTATGTCAGTCGATACAGTGGTGATTCGGGTCATTTTAAGCATATTTCTGTAAGTCATATCCTTGGGAGAAGCATTCGACATACATACAGGGCAGTGTTGCGGAGTTGCCACTCCGGAGTTGGAATGATTCCGGAATCATTCCGCATTTTCGCGACCCCGGAATGGAATGGGAATGGAATGGCGGCAACGTTGAGGGAATGGAATGGGAAGGGAATTAGATGCATTTTGCCCGGAATGGAATGGGAATGGAATGGGACCGAATCTTTCTTTCATTTTTTTTTTTTTTTTTGGGGGGGGGGGGGGGGGGTCACGTTTAGCTAAACCGAGCCAGTCAGAGAGTCAGTTGCTCAGAAATAAAATGAGCGGGAAACTAGTTTGCTGCTCATTTTCCCCTCTGGTCTTTTCCCCCTCTGGTCTTTGAACTGACGCTTGTTTTTTGTATTGCATTTTTTTTTTTTTTGCGTATAAGTTTGTTATGGCTCCACGCGGGCTAGCAGCTGCTATACTCTATTTCACCTTATGATGTACCGCAGGAAAGGCTACAAGCGCGAGCTCCTTGCTCTGGGGCACACCTCGGCGGCACAAGCTCTCGTGCATTAAGGGCAGCTGTCAACGCTATGAGCTCGCGCTTCTAGCCTTCGCTGCGGTACAACATAAAGTGAAATGGAGTATAGCCCAAGGACATTTCATACCTGGATATTTTATACCACAAAGTCTTTTGCCAAGAAGAAGTTATAAAATCGGTTCTCACGCGCGAAGCCAAATATGCACTTCGTCTTTCTTCTATTGTCACCCGTGCCACGTAAGACCGCCCTGCACTTGGCATCGAGCTTCCATCAGTCGAACAGTCCAGCCGGCCCGACTCATTGATTGTCATCGAGTTTGTTTATAGATCATGGCCACCTTTGTGGCTTCTCGTCGAGGGTCGCCGAAGCTCCGCTTCGAAGGTTACATGTACACCAAGCACAAGACCAACGACCGGAAGACGGCATGGAGATGCGAGAAAATCCAGGAGGGCTGCCGGGGACTAGCTGTTACTCCAGGTGAGACGACCACTGTGACCCAAGGCCACATTTGCCATCTACCGAGTCCAGAAAGTGTCGCTGCGGTGCGTTTACAAGATGAGATCAAAACTGCAGCCAAGCGTTCTCACGACACCCCTCAGAACGTCGTGGCCGCCTGCCTACAAGGGACAAGACCGGCGACTTTTGCGAAGCTCCCTAAGCTGTCATTACTGGAAAGGAAGCTGAACAGAGTTCGACGCGAAGCCCATGGCGCAGTTCAAGTTCCCCACCAAATCGAAGACATAATTGTACCTGAACACCTGCGCATGACAAGAACAGCGTCACCTGAAGTATTTCTCGCAGGGGACAGGCTGTATACGCAACTTTCAGCGATGGCGGTACCGCGGTGTGAGAATCGCGTTCCCTAGCTCCTGGATGATTGGCCTCATAATAAATAAGCTTGACAACACCTTCATGGCGTGAAAAAATAACGTAAGGCTCTAGTACTGCTCCTATATAGCAAAACTACAATTACTTACGCGCCGTCGACCCAGCATCGTACCGCTGTTCTACGACGATCCTCCAGATGACAGCCATTTTGATGGGCACCAGGGCGCCCCCTATAGGTCGTGAAAGTTGCGAATTGACTCGGAAAGAATAAAAATTTTCGCCTGTAACACGGACCTGTGCCGCTTAAACACCTGCGAAACCTGGTTGTGTGACGGCACATTTAAAGTAGCACCAGTGGTGTTTTGCCAGCTTTGGGTTGTTCATGGCCTCTACAAAGGCAGGGTGCTTCCCGTTGTTTACTGCCTCTTGCCAAACAAGCGCGAAGCGACGTACAAAAGAGCAACGCGCGTGCTACTTGAGGCTATTGACGATGCCACTTCAAGCCCACGACAGGTGCACACAGTAGTGATGGACTTCGAAAAGGCCGAAGAGAATGCTTTTCGGGAATGCATTCCTGACGCCGAGGTGCATGGATGCTTATTTCATTTCGCGCAAAGCATCTGGCGCCGAATTCAAGAGCTCGGCATGCACACCCGATTGATTGATGATTCCAGCTACCATTTCATCTTGAAGAAATTCTTCGCATCGCACTGTGCTTCTGTCCAGCAGCTGTCTTCAAGTTGCTAGCCCGCGTGGAGCCATAACAGGTCCAGCAGCTGTCTTCTGCAAGACAGCTGCTGGACTTCTTTGGACGCACGGAAAAGCACCAAGACTTCCTAGACTACTTTGAGAATAGCTGGGTCGGTCGACCCCACAAGGACCCAAGGTTCCCGATATCCATGTGGAATTGCAAGTGTGTGACAGAGGTCAGCCTTCCCAGAACCAACAATAGCGTTGAAAGCTGGCACCGGGTATTTTGAAATTCTATCGGTGCATCCCATCCTACAGTATTTAAGGTGTTGGATGCGCTTATCTCCGAACAAGTCCGTGTGAACGCGATGGCCATCCAGCTGGACGTGGGTCATGAGCCACCGCTATACACGAAGAAGGAGTACGAGCAGTCCAACAAGCGTCTATGCCGGATCCTGGATGACTATAACAACAGATATGCAGACAGCTTTCTTAATGCGTGCTCGTGCTATGTACTTAGCGATTCATGAGTGTATTAGCCAGAGTTGTGTGCTCTGAATAGTGTATTAGCCCGAATTGTGTGCTCTGAAGAGCGTATTAGCCCGAATTTTGGCCTTTGAAGGTGTGTTAAGGTTTTGCTCTTATGGGTGGGTTATTGTAAAATAAACGTTTTAAATATTCATATTTCTGGTGAATGTTGTCTTGGAACGATACCTTTCGGCCGGTTTTCAAGTGACATCAATCCCCAGTATTGCGGTTTGTTGCGGTATACAGCTTTCATAAGAAGTAAATCTGACAGTTACAGCAGCACTGCGAATAGGGATCGAAGTAAGTGAATGATTGAGAGGGAAGAATACAAAAAGAGAAGAAAGGGGGCTCCAAGTTGTATGGGCCGACTTTCGCTCAAGCCCAGTACCGAGTTGTCTGTGGGCACTCCTATTCACACCCCAAAATGACGTTCATTTAAGTGCTGCAGCCAGTGAAATGCGACCTATTTTACATGAACACGACGACTTCGATGGGGCACAAAGAATAGTCTGTAAGATTTCCTCTTGCTCGAGCTCAGCAACTGGTGGGTGCCCGAAATTATTCTGGTATGAAATGCCTTGGTATTTTATGCCACTGGCATGGGACGTCTTGGGATGAAACATCTTGGGATGAAATGACTTTGGTATGAAGTGACCGGGATGAACATTTCTGGGATGACGTATCCGGGGATGATATGTGGCAGAGGCACTCCAAAGTATAAAATATCCTGGCATGTAATGTTCATGGGATGAAACATCTTGGGATGAAACGTCTGGGGATGAAATGACTTTGGTATGAAGTGACCGGGATGAACATTCCTAAGATGACGTATCCGGGGATGATGTGTGGCAGAGGCACTTCAAAGTATAAAATATCCTAGCATGTAATGTTCATGGGATAAAACATCCTGGGATGAAACGTCTGGGGATGAAATGACTTTGGTATGAAGTGACCGGGATGAACATTCCTGGGATGACGTATCCGGGGATGATGTGTGGCAGAGGCACTCCAAAGTATAAAATATCCTGGCATGTAATTTACATGGGATGAAACATCTTGGGATGAAACGGCCTGGGATGAATTGACTTTGGTATGAAGTGACCGGGATGAACATTCCTGGGATGAAGTATCCGGGTATGATGTGTGGCAGAGGCACTCCAAAGTATAAAATATCCTAGCATGTAATGTTCATGGGATGAAACATCTTGGGAGGAAACGTCTGGGGATGAAATGACTTTGGTATGAAGTGACCGGGATGAACATTCCTGGGATGACGTATCCGGGGATGATGTGTGGCAGAGGCACTCCAAAGTATAAAATATCCTAGCATGTAATGTACGTGGGATGAAACATCTTGGGATGAAACGTCTGGGGATGAAATGACTTTGGTATGAAGTGACCGGGATGAACATTCCTGGGATGACGTATCCGGGGATGATGTGTGGCAGAGGCACTTCAAAGTATAAAATATCCTAGCATGTAATGTTCATGGGATAAAACATCCTGGGATGAAACGTCTGGGGATGAAATGACTTTGGTATGAAGTGACGGGATGAACATTCCTGGGATGACGTATCCGGGGATGATGTGTGGCAAGAGGCACTATTCAAAGTATAAAATATCCTGGCATGTAATTTACATGGGATGAACATCTTGGGATGAAACGGCCTGGGATGAATGACTTTGGTATGAAGTGACCGGGATGAACATTCTGGGATGACGTATCCGGGTATGATGTGTGGCAGAGGCACTCCAAAGTATAAAATAATCCTAGCATGTAATGTTCATGGGATGAAACATCTTGGGAGGAAACGTCTGGGGATGAAATGACTTTGGTATGAAGTGACCGGGATGAACATTCCTGGGATGACGTATCCGGGATGATGTGTGGCAGAGGCACTCCAAAGTAAAATATCCTGCATGTAATGTTCATGGATGAAACATCTTGGATAATGACTTTGGTATGAAGTGACCGGGATGAACATTCCTGGATGACGTATCCGGGATGATGTGTGGCAGAGGCACTCCAAAGATATAAATATCCTGGCATGTAATGTCCATGGGTATAAAACATCTTGGGTGAAATGACTTTGGTATGAGTGACCGGATGAACATTCCTGGATGGCGTATCTGGGATGATGTGGTGGCAGAGGGCACTTCAAAGTCTAAATATCCTGGCATGTATGTTCATGGGATGAAACGCTTGGGATGAAATTACTTTGGTATGAAGTGACCGGGATGAACATTCCTGGGATGACGTATCCGGGGATGATGTGCGGCAGAGGCACTCCAAAGTATAAATATCGGCATGTAATGTACATGGGATGAACATCTTGGGATGAAACGTCTGGGGATGAAATGACTTTGGTATGAAGTGACCGGGATGAACATTCCTGGATGACGTATCCGGGGATGAGTGTGGCAGAGGCACTCCAAATATAAAATATCCTAGCATGTAATGTTCATGGGATGAAACATCTTGGGAGGAAACTTCTGGGGATGAAATGACTTTGGTATGAAGTGACCGGGATGAACATGCCTGGGATGACGTATCCGGGGATGATGGTGGCAGAGGCACTCCAAAGTCTAAAATATCCTGGCATGTTATGTTCATGGGATAAAACATCTTGGGATGAAATTACTTTGGTATGAAGTGACCGGGATGAACATTCCTGGGATGGCGTATCTGGGGATGATGTGTGGCAGAGGCACTTCAAAGTCTAAAATATCCTGGCATGTAATGTTCATGGGATGAAACGTCTTGGGATGAAATTACTTTGGTATGAAGTGACCGGGATGAACATTCCTGGGATGACGTATCCGGGGATGATGTGCGGCAGAGGCACTCCAAAGTATAAAATATCCTGGCATGTAATGTACATGGGATGAAACATCTTGGGATGAAACGTCTTGGGATGAAACACCTTTGGTATAAAGTGTCTGGGATGAAGTGTTTCGGGATGAAGTATCTTGGGATGAACTGAGTGGACCCCAGATTGAGGCACCACCGTCGCCCGGTGCGTCATCCTCTCAACGTCGTCGTCGTTGTGTTCTTTATTTATACGCGTATATATGTCTAAATAAAATAAGATAGATAACGGAAACACAATCGAACGGCCAGCGGCGCGCCGTTCAAGTTATATTTCTAGTTAATTCTAGTTATACAGGCTTGAAAGAATTTTGTTCAGTTTGTGTCTGTAACCGAGCTAAAACTTTACGTACACAGGCAAATTTAAGGCAAAATATATAAAATGCAAGTGTTTTTGACCCTACATAACAATTGATTATATTTGAAATCGAGGGCACAAATTTTGATTGTAAACATCTAATTATTATATAGTCATATTATAACCGCCACATTCTTAGTCAATATGCTGTCACAAACGCATCGTACAAATCTTTTTTTTCGATAAGCCTATGTACAGGTAGCTTGGCCGCAAGCTTCTTGGTGCACGGCGGAGTGCTAACTTTACAGGGGCAAAAAGCGGGCCGAATTTGAAAGTCTCGAGGAATAAAAAGTATTAATTAAAATACCGAAACTTTAACTGCGGTGTGTGCTATGAGTAGGCAGCTATCATATTCCTCGGGAACTTTACGATTCTTCATTTCAGTGAGAATAAATTTAAAATGTTGTCAAAGGGGCCTATAGGACCCAATGCAACAATATTATATCGGGCCCAGGAATAAAAAGCATACAATCCCGAGGTTCAAGTAGGTATTAAATAAGAGTGTATTAGTGCCCTCTGTAGATATCCCGGGGAACTTAAGAATGTCTGCAGTAGTTTGGCGGAAATTATCATTTTACTGCGTTTTGCTGAGAATAGCCAAGAGAGGGCGCAAGGGGACCGTGTCCGGGAATGCTGGGGATGCTAGTGTTCTTACTTGTGTCTTTTTAAAATACACACTCGTGCTCACACTCGGATGAGTCTTCAATATTATTAAATAAATTAAAAAAAAACATTGTCCAGTGCTTGTCTAACTTGCCAAGCTGTCGACGGGACGAGGATGGAGATGTAGGTTGCTCTGGAACGAGAAGCGCGCACGCAATCGTGTTACAACGCTTCCGTTTCGGGCACCAAGAAACAGCAAGGAGACACCAATTCACTATCTTCGTCATTGATCGACCCACGTGGGAATTTCAAAGTATATTTTCCAATTCGTTTTTTTCTTGATCGCATACACGTAAAATTCAAGACTGGTGTCTAGGGATCATTTCTAGTAGTTTTAAGCAAGAAAAAAGACTATTTCTTTTGATTATTAGTAACTCATTGACACAGTATAAAATAATCTATAGCAAAAAATCAGCCTTGCCTCGCTTTATTTTGAAACAGGTGTAAATTTCTGGTCCCGGCTAAGGTTGGATCCGTCCAAGAATGAATGCGGAAACAGCAGTCAATCGCCGATTCACATCCAAGAGAGAAGCACAATATGCGCCTACAGTCCGATGAGGTACATCAACTACAGTACACCACTGCTGTCTCCATCTATCGTCAACAACGGTCACACCGGTAAGCGGCATTTAAAGACGCAGCAAGAGCGAATAGCCGATTACAGTATATTCTTGTTTATGCTACCGGAACTTGTAATGCGGCACTGTAAAGCGTACATTAGGGGAACCAACGTATGTGGTATTTGAAAAAAAAAATAAAAAACAAGTGAGCTGACTTAATTTCAGGTAACACACATACCCAAAGCGGGCTTTTAAGGGTGAAAATAACTGAAATGAAATGAATAATAAACCCTTTTCAAAATTCAGTCAAGCAACATTGTGGGTCGCCAACTCTTAGTGATCCTGGTGATATACCACACCGCCTGGTGATAATTACGAATGCGCAGAGGGTAAGCAAATTGGCGAAGGAAAGAAATAATGTTTTTGGTTCTTAACTTCTAGGCTAGATGGCGCAAGCTACCGCCCGTTATAAGAGGTACAGCGGTTAGCATCCATCCATCAATATATTTGTTGGACACCAGATGTGCGCTTGGATCCTAGATCTCGCCGAACGCTTATGCAGTGCTCGTTTTCGATGCGAGTTGAGCCGAGTCCACGTCGAACACTGACGCGGCCATCGTTCCCGATACATGCCCGGAGTCGGTACCTGAACAACCGTGAACTCGGATAAAATTGGCGACGAAACTACTATACTTGTCGCATTTAAAGAACAGTAGTATGTTCTGCTCATGGTTCAGACGCTGCGCAAAGTAATTCGTACACGATTTGGGATTTGGTCGTCGGGGGAAGAAACGAAGCATTTGGCCCTTGAAACGTGTACGTCTTCACAAAATAATATGAAGCTGGTCTAAAATGCACTTACATTCATCTTAATTTGCTACACAAAGGAGGAAGAGAATAACTCTCAGCAAAGAGCCGCACTCTCTTTTTTTTTTTTTTTCCTACGGTTTTTCAGGTGATTACGAGTGTGTTGTACGCACTTTTCAAAAGAGTCTACTTAACCCTTTAATTTTTTCGGACGAGCCCATATCCACAGACATCCGGAAAAGGCTACAACGGCAACAATCTCACATACCAAGCGACCTCCTTGGGCTAGCTCGGGGAGCTTGGCATTACGAGGGGCGTTCATAAAGTTCGTGTTATTGTCACAAAGGAATAGAGATTCAGCAATCAAACTCGAGTAGGAGTTAAGACTTTCTCTACATGTTCGCCACCAAAAGTTACCCACTTTTTTCAGTGATGCACCATATGTCGGAGACTCGGAGGCCATGGTTATAGAACTCCTCGTTTTGAGTGTTCAGGAATCGCTCCACTTCAGCAATCACTTGGTCGCCGTCCTCGAAATTCTTTTTCTCTTATTTGGCCACACTGGGAGCGTCTGCACCATTTCACCAAAGTGTCATAAACTGGGGCGTTGTCCCCGAACACCGCCGCGAGCTCGGAATGAATCTCCTTGGCATTGTTTCCTTTCAGAAAGAGAAAACTGATCACTGCATGTGCTTGGCACCGACGGGCGGTGTAATTTTTGTTTCGACTCCCTAGCGGCTTTCCGAGCTTCTATAGCATGCGATGTTTATACTGTGTGGAAACTAGAGGGACGCCCGCTCATGCTGATGCCTGTTTTGTTCCGTTTCTTTTTTATTTTGTTTACGTATCATACGAACTTTATGAACGCCCCTCGTATATAGGCATAGCAAGGCACTCTGATCTGCTCCGACGGTCCCTGGCCAAGACCGTCTGCCCACGACCGGCTGGCTTGGTGAATGGAATATGTCCGCGATACCCTTGTGGACCCTTCCCGTATGAATAGTTTCATCGCTGACCTCAATTTTTATTTAAGAAGCCAGCCTCTTCCCCTTGTCATCCCCTTGTTTTGCGAGGGAGTGGTGACGAACACTGCCGTTGAAAAGGGACTCTCATCGATTCTATCTCATTGTTTCTGTGTGATATAGAGCTCAAATAAACGCCGTACGGATTACCTTCGCAACATATGGTATGTGCACTTTGTTATTAGCATGTCATTTTAAAGCGCGGCCCTTAGGCGCCCGTTTCCGGCTTGAGTGGCGTCGCCGTCGCCGTCGCCGTCGGCGTTAAACCGCGCGGTGCATTATGGAAAACGTCCCATAATGACGTCACACGTGACGTCACCAGTGACGTTACGAGGGTCCCGCGCGTCGCATTATCGGAAACGTCTCATGATGCAACGCGTGTCTCACTTGTGACCCGCGCGTTGCATTATGGGACGTTTCCTATTATGCCGTCATACGTGACGTCACGAGCGACGTCACGAGGGTCCCGCGCGTTGTATTATGGGAGTTCCCATAATGACGTCACGAGGGTCAGGAGTGACGTCACGAGTGTCCCGCGCGTTGCATTATGGAAAAAGTCCCATGATACAACGCGCGGGTCACTCGTGACCCGCGCGTTGCATTATGGGACATTTTACATTATGACGTCACGCGTGACGTCACGGTCACTTGTGAAGGTCACGACGAAGGTATGCCTCATTCTCCGTACCATCCCCTCCTCCTCCTCAACAGCTGCGCTCTAATTCGGCATTACAGAGAATTGTAAACGTCTTAATTGTTTTATTCCGACACCATGTCAACGCTGTTGAGCTAGAACAGTTCGTGGGAGCTACGTGATGCCGGTCCTACTTTCCTTTGCCGAGTGTCACTTCACCCCGAAGCGCTTACCAAGACGCGGTTCAACAGCGCGAATCCAGCGCTTCGATCAAATGCGTGCGTCCTCTCAAGTGTGAACAGGTACTTCCGTGGCTCTTGCTGACACTCTCGTAGCTCAAACGTATCTCCTTGGACGTCGGCTCGCGCCTGCATCCCCGATGCCACGAGAAACGCCGCGGCGATTTGTTTCTATCTACGCCTACGCCACTTTGCAAACGAGCGGCGCGGGCCGTCTTCTTTTAGCATCGATGACAGTTGTGTTGACTTCGTAGCAATCGAGTTCGTAGCAGTTGACGAAGGTATACTTTGTCCCGGCCTCGGCATTCGGGCCCGTTTAAATCGTCGGCATTTCACTGCTGACCTTCTCTTGCCTTACCCCTAAAATTAAATTCCCAAAAATTAAAATGGATGGGTGTTGAACCGGAGACGAGAGAAAGGAACAACCCAATAATGATGCTTTGCACACGCGCGAGATTTCAGCCGCCGTTGCAGATCTTCTGTTGTCTTACCTAGCTAGTCTTACCGAGATACCGAGCCACTGCAGAGGGCTTTGTCGAGCCTCCAGAAAGGTCAATGCCGGCGAGAAGGACAGTCAGATCTAAAATTGCAATAACCTGTCCTGCTGCGGTAATGATGGAGCGAAGTGACAAGAATAAAGGCTACTTCATACATTTACGTTCGAGGGCGTTGCGACCGGCACAACATGCTTTTTAGCCTCTTACGACCGCCATCCCTGCTGCTGCGCTGCTTGTCGTAAGCACTCGCAAGATGCTTAAAACAGGTTGTGTCGAAGTTGGTCGCAAGTATGTGAATCAGCCTTAAAGGGGCGATGCAACGATCTTTGTACTTTGCGCAAATACCGCTTTGAACAGATCCCTGACATTAATGACCTGTGAAACACCCGTTCGTTTTTTACAACACGCAATCGAAGTCGCAGAAAAAATTAAAGAAGTAGCAGCGTTCACCGCCTCAACTATTAGCGGCGAGATGTTTTGGTGGCGCCCTCCTGTGGTTCCCCCTTGTGACGTCATTACCTTGCAAACAACAAGTTCGATGGTGTTTGTTATTAGCATGGTGGAAGCTTGAAATCATTGCGCCCTCAAGGGAACACTGCCAACACCGTCAAAATTAAAGTTCTTTCATTCCTCTTATTTCCGTCGATGATAAATCCCCTTTGCGACGTCATAGTCAGCGTTCGGCCAATCGTGGAAAGCCGCCACAGCGACGCTTTCAGTCGCGCACGGGGCTAATAGCAGCCAGAACAAGCAGCCACGTGATCTGGAGCCGATTACTGTAAACGACTTAATTTTCGCGGGCTCAAATTTTCGCGAATCGGGCCAAAGCTGAAAATTTAAAATTATTCGCGGGTTCTAATTTTCGCGAATCAAGTTAGCTTCCATAGCGTTCACATATTGCCAGAATTGTTCGCGGGACGTATTTTTCGCGAATTGTAAGCGATTCGCGAAATTCGCGAAAATTAAGTCCTCGCGAAAATTTAGTCGTTTACAGTATATACTATACTCTGTTTCACCTTATTATGTACCGCAGGAAAGGCTACAAGCGCGAGCTCCTTGCTCAAGGGCACATCTCGGCGGCTCAAGCTCTCGTGCGTAAAGAGTAGCTCCCAACGCTATGAGCTCGCGCTTCTAGCCTTGTCTGCGGTACAACATAAGGTGAAACGGAGTGTATCAATGTTGATCATAGCCATGCGCTGGGGTTGGCTAAAGGGTTGGCAAGGCACAGGACACGCGCTGAGTTCTGGACATTGTTATGGTTCGGCTCTTGTCGTCATTGCGGCGATTGGACACGGGTCACTACCCGAATGCTTCTCGGGCTATCGATTATCACGAGCCCAAATCGAGTGCCAACGCAATCTCTTCGGGTTCAATCTATGAGTCGCATTCAAATATCGTAACTGGGCGGTACTGCGACCGCCTAGTATACGTCTTCAAGTTTTGCGAAGGAGAATGGAATGAAAACGATCGCTTTTTTCCTTGAAATTACACCGCAAGAAAGGAGTTTCTTGGCCAGTGGCGTTGCGTGAAAGAATTTTGAGTCCCACTAGTGCCAGTAAGCTCACGTAAACTGAAAAAAAAAAACATTCATATTGAATATCGTTGCACCGCTCCTTTATGAGGAAACAAAAACTGAAGGTCGGTCATGGCAGCGCCAGTCCACAGTTGCTGCAAGCGCCTATGTATTAGCGTTTTTCTTTTTTTGTAGTCCATCATGTCCGGTATAACTTATGTGTAAAACGAAATAATTTGATATACGTTAATTGTGTGAGTAAAACACAAAGAAAGGCGTCAATGCCGTGTTCGCGCTCATTGTGTGGCGCAGTGTTTTGCGACACAATCGCCAATAGCATTTACAACGTGGAACAAACTAGCTGACGCCGAGTGCAGACCGTTCCACGAAAGAGTTTCTCGCAGGTGTTGAGCTGAGAGTTAGTGCGTATGGCGCGTGCCTGGCTCGAATACCGAGGCTTTACAACACTCATTTGTTCCCATCGATGCCCACAGTGCAGGTGTCCGCACCGCGCGACAGGTACCACGGCATACGGCTGTCCCACCCAGCCTCAACGTTCCGGTTTCTGCAGCTTCACTTCCACTGGGGAAACAGCTCGGCCAGGGGATCCGAGCACGTCGTGGACGAGAATCGCTACTGCATGGAGGTGAGCTGCACTCCAGGCGCACAAAAGTAACGACCTACATCGCAGTGTGTTTTTGTTCGGACGCACGGTCTATATAGGTAGAGTTACTATACATAAGCCACGCTTGGAGTGTCAACAATTCATTTCACGATTTTTTTTGTGGGCGCCGCCTTTTAGGTGTTTAGTGCAGAGCAGGCCCAACTGGAGATCGTTACGATTATAAAATGCGACTGGCCGAGCTTTGGATACGGAAGAGGGAAGCTCGGGCGATATGGTTTTTCTCTTTCACCGACTGTTCTAACTTTCCTAGAGGGCGCAAAACTGTTTTAGTGATTTCAGATAAAGCTGCAGATAACATGCAACCATAATTTTAAGCATCAATATGGCTGAAGTGTCCATACTCTAAAGTGTAGCCTATTATTTTGGTTCTATAGGTCCGGGTTCAGGAGGAGGAGAAAACTTCCTTAAAAATAAAAAGCCCTAAGTACAGGCCCAGAAATAAAAGATTGTCATTGAGCTGCTCGGGAGAACCTGGCGGATATGGGCCACGAGGACCTGTCTCCTGAAGATTTAAAAAGAATGGAGTCAAGAATTGAGTGCGAAGGGTGCGTGGGCAGCCCCCGAGCACGTATGGGGAATTAGGGTAACCCGAACAGTAGCCAGATTCGGGAAGGCCGTTGGATCGGGTTAAGTAGTGGAGGATGTGAGGAGTGGTGAGGCTGTGTGTCTGCGCTTAATGAACAACACAAGCATCTTTGCGGGAAAGAAGTTTGGAGGCGGTGCGAGGAGACAGGAGTGATCCAAGAGCTCTTGAACTGTCTTGTGGCGACTAGCTTGTTCCTGACGGGCTATGAAGATATGCAGTGGCCAGGAATTGCGTGAATCTCCTTGGCGAATTGCAGCACGGGAGATTCGGTCAGCAACCTCGTTGCCCGGCACTCCAGCATGACCTGGAAGGAACCACTGATCTCCACTAGGAGGCTGGATGGCACATTAAGCACACAGATATGAAGCCGCCGGAAGTAAGCGGCTTGTCCCGGAAGTGAGCCCTTGATAAGCTTTTCAGTTCTTATGAGTGCTTGCTCGAACAGCGTTCTGGACGCAGGATTGTTTCTTGTCTTCCTAAGAGAGACTGCTTGTTGCGCAGTAGCAGCGCATGCAGACCCGAGAAGTCTCCTGGTAAGCCAGTCGATGTGAAAATTTGGGGGTCATAGTTGATCAAGTGTGCATGTGTCCCACGTTTGAATACCTTATTCCCGGGATTTAATTCAAAACAGGATTATTAATACTCACTCATACACACAAAACCATGGACCAAAACATCGAATGAACGCACTAGGAAGCCCAGCAGACGCCCGACTTCCGGGACAATCATCGATCTTCCGGTGGCTTCACTTGCGCCTGGCTCGGAGAGCCGCTATGAGCCATCCTCCCCCTATAATATATATATATATATATATATATATATATATATATATATATATATATATATATATATATATATATATAAATCAGTGCCTGGAACCCAATCGAAAGTGTAGGAGGTGTGGGGAAGTTTGGCTAAATGAACGGAAAGTCGGTGGAGGATGTTGGAGGGAAGTGCGTTGTCGAGGACACACCATGGCAGAGGCTAAGACTTAAATTAGGGCCTATAAAACCATTATAATAGGCTTAGGGCATGGGAACAGTAAGTGACGAGGGTGGGTTGTTAGGGAGTAGTGAGAATCACCGGGCCTCCTTGAGTTTCTTCACAGCAGGAAGCATCTGTATAAGTAGTATGTGTGAGCTCAAGGTAGCTATAGTGTCGTGAGCATATAGGCGAGTCTTGCTGCGGCCACCTTGTTTTACAGGGTGCATATTGCGGGGAAAAGTGGGGAGCTGGGTACGATGAAGGGCTGTCCACGGGGGTGGCTTTGGTGGGATGGGGGCAGGGAAGGTGCTTGACGTCGTAGTGAAGAGATCGTAGGTTCTGCCGACCTTGATATGCGAGTCGGAGGCGTGATTGTTGCGCTAATATAGGCATGACGATTCGTATGTCTAGGGGGGCGTGATGGCTGGTTTCTTGAAGTTTACTGAGCAAGTTGTAGCGGGGCACTTCAAGAGCTATAGGCGTAACATGGCAAAAGACAGATCTGCTCTGTGTGACGAGGCTTTGTTACCCGTGTACATTGTCCAGCAGCGCACACAATCGGGAGTCTAAGTTTGCTCAAACAGACCGGATAGATGGATACGGCTGAGCACTATTAATCGAACGGCGGCTTGCGCCCCCTTGCCAAAGCTTCAAATTCCAACGATCAACTAACCTCCGATTAAGAGCCTTTTCGAAAGTGCTAGCCATCTATTAGCTGCTGCGGCAATTATCCTATAGTTTATCACTTACCTTGATCATGCGCTAGGCGCAAGGATTGCGTCAGTGTTCGTTTGGGACTTGGATCCAACCCCAAGATTAGTGTCGAAAAGATAGCGACTGTCAATTTTCTTTATGGGGTTTCAAAGAGGGTATATTACTAGAATCTGCAATTATGGAACCAAAAATATAAACGTTTACTTTAAAGCTAAGTCTGCGATGTGACACTATGCACCTTGTCGGAACATAAAAGCCTGTTTATACTCCAACATCGACGAACGCAACGCAAGCCGGCGCAGACCGACGTTTGTCGGCCCGTACGCCGCGCCGAAAAACGCCCGAACGATGGTGTTTACAGTCCAGCGTAGACCAACGCTGGTCCAGCGCGCCCCGACGAACTGCCCCACTTTGCGCATGCGCGTCTCCGAGGCAACCGCATCGTCTGGGTTATCTATGGCCGGTAGCTTGCGCCATCTAGCCTAGAGGCAATCGGTCAGTGTGGTTCGTCCTCGTGTTGTCATGTCACGCTTCAAGACAACCATTTGGGGTAGCGGTTAGCAGTTCAAAAACAAGCAAATGATGGTGATAAAGAAGTGCAAACCAGCATTTATTTTCTCCTAAATGTCACACAAACGTCAACAAAAAACAAAAACGAAAAAAAGGCCCGACATTGCGTTTGTCGAACCTAGCTGCTTCGCAGGTTCGCCGGAATCGTGCCAAGCGACTCCGGCGATTTCGCCGGAATGCTTCAATGAAATCGATGCACTCAATATTCCACAGAGACCGCTTTCTGACGGATAGCCGGTGTGTAATCATCATAGTAGACTTTCACGCTGATTTAAGAAACCGACAGCGAAGAGAGAGGCGATGCCTAAATTACGCAATGTACGCGTTTGAAATTGTAACGCACTTACACAAAGCCTACACAAACAATAAAGGATTCAGTCCAATTGTCATCGCGTACCGCTACTATCGTTTACAAGCTGAGACAGCCCAATTGAAAATTTCTGGACGGCTAAATAGTTCAGAAGTTTCACTGTGTCCGCTGTTCCCGTACATTCGACGACGCTTTTTCGGTCGGGAACGACTGCCGGTGAGTGCGACTAACACAGGATTATAAATAGCACACGCATTAGGTCATCCTTAATTCTAATTAATCCTACCTTTGCCGCGTCATCGATCTTCCAGCTTTTGCCGGCACCCCAACACCACGGCCCACCACAACCGGCTCGTTATAGGTCGGTAGGCCTATCGAGAATCGAGGGTAGCCCATCCTCGGAGCGGTCCACGTGACCACGTCCACGCACACACTCGCCCAGTCAAGCGTACGAACGTTAAATACGCACACCAACACGGGAACACGACAACATCCCATGACACACGGCAAGAACGACAGGTCCAGATCCCAGAAATGAGCATCTCGCACCACACTCCAACTGGCCCCGACGACCCCGCCAACCGGATTACGGAATGAGGCATTCGTGCGAGGGCTTCTGGGATAGCTTGCGTCGGCGCCGCAGTCGTCCAACATTGAACGTAGAGCATGTCCAAGTCCGTCGTAAGCTATACGCTGTCGCGCGTCGAGCTGCTTGCGCTGCGCCACGTTCAACTTGACGTTGGGGTATAGACACCCCGTTCGCAGACAGCGTTAGCGATAGGGTGACCAGACGTCCCGTTTTCGCCGGGACAGTCCCGTTTTTGAGGTCCGCTTCTGCCGTCCCGTCTTTTTGTCCCAATAAAGAATCGTGTCCCGTTTTCGCAGGAGGGCTTAATTTCGAAATTGGCACCGAGCGAGCTGAAGCAAACCGAAACTATGCCTACTCGTTGCAAGTATATATCACAAAAATAACCCTATAGGTACGTTAAAATATTAGGAGCGAAGCTCCTTAGGGTCTAGCCTTGTCCACCCGCCCGGCGTCCGTGCTCACATTGATTGCCATCCCATCTGTCTTCTTAAAAAAAGAAAAAATGTTTGCGCAGTCGAAAGGATTCGAACATGTGCGGGGAGACCCCAATGGATTTCTAGTTCATCGCCACTCGGCCACGACTGCGGGACGAGCAGGGGGCTCTGAGATGTGACATGAACCGTTGATTTAAGCGGTGGAGATGCGTTCCCACGGATATTAGCAGATCCAAGCTGATCCGCTAGAAGAACCACTGGCTCTGCATTTCACCGACCATAAAGCAGTAATAATGAAGTCGAAACGCAACCCGGAACTCAGCACTACCTATGAGCAATAAAAAAAATCAGCACCATCAGCACTACCTATGAACAATAAAATCAGTATCATCAGCACCACCAAAGCTTCGCCCCAATCAACATCATTCACCACGTGGAGATGTTGCGATTTTTACCCAGGGAGTAAACTTTAGATCAATATGGTAACGTTTTGAAATAAGAGCAGTCATTTCGTTAAAGTTTTTCTCCCAATCTCAATCTTTCGTACGTGCTCTCACAGTTTTTGGGTGCAAAATAAGATAAGTGGAGAATTACTGTTAACAAATGACACAAATATAATTGTCTTATTGGCACCCTCAAACGGAGGAGGGAGTCCCTCACTAATAAGAAGTATTCTCTGGAGCAGAATCGTCAAAGGAAAAGAGGGAGGGAGGGGGGTTACAAACATACTGTGTAGTAAAGGTTCCTCTGCTCCGCTTCCTTGGGCGCAGACCAGACAGCGTGATCCCGCAAAACTACTTCGTTTGCAAAATCACTCCTGCCAGAAAGCGCGACGGTCCACCAAGAAAGAATAATCTTTGTTTCTGGATACATTAGTTGCACTGAGCGCGAACCTTCTGCAGCGTGCATTGTGCATCACGGGATTTGATTTTCTCAGCAAAAAGTAATCTCTGACTACTAGCATATATAGTGCGATGATGTCACGTGCAAACCATGTTAAACAGTTCAGTTTTCTGGTTAAATGTGATGTTCTCAGCACAGTACTCGGTTTCACTTTTAGTGTGAGCGCACCAGAAGCTAAAAGAGCGAGCTCCGGACTTTCAGCGTTCTTGCCAAGCACGCGCACTCCTGCAGTGCAAGCACTGATCAGGACTACATCCTCGCGCTTGTAGCATCGGCTGCGTTTGGACTTGAAGAAGCCCTGCAAAGAGTTTCTGGCTATTTTTTTTTTTTTAATTTGCATAGCGTTCACTCTAACTAGCGAGAGACTCTAGCAACACAATAAACATAAAATAAAGAAAAAAAAGGCTGACGTATTTTAGCATAATAGGCGAAATAAGTTCAGAATTTGGAGCACATTTTCTTTTGTTGAGGAAGTACTTGGTCTAAACCAATGGAGAACCTAAACGACAAGAGCGTGCAACAACCATGAGCGATCTTCCTAAATGTTAAAAATTAACATCCAATTATGAAGGAGTGAACGCCCCACAAATTTACGGGTGTTCCAAGTAAAAATATGAGTGAGAGTCGCGTGCTTGAAGGGATCAAAAGGGGTCACTTGCGTCTATTCAGCCAGTCCTTCCTCTAGAATTCTATGTCGTCATTATCTGACGCTCTAGACCAATGTCGTCACTGAACGCTCGTGTATGACACTGATAGGCAGGCCTTTCGAAGCAGCATTTGGTTTTCTTCGTCCCTTTGCAGTGCCCCTTTAGGGTGAAAGTGGCTGTCCAAATTGTAAAGTTGGGCACAGGCACGTAGCCAGGATTTTGGTTCGGGGGTGGGGGGGGGGGGGGGGGGGGGGGGGGGGGGCGTCCATGACAAAATGCTGTATGAGGGAGAGGGGGGAGAGGAGGCCCCAGCAAAATGGGAGATTTCGGGGGGGGGGGGGGGAGGGCCGAGCCCCATGGCCCACCCCCCTCTCCTGGCTACGTGTCTGGTTGGGCAGTATGTATAGCAGTCTCGCGACGATATGCGGCAGCCTAATAAATGTTAGAGCGCGCATGACTGATAAAGCACAGAGTTGTCAAATGAGCCCCCAAAACAAGAACACGTAGAACCGAATATAACTTTAGCCTCCCGAGAATGTATTCTGCAAATTTTCGAGCTCGTGCAATCCGATGTCCAAATGTGATTTAAAGTATAAATATATTGTCTGTTCTTCGCGATATTTGTGTGTATTTAGGAGCCTCAATGCACGCATCTCTAAGAGAAATACGAACCATAACCAACCAAGTCCTGAACAGTTAGGAGTCCGACGTTTCGAAACCGGTTCGGTATTTTCATCAGGAAAGACTATTTGCATGTGGAGAGCTGCAGCTTCTTTTCCATCTGTGGTGTGTCGTTTGCTTCCTTCACTTTTAATGCGAAAGCATTAACTGTCCTATGGATCGAAGCGACGTCATCAGCTTTGAAGCCGCGCCAAACGGCGCCTTCCCCCGTCCCGATTTCGCGCGTAGCAGAAATCTCATGGATAGGTTCCCATTGGCTGGCGCGCGTCATCAAGGAACGAGGCTCCCACTGGCTCTCGTGCGGCGTAGTTCCAAAAAAAAAAAAAACGCCACCAGAGAAGCCCCCTCAAAAGCGGCGCAGCGCACGCAGCGGCCCGGCCGCCGGTAAGAGGTGCGGCGGTGCGGGCCTGGCCGCCTGGCCGCACAGCCCGCTCGGGCAAACTCCGAAGAGGTTGCACGGCCGAGCTCAGCTCGGCGAGGCCGCTTCCCGAAAGCGCGCGCTCGGTCGTCGGCCAGTGAAACGGGGCCGTCCACGCCACTACGCAGCAGACGAACTAAGGGAGCAGAAGAACGGCCGTCATGATTTTGTTTTCACAACTCATAAGAAGTGCTTAGGTGTCCTCGGACTTCTTTGTTCTTCAAGTGCCCTAGTCCATTGACATACGCCGATGGTTAGGTGGCTGTTGACCTATTGAGCCCGACCTATTGAAACGTCGGGCTCCTAAATGTTTAGGACTTGGTTGGTGAAGGTATGTATTTCTCAAAGTTTTGAAACCAGACGGAGTTCCGTTGAATGTGTTCACGTTTAAAACCTGAAACGCTATACATTTATTTTTGTAGTAAGGCGTCCTCTATGGGATTATTTAGAAGTGTAACATTTATTATCTCTCTTCCAGCCCATTTTGTATATTTTCCTTCATATCTATAATGTGAGCAAGCAGTCCTTTTCGGCGTAGTCCGCAACCCGGTGTTTCACACTGCCAAGCAGCGAACAAAAAGGCGCGTTCGCAGACTCAACAGATGGCGTATTCTCGAGTATCATCCTTCCGTCGGTCTCAAGCAGTCATGTGAACTTCATAAAATAAAATTTATTGATATCAATAAAAAATATTTTATTGCTGTTTAAAGGCTTGACAACATAAATAAAGGTCCGATCAACCTAAAGAAAAACATCATAAGAAAATGCACCCCCAATTTATCTGAAATATGCTCTGCGAATCTTTTCCGGCGTTTTTGTCCTCGATAGGCATGTATATAAGTGATTTGGGAGAAAGCTGATTTAAATAACATATGTGTTCCTGCCACATATTCAACTTCTCAAACATGTAGAAGTATGTTGCTCCTTTTATGTGATGAACAAGAATCGTATGTGTCTGTGGGCTGGACGAAAACAAAGTACACAGTGCGCTTGGCGGAACTATGACGATTGCGAACGCAGACCGTCAGAAAGTGACCAATTAAGTAGCTATAATGTCGGAAATACTACTTTGTTTTATTTTCCAAAAATATAAAAAAATAGCAAGGCTGATGTTTATTTACAAATTAAATTGACCAGCATCTTGCCAAGAACAAACCTCAAACGCCAAGCAATGTCGAAAATGTTCACGTCGGTACGCGCTATTTTAGGCCAGATCCGATCTGAGTACGAGGGTCACTTTTATCTGCATGAATTTGCCTGCATCACTGTGCTGAGTGTCAACAACAGGTTAGGAAAGCAAGCGTTCTGATTGCCGCTCAGTGCTTCTATAAAAGGTAGACTGAAAGGATTTGTCCTAAAACTTTCCTGGCATTTTGATAATATTATTGCTTTTACCTCAATTGCGTCGTCATCATATATATTGTAAAACGTATTTTGTAAACTAGATTTCGGAATATTTATGGCGAGAATGTTCCCATTTCATGATTTTATGCACTGTAATTAATTCCTAAGTTCAAGAGCATAGCATAGCATAGCAAGATTCGACGTTTAATGATGCGACGCTACCAAACTGATAACCTACAGATTGATGTAAAATAAATGCGACTGTGGTAAAACAAAAAATAGATTATGAGACATATATATGCTTATCTAGCTTTTCTTTTACTGTTTCATTAAAATTAAATAACGCAATTTGATTATTCTACGAATGATAAAAAGCTTTATAGATACTCGTTTCACTGTTGAAATAGTGCCTATTGCCAAAAGAAAACGCGGAAAATATAGTCTCAATTTTGCGGTTCAAACCGGTTCGAACCGGTTCGAACCGTTATTTTTTGCTCGCCGGAACCGAACCGGAGCTGAACCGAAATCCGTGAACCCGAACCGGAACCGAACCGATAAAAATTTCGGTTTGACACCCTGATTGGCACAAAACTAAATGGAATATATTTTAAACTATGACAATATTATCCTGATATTATACTCGATTGAAGGGATACTGCAACGAAATTTCGGCGCTCATTTTTTGGTCTATATGTGTTCAAAGGAGCAGTATCACATCGAACATACCAATATCTTGTTAAAAAAGTTTCGAAAAGGAATTTTAAAACGAATTAAACTATTAGCAAAGAGCACCTGGTGGATGTCGCGAACGCCTCGCTTGTAATGCCCGTCTAGGAACCTTGACAGATAGTGACGGTGAGTGTCTCGCCTCCTGCCACGACGAGAGAAGAGGGGAAGGAAGAAATCCCCTCTTCCCAAGAATGCCTTTTGTGTGTCGCAGAAGTCACTATTGTCCCCCTACAAGATTATAGAAGATTAACCCGTCACTCAAAATTCGAACAAAAGCAGCCGCTTCGGTGGCTGGAACGACTAGGCCATCCTCTCGACGTCAGCCTCGCCGTAGCTTTGCTCGTCCCGAGACGACCTACGTCACGATTGCGTTGGATGTCACGTGGTCTCCGCTGGGCCTTCTCCGAGCGCTTGCCAGAGTGGGCCGTTTATAACGAAAAATACAGCCACCAGGCTCAAAATACAAACGTGCGATTGTCATTTACGGATATTGTGGATCATATTCAACCAATTTTTAAACACGACGGGAATATTTCAAATTTCGTTGAAGTATCCCTTTAAAGCCCGCAGATAAAACACAACATCGTACCAGATCTAGTAGTTTCGCTGCCTCCCTGCAATTCTTGATTGATTGCCTTTTAAATCAAAAATTCCTCTTTGGTACTATTTGATCTTATTTATTTATTCTTAATTGGTTTAAATTTGTTATACCATTTCGTGGTGCAGGTAGAGAGACAAATTTTATTTTAATTCATTTTAGCTCACTTACAGATTGAGAAATTGAGTGCTTTGATCACGGTAACCAAGCGACGTAAGCTTCGTTTCTATGTTGCTGTGAGATAACACGTAGTTTTATCCGCCTACAAGACCCGAAAACAATTAGTTAAATAGTACTAGTTAAACTTCCTCTTATTCTCTGTTAAACTTTATGACTGTGGTTGCAGAAATAAAAATTGATCGGCAGGGAATTGTGACCCTCACGTAACTGACACATTTCTTGTAGTTTGATATCTCTTCAAAAAATAAGGATGAGTGCGATGGCATCTTTAATACAATGCTCGTTAAAGACATTTTTAAGATAAGAAGCCTTATGAGAACTTATCATTTGCGGTAAACTTGATACATCCTTCCTCTGAACGTTTTGCCATCATCAAATAAACGTCAAATAACATATTAATATAAAAAGTAAAAGTCGGGTACTTTCGTGAGCCTGATGGTATGCTACAAACATAAAAAGAAATCGACGTGAAGGACGAAGACAGGACAAGATGTTTCATCCTGTCTTCGCCCTATTTGACGCTAAGGTCCGCGTTCTGCTTGTTGCACGTCCTCAAGGACATTTGTCAGTGCATCTAATGCAACAGTTTCTGAGACGTTCTTTTAAAATTTCAGTCAGTTTCCTACTGATAAGGCGCTGGATCATGTTTGAACCTATTCGCGACTCCAGCGACCTATAGGGGGCGCCACCACCAAACAAACATGGCGGCTGGGTCCAGGTCGCGTCGGCTCGGCCGGGCCGCCTGAACGGGTGGCGCATTCAATTTAACAGAATTTCTCTTGTTTAATGCCCAATTTTATAGGTATTTGAACTGAGACGGCTAAGTGTAGCCGGTGCACATAAACTTGCAGAGCATAGTTTTGTTTTCCCGGTGTTTTTTGTTCTTTTCATGTCAAACTTTCGTTTCGGAGATTTCGTTCAAAACCGAAACTATGGGCTACGGAGAGACGGTAATAGACTCTAATCAGTTTTGATCATCTAAGGAAAGCGGCGATGACTACAGAATTGTTCCACCCAGAGTAATTTTCAGCTAACTCGCATGCCTCGACCATGTGACTTATCTGTCCGCGAAATCGAGCTTTTGTGCCTATCCGCGTTTAAGAAACAGCTCCAGTCGTCTGCTCGGTCAACAACACAGGCTGCAGGAAAATTACAAAAATTAAGCAAGCGCATCTTGAGCCAAGGAGCATGTTAACCCGCTGGCGCCCCACTAAGCAGCTGATACTCGTATTTTAATTCAGGTTTTAGTGGCAATCGAGAAGTCATTTTGACGAGCGGGTTATGTATTATATTACGTACTATGTCCCACTAAAGCGATATTAGTATATTCTTCGGGTTGAAATATGAGCTGAGTTGACTAGCAATTAGCTGAACTGCTGAATAAAAGTATATTTGACAGACAGAGAGATACTACTTAAACTTAGCCAAATGGTTCTAGCCGGTAGCACGGAGACGAATGCGGACAAACTGAAGAGAGTCTTCATCGGAGATTCACGCAGAACCTCTCTGCACTGAACTTGACTTCGAATCCTGAAAGAAAGAAAATTTGTATTTTTTGTGGCCGGTCAACCTGAGCAATAGGTTGTTTTCACATGACGTCAATCCGCCATTTTGTTGTTAGTTTGTTTTTCCAAACAAATTTACTAATATGAAGGATTACATCGCAACCTGTTGAGGAGATGTCAGCGTGGTGAGACTTATAAGCTTCTGAATGCTCGCCTTCGGCACACGCCAAACAGCTCACAACAACAAAATGGGGCACAAAATTACGTCATTGAAAACTCCCTATAGAGACGTATATTGCTGCTGGTGTCGTCGGGTATATAATATAAATATTGGAGGCGCGATAGATCATAATGCCGTGACGGCTTCTAACTTTGCGAGACGCGTCCCCCACCTTTTGAAAGCAGATTTTCCTGAATCAAGTAATTGCGAAATCAGAACAACTTCTTCAGTGTGGTCCAGAGGCTTTTTCGGCAAAAAGCAGCCAAGATGAATAGCCAACGCACCGACCGGCGTGGGTGGCTCAAACTTGAAGCTAATCGAACACAACCAAACTCAAGAAAAGCAGCTATCGAACCTTCCTATTCACTTGACTGCAACATTGGTGTTCCCTCCAGTGAAACACCTCGTCTGTCGTCCTCAGTCCACTGTTCTACATCCTTATAAAGAAACCACTTATCAGTTACCAAGTAGTCGTCACTTTGAATGTGATTCGAGACAGACAAGAAATCAAAACGGTTTTCCGTGATTCCATCTAAGAAATCGAAAGCACGCGACCGTGTGTTGTGGATGGAGTAAACGGGCTTTCAAACACGTGATGGAAGGAATCAATCTACTGAGGCTTCACCACACCAATGAACACTCGGGCAAACTTAAGAAATTTTCGGACCTTCGTCGAATTACATTGTTCGCCACCGCGCCGACAACACGTGTCCGCGAAAGCCGCCAGAGACGCGGAGGGGCGCGGAGCGACCTGGACCGGCTGGTTCCCGGTTTTCCCGCTTGGTGGCGTCCGTTTTGCTGGAGTCGCGAATAGGGTATACACCTTTTTCACAAGGGCTCAGCCATCTTGAATGTCGTCACTTCTGGTATGCGGTAAAACATTGTTTTGATCCCTCCACGCCGCTGGAAGGCGTTTACGAAAAATGTGTGATTTTCACACATCCTTCTTTTGCCTTACCTGTATTTTCTCGCATATTCTACAGGGTGATTCAAAGAGAGGCCGCCAGGCTCTTTAAATCGACCGCAAAATTCGGTTTCTTAACCCATCGCGCTACGATTTTGTGCAGCGTTGCCCACAGATGGTGTTTTTTGTGGTTTTTTTTTTTTGTTTTTGTAAAATTTGCAAAGAGCGAACTTACCTGAGGAAAAAGTAAAGAAAGAAAAAGGCTTAGCTTCTATGGAAACGCAGCGACGCCACCGGTCTTCAAACAACATGGCGCCGTTTCGCACGGGAGCCAAGAGATGGCGCAAGCGGTCGCGACGCCAACTGCCGCCAACGAACGAGCATACAGCGCCGAGAGCCGGCGTCTTTAGCAGACGATCTTTTCGACTCAAAAGCGGCGCGCGTTCCGCAGGTGGCGACATTCGCAGAAACAAAAACAGGCGCCGCTTTTGAGTTGAAAATATCGTCTGCTAAAGACGCCGGCTCTCGGCGCTGTGTGCTCGTTCGTTGGCGGCGTTCTTTGCGCCATCTCTTGCCTACCGTGCGAAACGGCGACGTGTTGTTTGAAGACCGGTGGCGTCGCTGCGCTTCCATAGGAGCTAAGCCTTTTTCTTTCTTTACTTTTTCCTCAGGTAAGTTCGCTCTTTGCAAATTTTACAAAAAAAAATGCATCATCTCTGGGCAACGCTGCACAAAGTCGTAGCGCGATAGGTTAAGAAACCAAATTTTGCGGTCGATTTAAAGAGCCTGGCCTCTCCTTGAATCACCCAGTAGGTTGAAAAGGTTTCTTATTTTTTCGTCCCGCATACCAGATACGGAACCCACGTGATTGAGGACGACAGGAAACAGAAAACGTCTATAGATATAGCAACTGCTTATAGTATGGTCAGATAAATGGTTTGCGCTATCCAACTTTAGGAAGCATCAAGTCACAAAAGCGTATACTCCAAAGGTCAATGATATTTGGTCAATCTTTTGTAATTCAAAATGTTTTTAAGCTATCCGAGCAGAGACTAAGGGAGAGGAGACGAGAGCACGCGGGGCGTCAGAACATCGAGCTCTGGTAGGAATTATTAGTGGGCAGACGCAAATGCTATAAGGAGCGAAAGTGTGCAGGCAAGCTTGTTAGGAAACATGGCATAATCTAAACCCTGAGACACCGAGGAAATAAAATAATGAACAAGACGACACGTCTTGTCGACTATTTTATATGCACCGTGTCTCAGGGGTTAGATTATGATGCAAAGCTATCCTTAGTTTTACCTTAAGTCCAGACGCAGTCGACGCTACGAGCTAATGGGACCAATCAGACAGCGTCAAGAACGCGCCATCATGCTGTTCGTCATGTTTTTGCAAATGTAATTTCATCGCGGTACCAATCATAAATAGAAAAGACCTAGTGACTTGCGCTTTTGACGCTGCTTCATTGGCCCCATTACCTCGTAGCGTCGGCTGCGTCTGGACCTATAGCTGAAACGAAGTATATGCGGAGACCAAGTCGTCTGCTTATTGTCTAGGAGTTGCGGTGACGTCAGAACGACGCCGAGCTCTTATTGGCGATTGAAAAATATAGTGGGTAGACCTCAAGGCGTCTAGCATTCTACCCACTATTCTTTGAATTAAAGCCAATCAGAGCTCGGCGTCATTCTGACGACATCGCAACTCCTGCGCAAGAAGCAGACGACTTGTTCTTCGTATAGCTCTCTTTGTCTAGCTCCATTGTACTCGTGGAACACGTTAGAACGCGGAACGCCGGCGTCCGGCCCTGGCGTTCGCGTTCGAACGCGTTCGAACAGTGCATTGGAGATAAAGGCAGCTTACGAGCTGATGGGACCAATGAAACGGCGTGAAAAGCGCACCATCATGCTGTTCGTCATGTTTTTGTGCGCGTTCTATTATCCCTGAACGAATCATAAACAAAAAAGGCCTCGTGACTTGCTCTTTTGACGCTGCTTGATTGGGCCCATTATCTTGTAGCGTCGGCTGCGTCCGACTTATGCTGAAATGACGTATAGTTTTACGTCTGCCTACCAGTCCTTCAGAGCAGAGCTCGGTGATCTGGGGCCCTAATCTGGACACTTGGCGAAAAAGTCGACGAGAAATCTGGTGGCTGTGATTGGCCGACGCCGCACTTGACCTTGGCGCCGGCCAATCATAGCCGTCAGATTTCTCGCCGTCTTTCCCGCCAAGTGTCCAGATTAGGGGCCCCTGACGTCCCCGCGCTCTCGGCGTCTCCTCCTCTCTCTCTGTTCCTACCCGTATACTCCGTGACCGGTTCGGAATGTATTGGATTCGCCGCCTCCATCACGCGCTCGCTGCCTTCCGTCGCGCTTTGGCTGAACGTGCCCACGAGACCCCGAAGCACCACAGAAGTCAGAAAGCTCGCGGTGGAGGTGGAGCTTCTGTAGTCAATGATAGCTCAAGGAATGAGGGCGTGGCGAATCCAGAGAATTTCGTTGTCCCTCCCCAGCCAATAAGGTCGCTGCATCGGCCGATAAGAGCGCCGAAGAACGATTCACGAAACATGAAGCATGCTCATAATAGATCACGCCTTAAATTTCATAAGTCGGTGGTGACTATAGGGCTTTTTTAACCTGTCACCGACCATAGACGCGACCAACCTGTCTTTTCCCAGTTAGCAGGGTCTCTTCAATAATAATGTGACGTTGTTCCTCAATGGTGTCTATTGATTGGACCGGTTACATCGCAATCTCATGACAGACCTCATCCGATAGGTGCGTTTTATCTTTCTCGAACCGCGAGCTGAAACTGTCACCGGTCTTTTTCGCAGATGCACCTGGTGCACGTGAACACAAAATACGAGTCCGTTGAAGAGGCCTCAAAGCATCACGATGGAATGGCAGTTGTCGCCGTCTTTTTTAAGGTAATACACGACAAGAGGACCGAATACACGACAAGAGGACCGATTTTAATTCCCGGTGCAGGTGGTTCAATTAGGTTATTACTGCAAGCCCCATGGCATGTGAAAGGTATGAAAAAGTCAACATGCCACCACTCAAGATGGAGCTATCAAATGCCGAGAGCTTACCTGCATAGACTACATTAAACTGCTCATATATACTTCGCTGTAGAAACTCAATCAAAACACCCCACCGTCTTCGTCGTCGTTCTCTCGAGGAGGCAAGGTGATGGCCTGTGAGTAGCCAGCTGGATTCGACCGGACAAGCTCCAACCAAGTTATTGCAGCCCACCATAGCCAAGTCTAGCCAAGTTCCCCCCATACCCACACCGTTGCCTACCCAGATAGCTGTGCTGCCAGAACTAGCCGGTATTTCTTTTTCTAAGCCGCTAGACGGCGTCGTCGGCGCCGCAATTCTCAAGATGGCGGCGCTGTTAAAGAAAAGGTCTATAGACAATTGCAAGTATAGTGCCCGGACTGGCGTCACGAGCGTGGCTGCACGTGCAGCGTGTACGTGAGCTTAGCTTTGACAAGCTTCTGATTGCACGGGCTTTCCCGCACGAGCAGATACATGGCGGCGGACAGTCGCCCCGCTTGCAATTGTCCATATATGAGCAGTTTAATGTAGTCTATGCAGGTAAGCTCTCGGTATTTTAAAGCTGCATCTTGAGTGGTGGCATGTAGACTTTTCATACCTTTCACATGCCATGGAGCTTGCAGTGATAACCTAATTGGATCACCTGCACCGGGAATTAAAATCGGTCCTCTTGTTGTAGACGAAGTGGTCGTGAGCTTAAACGTATAACGTTGAGTCTGATACGAATCTCTCGCGATTCAAGCTCGCAATCGACTGACTTCATAAATAAGGATTCTTGGGGAAAATGCGAAGCTCGATAACATCGCAGCCACACTCGCGCTGCAGCTTCTTGTGCTCATGGCACACTTTCTGCTATTGTTCTTATGCTTTTTAAAATTATTTATCCATCCGACGACCACGCAGTGGTAGAGAGACAACCGTAGAGTTTCGGAAATTCCAGCACGGTAAAAAGGAGCACTCGGAACTAACTCATGCACGACGTCCGTTTTTAAGCCTTTTCGCCCATACCCTTGGCGGTTGCATACCCTGTGTCAGCGGTCAATCCAAAAATGCTCGAGGTCGAGGGTACGGGAGTTACTGGCTGGTTTGAGGTTATGCGAAAAAGGTCTACACCGACCCATTCGTTCATACCATGATCATCTAATTTTCCAGGAATGCCTTGCGTCTGTAATTTAGGGGGGGGGGGGGGGTGAAAATTGGAAAATTACGTTAAACTTTAATAAATGTAAATCCCTGTCATTTTTCTGCAGTTCAAGTGCCACTAACACTCAATTAACAGCTGCTCCTCCCATAAATACCTGGGCTTTCATCTCACCTTTGGCCTATCATGAAGTACTCACATAACCTCTGTTATTGCTGGTACCAACCGTATTCTCGGATATTTTCTCCGAAACCTCAAACTTGCTACACCTTTCGTAAAACTACTATATCGCATATTACATTTATAAGGTTCATGTTACAATATGCCTAATCTATATGGTCTCCATGGCAGTCATACCTCATAGATCATCTAGAATTCGTTCAAAACAGATCCCTTAATTTTGTTTATAATAATTACTCAACATATATCAGCATGCCATGATTACGTCAATCAGCTAATTTTCATTCATTTTCCTTTCGCCACCGAGTGTTACACCTATCTCTTTCATCAATTTTTTTATCACAATACACGCCTCAGAGAATCATTACTATCACCTCCCCACCGTATTTTTCCTCGCTTAGATCACCCACGTAAATTACGTCCAATTCAATCATCAACTGTTCCTCACCAGACTTCCACACTACCATTGGCTATCGAGGATTGGAACTCATTACCTCACAACATAGTTTCTATCAATTATACTACTAAATTTGTTGAATTCATTTTCCTCTTTCTATCTAACTTAGCTAACTAGCTTCTATTTCTGTTCACTTTTCTACTTTTTTTGTTTTATCCCCCCCCCCCCTTGTATAATACCCCGCGGACGCTCAAGAAAATTAAATGATGACGATGATAATTTTCGCCGTGCAAACTCTAGCAAAACACAAAGCGAAACAATGTGTTGTTTACGCTGTTCCTCACGCTTGGTGGAAACAAAAATGATGCCTCAAACGTCGTCTCCAAATCTTTGTAAGTAAACATATTAAAGTAAACATCTAAGCAAACCTTTCTGGCTGCCTGTATAATGGCGAAACACCACTAGCTATGGGGCTCGTGGGGCCCGTGGAGGATGCCGACAAAGAATAGAAAACGAAATCTCACTTTTTCACGTTTCCCCATAGGGTTCATTGCAATTTTTGGCGTCAAGCAATGGCCGCCGCGGTAGTGCCATTCGACCCCAGCAAAACAAGCATCGACCCGTGATCCAGCCTACTACAAGACCTCAGTCGACTGAAAAGATTGGTTCGCAAATTGCCTTCCAGTGGCTGCCCGAACACACTGACATTTTAGGCAATGAGACCCTTGCGAACAGGATACAGGCTAGAGTCGTCCACAATCTCCATCCGGCGGTACAATGAGCTCGTCTCTTCACTGGTGTATATTACCTAAAGCGCCACCCTTGCGCAAAGCTTTCAAGGGATGAGGCGGCCTTATTACATCGCTTGAGGTCGAACTGCGCGCCAACACCCGATCCCCTTTTCATGCACAAACTTCAAAGGGTCGACGATTGCAACTGGGAGTACTGCGGAGGAAAAGAGGGTATTAGACACGTGCTGCTTTCTTACTCGGAGTATGCAGACGAGTGGAAGTGCATGCCTGTACCATTAAGTACGCAGTTAGTTGCCTTTCCCGCTCGACCGTCGAAGATTTTTTCTCAATTGCACCACTCGGAACTCCGGACAGTGGCTTCAAAATTATCCTTAAGTTTTTGCAGAATGCGAGCCTGAGATAGTATCTTAGAGATGATTTCGAGTATCTTTATTTCTCTATCGAGATGCACTTGATAAATGTATCTGTATCTCAGTAGAGGAATATATTTACGACGTATCGCTTGTATTATGGTACTCTTCCAGGCTCAGTTACCTCGTTACATTTCATTGTCAAAAATTAAATGACGGGTTTTTGACGGATAAACTGAACACCTTTTTGGGGCGAGCGGTCCGAAACATTACAATATAAAACCCGCCCCATAACCCCCTCTACAAGGAAGAAGCCTGGTGGTTGAATGGTATATAACAAACACAAATATTAAAGAAAAAAAAGCTATGGCGGTTTCGTGAATGGTCGCAGGAAAGGATAGCAGAATAAGCTCATCCCGCAAAGCTCTTGTTTCATTCCACTATAGCAGAGTGAACTCTGGAAAGAAATAACGGGACCGCCAACATTTATAGTAAACAACTTGTGTCAGGGACTTTTCTTTCTCTGATGTATTGTGTGGCTCGGTTGTCCAATCTCCTCAACCTGGGTGGCTCGGAGGCCCCCGTAAAACAGGGTTCATTTCGACCAGACGGCTTTTGTCAAGCATGGAAAGCAATCACGGGCTTTCAGTATACCTTTATAGTTCACTGGGGGCAATAGTACCTATTACTGGCATTTGTGATGGTTGCTGAATAGACTAAGGTTGGGCGAGATGCGTTAAACTAACACAGAGTGGAAAACATTATCTCTGTATGTGTCTGTATATGTATTCCGGGATACTTTTCCGCCGTATTTGCAGACGCTTCTTATGGATATACCGTTAGATAAAAGACAAATGCATCCCAGTATCTGTATTTTCGCCTTAAAACAGATGTATCGCAGTATTTGTATTCTAATATACTTTTCCAAGTATTTCTGCCTAGCCTTGCCGGGTAGTGACTTGCCCCGTAGAGGAGGCCCACATCTCTCCCGGCTACGCCTTTTTTTCTCTGGACAACACCAAACAAACAAACAATCAAAACGCCCACATTGCCACCTTGATTCTTCGCATGCGCAGAGTGAGGTCCCAAGCTGTTTGGCTAACCCAAATTGTTGGGGCCCAACGTTCACATCACACACGCCAAGTACGTAGAAGTACGCCTCCGCACGGTTTCGTACGCACGTCAAAGCGAATTGAAGCGCCCAGCCAACGTTGACCACGGCAATGGCGAATAGCATGCCCACACTGAATCGTGACGTCATAGGAATACTACATTTATTAATCTATCGTTTAAAGGGATACTTCAAAGAAATTTGAAATATACCCGTCGTCTTCAAAAATAGGCTGAATACGATCCACAATATCCGTAAATGAAAATCGCACGTTTTTGTTTTGAGCCTGGTGACCGTATTTTTCGTTATAAACGGCCCACTCTGGCAAGCGCTCGGAGAACAGCCAGCGGAGAGCACGTGACATCCAACGAAATCGTGACGTAGTTCGTCTCGGGACGAGCAAAGCTGCGGCGAGGCAGACGTCAAGAGGATGTCATAGTCGTTCCAGCCACCGAAGCGGCTGCTTTTGTACGAATTTTGAGTGACGGGTTAATCTTTTATAATCTTGTAGGGGGACAATAGCGACTTCTAGGACACACAAAAGAGATTATCGGGAAGAGGGGAGTTCCTCCTTCAGCTCTTCTCTCGTCGTGACCGGAGGCGAGACCGTGGCTACGTTTACATGAATGCGATTGCAGCGCATCGGATACAGTTAACGAATCGAATCGGTCCATGTAAACGGCTCGGATTGGATCGGATCCGATCCGATCCCATCCGCTGGGACGGGGTGGTTTGAGATGGTCAATCGGAATCGAGACCCTAGCGGATCGAATCGAGTGCTCGAGCGAGGTACGGGAGCGTTGCGTTGCATGTCGCTAGGCAAACCGGACACCTCGGAAACAATCTGAAGGTCACGAGGTTTGCGTTGTGATCCCTCGACACGAGGTGCCGCTACTGGTCGATTCGAATCCATGTAAACGTAGTGATTAAAGTGTATCCGATTCGCTAACTGGATCCGATGCGCTGCTGTCGCATCCATGTAAACGTGGCCAGTACCGTCACTAGCTGTCAAGGTTCCTAGACGGGCATTACAAACGAGGCGTTAGCGACATCCACCAGGTGCTCTTTGCTAATTGTTGAATTTGTTTTAAAATTCCTTTTCGCGACTTTTTTAACAAGATATTGTGTTTGATGTGATACTGCTCCTTTGAACACATATAGACCAAAAAATGAGCGCCGAAATGTCGTTGTAGTATCCCTCTAGAAGCGACGCCAGCGATGGGCACGGGTTCACTCTTTGGCAAGTAAAACTTGTTCCCAACTGAGTACAAAAAGTTTGTTAGTCTGAAATGAATGCCTTAGCTCACTTTAGCATTCACTCGGCAGCGCAGAACAAATGCTCGAATATACGAGGTATTTCGGGCTGCCTGCTCGACCTGCAAGAGCAGCCCTTCCAGTGACGTCACGGCCAGAGAGTCCAACTCCGGCCTGCGACGGAGTTAGGCACTCGGACCGGTGTATCGCGACGACACTACCCTATAAATTAGGGCTGTACGTTGGTGCTGATATTTCTTCTCTCCTTTAGGCCGGGCGAGAAGAAAACCCTAATTTCAGGGTGATTGTGGATGCTGTGAGGGAAATTCAGACAAAAGAGAACGTCCCCCGAAATATTACGGAGTGTCTCGTTCTGTCCCGCCTGCTACCAGCAAATAAAGTGGACCACTTCCAGTATTTCGGGTCACTTACAACGCCACCATGTTCGGAAGTCGTCACCTGGATAGTCTTGAAAGAGCCAGTCACCGTCAGCGAATCTCAGGTATAATCATGATGTTACGAGTGTCTTGTAAATGGAAGATATTAATTTAAAAATTACCATTATAAAATTGGCGTTTAATACTTGCGAAAAAAAAATACACTGGGGTTTATGGCAATCCAGCATAAAAAGAAAGACGCGCACAAGGCGTAACATTGTCATGGTCATAAAACTTACTTTTCGTTGCAAAAAAAGAAAGGACGCGCGTCATATATTTGCTTTTTTTTCTTTCGCAGAAGTTGGTTTCAACGACAGCGCAGTTATCGTCCCTAACACTTTATTTCTGCGCTGTTTACGATTCTGCAGACATCTAAACCGGCTCGCTAGAAGCAGCGGGTTGCGTGGACAAAAAAAAAAAGCACTGCAGAAGCCAGACCAGCGAAGAGTGGCCCTGAAATCGCTTCCCAAGTCGCTCCGCGCGCGTCCTTTGCACTTTCAGAGAGGCGTTGCTCGGACACTGCTTCTAACAAGCAAGTCTTAAACTCAAACTTCCTTCGGAATTTTCTGCAAAACCGAAATATGGTCTCGGAAGCGATGATGATATGGTAATATAACTGCGTTGACGGCGCCGACGCCACTTTCGGCGTGGAAAATCGCTGAATGGCTGAGCAAAACCACCACGAAGAAAAGGCATGCGCCTCCTGATGTCATCAGTAGAGGATCCACGCAGTGCTCCCTATGGCTTGAGTCAGCGTCACCGCTAGCGCGTCTTGCAGCATCCCACAACGTGCGCGACGCTAGCGCGCTGTGGCGCAAATCTGCACGCGCCTGCCGCTTTGCGACGACTCTCGTCCAGCTTCGGAGTTTTGCCGCTTGGGGCAGGTCGGGGGATCCTCTAACAATAATGTCATGCGCAGGCACCTTTTTACGGCCACTCAATTTCTCTGTGCAGCGTGTTAATTAAATCAAAACTAAAAAGATTCTTTAAAAAAAAAAAAAAGAAACTGGATTCTGGCGTATTTGTGTCCCGTAAATCTGAATATTCTCACGAGTGACAAATGATGGGGCGGCGAAGAACTAAAGAAACTGTGCCGCTACAAATAAAAGAGAAAATTGGTTTTGCTCTTTATGTTTATACAGCCTTGATAGAGATACACCCCGACGGGTAATCGGTCTCTTAGCTGTAGATGAGAAATTTAGCCAGTGCAGTACAA
Source organism: Ixodes persulcatus (assembly GCA_013358835.2). NCBI lineage: Eukaryota > Metazoa > Arthropoda > Arachnida > Ixodida > Ixodidae > Ixodes > Ixodes persulcatus. Next base: position 107,612 of record JABSTQ010011583.1, read on the forward strand.
CCGCTAACCTGGAATTTTTAACGTGCATCACGCAGTAGTGATTACACGAACGCGTGCCGGTACGAAACTCATCCAGATCGAAACGGGCGGGGACGGTGGAAAATCAAACCCAGGAGGTTCCCAGCGCAAGCTTTCGCTCCACGCTCCGATCTGAGACGCGTTAGCCCACTCGGCCACTTCCTCCCGATAAAAGAGAAAAAATTCGCAGAGTCTCTTATGTTATCCCTAAGACGACTTGAAGGCGAAAGCGCAAGCGCCGATCCCGGTGATAGCGAACCTCTGAAGACAGCGCGCTCTCTAACGAAGCACTTTTGTCGCACGCCCGCTCGACCGCTCTTCCAGCTCTTCACCGCTGCCCGAGCGAGAGCAACGCGAGTGTCATCCTTTCCCGCAGGATTTGCTGATTTGTAACGCGCGCGCTGATGGATGGATGGATGGATGAATACGGCTGAGCCCTTTGGATCGGGCGGTAGCTTACGCCACCTAGCCATTTTGTCTTACCCTTTAAGCTTAGAATATTTAAATGTGAAAACTATATTCACTCTGTACTGAAAAGAAAGTGAGGCTATAAATCCCCCTTGCCATCAGTTAATAAGAAAATGCCTAGTTTTCTCTCGCTTTCTGCCACCATTCACTTAATCTTTGCTTGGTAATCTCTACTGTCTTGAAATCCACTTTTCCTTCGCTGTCTCTAAAACCCAATGACCTTATTAAATCTATGTTGTCTTCGGTATGCATAGGGTGAAGCCCTTTACAGTAGAGTATCAAGTGCTTTCTGGCACAAGTAACGCCATCTCGTGGTCTATTGGCGAACCGTGTGTTTGGTACCTTTCGTGTCGCCGACCTGTTTTCGCTTCGCCCACCGATCTCTATGACAATTGCTGGATCGCGCATCCCCGCTTGTTCGCTGCAGCGCGAGTGCGGCTACCGGACGGCCATCTTGCATGCAGTTTTTCTTTTTTTTTTTTTTCGTTTTGCTAGCGTTGCAGAGGTCGGCAGCAGCGTGCTAAAGACACGTTTTTTACTCGTCCGCCGTCATTCGCCAAAGACGATCCTGTGTGAGCCGTGATACTTGCCGCTGAGAACACGTGGAAATTTTTACGAAAGCGCAGTGCCGCAGGAAAAAGGCACAACTCGTCGAAAGCAAGTTTCGCCGGTTTGGCGGTGTGTTCAAAGCTTCCTTGGCACGCCGAAGTGCTGTGTCTCTGTGCCTTCGCACGCTTGGATACCGATCAAGAACCAACTCGCCCAACAATCAGCACTTGCCTCCCCTCCTCCTCCGTGCTCTCCCCTCCTCCTCCTGCGTACTCTCCCATTCCCTTCATCCGTACCCTCCCTTCTCCCTCCTCCCAGTTTCCCCGCTAAATTTAGCTGAAAAATTGACGCCACGTGACCTCAACACCGATTCAATTTCCCGCTAAATTTAGCGGGTGGTTACGCCGACGGTGACGCCGCTATACGCGGAAACGGGCGCCCAAAAGCTATGCTCTAAAATTGGGATAACACAACACCGTTTCAAATGTTTGAGACGGTGTTGTGTTGTCCCAATTTTTGTCCCTAATCTCTAGGTTTTTTTATGTTGTTGTTTTTTTCTCACTATGATCGTTTATTAGCTCGCCTGCGCAGTAACCGTTATTTCAGTAAGAAAGTACTCTGTTTAATTTCGATCAGTGACGTCAACACTTTGCGTTTCCCGCTAAGGGACTCACCTTTCGCACACTCCTGTAGAAAAAAAACAACAGAAAATCAGTAAGCAGCTTCTCCTTTCAAGCGGCAACAAAAACAAAAATTAGACATTTGTGTTTAGAAAGCGCAAGGTTAAGGCTTTAAATATGGTCTGCCTTTGAGGAATGGCGAAACTGGTTTACGCCAAGAGAAATTTAGCCGGTGCAGGACTGCTAGCCTGGTGTCTTTAACGTGCATTAAGCAGTTGTGATTTCACGACCGCACGCAGGCACGATGCTCATTCAGATTGAAACGGGAAGGGGTGGGGATTGAACCCAAAATTCATGGCTTCTGCGACGCGAGCTTTCGCTCCACGTGCTCCTAGTTGAGATTCGCTAACATACTTGGACAACTGATCACCACTAGGGGGCTGAATGGCTCATTAAGCAAAGAGGTATGAAGCCACCGGAAGTAAGCGGCTTGTCCCTGAAGTTAGCATTTGACAGCCTTTTTAACCCTTTCGATCGCTGGTTCAAACAGCGTCCACGCCGCTGGGCTGTTTCTTGTCATCTCAAGAGAGCCTGCTTTTTGAGCAGTAACAGCGTATGCAGACCCGAGAAGACTCATAGGAAGCCATTCCATGTGAACATTTTGAGATTCTATAGGTTGATCAAGTGTGCATATGTCCCACGTTCAAACAAGAAAGCATGAACCAAAACATCGAATGAATGCACTCGGAAGCCCAGCAGACGCCCGACTTCCAGGACAAGCATCGAACATCCGGTGACTTTATTTGTGCCGCTCGGAGAGCATCTATGCGCCATCCATCAAAAATATGACTAAATCGTGCGATTTAGTCTCTCCTGACGCTAATTTATTTGTGCACTTGTTCCTTTCTTTTAGATGGACGTTTTTCGGAGAGTGCAGGCTCGTGGCCATCACAATGTTACAAAACACGTCCTGGTAGACAATTACCGGTCACCGATGCCCCTGAACGGCCGATATGTCCTGAGGAATTTCCTTTGTCCGCCGCTGCAGAAAGGACAAACCAAGATGTACGTACCCGTGAGAACACCAGATGCAGTCGAAGGTCAAGAGTAATGTGCAGCGTTGTAAAAGGCAGGGGTGCGATCGCGTAGCTTTCACAAACTACCACTTCCCTTTTGCCAGTGCTCGTGCAATCAGCAATAAAATGTTGAAGATTAATTTTTTGTTTTCCTAAAACTGCGGTTATGAAGAAGCAAGCTGTTCACTTATGTTGCACGATATTCCACCCTGTATAATTGCCCATGTGTCGACAGTATCGAAAAGGTATAAAAAACAAATGAAGATCTATTGGTGGATCCTTAAGGAATGCGTTAGCATGAACCTTGGAAAACACACCACGACGTAACGAACGAGTTAAAGCATAAAGCTCAGAATCGTCGGGCGGTGTGAATTACGCTCCCCATTTCTTGTTCACTTGGGCTTCACGCTAACCAAGGCTATTACCATAGCTGATGTGACCAAATGTGTAACTGAGAGTTTAGTGAAATGGGTGTCTGGGCTTCGTCATCCACCCGGTAAGGGATGACGTCAAAACATGGCGCTGTTCGCCGATCAAACCGATGCTAGGGCTGTGGTTATGGGCGAATGCATGACGTCTTGATGCGAGGTTAGAATGTGCCTGATAAAAAGTTAATACATTTGTGTGAGCATGCATATGGCTTCTTTTCAATATGTAGTCGTTAATACCTGTTCTGTCGTCCCAGTGCTATGCAGCGTTGACAAAAGCCCGTAATAAAGTGTTACAACCCGTTTTGTCTTGCTAGCAGACGGCACGATGGCTTCGTGCGTCAAGTTTGGTCCAGTGGTCCTTTCTGATGGAACACGCGACTATTCTCGGGGCATCTTTCTGTCGAATCTACGAAGCTAAGAGTGCCCATACACAGCTTTGATCGACGCTCGAGGTGTGCGAGCGCGCGATAATCTGGGGCTGGTAAAGGGGTATTCACACGAGGGATGCTTTTCGCGGAGGGATGTGCGTGACGTTAGTGATCGGCGGAACCAGCGGGACTCCTTCCCCGACTCAAGCGTTCACACGAACGGCGGAGAGTCGAGAGAGGTGTCAGTGGTATCAGGCGCATTTAGTGGTCGCACTCTTGACAACAGGGCTCGGTGCCCCCTACGAGTAGAAAAATGGACTGTTGGACGCAGAGGACGGCGAACTGCTTCCTGCTATAAAGAAAGAAGCTTCTAGAATGGGTGGATACAACGCAAAGGACGTGGAATCAAAAAACAGTTGTATAAGGAGCGGCTTAAGGACGGTATTGATGAATATCGCAGACTCCTTCGAGTGCCTCGGACGACATGCGCAACAGCGCAAATCACAAGATAAGCGATTCCGATACCACCGCCGACATCAGCCCGAGCAAAAGTTCCCCCATTTCCCTTAGATTTCTACGTCAGTGCGGCTCCGCGCAAAAAAGAAACGTTGTTACAACTCGATGCGCATCCCGGGGAACAAAGGAAGAGATTTCTCCCCGGTGTGAATACCCTTTAAACGACACTAGTATAACCGGCCTATCCAGAATTTGAGGAGCAGCGTCGCGAAAATATTCAGCCTGTCAAAATAACCGTGTCCAACGTCACGGTTACAGGTGGCCCTATCGCTTTTTCCTGGTATGGAATTATGGGTGGGCGAACGACGGGCCCCCCGAGAACATGGCGTGGCGCCATCTGACGGGCCTATCGTCGTGACGTAGGATGGGGGATCACGTGACCGTTTCCTGCACTCTGCATGAAGGGTGAAGTGTCTCGGTCTTTTCTTTTTTTAATACTACGGGTGTTGCAAGGCTTCTTTTAACTCAATTTTTCGTTTCACTACTCGACCCCGTCAAGTTCCTAAATCGGCTACCGTACGAATGCCTCCGCGAAGCCGGTGAGACGGTTGCAGGCGAGAAGGGAACCGGTCGCCGCAACCAACTTGTCGTCGTTTTCAGCGGCTGTCTCGCGCACCGCAATGGATGCTGACGAAGAGCGACCTACCACTAAAGGTAAGCGAATTTTTTTTAACTTCTATTCGACCGGGCACCCCGTTACAACTGTTGCACAACTGTACTGTAGCACCTGTAGCACAACAAGTAGCACAACTCTTCAGTTGTGCTACTTGTAAGCATCATCAATGCGTTCGTGGATAAGGCCCACGAAACATCCCGGCTGTTGCTCGATGGCGAAAGAGTTCTTGAAGTGGGACACGTGTTCTCCTGCAGCATCAAGAAGCTGGATATGGATTGCTACGCGTTCATTGGATTCGTTCTCCTAACGTCGGCACTCACTTCGGACCCGCACGAGCTGGAGATAAAAAGTCTGTCGTTTACGAGCGAAATGCGAGATAGCGGCGATCTCTGGCGTGCGCTAACAAAATCCCCCCCCCCCCTACCCCAGCCCACACACGCACACGCTCACTTTTGTGGAGGTTCACTAAAATAACGTCAGAGCACTTAGCGAACATCTTCGCTCCAACCGCATACACGAAGCTTCATCTCGAAATTGCTGCACACTGTTGAACTCTTAAAGTTTAATTTGCCCATTTACAATTTCTCAAGCCACTCCGTGCGCAGCTGCTTCTCCTTGGGGTAGATGTCGAAGCTGATGTTTGGGTCGGTCGCATGACTGCGGCATTGCGGCGCAGAACAGTCCTTTACCATTACTCCCTGAACTCGACAGCTGCCAAAGCCGCGTGTACTGATCAGGCTTCAAACACAGAAAACAAAAAATGAAAGTACCGAGCGAGCGGTTTCCGAAGACTCCGACCAAAGCAAGGCGGAAGAGCTGGCCTTATCACGTGATCCCCTATCCTACGTCACGGTCGAGCGATCGCAGCGCTCCAATCGGTCCCGCTCGGGACTCCCGTAAGCGGCCCTGTTATCTTTAGCGGCCCCGTTTTTTTTAGTGCCCATCTCTTCTAGAACAAAGTTTATTTATTAGCGTCTTAATGCATGTTCTGATATACTTATTTAACATATTTATTTATTTATTTACGTAATTATTAATTCATTTTTATATAATTAATTTATCTTATTTTTTAAATTTATTTATCAAAACGTGCTACACAAATTTCATGCCATATCAAGGTAACAACGAGCAATTAACGCTGGGACGTCATTGCGAATGATGATGATGTGATAATCAGTGAGTTCAATGGACAGCGGGGCATTGACGAGTACACGAAAGCTTGCCCAGGGGGGTGTTACCCTGTTTTAGCCTCGTTTAATATGCTCTTTATATACCAGATACAGTGTTGGGTGAAATACATCTAAAGGGTACTTCAAGTAAAGTACGAAGTAAATGAGACGTGATGTACTTTAAGTAAAGTAGTATAAGTACACTGGGTACAATGTACGTGAAGTAAAGTACTATAAATGCAATGTACTTTAAAAGTAAAGTACAAGTATTTTAACACAATCTTTCATGATGTCCTTTAATTCCCCTATACAGTGATTTTTAACTGGTATGCATTGCCCAGGGGTAATCAGGGGTCCTTGAGCTATTTTAAAAAGAGCGGCGAATATTTGATAAAGTCAAGTGGCCACAGAGTAGTAGTCTCTCTTTTGAATTTGGCGCCGCTTGCACTGGATTGTTGCACCCAAGGGGGTTAAATGTACTACGACTACGAGAGAGCATGACGTCAGCCCCGTAGCTTCCGCAAGCAATCCTCTCATAGAGGAGTGTCCTCTCTTTAATGAAAAAAAAAAAAACAGTGAGTTTGAAAGCGAGCTGGTGATAAATAATCATAATGTGACACCTGAGATTGGGGTGCGAAAAAATTAAGGAACTTTCAAGTCGAAGGAAAAGACAAAAGAGAATGTCTCAAAACATTGTGACGTTCTCCTTTGTTGTCTTTTTCTTCGACTTGAAATATTAATTGTTCCGCACCCTATTTTCAGGGGCTATATTATGATTAAGTTTGCTCTCATAATATTTTAAACCTCCTCGCTTGCGCTGACCGACCGAGAAGTAGCGAGAGTTCAAAAAGCTACTGGAAAGCCCATCCCAGAACAAACGGAGCGATGCGTCGTCTGCTCACGTCTCTGGTGAGAGTAGAATATCCGTCCCAGTATTTCTTCGGAGTTGACAAAGCATTATTTCGTGATACAAATTTAACAAAACCAAATTTGAGGAATGTACTTTGAAGTCGGGAAGTCCTCGGAAAGTACCCGAAGAAAATACTTCAAGTAAAGTACAAGTACATACTCAGAGAATGTACTTCAAGTAAAGTACAAGTTTCCTAAACCTACTTGAAGTAGTACTTTAAGTAGAATGTACTTAAAGTACTACTTCAAGTAGTACATTGTAAGTAGTATTAGTTGATACCCAATGGAACCAGAAATCAACAAGGGGGCGGTAAAATCAACAAGGGGGCGGAGTCAGCCCCCCTTGCTTACTTCCGGTTCCATCGTGTATCAACTAATCACAGAGCCGGAAGGCGGGGCCTCTTCCCTCTCTCCCATCTCAGGGACCAATGACAGTGCATGTGCGTTGACCAGTGACCAATTGGATCTCGCCCGGGTCCCGCCCACGAGATGGGCGGTACGTGAGGTCACGTACCTCAAACCGCAGACCTCAAACCTCAAACCGCAGACCTCAGACCGCAAACCACAAACCTCAGACCACAAGTGTGGCTGACCAGGTGTTGACAGCTGCGGTCATCATCTGATAACAACACGTGATTTCACAGGGTCACAGGGACAGAGGGCGCTATAGGACTTGAATTGCGACGCTCAGGGCGTCTCACGCACTGATCTCTATTTTAGTAGGCTGGATCGCGGATCGGGAGCCTGTCGGTGTCGCCACCGGCGGCCATTGCTTGACACCAGGCAATGCACGCAAGTCTATGGGAGGAACGCACAAAAGTAAGCATATTGAAGCATGTACGCTGTGCTCGGAGGCGAGTATTTTATGGTGCGCTGCGATCCTTATGTCGGGTGTTTGGAGATCCAATCGGTATTTTTCAAACGTCTGGTCGCCGAATAAAAAAATCAAACGTACCGGAGCACCCACCGCTGAACTGGCAAGCTTGCTCTCGCAGTCGAGTAAATAAAGGAACTTGCCGTCAATAAGACCGTCCTTAGGGAAGCCCAGAAGTTTATGAATGACAAAGAAGTTCCATCTCGACAGCTGCTTTCCGGGAGTGAGCGAATTCCGCGTTGCAAAGCCTTCGAGCTTGTCGTCTGCTAAACCCAACTCAACGACACCGCCACCGACTTCGCGGTCACTCTAGGTGACGCTCGCCTCATTGAGCTGCACTACAGCGGAGTCACTCTCGACCACAAAATATTTATTTATAAGAACTGCGAGGGCTGTCAGTTTTAATGTTTGTACGCAAGCTATTTGACGGGCTTATCGAAAAGCATCCAAAAAGTTTCAGTGCCGACAACAGCTTAGAAACAGACGAAAACGGCTTTTTTCTCGTTCTTCCCATAGAGTCCTATGCATTGGCTGGTGTCAATCAATGGCAGCCGGTGGCGACACTCGGCCCCAGCTCGGTCCGCGATCCAGCCTACTACAATAGAGATCAGTGGTCTCACGTGTGATGTCACAGGGTTCGAGTTGCGTCCGACAGAGGGCGCTCACGTGATGTCACGCAGGGTTCGTGCTGCATTTAACAGAGGGCGCTGCGCTCCGGTCACGTGTTTTGAATTTGAATCGCTGCGCGGTAAATGACCCTTTTATTCGATAGAAAAGGCTTCGCGGCCGACGGGGACTCGACCTTGCTACCTTCTGATCAGAAGCCCAACACTCTACCGTCTGAATGCTTCTTGGAGGATTTAATTCTTCCTAGTATTTCGTACGTCGAGCGCGCAATTCAGATCACGTGTTAGAGCTGTCGCAACGCTTGGATTTTGTAACGGAATTGCTGAGTCATTCACCGGAGTGCGCTACAGGGATGACGGAAGAGTTCAGGATTATTGAGTCATCTGTCAGGCGGGAAAATGCACTGTCACGATGACGACACAGATATGTCGCCGTGAGATTAGTGCCGAGAAATGCATTGTCGCGTGTTTTCCCGGTGGGTCATGTGACCAACGTCACCTGATATTTGAATCGCTGCGCAGTTGACACCTCGGTTCATAGATGGCGCGTGTCTTTTGTTGCTAAGCGTCTTTGTTGTTAGGGCATGAGTGACATCTTGCGTCGTGGGGGTCTGACCTTGCGCCATCTGTTGCTGGAAAGTTGAATTGCGCGTCTTCCTAAGGTGTGTCCATTCGTATTTTCGCGTGCGCGCAATGCGTGTGAGTTGCCGAATCTGTTTGTAGATGGCGCACACCTGAATCCTTTTGCTGGCGTAAACTTTTACCATTATCACACGACATTTTCTCGATAATGCTAGCGGCAGCTTAGTAGATGGTGTCAACTCTATCGCGCTCACATCATTTCTCGATAATTTTATCGTAATCTGTCTGCTGAACGGAGCATTGTGGGAAATGGACCGGAGCGTGGTCGCATCCATACGCGCTAAAGACGAGACAGATATGATGTTTCATGTTTTTTTTTATTATCATTCGCTCTTAGAACACGCACACTTATAAATACAGATACGGCTTTTAAAATCACTCTACACGACAAAGAAACCACTGGAAACACTTTACACAAAAAATGTACAACACAAGCAGTATCAAGACACATCCGAGGCAAAAAAAAAAAAAAGTGGAATAACAGAACAACGCCCACGATACAATCCAAAAAAAAAAAATATTTGCAAGGTCAGGGCGTGAGATGAGAAGAGAAATAGGATCCGTCTTTCGTACACTAGCGGGTTATACAAAAATGTACACAAGTTTCAAGACACACCGGTGGGAAACGCGAGCAATTGCGATACAGTCCAAAATATGCGTGTGATGAGGAGGCAGGTCGCTCGCTTCCTAAAACGCTCTTGTGGCCAAAAGGAAACGTCGTAATCCCGTCGCTGCATATGTATCGCTTGTTATCGAACGGATTCAGAGCAATCTTTTCGACCGCGATGCTTTTGTTCTCGTTAAGTTTTCGAGCAATCAAATGCTGCGTCACTCTGTGCAAAGTTTTCGTCTCTAGAGCGTGCTCGTACAGCTCGTAGGTGAACTTGCGAGACTCGCATTTCTTTACTCCCTTGGCTCATACGCAACACGTGTTTCTGCTTGTTTTGAAGCTGTATAGCTTTGGTTTTAAGCAACAAAAAGCCACTAAGTAAGTAGTGGGATATTCATTTTTTAACACACCGAGCCTCATTTTGTTTTCGGTTGAAAAGAGCTTGTGACTCTGGATATCCAGATGTATCCAAAGCATGCGTCTCGGAGTTGGAGCAGTTTGTCGTCTACGTCTGATCCGTGAAGGTGTAGGAAGAAGGAATCCGTGTCGCAGTAAAGAGCCCTCGCTGAGGGGATCGCACGACGAAGTTGATTATAAAAGAAGTCGTACATTACTATTTTTGATATCTCAAGAATCGAGAACCCTGCGTAGAGTGGTTGATTGAGTTTGATCACTTTCGGAGCGAACTGGAAAATTACGACCTGCGAACTAAGTGCTCGAAATTGCGTCAGGTTCGGCTTTTGAAGCATTTTCAGTATGTCGTCCTCTTTAACGCACAGTTTAATGTGTTCATGTTTACGTGCATTCTCGATCGTCTTGTCATATATGCTGTTCTTGAACAGTTTGGAAAGATTCTTCTGGAAGGAGTTGGTTGCTTGCTGTCTCAGCTGGTGGTTAAAATCAATAAACTCCCTCAAGAACGCTCGCTGAGAGAATTTGAGGACTCGGTGAATTTTGGTGACCTCTAGTCCTAACTGGATGTACAGTTTCAAAATCCGGTAGTGCAAAACGTATTTCGTTTTGTCGTGAAGTGTGAGCAGCAGCTTCTTAGGGGATTCCTCTTTGGGCATTTCAATCTTATCAATGAGACTTTTTGATAGTCGGACAACCAATCGTAGGGAATGCCTTGCTTCACCAGGGCCAAGGGAAAGTCAGAATGAGTATCGTGCAAGTCGTGAGGATATCTGAGGTCTACCTCCAGAATGTAGCCCGTCGGAGCGTCATCTGGAACGTCATCAATGTTCAGGCAGGCAATCTCGTCTTTCGTCATCCACTCAAAGTTCGACAATGGCAGGGCTTCTCTCATTGTCGCCGCATTCAGACTGTTTACGTCCAAGTCCAAAATCTGAGACGGTTCGTGCTACGGGTTAAACGTATCCGTTTCCGGAACATTTGCGACAGCATGGCGGGTTGTGCATTGGGTAATTCCTCCGCGAATGCCCTGTTCTATCATGAGATAGGTGTCATGATCGTCAATTAGCTGCAGTCTAACTTTCGACTGTTTCAGCGCCCACGACAAGCTTAGGGACGGTAACGATACGAAATGTAAAGCCTCAATTTCGTACGTCTCCAGCGTCCAGCGTCTAAAGTTTTGGAAAACATCGGCCAGTAGGAGGCAGTCCGTCTTTAGGTAAAGGTCGCTGTATTCTCCAGGGTTCTTCAAACCAAAGGTATCGAAAACGACCTGTGCATGTTGGTAGTCCTCTTCACACACCCCGATCCCAGTCAACTTGTTAAAAAAGGCCTCTCGTGGCGGGAGGCTTTGACCCTCGTAACTCTCAAAGCTTGTAATGAAATTATAACAAAACACTCCTTTGCGGGTAAGGAGGTCGACGTGCTCGGGAAAGGACTGCCGAAGGCAACAAAAATTCTCTGTGCCCTTAGAGTGGAGATTTTGCACGAGCGTCTCCAGGCTTGCATTAAGAAATGCGAGGCTGTCAATAAAGCGAAGGTTGCCTATCTCTAACAATTTAAAATTCTGACACGAGCTTCCGAGTACGTTAATATCCTTGGACTCGAACAAATTAAGCTTGCCTAGAAAGAAACTGAGGTCGTAGGAATGGTTATGCGCTATGAGTGGAACTGTATGTTTGTTGATTCGATGGTTTAGGTTACACTGGGAGCAAAGCGCCCGCCTATACTCTCCCGTCATGTGGTCGTGGTCGCGAGTTTTCATTTTCTTGCTAAATCTTTCGTTGCAAATGCCACAGCGGGAAGAGTCCGCGTGGAAAGCCTCGTTTTCTTGAGTCATTTCAAGAGGCACTTCACTCGACCTGATCAATCGGGGTATTTCCTTCGCTAGAAAGTTGAGAATCAAAATGAATCTTTCTACGCAGTCGGGTCCGCGATAGAGGTATTCCTCAACAATTGAACGAATCTTTTGAGCGGATGACGAGAAGACAGAAAGAGCTGGGGACGTGATTCTCGTAAACATTGCCCGTCGACTGAGTCGGTTCCAGAATCGCTTCAAAGTCGTAAACGCAATAAAAGGGGAACTCTTCCATGGCATGCGTGCTCCGAAAGTACAGTTCGTCACCCTTGTTTGGGAAGACGGTTTTGCCCGGCTTCTTGTCCCTGCACATTGAGAGATGGTCAGATAGGGTTTCTTGCCTCTGAAACCCGGTTAGACACCTCTTACAACGAAAGCGTAGGCTTTTGGCATTTGAAAAAAGCCTCGCAAAGTTTGTAATGCCCACAAAATGGTTCTCAACAAGGAGAAGATCGACATGCTGCTCCAACTCGTCATCAACTACCTTCAGGGGGTAAACAAAGTTTTTCTCGTTGTCATAACCAAACCAGACTTGTGCCTATCTCAAATACTCTACTCAAGATACTGTATCTTAAATACTTTTTGAAGTATCTTGGTATCTTGCAAATACTTTTGATCGAGAGTATTTAATACTCTATCTTAAATACATTTCTGAGTATCTTGTACTCATTATCTCAAATAAATTTTTGACATTCCGACATTTTCCGAGTTTTTCGGTATGAAGTGGCGTGGGCGTGGCACGAGGAAACGTGAACATTCTTTCGAGCAACCAAATCCTGTTGCTAGCTCCGATAAGCTACGGTGACTTATATTGAGCTGAGCTCTTGAAAAGATCGCTTTTGTGACGATTGTGACTCATATTTCACCCCGAAGTTCGTGCAATGAAGTTTTTCCCCTCGCCTTCCCAAAGGCGCTTTTTGTTTCCAGAGATTCCCCCAAAAAATCCTCAAACAAAAAGGGTGGTTTCACGGAAGTTAGGATTGGACACTGAGGCGCGGCGCAGACCGGGAAACGAGCTACGACAACAATGCAGACGTGACTGTCAAGAAAATAACTACTAAAAAAAAAAAAAAGAAGAGAAGTGGATAGGAAAAAAAGAAGACATTTTTGTTTTACTTGTTGTATTTTTGACCCCCCTACCGCAAAACGTCTAGGCTTCCTTTAGTTTATTTTATTTTTGTCGTCAGTCCGTCTCTTATTGCTTTCGCGAACATTGATAAGCGGAGAACAGGACAGGAAACGAACTAAAAGTGTGATGATCTCTCGAAATCCCAACAAAAGTGCCCCCCCAAAGCTGAGTGCCTTTCTGAACGCAACCAACTTGAAGAAGGTGCGACCACTGCCGATGGCTTTTATGTGGGTTCTCTTCGTTATCCGTTCACTCATATCCGTATCCCAAGTTCGTTTATAGTAAACTCCCCATATAGGGAATATGGATTGTAGTTAAACGCTGCGTCTAAGGTGCGCCGCAGGACGTGATATTCAGCGATGTCACTATAGCTAAAGCGACCTCTTTATTTATGTCCCAGAAATGTTTTGTAACGTGAATCAGTGATATTGCCACGCGCGTCGCCGAGCGAGCGCGAGGCCGAATGGTTCGCGCGGAGCTTCCGGGTTCGATTCCAGGGAGCGGACTCCTCTTTTATTTATTCTTTCAACTTGACATTCTCGTAAGTTCGAGAACCTTGTCGTGTGATCGAGTTACGAATATTCTACGCTAGGAACGTTCTACGCCGAATTTTCGAGAAACCCACGCGGGTACAAAAGGTGCTCCGCGTGGCGGTAGCGAAAGCTTGCGCTGGGAACCTCTTTAGTTCGATCCCCACTGCCCCCGCCCCTTTTGATCTGGATAAGTTTCGCACCGGCACGCGTTCGTGTAATCACTACTGCGTGATGCACGTTAAAACCCCCGGGTTAGCGGTTGTACTGCACTGGCTAAATTTCTCATCTACAGCTAAGCGACCGGTCACCTGTTGAGAAAGCAAGCCAATTTTTTCTTTTTTTGGTTCGGTGCCAGTCTCGTCCAGCGCTCGATCCTGCTGTTCCGCCAACATCGACGCCTGCGACGCTAACTTACTTCTATTTTGTTTTGGGCATAAGTTCGCCACATTAGACGTTTAGTTTCTTCAGTTATTCGCCGCCTCATCATTTTGTCATTCGTGACAATATCCTGATCCTTATAGTTGGACTGCATTAAATAGCCTTACGATGTTCTTTTTTTTTTTGTTTTGTGTTGGTTCGCGCAAATAAACCATTCTGGTAAACCGGATTTGCGCAACCGTATAATTGTGTTTGTCACTGACGTCGATTTAAATAACGCAATGCGGAAGTATCTTCAAAAGTAACTGAATTACATTTCTAAGTATTTGTACTCTACTCAAGATACTTTACAGGGAAAGTAACTTGAGTAGTATTTTAAATACTTTATGAAGCAGGTATTTAGTAACTTAACTTAATTACTTTTATCGAGTATTTTGTCCAACACTGAACCAAACACATTCACTGAGACACAATTCTTTCGCTCAAAAGCCCACACGTACTGTGGAAAGGTTACGGGGAAGATTTTCAGAAACACATATTTGCACATATGTTCACGATACGAGGACGCTCTACCTCTGTAAGCCCTGTTCGCAGGATGCAAAACGGCGAGCACCGCAAACACAAAGCACATATCCCGTTCAGATTCGTGAAGACGCTCAGTGACACTGACGAGGCATTGCTTTGAGGCAAGTTGCTTCGGCAGAGAAAAATGGCCGCAACCAACGGTCGGGGGAAGGAATCGTCCCAAACTAAGAGTACAAACTTTGATTCCGACAAGAAAGATCAATCCCGAGCCTTGTTCCTGATAATGCTCCAATCGGGCAGATATTTCAATGCAAACTCGCTGAATGGAACTACTGATATTACCGTCCACAAATGCGGTTTGAATCTGACTATTAAAAAAGTGCACAGTCACATCAATATCGTCATCAGGAAGGAGACGTCCGAGCTCGACGGTGAGTGTCACAAAAAAACGCAGAGGCAGACCAAAATATCTGAGCACGTTTGACATATGCTCTGCATGAGGTCTAAAAGGTTGCCACGTCGTACGCCTCTGTGTCTCTTTCGTGTAAGTGTAACTCGTATTGAGCCACATAATTACGAAGAGCGCACACTCTTTCGTAAAACGGAATGCATGGCGAGGGAGTCACATTGTGAACCAAGGCTAAATGAACTTGAAGCGAGTCTGCACTGGAATAATGCTGTCGGTCGTCGGGAGAGCACAGGTGACAGGTAACCATGATGGGGGCGATTAGGTGACGAGGGGGCTAGATGATCCGGGTCGTCTAGATATCGCTGACCTTTTCAGAGATACCGAAACAAAAAAAACAAAAATCCTATTAGCGAGGAGAACGCTAGGCTTTTAGACTGCTCACCTTGCTGTGCAAGAAGGGTGTGGTGGAGGACCGAGGTGATTTTTCTCCCTCTCGAGGACCAAATGCTGAAACAAAATGTCTTATTAGCAAGGAAAACGCGAGGCTTTTAGTCTGCTCACCTTGTAGCGCGAAGATCAGGAGAAAAACGATGCGTGACTCGGGTAGTTCGAGTGCGAAAAGCTGAAGTACGCCCAGGGAGTCGTAGGCCGTGCAATCACAGTAAACGGTGAAGTCGCAATGTTTAGCGCAGATTTTCCTGTAAGCAAGGACCGTAGGATGCGCACGTCCGCGCGGCGGGAGACTCGCGCGGCTTTTGCTTCACGATAAATGCTCACACGCGTCGAAACAGTGCGGTTTATATCGACGCCCGAACGTATACCCAAACCACAATGTTTACCCAACGAAGGATATCCGATAAAAAGAAAAAGCGGATGACTCAGTCGACGGGCAATGTTTACGAGAATCACGTCCCCAGCTCTTTCTGTCTTCTCGTCATCCGCTCAAAAGATTCGTCCATTGTTGAGGAATACCTCTATCGCGGACCCGACTGCGTAGAAAGATTCATTTTGATTCTCAACTTTCTAGCGAAGGAAATACCCCGATTGATTAGGTCGAGTGAAGTGCCTCTTGAAA
This sequence comes from Ixodes persulcatus, assembly GCA_013358835.2. Classification (NCBI taxonomy): domain Eukaryota; kingdom Metazoa; phylum Arthropoda; class Arachnida; order Ixodida; family Ixodidae; genus Ixodes; species Ixodes persulcatus. The sequence continues at coordinate 123,422 of JABSTQ010011583.1, forward strand.
TGACTCAAGAAAACGAGGCTTCCCACGCGGACACTTCCCGCCGTGGCATTTGCAACGAAAGCTTTAGCAAGAAAATGAAAACTCGCGACCACGACCACATGACGGGAGAGTATAGGCGGGCGCTTTGCTCCCAGTGTAACCTAAACCATCGAATCAACAAACATACAGTCCCACTCATAGCGCATAACCATTCCTACGACCTCAGTTTCTTTCTAGGCAAGCTTAATTTGTTCGAGTCCAAGGATATTAACGTACTCGGAAGCTCGTGTCAGAATTTTAAATTGTTAGAGATAGGCAACCTTCACTTTATTGACAGCCTCGCATTTCTTAATGCAAGCCTGGAGACGCTCGTGCAAAATCTCCACTCTAAGGGCACAGAGCATTTTTGTTGCCTTCGGCAGTCCTTTCCCGAGCACGTCGACCTCCTTGCCCGCAAAGGAGTGTTTTATTATAATTTCATTACAAGCTTTGAGAGTTACGAGGGTCAAAGCCTCCCGCCACGAGAGGCCTTTTTTAACAAGTTGACTGGGATCAGGGTGTGTGAAGAGGACTACCAACATGCACAGGTCGTTTTCGATACCTTTGGTTTGAAGAACCTTGGAGAATACAGCGACCTTTACCTAAAGACGGACTGCCTCCTACTGGCCGATGTTTTCCAAAACTTTAGACGCTGGACGCTGGAGACGTACGAAATTGAGGCTTTACATTTCGTATCGTTACCGTCCCTAAGCTTGTCGTGTGCGCTGAAACAGTCGAAAGTAAGACTGCAGCTAATTGACGATCCTGACACCTATCTCATGATAGAACAGGGTATTCGCGGAGGGATTACCCAATGCACAACCCGCCATGTTGTCGCAAATGTTCCGGAAACGGATACGTTTAACCCGCAGCACGAACCGTCTCAGATTTTGGACTTGGACGTAAACGGTCTGTATGCGGCGACAATGAGAGAAGCCCTGCCAGTGTCGAACTTTGAGTGGATGACGAAAGACGAGATTGCCTCCTGAACATTGATGACGTTCCAGATGACACTCCGACGGGGTGCATTCTGGAGGTAGACCTCAGATATCCTCACGACTTGCACGATACTCATTCTGACTTTCCCTTGGCCCCGGTGAAGCAAGGCGTTCCCTACGATTGGTTGTCCGACTATCAAAAAAGTCTCATTGATAAGTTTGAAATGCCCAAAGAGGAATCCCCTAAGAAGCTGCTGCTCACACTTCACGACAAAACGAAATACGTTTTGCACTACCGGATTTTGAAACTGTACATCCAGTTAGGACTAGAGGTCACCAAAATTCACCGAGTCCTCAAATTCTCTCAGCGAGCGTTCTTGAGGGAGTTTATTAATTATAACCACCAGCTGAGACAGCAAGCAACCAACTCCTTCCAGAAGAATCTTTCCAAACTTGTGGGAACCACGTGTTCCCCGCATCCCTATCTAGGCCTAGCTCAGGCAGGCCGTGGGACGTCGCCACGGGGGGGCGCGTCCCGGATGCGAGGGCGAAGCCGTATTCCCTGGTGGGCGGCTTTCCCTCGTCCTTCTCGGGTGATTTGCCGAAGGCACACCCCTCGGGATCATGACTTGGACGCGTCCGCCCCTCCGGGGAGCCAACATACATCCGACCCACCCTGGGCGCGTCCATTCCCGCAGGCTATATAAGACGGCCCTAATCCAACGGGCAGGACTCTCGCTGGGGGAGGCTCTGCTCGACGGAGCCTTCCTTTCTTTTATCTGATCCTCCCCCTCCGTGATACTGTCAATTGCGGCAGCGCGGACTCCGACTGGTGATCCTGTCAAAAGAGACAGCGCCTTCATCTCCACCATTGTTGGCCCTCAGGGCAAGCGTGTGACACCTGAGTCAATAAACACGTCTTTATCCGGACCCAAGGAACCTTCTGTGTTTCTAAGTGGTACCCCATAAAAGGGGAAACCTACATCTGGCGCCCAACGTGGGGCCTGTCCGGCGACTGCAAACAAAGCAGCACTCTCGCAATCACAGCGAACCAGGCCAATTTCCGGCTAAGAACTTCGTGGACGGAGGGAGAGGCGAATGCCCAAAACCCGATGCCACTCAACGGCTTTGTGGCCACATCAGCCACGCACGGACACAATGAGCAAGTGTCCTTTCAGCCGAGCTCCCCTAATGGGTATGACGCACACTGCCCGGAATGCAACCGAGGCACTCCTTCTCGGAGCGCGCCAGCCTTCCTCGCTGAGCCAAGCCCACCCGCGACTTTCGAAGTCAACACGGGTCTGACGAGACAAGAGACGATGGAGCAACAGTAGGCAAATGCAGCCTCTTACAGCTTCGATCTCTTAACCTCAGACTGGCCGTCAGCTTCTCCGCACGGAGATAACACTGACGCCGTCTACGAGCCGCAGCACAGCACAGCTGCTACAGGCGCACCAAACCACTCGGCGGGCTCACACAGATGGAACAACCCGCCAGCCGCACATGCGGAGAGCGAACCTCACCACAGAGAAAACACGCTCGGCTCGTATCACCCCCTGCTAGAAAACGCAGCGCGGGTGATCGAAAGCCTGACGGGCGCACTGCAAACAGCAGTTAGGCCCCCGCCGCCGACACGGCCACCGGTCAGAATCCCTATCCCGACATACCGAGGGTACGGAGACCGAGTGAGTGCGACAGACTTCCTCGAAAACCTGAAAAAGTACCAACAGGCCATGGGAATGTTTGACCACGAGATACTTGAACGCATCTTGCCAATCTCGTTGGTGGACCAAGCGGCGCGGTGGCTCCGTCTAACCGGAAGCCAGCTGTCGACGATCGAGCAGTTCCGCAAGGCATTTCGCCAGGAATTCCTCCCTGCAGACTACGAACGCAGGATGAGGCGAGAGCTCGAATAACGGACCCAACACCCAGACGAGTCACTGTTGGAGTTCGTTAGGGCGATGCAAGAGCTCTTCGAGCTAGCAGAACCCTCAGCGCCCAATGCGGAGCGGGTAGAGCGGGTCATTCGACAATCGCACCCGACTTTTGCGGCGTATCTCCGAGGCAGTCGCTTTCGCGACTTGAACGAACTGGCCTCGGAGGCTCGGCGGATTCAGGGAGATATTCTTGCCGCACGAGCGTATCGTCCCCCACCACCAGCATCAACGGCACTCGAGCCGCGCTGCGCTTGGAACGGGGACGCGGCGTCCCGAAACAGGAGACACGAAGCCCCCCACTACGCAAACGAGCGAAGTCGAAACACGTACGACATATCAGATCGTGCGCTCGACCCGTACTCCTACGAACGGCGGGCAGCAGAGACTGTGCCGCAGTTCAAGAGGCGAGATCGGAACACAGAGTTACCGACGCCACGGGAGGAAACGCAGCCACGTCCAAACCCACAGGACGAAAGGCGCGGCGCGCATCAAAACGCGCGACAGGACTCAAGAAAAGTCCCGCAACAACGTTGCTTTCGCTGTAATAGCGCCAACCACCTGGTTCGACAATGCCCAGAACGGCAGAACCCTGGTCCCCAACAGTCGGGAAACGAGCAAAGCCACCGATAACCAACCCGGCGGCTCAAAATGGCACGGAGCAAGAGACTCTTTTGCCTACAGCCTACAGAATAGGCTTTCCGACCGGCACCCTGGCACCATTCATAGCCCTGACGATTGTCGGTCGGACGTTCAAGGCACTGCTGGACACAGGAGCCAGCGCCTCACTTTTCGGCGACGAAGTGTTGACCCATGGACCTCCAGCAAAACTCAGTGCATATGAGGGAGGGCAACACGGCCTTTCGACTCGCGTGCGGTACCGCCCATTCAAGCGGTACTGTGCGGTTGGTTGCGAGATGGGAGAATCGAGTAAGACGGCAACGCTTCGTTCATCTCCCCAGTCTTTCCGTTCCGATCATCCTGGGCAGAGATTTTCTCGCCAAAACAGGGATCGTGATCGACGTGAGTAGCGGTGGCTACCGAGAGGGCACATTCGCACCTCTGAAACCCTTATGCGAACCCCCAACGCCAGAAAAAACACTGGTTAATGGGGCAGGCAGCACCTGCCAAGACAAGGCAACAGAATCACAAAAACCGGGTATCAACCCCTCGACAGGTACCCCGATGCGGTGGCAAACAAGCGCCGTAGCGTCGGAGGTCACCCACCCCCTGCTGACTGAGTCATGCTACGGATCAGGGCAAGAAAAAGCCCGTTTGTCGACATTATTGCGACGCTATGACGCCATGTTCACGGAGCGTCCCGGGTGCACAAACGAAGTGCGACACCGGATCGACACGGGCGATGCACTTCCTCGGAGGCAAAACGCATGCTACCCGTCAGTCTGGCTAAACGAAAAGCCATCGACGTCGCTTTGGACGAAATGATCGACACCGGAGTTGTCCGGCGGTCAAACAGTCCCTGGGGATTTCCCGTTGTGTTGGTCCCAAAAAAGGACGGCAGCTCACGTCTCTGCGTAGACTATCGGCGTCTAAATGACGTAACGCGGAAAGACGCATATCCGCTCCCGAGCATTGACTCGATCCTTTCCAACCTCGGCAGCGCACGGTATTTCACAACCCTGGACGCCAGCCGAGGCTACCTCCAAGTTCAAATGGAGGCGGGTGACGAGGCAAAAACAGCCTTTGTGTGTCACCGCGGGCTTTTTGAATTCACAAGAATGCCCTTTGGTCTGTGCGGAGCGCCAATGACGTTCCAACGCTTGATTGACCGAGTACTGGGAGAAGCCAAATGGAAACATGCAATGGCCTATTTCGACAACATTGTCGTGTACTCCAACACCTTCGAAGATCATCTACGAGATCTGAAGGATGTGTTCGACAGGCTAAAGGCCACGGGTATCACATTAAACCCAGAAAAGGCCCAAATAGCCGAAACCCGCATCAACTTGCTTGGGTTCACGCTCGACTGCGGGCGCATCACGCCAAACCCCGAGAAGCTAAAGGCTATCCGGGAGTTTCCGGCGCCGACGGACGTAAACTCGCTCCGTCGCTATCTGGGAATGGTAAACTTTTACCGCCAATTCATCCCAAACTGCGCATCACTCCAAGCGCCACTAACGCGGCTACTGAGAAAGACCGTGAGATGGAGTTGGGGTCCCGAACAGGAGGCAGCATTCCGCTGCACCTCCAAAGCGCTCGCGGACACAGCTGAACTAAAGCTGCCCGACTTGAACAAGCCTTTCGTGATCCAAACGGTCGCGAGCAAACTGGGCTTGGGAGCGATCCTGCTCCAAGAGCACGAGGGAGTGCTTGGTCCGGTAGCTTTTGCTAGCCGCTCGCTGACACCCGCTGAGGTGAACTACAGCACATGTGAACAAGAGTGCTTGGCCATTGTTTTTGCCTTGAAGCGCTTCGACATTTATGTCGACGGGACCACGTTCACGATCGAAACAGATCACCAGAGCCTAATATGGCTGTCCAGACTTCGCGAACCCGCAGGATGGTTAGCGAGATGGGCCTTGCTACTGCAGAAATACGACTATGTCGTGCGGTACAGGAAAGGCAGCACAAACGTGGTGGCCGACGCACTGTCGCGAGCCCCCGTAGACTGCGCAAATCTTTCCGCGAGGACCCAGGCCGAGCCAACGGCAAACTCCAAGCCAGGCGAAGCCGAAAATCAGTCCAAAATGGAGGCAGCACCACTGACCTCCTCGGACGAAAATGTGAACCACATAGACGCAGTGGGGATCGTGTTCAGCAAAGAAGAGCTACTGAAAGCTCAGCAGAATGATCCGTTTTGTCGAAAGGTGATCGACGGACTCTCGAGTGAGTCGGACTCTGTGGAGTCGGGCGGCGCGTCCGCCGGGCGTACGACTGCTGGTATTGCAGTAAACGCCGAGTGTCGGGATGTATCTGGTACTGGTACTGACACGCTGGATCAATTTCTGCTGAACGCCGACGGGCTCCTGCAGAAGTATATCCCATCTGAGAAGGACAAAGACAATGTGTTCAAGGTGGTAGTGCCAAAAAGTCTGAGGTGCGCAGTAATGCGTTACTATCACGACTCGCACTTGGCCGGACATGCGAGCGGCTCCAAGACTTACACAAAGTTATGCCACATCGCAACCTGGCCGGGCATGAAAAGGGACGTATTCCGCTACGCCCGCACGTGCCACACTTGCCAAAGCTTCAAACCAAGAGGCGGCAAACCTCCGGGCCTAATGCAGCCGATCCACAGCCAAGAACCATGGTCTTTGGCGGCTTGCGATGTGGTCGGCCCTTTACCAAGGAGCCCCAAAGGACACCAGTATCTGTTGGTTGTCACTGACCACTTCAGCAAATGGGTAGAACTTTTCCCACTACGAAAGCTGATGGCCCGAGCAATCACTGAAAAGCTCATGGAGGTGTTCACCCGATTCGGGTTCGCTGAAGCTCTTCTAACAGATAGAGCAAGCTACTTCGTCGGGAAGGTATTTGTGGACACTTGCAAAGCGCTGGGCATCAAGCACAGAACAACCACACCCTACCACCCACAGGCGAACATCACGGAGCGATGTAACAGAAACATCAAACCCATGCTGGCAGCATGTGCCGAAAAGCACCGCGACTGGGACGCATACATTCCCGAGATTGGGTTCGCTCTCCGTTCCACTGTCAATCGTTCGACAGGTTTCACCCCCGCCTTCCTCACATTTGGAAGGGAATTGCCGAATCCAATGGACCGCGTCCTGGGGGCAAACGCTGGGGTGAGCGACGCACAGTCGAAACAGACTGAACATGCGCGCACGCTACAAACCCGGATGACGAAAGCCTTCTCGGAGGCCCGTCGCAATCTCGGGGTAGCGCGAGCTAAACAAAGCTCAGTACGACCGCTCTCGCCGGGATCTCCGCTACAAAGTAGGCGATCTCGTGCTCAGACGAAACCATGTTCTGAGCGATGCCAGCAAAGGCTTTTCTGCTTCACTGGCACCAAAGTGGTTGGGCCCATACCGAGTGCACGAAGTATTGTCACCACTCGTGTACAAGCTGACTGAGAAAGACTCGAGAAAAGTCAGCGGGCCTGTGCATGTCTGCGATCTCAAACCCTACAATGAAAGGGAAGAGGAGGGGGACGAACAAACGCAGCCCCCGCGGCAATATGCACGCAAAACGCGAGATAACGCCGACGATGAACAACAGGCGTCTCGCTACAATCTGCGAACTCGGAAAAACTAATATCCGAAGTTTTCGTAGAGGCAGCCCCAGTAAGTGGCGAAATGTCACATTAAGGGAAGTGCAAATCATAATGCACCTGCTGCCTTCGCAAACGCGCCAGACACCATTGTTTGCTGGCAAGCGGTGACCTAGATAGAAGGTCACCTCAGCGTTCGCTCTCGGATCAACCCGTAGGGGAATCCCCCGAACTACGGCATCCAAGGGAAAGGGTAGGCGTAACGGCCATTGGTCAGTTATTGCGACCTACGCTCACGTGTCCAACACGTCACCGCAAGAACGCGGTGCGAGCGTCGTCATAAGCGGTCGGAGACCAAGTAGTCATTCGACCGCAGTACGTCCCCGCATCCACGAAGAGGATCCGCAGCCAGTACGCGGCTTCGCGTCGTTCGGGAGCTGCTGTCTCCTGGCTACGGCAGTTCAGCGGCGTCCATGGACCACTGCTCGGGCTGCGCGTGACTCGTCAGGCAGCCCCGCTACCCCGGCCGGCCGCGGGCCAAACCAGCGACCCGTCGTCTTCGTGCGACGCCGGGACCAACAACCGGTCACGGACTTCCCGCTCATCTTCTACGGGACCCGCACGGCGGTCGGACAGCTCGCCGACCAGGGACCAGCCGTTCCCGTTTCCCGTGACAAGTCCCAAGGGCCCCGCGATCCACATCGACCGAAGACACTACGCCATGGTGAGCGAGCGACTGCGTCGTCGGACACGTCACAAGGACCGTTGACTTATTTGTTACCCCAAGCATGTGGGAGCCGGCACCGCCGCGTTGTTTTTGTTTTGTTTTATTTTCGAGAGTCGGTAGGTTATTTTTTTATTTTTCTTGGGAACCACGTGTTCCCCGCATCCCTATCTAGGCCTAGCTCAGGCAGGCCGTGGGACGTCGCCACGTGGGGGCGCGTCCCGAATGCGAAGGCGAAGCCGTATTCCCTGGTGGGCGGCTTTCCCTCGTCCTTCTCGGGTGATTTGCCGACGGCACACCCCTCGGGATCATGACTTGGACGCGTCCGCCCCTCCGGGGAGCCAACATATATACATCCGAATCACCCTGGGCGCGTCCATTCCCGCAGGCTATATAAGACGGCCCTAATCCAACGGGCAGGACTCTCGCTGGGGGAGGCTCTGCTCGACGGAGCCTTCCTTTCTTTTATCTGATCCTCCCCCTTCGTGATACTGTCAATTGCGGCAGCGCGGACTCCGACTGGTGATCCTGTCAAAAGAGACAGCGCCTTCATCTCCACCATTGTTGGCCCTCAGGGCAAGCGTGTGACACCTGAGTCAATAAACACGTCTTTATCCTGACCCAAGGAACCTTCTGTGTTTCTAAGTGGTACCCCATAAAAGGGGAAACCTACAAACTGTTCATGAACAGCATATATGGCAAGACGATCGAGAATGCACGTAAACATGGACACATTAAACTGTGCGTTAAAGAGGACATACTGAAAATGCTTCAGAAGCCGAACCTGACGCAGTTTCGAGCACTTAGTTCGCAGGTCGTAATTTTCCAGTTCGCTCCGAAAGTGATCAAACTCAAGCAACCACTCTACGCAGGGTTCTCGATTCTTGAGATATCAAAAATAGTAATGTACGACTTCTTTTATAATCAACTTCGTCGTGCGATCCCCTCAGCGAGGGCTCTTTACTGCGACACGGATTCCTTCTACCTACACCTTCACGGATCAGACGTTGACGACAAACTGCTCCAACTCCGAGACGCATGCTTGGATACATCTGGATATTTAGAGAGTCACAAGCGCTTTTCAACCGAAAACAAAATGAGGCTCGGTGTGTTAAAAAATGAATATCCCACTACTCACTTAGTGGCTTTTTGTTGCTTAAAACCAAAGCTATACAGCTTCAAAACAAGCAGAAACACGTGTTGCGTATGAGCCAAGGGAGTAAAGAAATGCGAGTCTCGCAAGTTCACCTACGAGCTGTACGAGCACGCTCTAGAGACGAAAACTTTGCACAGAGTGACGCAGCATTTGATTGCTCGAAAACTTAACGAGAACAAAAGCATCGCGGTCGAAAAGATTGCTCTGAATCCGTTCGATAACAAGCGATACATATGCAGCGACGGGATTACGACGTTTCCTTTTGGCCACAAGAGCGTTTTAGGAAGCGAGCGACCTGCCTCCTCATCACACGCATATTTTGGACTGTATCGCAATTGCTCGCGTTTCCCACCGGTGTGTCTTGAAACTTCTTGTGTACATTTTTGTATAACCCGCTAGTGTACGAAAGACGGATCCTATTTCTCTTCTCATCTCACGCCCTGACCTTGCAAATATTTTTTTTTTTTTGGATTGTATCGTGGGCGTTGTTCTGTTATTCCACTTTTTTTTTTTTGCCTCGGATGTGTCTTGATACTGCTTGTGTTGTACATTTTTTGTGTAAAGTGTTTCCAGTGGTTTCTTTGTCGTGTAGAGTGATTTTAAAAGCCGTATCTGTATTTATAAGTGTGCGTGTTCTAAGAGCGAATGATAATATAAAAAAAACATGAAACATCATATCTGTCTCGTCTTTAGCGCGTATGGATGCGACCACGCTCCGGTCCATTTCCCACAATGCTCCGTTCAGCAGACAGATTACGATAAAATTATCGAGAAATGATGTGAGCGCGATAGAGTTGACACCATCTACTAAGCTGCCGCTAACATTATCGAGAAAATTTCGTGTGATAATGGTAAAAGTTTACGCCAGCAAAAGGATTCAGGTGTGCGCCATCTACAAACAGATTCGGCAACTCACACGCATTGCGCGCACGCGAAAATACGAATGGACACACCTTAGGAAGACGCGCAATTCAACTTTCCAGCAACAGATGGCGCAAGGTCAGACCCCCCACGACGCAAGATGTCACTCATGCCCTAACAACAAAGACGCTTAGCAACAAAAGACACGCGCCATCTATGAACCGAGGTGTCAACTGCGCAGCGATTCAAATATCAGGTGACGTTGGTCACATGACCCACCGGGAAAACACGCGACAATGCATTTCTCGGCACTAATCTCACGGCGACATATCTGTGTCGTCATCGTGACAGTGCATTTTCCCGCCTGACAGATGACTCAATAATCCTGAACTCTTCCGTCATCCCTGTAGCGCACTCCGGTGAATGACTCAGCAATTCCGTTACAAAATCCAAGCGTTGCGACAGCTCTAACACGTGATCTGAATTGCGCGCTCGACGTACGAAATACTAGGATGAATTAAATCCTCCAAGAAGCATTCAGACGGTAGAGTGTTGGGCTTCTGATCAGAAGGTAGCAAGGTCGAGTCCTCGTCGGCCGCGAAGCCTTTTTTTATCGAATAAAAGGGTCATTTACCGCGCAGCGATTCAAATTCAAAACACGTGACCGTCATGTGACCGGAGCGCAGCGCCCTCTTTTGGATGCGGCACGAACCCTGCGTGACATCACGTGAGCGCCCTCTTTCGGACACAGCACAAACCCTGTGCGACATCACGTGAGCGCCCTCTGTCGGACGCAACTCGAACCCTGTGACATCACACGTGAGACGCCCTGAGCGTCGCAATTCAAGTCCTATACACCTTTTCCACAAGCGCGCAGCCAACTTGAATATCGTCACTTCTGGTGTGCGGTAAAACATCTTTTTGATCTCTCCCCGAAGCTAGAAGGTGTTTACGAAAAATGCGTGATTGTCACACATTCCTGATTTGCCTCAGCTATATTTTCTCGCATATTCCAGGTTCAAACATTTTATTATTTTTTCGCCCCGCATACCAGATACGGAACCCACGTGACTGAGAACGACAGGAAACAGAAAAGGTCTATAGCGCCCTCTGTCCCTGTGACCCTGTGAAATCACGTGTTGTTATCAGATGATGACCGCAGCTGTCAACACCTGGTCAACCACACTTGTGGTCTGAGGTTTGTGGTTTGCGGTCTGAGGTCTGCGGTTTGAGGTACGTGACCTCACGTATCGCCCACCTTGTGGGCGGGACCCGGGCGAGATCCAATTGGTCACTGGCCAACGCCCATGCACTGTCATTGGTCCCTGAGATGGGAGAGAGGGAAGAGGCCCCGCCCTCCGGCTCTGTGATTAGTTGATACACGATGGAACCGGAAGTAAACAAGGGGGGCAGGCTCCGCCCTCTTGTTGATTTCCCTGCCCCCTTGTTGATTTCTGGTTCCATTGGGTATCAACTAATACTACTATTGTACTTTAAGTACAATGTACTTAAAGTACTTCCCAACACTGACCAGATACACAGGGGCGCCATCTGGCTGTCTATCACCCCCCCCCCCCCTCCCCCTTCCACCCCTAACCAAAACTAGCCGAGGTTCTGCCGATCCTCACGGTGCAAAGCACACATGAGGCTTTCGTGCTTGATTGCTTCTCCTCGGTAGTAGAGTGCCAGAAATCCTCGGTAGCGGAGTGCCAGGAACAGGCTGAGTATCTTCATTCTGATATCCAGCTGTTACGATTTGAGGCACCGCTTGGGCAGGAGCATTATAGTGGTGCAGCCTCCGCAAGAGCGGGCACAGTCTCATAAGGAGCTAGGAGCGGCCTGATCCACCGGCTCTGGTCGCGGCTCCGATGATGTTCCAGCTTTGGCTAGGTCGGTCACAGTTGCCGGTACGCGTGGTGGGCCTTGTCGAAAATTTCTCGCGTAAACGGCATCACCCGGCTGGACAGTTGGTATCAGTCGAGCACCCTTGTCTTGTGCCATCTTCTGCTTGAGCTGCTTTTCTGGTATAGTTGACCTAAGGTACGGGTGAAGTAGGGTCAAAGCATGCAGTCTTAACTTGTGACCCATCAGTAACTCCGCTGGAGTGCACCCTGTGGTATCATGAGGTGTTTTCTCTGTAGTTGTACAGGATTCCGGCCAGCTGACACTGGGCTTCTATCAGCTGCCTTGTTCAGCTTAAACTTTATGGATTGAACTGCTTGCTCAGTGGCTTTATTTAAAGGGGCCATGAAACGAATTTTGGGCTGGGATAAATGATTTTCAATTGGGACTTTACTAATCGCATATCGTTTAGTTGGCCAAAAGAAAGAGGGTAGAAAGTCAACAGCCAGCTTTTCGGTACGAACATTTGAAAATATAGCGGACTATTTTGTACCTTCTTTCCTTCGAAAGCTTTCCGCCTTTTCACTATGATACATCCGCGGTTCCAAAAGCGCGTCAGCGGTGCCAACCTGACGTCAGCCAAGCATAGCTCACGCATTGGACACGAGAACTGCGTCACTCGGACGTATGCGCTCGTCAACAATAAATCCGTCGACGAATATTCGGATTCGCGTTCGTGGCCAATGAGTGCCCTCACGGAACTTATCGTCACTGGGGAATGACAAGCTCTATGGTGTGCCTAAAAAGCACAGTGGAAGCTAGGAGTCATCGCACCGGTGCCCAAGAATGTCACGGCGACGTGATTTCACAATTCGCATTTGAGTTGAGGATTAAAGCTAAGGAGGAAGAAGTAGGAAAATCGTTTCATGACCCCTTTAACGCTGGGTAATAAGGTGGCGTTAGAATTTTCTTTATTTCGTTCTGTTTAAGGAAGTTAATAAAGCTGCCGGATACAAATGCCCGCGCGTTGTCGAATACGTCAAGATCTGGTAGTCCGTGCCAGGCGTACATCCAATGCTGGCAAGGGATTGTGGCTTTTTCCGTCGGTATGGACACAGGAACGACCTCGTTCCACTTTGAGTAGGCGTCGACCACGATGAGTAGATATCGGTTCTTTATTGGTACAGCAAAGCCGATATGAAGACGAGACCATGGCTCTTCTGGGAATGGCCATGGCATCATCGGTGCTGGTTGCGCGAGTCGCTGGTTTTCTTGACACACAACGCATCCCCGCAATGTAGCCGCAATGTCTTCACCTAACGATGTCCACCACCATACATGGCTTCTAGCCACGGCCTTCATTTTAGGGATCCCTGGATGACCTTCATGCAGGAGTCGTAGAACATCTGGTTGTAATGATCCTGGGATGACGACTCTTGACCAGAGTGTCGAACCGGAACCGAACCGAAAACCTGAACAGAACCGTTATTTTTAGCCTAACCGGAACTGAACGGAACCGAAATCTTCGTCGGAAGGAAGGAACTGAACCGGAGCTCAACCCCCCAAAATTATATATAACGCCAACCGGTTCAAAACGGTTCACGGTAATTGTATACAGGATTGAATAATGATTAATCAGCTGTCACAGTCATGTGACGTCATAGTGTCAAGGATGCTGTCAAGTAATGACGTGACTCGCAGCGTCAAGGAAAATTTAAATTGAGTACGTCATGATATTTATTAGTTTTATTCATACTCTTACGTCAGATGGCATCACGACTTCGCACCACGAGTCACATGACACCGTGACGTGCTCGACTGTCATGAGTCCGAGTCGTGTGATCAGGCTCATGACAATCACCATCTCCAAACATTCGTGTAATCAAACACTTGTGTTCAATCAAATATGAGAATAGTCGAACTCAAACAATTTCTAAAGCTCAGCACATGCTCTATGCTTTGCCAACCCCAGCGCATGACTGTAATGAACACTGGCGATATATAATTACCGTCAGAACACGTGCCCGCTGGTTCTAATTGCGAGTTGAGGAGGGAAAGGATGTTTCTTTCCTTTATTTTTTCTGCGTCTGCCATTGCGTAGAGGAAAACTAATGGGTGTTTTTACAAGTTATAAATAACAGGGATTAGTTCTTATCAGTATTGAATGAAAGTACAAAAATATTTGCGGCCCATTTTGCATGTACACATCGTTGAGGCACCCATACAAGTTTTCGTTGTTGTTGAACTGCCTCAGAAAATTGTACCCGAGAATGGAAGTGCTGAAAGGACTAAATGTAGCTTATTAATCCGACGTTACATAGAACTACAAGTGTACGTGTGGGAGGGATACTTGAAAAGAAAAAAAAAAAAAAAAGATCCTAGTGGCCTCAGAGGAACGGCCGAACGTTGGCAGCCGCCTAAAGGCTGAACTTCATGGGACGAATATGCCCCGAAAAATCGACGATTTGTGCCCGGCGGCTTTTGCTCTGCGCGTGGAATCACCACAGTGGCTGCTATGTCGCGCGCAAAGCGAGCTTGGCCGTCGGGCGGCGTTCGTCAGTTATACGTCGCATATTTCGCTCCTGGAGTTCAGCCTTTAGTCTCACAGGAGTGTCGTTCTCAAATTCTTTCCCAAGCTTCGGCCAACACCACCAGAGAACACACGTAAACACACGGACCGGGAGACACGCCAGGCGCTAGCGCGGACAACAGAGGGCCGGTCCCGGAGCCCCCAAATGTGTTTCGGGCGATTCCCGCAAGGGCGTGCCACGATCGTGGCCAGTCAAGTTTGGTGTAGAGTTCCTGTATAGGCTGTAGCTATATACAGGAACTGTTTGGAGTGACATGTCGCGCCATCTAGCTCAAAATATTTGCAACACTAATACCCGCGCCACACGGGCAACTCGAATGCCATTGGGCGCGTTCAGTAGCGGCTCCCTTAGCTCCGAACGGAGTCACTCGAGTCGGAGTCATCGGAGCGCCTACTGAACGGCAAAAAAAGCCGCGGCTCCAAACCTGCTTCTACGCAATTTCCGCTTCCTCCCCTGTGCCAGACGGTCTCCGAATAAACTGGAAGCAGACGATGGCGAGCACGATCGCTTTTATTTGACGCCGGTATTGAAGAAGTCTTGACAGGGTCGTTGAAGAAAAAGCGAGTGACTGTACACATCAGCGCTGCTGTTCGAAGCGATGCAACGCGATCGAGCCATTCGCTTGGTGGTGCAAAGGCAGCTACTGCTATAAAAACCGACAAAAACGTCGTCGGCACACGCAAAATATAGAGCTCGGCGAATCTACGCCGCCGGTTGCGATACTTTTATACGGCCATACGTTTGTTCTGCCCTTCGTAACGAACTTTCTATAAAATGTATTCGTATTCGTATAGGAAGTTCGGCCGCTCTCGGCGATCAAGGTTTTGTCGGCCGAAGCGAGCGTCAGCCAACGTGCACCCAGATCTAGCCACGCAAACAATACATCAATCGGGATCATGCTCCGCGTGAGTGTCCAACCGGCTACCGAATTGGCGTTCATACCCTGCCTTGCTTTGTTCAGCGCGGACAGGACTATCGTCGATATTCAGTATTCACCGAGTTTCCGTGCAACGGCAATCAAGACACGGCGTCAAATGAACGTTTACGTTGTTTATTAGCATGTTCAAACCAAACAAAATATGGTCCAATGCATTTTCCGAAAAGAGCCTTACCTGGAATAGAAATTCGAACGCGTTATTCGTCTTACCTTGAGCAGTTTTCATTCACAAAAGCGAGCTAACCGCACACCCTCGACAGAACCGACGCAGCTTATCCCGCCATTTTGTTTGTTTGTTTTTTCTTCTTTTAGCGCCGGAAATCGTCACCAGTCAGGAAATGAGGTCATGTTTAGCTCCTTTGACTCTACGTGCACCGTCTCCGGACTCGGTGCTTCGAAGCTTGACTCCGAAGCCCCGGAGTTACGTGCGCCGGAAGTGACTTTTGGCCGTCCAGTGGAAGGAGTCAGTGATTCCTTGACTCCGGGGCCGCTACTGAACACGCCCATTTACAACGAATGACATTCGCCCCAAATGTCATTCGGCTGGTGCTACACGGCCTGCACGAATGGCATTCACTGCAAATGTCATTTGCCACCGAAGGGGTTTGGCGGAACTCATTCGCATTCGGTCACGGGCCAAATGTGTAGCCTCTACCCAGGCCACTAGTAGAAAAACACCAATGTGATTACGTTAATCAAAGTATACCCGAACTAAAAGTTATTTATTTGTGTATGTTTTTATGTATGCATTCTTTAATACTAGATTTGAAGCGCGGCTTGTCACATAATTGCAAGCGGCTACTCTTTAACCCAGTAGACACAGCCAATTGACCTTTTCCGAGAAGCGTTCTGCGCACGCGCGAGCACTCGATGCCAAGCGGCGGAAGTCGGCACTAGAAATCGAGGAAATTCGGAAGGAGGCTGTGGATCAGCGAGTTGAACACGTAATTGCAACATATATGTAATTGTGTTACACAAAAAAAGAAAGTGGACGGAAAGAAAAACACGACGCTTGGGTGGACGCCACAGATCCCCCTCTTTAGAGTCGCGCTGGGCACGCGCCGCTGCTCGGAGAGCGAAGAAACTGGTAGTGTAGCTCCCATTATCGATTGGTAGCGCAGGTAGGTCACTTCCTCGATTTTTAGTTCGTGCAGCCACCGCCTGGTGCCGTCGGTATGTGAAAAAGGTCCATTCGCCTACGTCGCCATCTTTTTCGTGTTTCTTCTCCGTTTTGTTACGTTTAGTTCGAACTTCGAAGTTTCTTCTGATGGAGCCGCAAGCGCAGCAAGCAGCCGCGAAAGAGAAGACCCAGTGGTCCGACCACGAAACAACAGCTCTTATAAGAGCTTGGGAGGACAAGCACGGTGACCTGCGGAGTGCCAAGCGAGGCGGTTCGAGGTGGTTCGAGGACACCCTGCCCCCCGAGGTGGGGCAGAGTGTCCTCGAACCACCTCTGGTTTCTTGGGTACTGAAAACGCGATCGGTGGACTGGGCGGTGCGCAGCGAAAGCAGCAGCCAGAGCCACGGAGTTTGAGAGCAGCTGCTCTTCGATTTCACGAACGCGAGAGTGAGCGTCCTCAGCTTCGGCTTCGAGCCTTTGCTACTCGGCACGGTCCTTGGCGCGTAAATAAATGAGGGCGCTCATTAACCGTCGCACCCGTTTACCGTCCTCCGGTGCAAGGACCGACACTCGCGACTGTTCAGCATACTTGGGTAGTGATTCAATTACAGTAATTTAATTACTTTTGTTAATAATTTGTAATTGTAATTAATTACTTTCGGCTAAAAGGAATTGTAATTGTAATTTAATTACTTTCTAGGATCAGTAATTGCAAAACTTAGGCACTTACAATTATACTTTTGCAAAACATTGCATCGCCGACGGAACCTCTCTGAAAGCCTCAGCGCCCGCACAAGCGGGCTAGGTCTCGGTGAAATATTCACACACAGACACGCACTCACACTCACGAACAAAATAAATAACGTCACATTGTTGTTTTGTTGCTTACACTGCGGGCTGAGAGACAATCCTCTTTGGAGCCTACCTCAACCGCGCCGTGTAGGGCCGTATGCGGTGCGAAAAGAAAACAATAGCGTAAACATGCCAAAATATTGAAAGAAAAAAAATTAAGCTTCAGCTTTTAGCTGAGGTTGGTAATTTTAATTCTCTTTGAAGTTATTTTTCTTTCTTTTTTGCCGATTTTTTACCTCCCTCTTTCAGTACTGCTGTCGCATATGGGTATCTTTTTATTGTTTTCAAGTTTATTTCCTCTTGGTTTACTAAGAATATTATTTGCATAAGCATTTTGGAGACTAACGTCGCACCTGTGAATATTGTCACCAATGATTCGGGAGCCCCGCTTCGGTACTTATATATTTCTGAGCCTTTATAATTTACACTCATTGTAAATTGTTTACAATACCATGATGTTTGTTTGTGAATGTGGTCGCAATAGTGCGTGTGGATTTCCCTTTTATATTAACACTTGTCAAATATTTCAATATGACTAATTGTCGCATTTTTATTTGACTGGCTAACAAAAGTCTGTCAACCCAATTTATTCTGCAGCGATCTGGTGTGTCTAGCATATGAACTAATTTATTATTATTTATTAAAAATATAAGAACGTAGTACTTCATTGCCCCAAACTGTCAATTCATTAAAGGAAAGTACAATACGTGACCTCTAACACTGGGGCAAGGAATGAACAAATATGTTGCATTCTATAGAACTCGTTTAAAGTTATATGGCCCAAGTCGGGTCGCTCTCAGAAATAAGTAATTGTAAAGTAATTGCATTACTTTACAGATACCGTCGGTTCGCAACTTATTCCTGCTGAAGCACTCTGTAAACCAGCTCTCGAGTTTCTGCACAAAACAAAAAAAATGGCACCAATGGGGTACAGCAGCCCTCCTTTGTCACGATGCTCTGTCAGCCTGGCTAAACCTGAAGTGCATTCTAGTGCTGGAACAGTCAAGGCCTGCGTACAAGGCGCGCAATTCTGCTTCATCACACACTTTCCGGCGACATAGTAGGTCAGCCATGAATCACTCCGTTCAACGTGTTCGTCATGATCGAGCATGGAGGGCAGGGCAGTCTAAAGTGCAGGTAAATCCCTAGACTCAATCAGCTCAACAACTTTATTCCATAGTCACCGTCAGGAGGTCAAGCACCTATCCTTATCCGCGCGTTGTAAGTTCCTCTCCCACTGCTTATGTCGCTCCTCGTTTTGCGGCACTTTGAACAGCGACGCCTTCGGCGCATCTTTCCCTCTGCTGTAGCCCGTCCGACAACCGGGCGCGTAACAATAGTTCCGGCGGCGACTAGGCATCTTCGTTTACACCTGACACATATTGGTAAAGGTGAACGGCGAACACAGACCGCGGGTTCCTCAAACAAACCACGAGCAAGGCACTTATCGCGGAGGCCGAGAGCCGAGCGCCATTACTCAGGCGGGACAAACTTCAGGTGGACACTGCGGCATCGCCCCCAGCGGACTCTAGTACAGGCGACATCGGCGGCTTCAACGCAAAGCACGGAGAAGAGAGAGGAGTGAACACACCGTTTGATTGGCTCTATCGGGTCGTAGCGTTGGCTGCGGTGGAACGTAGCTGTCTCCGTGTTCTGCATGAAAGTAGACTCACAAACGTTACCTTTAGTTGTTTTTTTTTTTTTTCTTTTTAAAGACCGACCTACGGAACCATTTCCGCAAGGTAGGAAAATGCCCCTCGGGCCCTTCTCTTCTCACCCTCTCCCAAAAGTCACGTGATGGCAGGGGTTTCTTTCCTGTCGGCTTTTCCTGTAGGGATAATCCTCAAAAAGCGCAAAATGAGCGGCTAGCTGCGAGCACGACAACGACCTTCAAACTTCCAGGTGTCTTCCCCTCGTTGACACGGGCACGCTCAATCCGCGAAACTGAGGAAGTCAGCGCGACCGAACGCCTTTTTCCATGAGTTGCAGGCCCGAGGCCGCTCGGTCGGTGGAGATCGAGAGGCCGTGATATGCTGGTGTCGTTCCAGTAGCCGCCCTCTGGCATTGCGCGGCTACTGGAACCATTCCCGTGTCTTCACAAGGATTGGCTTGCGCAATAAGGGGTTCAGATCATCGATAATAAGTTTCCGAAACATATAATTTATAAATCAGGTTGCTTTCCCTAACCAATTCACTACTGTTCCAAACATATATCTCCTCTCGTATGTTGTTCATCCCATTTTGCACTATTTTGCGTATTTATTCTTCCTTACCTCTGCTTGATGACTGTTTTATAAGCTGATAAAGACCTTTAAATATTGGCGCGGGCTCGCGCGATCAACGCTGTACTGGATTTATCCAATATTGGACAAGATTGGCGGTAGGAGGGTGGAGGAAGCAAACCAAAATTCTGGCATCTAATAAAGACGGCGCAGTCGTAAGATAGGTTTTAAGTTTCAAGTTTCAAGTTTCTTTATTCCTCATGCCTATAGAAAAGCGGACCGGTCTTTGCTTCTCCCGCCTCCACAACGCCCCATCGTTTGCACTATCACAACTTCTCATCAACCTACCTGTATACCACATTTTACTCACAGTTACTATAAATGTAGCCCCACAGCCTTTCCCGCTATGAGCGAGACGACTTTTTACTGACCGGCGACACTCCTGAGTGAGAATAAATATTATCACCTTCCCACAACAACCACTCTTTTCTCTACCCTCCCCCCCCCCTCCCTCTTTTCCCGAGTTGGGGAGGTATCAGGTTACTCCAGGAAGCAGCTACTCATTCTCAACACATTCGAACGTGGAAGTAAACACATCGCATGAACGACGCCCAGTTTATTCGCAACCTAAATAATGTGGCTCTACTGTTGGGACCCAATCAATTTTATCATCAATCACTATTTGTTATGATTTCATGGTGAAAGTGTGTTCGTCGTGATGCCACAGAAGTGATTCATTCAAAGGGAGAAATAGGTCCTCGTATTTATTTTGCGGAAATACTCGCTCCTGTGACGCTCCAGTGCGTAAGGTCAAAGCGCCCGAGGCAGTGCGTAATACTTTACAACTGTCGTTGACGATGAAATATTTGTGGGAAGTGCATAAAATTTTTTACACCATAATGTAGCACCCTAAACAAAAGCATACCTAAACGCAAGATAATGTCGCAATCGCAAAAAAAAAAAAAATAATACAAAAATATCAGCCTGCGAAAAGCCTCCCCCCCCCCCTTTTCTCTTTTTTTTTTTTTTTTTTCCGCGCCACTACAAAGATAAGCGGCCGAGCAACGAATTTCCACCATAAACCTCGCTTCTTGGAGAAAGGACTCTTGCACGTGACGTCATTCAAAGAGCGCTACGATGACCACCAGAGAGGAGGGCAAGACGGAGCTCCCCTCTTATCAGGACCCCCTTTTGTGCCTCCCGGATTTGCACAGTCGTCGCTATTCTCCTCCCAGAAGATTATAGAAGATTAACCCGTCACTCAAAATTCTTACAAAAGCAGCTTCCCTCTTCTCCTCTTACATGGAGGCCAGAAATATGCGACGTGACGTCAATCTGTCAGGGAGTTTGTAGAAATAATAGGCGACCATTGAATCTAGCCTTCTGCACAAAACATGCCCGGGATATTTCCATTTTCCTCCCACGCGATTAGAAGGCAAGACGCTGGGGGTAAATCATGTGCACTAACATGCTACGTCTAAGAGAGAGTACCAGATAAACAGTCAAATACCCGGGCGGAGCCGTCAATCGTGCTGGTGTCGGGAACCAGTAAGTCTGACCCTTGAAATGCAGGCGTGACGCAAAACCCAGAGGCGTCTCGTTCGCCCACTTACGTTCTTCCCCGCATTTCTGAACGAATAATGCCGGCGTCCAAGTATATCTTCACATCAAACTGTTAGACAGAATTATAGAGAAGATTGTGTGTTTCTTGTAAAAGATTTCGGCCCCCTTGTATCCGATCCGCTTTCCTATAGGACTCAAATAACGCGGGCGAATCTTTCCTTTTGTCGCTTTTCCACTTCTCCACTCCGCGTCCGCAAATCCAATGTGGTACGTCGGGTCAGTCGGTTCATAATTTTTCATCCCCTTTTGAAAGGCTCCATGCAGAAAAACAAGAAACCAGGACAAGCTAAGTGACGCAAGGCGCCTCGTATAGTTCAGTTTGTCCCGGTTTTTTAAGTCCTTTCGGCGCTCCTCAAAACGCAGTGTTCGGTTTCTAAACGCTGTTTTTAGTAGAGCCACATTATTTAGGTTGCGAATAAACTGGGCGTCGTTCATGCGATGTGTTTACTTCAAATGTTCGAATGTGTTGAGAATGAGTAGCCAAAAAGCCCTGTGTACAAGGTGCTTCCTGGAGTGGCCTGAGGTCTCCCTAACTCGGGAAAGGGGGGAGCGAAGAGGAGAGAGAAAAGAGTGGTTGTTGTGGGAAGGTGATAATATTTATTCTCACTCAGGAGATTCGCCGGTCATTAAAAAGTCGTCTCGCTCATAACGGGAAAGCCGGTGGGGCCACATTTATAGTAACTATGAGTAAAATGTGGTATACAGCTAGGTTACTGAGAAGTTGTGATAGTGCAAACGGTGGGGCGTTGTGGAGGCGAGAGAAGCAAAAACCTATCTTACGACTGCGCCGTCTTCATTAGAAGCCAGAATTTCGGTTTGCTTCCTCCACCCTCCTAACGCCAATCTTGTCCAATATTGGATAAATCCAGTACAGCGTTGATCGCGCAAGCCCGCGCCAATATCTAAAGGCCTTTATCAACTTATAAAACAGTCATCAAGCAGAGGTAAGGAAGAATAAATACGCAAAATAGTGCAAAATGGGATGAACAACATACGAGAGGAGATATATGTTTCGAACAGTAATAAAGGGATTAGGGAAAGCAACCTGATTTATATGTTTCGGAAAGAAATGGATTATCGATGATCTGAACCCCTTATTGCGCAAGCCAATCCTTGTGAAGACACGGGAATGGTTCCAGCAGCCGCGCAATGCCAGAGGGCGGCTGCTGGTACGACACCAGCATATCACGGCCTCTCGATTTCCACCGACCGAGCGGCCTCGGACCTGCAATGCAGCTCATGAAAAAAAAAAAAAGCCTTCGGTCGCGCTGACTTTCTCAGTTTCGCGGATTGAGCGAGCCCGCGTCAACGAGGGGAAGACACCTGGAAGTCTCAAGGTCGGTTTCGCGCTCGCAGCTAGCCGCTCATTTTTCGCTTTTTGAGGATTATCCCTACAGGAAAAGCCGACACGAAAGAAGCCCCTGCCATCACGTGACTTTTGGGAGAGGGTGAAAAGAGGAGGGGCGCTAGGGGCATTTTCCTACCTTGCGGAAAATGGTTCCGTAGGTAATAAGGGGGGGGGGGGGGGGGGTACGCTGTTGTAATATTGCAGCCAGCGCTAAATTATCGATTACGGTGATACGAGGCCATCGCAGGAGCTCGTCGGTTTTCTTTTTGCTCGTTTTTTGGTTATTCGGTCGAAGAGTGCAGTATACTCTCGGCAGTAGTTAATTTAATCAACGCGGAGAAAAGCCAAAGACGATGAGACTACTCGTCGAAAGAAAATTCGTCAGGAACCAGGGAACGTGGGAACAATCCGAACTCGCCAATTAACCAATTCACTAGCTGTTGACTGACACGACAAAACACAAAAAAAAGGGGGGGGGGGGGGGGGGGGAACAGACATAAAAACTATTCCCTTTAGTTTCTACGATCATAAGTTCTGTCCATCACAGCTTCTGAAGAAGACTGAAGTTGAATTTCTCAAATCAGAGATGACTCTGTCGATCAGACTTTGAATTTTATCTTATCATTTCTTCCCTTCTTCCTCTTTGAGTCACCTTCCCTTTCCTGGAATTTCCATAGACCATTTTATCGTGGGTAGCGCCATTTCGAGAGCGAGAGAGAAGAGGGGAAAGGGCTACCGGCGCTTTCCCCCTTGCTGGTGCGTTAGAAAGAGTGAAAGTCCTGGATGGGAGTCGCCGGTGTTGGGTGTATGCGCTTTCTTCTCCGTTCTAAACACCCCAATTTAATTAGAGCCACGGGCTTCGATGGCGACAGTCCCCTGGGTCATCGGATCACCATTGCTCGGTTATAGGGTGCACGAATAACGACAGAAAGCGTCGAATATTGTCCGGGGACCTATGTAGCTTGCACGGAATCCGGCAAGTGCGGCTGCAATGCTTTCCACATGACCCCGATCTCTGGCGGCAGTGGGTTGCGTCCCTAAACCGAGAAGCTTTTCCCCAACGCCATCCTCTCGACTGTACTCGGAACATTTTGTGAATGGAGCGCGCACCGAACGCTGTACCGCCGATGAACATGAGGTACACCCGCAAGGTGCGTGCGAGTTTTCTCGTGATAATTGCTGTTTCAGCTTGTAACTGAATTTATCTTAATATTGATATTTTGCAGTGGTGACATTGACTCGATTTTATCATCTACAATTATCATCATTATTTTATCATCTACGATCAACATTGAAGGCTCATTTCCGCCGCCGGGTGTGGCTGGAAATTGTTGAAAAGTTAGTGCTATCGGTTTGCCTAAATCGCGATCTCCTGCGCGATACCAGAGAACCGGCAAAAGCGGGCCTTGGAGTGCCGCTGGTGGGTTGTTTCCGTTGATTGGGCGCTTTGAAGTGCTGGATATACGCAGCAGGGTACGTCTCTTGTGTTGCGATCTGCGTTTTCGAGCCCAGTGTGCACGTTTCTTTGTTCGAGTCATGGCATCCGCCAGTGCGGCGACGGGGGGAACAGCGGCAGCGAACGCGCCAGCGATAGAAATAGACCCTTTCCGAAATTCAGTGCCATCTGGTGGTTCGTAAAGCAGTTTAGGTTTTGCCCTATCAATGGCGGAGATGAACTTGTATCGGCACCGTCACTTTCGCAAGTCAACGGCACGCGAGGAATCGTTCAGTGTGAGTTCTTTCTTGATCACTTTCAGTTCGATGGTGACCAAGAACCTGCATTCAGAACAAAGCTCCTACCCACTCAGATGCCTCGAGAAAATTCTATACACCAAAGGACTTTAAAGCCAATTGTGTGCCGCCCACAGATTGACTGAATCTGAGTTATTAGAAGTAAACGCTTACGTAGCTCTTGTGTTCCATTCCTACGTCGCGTCGTGCTGACCCCTCGAATATGCAGGCCTCGCATCATCCGCTTAGGAGCATCTTCAACGTCTTCCTTTATCAGTCACTAGAAGGCCGCCATTCGTATGGCACAAATGCCGTTCTACAGATGATGATAGTGATCCCAGTGGCCAGACTGAATTTCTGGAAGGGTCTATTGGAGGTGAGTACTCAATATATTGTATCAAATAGTAAAATAATTCGTGGCTGCTTTGAGGCTTTCTGCGGTTCGATATAAGTCGCCATTATGCATGTATATACTCATCACATTATCATGTTCACTAGACGCGGCACCACGGGCCTCTATGGTACGGGCTGTTTCCTTTCGGCGGTGCCGCGGCTCTCCAGAGCCAAAAAAATAAATACTAAAGACAAGTATATCTAGAACGTCTTCGTCGTTTATCCACAAGGAAATATAAGAACACGGACACGCAAGACAAAAGCAGCGCAGCAAAACGATCAGTGGCAGATCCGTGTCGTATATCTCTCGTTGATTACTAAAAACGGCTTCGTTGAAATAGGCCCATTGCAAGCGAAAATTTATAAATGGTTCATTAGTTCCAGTCATGCGGAAAGCGATGGAGCTTCATTGCAGCCGCACTCGCCTTGCCGGATTACATGCAAGCTATACATAGGCCCTCTGACAGTATTCGACGCTTCCTGTCGTTATTCGTACACTCTATAACCGAGCAATGGTGTCCCCATGACCGGGGGACTGTCGCCATCGAAGCCCGTGGCTCTAATTAAGTTTGCGAGTTTAAAACGGAAAAGAAAGCGCGAACGAAGTTGGGGCACTGCATGCACCTAACACCGGTCAAGCCTCTCATCCGGGATTTTCACTCTTTCTACACAACCAGCAAGGGGGAAAGCGCCGGTAGCCCTTTCACCTTTTCTGTCTCGCTCTCAAAATGGCGCTGCCCACGATAAAACTTTGAAACATATACGTATTCCAAAGAATACACGGCAGATACCATAGCAGCCGACCCCAGAAAATGGTGGCGCGTTGAACGACGTCAGGCGAGCAATCGTGCAGCGTCAATGGACAGTTCCGTAACTGAGTTAATATAGTATACGTTGGAAAAAAAAAAATGAAGCATGAGTATGTTTATAGAGCCTGAACTTAGTCTGCCTCAACGGGCTACTTGTCTCTCAGCTGTAGAGGAGAAACTTAGACAGTGCAGTACAACCGCTAACCTGGGGTCTTTAACGTGCATCACGCAGTACTGGTACGCGACCGCACCCCGGTATATCATATATCGGAACGGGCAGGGGTGGGGATGGAACACAGGAACGTTGGCGGAAGCTTCCCATTACGCAAATCTGTTTCCTGCGCGCGTGCAGTGCCCACACCTGGTGAGGACACTGACTTGTTGGTAAACAGCGCGTCTGTCTATAAACTCAATAAACAAACTACAAAAAAAATTACCTTTAACTCATTTGAGAGGCAATGATACGTGATGTAAGTGGCATCAATTTGAATCTAATACTCTAGATTCTAGAGTATTAGATTCAAATTGATGCCACTTAGTCTAGAAACTCCACTCAAAAAAACAAAAAAAAAAGACATCAGACGATTTGGGTACACTGGATGCCATATTTCAGTGCGCTGTTCACTGCGCATGCTCGGAACGAGCTCTGATCTAAAGACTGCCAAAACCGGCACTCTTGGTATTGTGAAATACACGTTGCAAATTAACTGAGGAAGCTCGCCATCAGCACGCGCTCAGCAACAGCGGACAATACTCAGATATGGCTGAGTCAGCAGTTTTTCTCAAAAGCTCAATCTTGATGGTGTTCAAAGCACGTCGCGGAAGTGTTGTGGAGGATGCATCGTCAGCATAACCTCATGAGCAACGGACTCGAATATGGCCGCCAGTGAATACCACGGGGATTCTTACAAAATTCTAAGGTACTAAACATAAACCCAAAGTTATCTTCCTAGATTATACGTAGAGAAAGCAATGTCTGCGTAGCGTGAACCACTCGCCATAGGCAAACGGCCGTCGCGGGCAACGTTGTCGCGGGCACGTCTTTACACATTGGCGGTCACTGGTCTACTGAGCCGAATGACCATCAATATCAGTACTTGCTCGCGTGGCTTGTGCCTGGCGTCATCTGCGAGCTGGCTCGCGAGCGAGCACGGGCCTGTGCAGTGGCAGCAGCAGCACCAGCTCTGGTTCCCCATGTCGCAGGCAGCGGTCGCCCGGGCGCTCCTCCTGCTGGGAGCCCTGCTCGGGCCACACGCAGCAGCAGGACCCGTGCCCCGTGAGTCCCTTGGCGACATTTCTCCATTCGACGACTCGACATGCGTATTCTGCTAACGTGGCTTGCACGTGACGTCACCACACTATGCTGGGGGGCTATGTTGCGCTTTTTGGACTCCCAGGAGACTAGGGAGAGGGAAGTGACGGCAACAACGCAGCAAATGCAGATAGGATGTTGATTTTGTTTTCTTCTGTCAACATCCAATCTGCGTTTCTCTTGTCGTTGACGTCACTTCCCTCTTCCAAGTCTCCTGGGAGTCCAAAAAGCGCAACATAGCACCCCAGGTGGTCATTCCTACTGTGCGCTTTCCGAGAGAAACAGATTCGGTCATTGAAAATATGTTCTGGAGAATGCACGCGATCAGCAGCAAGGCCACCATAAGGACCACTAATGTGACGTCAGTGAAATTAAGTCATGCGGAGTGCAGTCAATATCACCTAGAAGGCTTGCTCATGACGTCATTCTTAATGGATCCCCGACCAGATGACGTTGAAAAAGGGGGGGGGGGGGGGGGGGGGGGGGCGGGCAGGCTTTGTCTTTTAGGCGGGATTGGTATACAGTCATATCTCGTTAATACGGACTACGTTAATATATAACGTTTTCGGGAACGAACTGGGCAAATACAGTATGTGCATTTTAGGGGAGAAGCTCCTTAGGGTCTAGCCTTGTCTATCCGTCCGGCGTCCGCATGCTCACATCGATTGCCATCCCATCTGTCTTCTTAAAAAAAGAAAAAAAAATGTTTGCGCAGTCGACAGGATTCGAACCTGTGCGGGGAGACCCCACTGGATTTCTAGTCCATCGCCTTAACCACTCGGCCACGACTGCGGGTTGAGTATGGGGCTCTGAGATGTGGTAGTAACTCAAGAGCTGGGGATGTCATGGATGAAACGTTGCATGTAGCCGCTCAACGTCTATACAGGAGAGAGCGCTGCGGTCAAATGCGTATATAATCGCGTTAAACTTTGCATGCATGGCTCTGCATTTCACCGACCATAAAGCAGTAATAATGAAGTCGAAACGTAACCCGGAACTCAGCACTACCTATGAGCAATAAAAAACAAATCAGCACCATCAGCACTACGTATGAACAATAAAATCAGTATCATCAGCACCACCAGAGCTTCGCCCCAATCAACATCATTCACCGCGTGGAGGTGTTGTGATTTTTTAGAGCGCAGCTCTTAGGCGCCCATTTCCGGCTTGAGCGGCGTCGCCGTCGGCGTCGCCGTCGCCGTCGGCGTAACCGCGCGGTGCATTATGGAACGCGTGACGTCACTGATGACGTCATCGGCATCCGCATCGTCATCGTCATCATCACTGATGACGCCATCAGTGACGTCACTGATGACGTCACCGGTATCCGCATCGTCATCGTCATCATCACTGATGACGTCATCAGTGACGTCACTGATGACGTCATCGGCATCCGTATCGTCATCGTCATCATCACTGTTGACGTTATCGGCATCCGCATCGTCATCGTCACTGATGACGTCATCACTGACGTCACTGGTGACGTCATTGTCATCGTCATCATCACTGATGACGTCATCAGTGACGTCACTGATAACGTCATTGGGGGTCACGTGACCCCCGAGGTCACGTGAGCCCCTTCCCCGAGGTCACGTGACCCCCCAGTACCCTTCCCTCCTCCTTCTCAAGAGCTGCGCTCTAATTCGGCGTTACAGGGAGTTGTAAACGGCTTTCATTTTTTTATCTCGTTATTATGGACAATGGGCATTTTTTTCTAGACATAACTGTATTCATGGCTTGCCCCGACGTCACAACAGCTGCCATTGTGGAGGCCTTGTTCCTGCGCACTTACACTGCGCGACACTGTTAACGCTAATAAGCAGTCGCCTGGTATGGTTTTTGTTGTTTTTGTTTTGTTTTTCTCATTTTAAATCTGAAGCCTACTAGTATGATATATAGTGCTCTTTTAGGACCCTAACCTTAGCGATAAAGTTTGGCTACTGGAAAGATCGTTTCGACGCGAAAAAGTGCCAATACCGTGTTCGCACTAACAGTGTACTTTTTGCAGCGCACATTTTCAACTGCCGAACCTTTCTTGACAAGAACAAACTGGAATGACTGCCAACATGATCCGATGACGTCCTGTGCAAGCCGAATATTCGTGGTAATCTCGCACGTAGCCGGTACTTATATCGCCTTTACGCGCAAAATGAGCGCAGTAGAGACTAGCTCTTCACAGGCGCCCATATCAAGATCAAGATATGTGACCGAGATGCCGTTCATGAAGGGCCAATAAAACGTCTCTCCTGTCTGGATCTACATGCTTTACAGATTCTTTTCCCCTGGAACATGGGACTAAATTATCAAACTGGAAAAATTTCAACTTGGGGGCTCATTGTCAAGCCCAGGAAGTAAAGAGAAGGAAAGAAAGGATTGAGAACTATAGTCACGGGCTCTCATACAATGGCAAACATCAACTCACTTAACCGTAAAAAAATAAAAAATAAAAAGAATATGTTATTTTAGTATTTTCTTTTTTTTTTTACCATTGGTAGAGCTAGAACACATTAATTTATGGCTTTCTTTTTGTAATCGAATTTTACGAGCACACAGATAAAGTTCGTTCGAAAGAGAAAGACGGAACCTTTTCTAGTGCAGCTCCCGCGGCTGCGTTGCGAGGAGAAAAATCGCGCAAATAGATATCTTGAACTCCGCAGCTGTTGGATTGTCGGGTTCAAGCGTGACAATCTTGCAAGCTCGTTGACGGGTTTGATAGGCTGAAATGTTCTGAAATGTCCTTGTCATTCCTTCTTTTGTTTTTATTTCGTATGATGGCTACCGGGTCACCGATCGGCATGTCTTGACATCTCTATCTTCTGACTCCGATAACGGGAACCGAATTGCTTCTGCTCTGTCATAAGATAGAAGTAGTGTGACGATCGTCTATGACTATGTCCTTCACTGATAAACAGAACTTGTGTCTACAGCGTTTTCAACGAAAGAAGACAGAAAGCAACAAGTTTGAGCAGTGTTAGGTATCGTTCCTCGCTAGTCGTGTTTGTCCCTGTCGTTTTCTCCGCACCTGAAAAATATATTTTAAAAACTTTAACAATACTAGTTTACCTAGGTTACCCCCCTTTTTGTGATGGCAGTGTTTGGTTTCAAATGTTGTTCTTTTTTTTTTTTTTCCGACACAGCTTATTCACGTGTTTAGAAGCTCCGAAAATGTTTTGTTTCGAACCTCATCTCCAATGCCGTTTTATTTTTATTTGTTTCGATTTTCTGTCGTTTTTTTTTTTATGCTTTTATGTATTTCAAGATGGCTATGCTGGGCAAGTTGGTTGTTCATCATTATCATCCTATGCCAAAAAACAAGGGCAAAAAAAAAGAGAAGAGAAATGAACAGGACACGGCGTGTATACGTTATTAAATATTAAACGCATGCTCTAATGAAAAATCTGGAGCTTTTTCGTTTGCTCTTTTTTATGTAAGTTCATGACCTGGTGATCACGTCATTCTCAATGGGCGTCATATCTGATCCTTGTAAAATCATTTGCATGTGGACAAACGTATACACTTATTCTCTCGAAGTAATTCGTTAGAGGCGGAGCGCAGTAGTTAAGCTCCCGAAGTTATTTATGGCAGGGGTCTCCCCAAGTGGCATCATTTTCATGAAGATGGGTTGCCCCTTTGATCAGGGCTACTGCTACATGTAGGGAAACAGCCAGAGCTTCGAAGTGTGTTTTCATTACACAATTTTCTTACTGAATTTGATGCGTTAGTATGCAGGCTTCTCAACAGTTATGATGGGCACATGCTCGCAAACGGTTTCAGTGTTTTGCCTTGTTTGCCACTTCCCTGCATTTCCAAAAATGTCCCGTAGCTCAAAGGAGGGTGAGCGCTCGTGCAAGTTGGTGAGCACTTGACGTAACTGAACCTGAGGCAAGGAAGGAAAAGGAAGACGCCTTAAAGGGGAACAACACGTGTGCTGTCTGTCTTTCTACGCGTCTTCCTTTACCTTACCTGGTTCAGGTTCCGTCATGTACGTATCTTTCCGATATTACAAGCATCACACCAATATATGTGTGTGTGTTTTTCTTTTTTTTTTACGGTATTAGTTTTTGTTGTTGTTCATATGCCTTTCGCGCCTGTTGATTCTTTCCAGACGCTGTTGGCCCAGATGCGGCATCCCCGGAGGCTGAGCTAGCCTGGCGTCGGCAACTGTTGGCCTTCGACGCGGTCAGTAACGCGAGCGACGCCTCCGCCGCGGTCTCGAGTTCTCGGCCGGGACCCAAGCAGGGCACCGAGTCCGATGTCCTGGCCGTGGCGTCCGCCGGCAAAGCGGGCAGGATCGTCCTGCTGACCGCTGGCCAACTGCTCAACGACACCGGTGCATACCGCATCTTCGGGGAGAAGCGCGTCCGAAAGGCTGCCGGCTTCGAGATAGCCTACGACTACTATTTCAAGGTGGTCTTTGCATGGTCACGTGATGTCTTTTTCGTAGAACCTGTTGAACAAGTGCGCCGTGGTGCTTTTACCGTCCCAATTAACAGCCTCAAAGATCCCATCGTGTCTCAACCCCCCGAAAAAGAAGAAAAATAAGCTGGGAGTCGCGGCAGCAGGAAGAAGGAGGGGGGGGGGGGGGGGGGGGGGCTTTTTTTGGCAATACAGTGGAGGGTACAGGCACACGTTCCCTCTCCCATTTTGAGCGCTGAATAAAGCTGTCGCCGAGTATAGTGACGCCACCGCGCGGCAGAGGGGTAACCACAGTGATTTTACCTGAGACTGGGGTTTTACTCAGACTTGTGCCTATCTCAAATACTCTACTCAAGATACTGTATTTCAAATACTTTTTGAAGTATCTTGGTATCTTGCAAATACTTTTGATCGAGAGTATTTGATACTCTATTTTAATTACAATTCCAGGTATCTTGTACTTACTATCTTAAATACATTTCTGACATTCCACCATTTTCCGAGTTTTTCAGTATGAAGTGGAGTGGGCGCCGCGTGGCACGAGCAAACGTGAACGTTCTTTCGAGCAACCAACTCCTCTTGCAAGCTCCCTGTCGTTTTCCTTGTCTCCGCATTTCGCCTAAGACAAGGTTTTCTCCTTGTCTTAGGCGGTAGCCTGCGCGACCTAGCCCAAGTCTAAAAAGACAAAAAACTTTATGTAATTCCTCCCGCCCTTCTAAGACCAATTTTCTCTTCCTAGCTATCACCAGGCAGTGCGGGAAATTATCAGGATGACCTTCGGGGGATCGGGCAAAAAAAAACTAAAAACATCATCCCCCTGCCTCTACCCCCCGGAGAGGGAGTTGCCAATTTTCCTCTGGTCAAACCTTGTCGGCGTTACCCCAGCACCGGACCCACTGGGGACAGGGTTGAGACTTTGGGCCGGAGCCACGCGGGAGGGAGTCCCAATTTTCCTCTTTCCCGCCTGTCCACAGCTGTGCTAGTTAGTTGTCCGTCATTCAATTTTTCCTAGATAATTTCCACCAATCTTCTAATCGCCTCTTTGTCACTGTAATCCTTTTCTCTTCCATCCTTCCATCGTTGTCAGTAAAACCCAGGGCCCCGGCCAAATCCGTTGCCCCTTCAGGGAGAGCAGGGCAAAGCCCCGTGCACTTCAAAACCAAGTGCTCTAGTGCCTCGCTATCATTATGGCAGGCGGCACATAATATGTCTGTCTCCTGAAATTTAGGCCTATACGTCCTCGTCCTCAAAACTCCCGTTCTCGCCTCGAACACCAAAGTACTTCCCAGTGAATTGTCAAACACATTTTCCTTTATTATGTCCTGTTTTCGTGACATGTACACTGTTAGAGCTGATTTCTCCTGAATTCTTCCTTCCCACATTTTCCTCTCTGCCTCTTTCACCCCCTTTTTCACTGAAGTAGTCTGTTCAGCCCAATCATCTGTGTGTAGGCATTTAAACGTAAGCTTTCGGGTTCGGTTTGTCCATTTTGTGTTTAAACTTTTCATGTATAAATACTTGAATACCTGCCGTGCCCACCGCGTATCATCCATTTCGGTCAACCTTTGTTCAAATTTCAACATACTAATTGCCTCCCTGGTCTCAAAAGACGGCCATCCCATGTCCCTCTGTACTCCCTCATTTGGTGTTTTTCCATGTGCTCCCAGTGTGAATCTGCCTACGCTTCCTTGTTGAATTTCTAATCCTGATTGAACCTCTGATTTTATGCACAGTACTGCATTGCCAAAAGACAGTCCTGGTACGTCAAGAGGAGAAAGCAGGGTTGCCAGACAAGCAGCAGCGTCCAAGATGGCGGAATTTACCATTTTTCGCGTTAAACAAATACTAAACCTATCGGTACAAAACTGGTGGCTATGGAAAAGTAATCATTTATACCTCACGTAAATTATTCAAGCACGTTAATGGGCTCTTATGACCCGAGTTAGGAAATAAAACGACCCTTTGCCCCGTAGACTCCCAGCAAAATTTTGCAATTAAATGGCGTCCATATTCTGTGATCCCCGATCTAGCAGTTGCACCCACCCTCATTTGAGCCTCCCTAGGTCGAGGTGGATGTAGGTCGATGTGGAGAGCCTATATTGAAGAAAGGGTCACTCTCAGACCACGGGGAGCGTTTGAAATTTAATGGCGGACGCTTCCTGCGGAGATTGGTTACAAGTGAGCATGCGCTGCATTTTCGCGTGGCGAGGAGGAAAGCAGACGGTAAGGCGGAGTCGTTTGCAGGCGATCAACGCCTTCGGCACCTCCTTGCAGATCGCATTGCAAATGCTACCCATTTTATAGAGCCCAGCAGGGATAACAGTTTGATCACCCGGACCGGATCCGGTCTGCATCTGCAGACCATTATCCCCACCCGAACCGCGTCCGCAATGTTCTTAAGTTATTAATGATTTTTCGTAGATGTTCTCCGCTGTCCCGCAACGTTCTCCGCAACCCGCTACGATATACGGGACTCTGTATGGCAAGGCTAGCGCCGCGCAAGCTCAGTAGTTGAGTCATCGTTCCGGAGGGCGTAGCGGAGGTGGAAGAACGGTCCACGAAAAAACTCCCTATTGCATCCGAATCCGATCCGCATCCAATCCGCACCCGCTTGCTTTGCATCCGAACCGCATCCGCTAAATTCGGAGCCCCCTCCGTCCCGCAATCCGCGTGTGCTTTTTTTTTTTTTTTATGTTTAACATATTCGTTTATAAAATGAAAGCTACACCTATGCGGTTTGTGCAGGTGAGTTATACGGCCAGGGGGGACTTAGTATAGAACGCCAATCGTAAAGATCAGTCGACTAATTAAGTAAACAGATTATTTAACATTTTAATTAGTCGAAATAGACATATGGCTCCAATTAGAAACTTGCTGAGCGTCATCGAAAACCACCAAATCAGTATTTTAGAGAGAATTTGAGCGCGTGAGAAGCGCAGTAGTGCGCTAAAGTTACCACCATGCAGGAGCAAGGCTACCGGTGCTATAACGCGCTCGCGCGATTTGTCCGTCTCTTATCATAGCCCCGGCCTTGTGCCTGCTGCACGAATGGTACCTTTAGCGCACTACTACGCTTCCCACACGCTCAAAGTGTTTCTAAAAAAAAAAAATGTCTATTTTCACAAATTAAAAAAAAAAATTAACACATTTTACTTATTTGCCTGGCCGTATAACTCACCCGCACAAACCACATAAGGGTAGCTTTCACGGCTTTTTTTAAACAATTCTGTTAGCTTAAAAAAAAAAAGAAGAAAAAAACCTTCTAAAATGATGTTAAGCGTGAATGTCAAAAAGAAGCGTCTGGATGGTACCTTATAAGCCGTTTTCTTTTTTTGCACAAAGAACTCTTCAAGTCAGAATGCGGTGTAAATAATTTTATCGTATTCGGTTCCATTCTATTTATATCAAGCGATCATTCCTCAAGAGAAATTTCGCGACGCTGGAAAGTTTATTGCGCAGTTATGAGATCGTCCTGAGTGTTTGCGACACTCTACTCAGAGAATGCAGACGGGTATTTTCTCTCTATTAAAATTAATGACATTGTGTAATTCTATTTTGGGTCAAGCAATAAATAAATTGGAGAGGAAAGGCGGTCATTGATCACCGCACCGGAGTCACCGCTGAGGAAAAAAAAAAGTAGTTGAAGTGAAGTGCAAGGCAAATGATAGGTTATTTGCTTCAAAGTAAAGTAGTAGATAAGTACACCGGGCACAATGTATACTTGAAGTAATGTACTATAAATTCAAAGTACTTCCAAAGTAAAGTACAAGTTGTTGTTTTTTGTTTTTTTTAACACAATCTCTGTTTAGTCCTCTTCCCGTTTTATTTCCGCTAGATGAATACTTAAACCAGCACGCTCGTTACGAACATTATTTCATGATGCCCTTTCATTCCGCTATGCAGTGTTTTAAATGGGTATGCATTGCCCCGGGGGTAATCGGGGGTGCATCAGTTATTTTCGGAAATGGCGGCGAATATTGGACAAAGTCAAGTGGCCACAGTGTAGATGTTTTACTCTCGTTGACGAACTGTTTAACCCAATGAACTTATGAGGCACTTATTTGTCGACAAAGCGTCATTTTGTGATACATATTTAACAAGACCAAATTTGGGAAATGTACTTGGAAGTCGGAAGTTCAACTTTCCTCAGAAAGTATCAGAAAGTAAAGTAAAGTACGAGTTCATGCTCAGAGAATGCACTTCAAGTAAATTACAAGTTTTCTAAAAGTACAGCGTGCCCCCCTCCCCCCCCCCCCCCCCCCCCAAAAAAAAAGTGTTTTTTTTTTGTTTGTTTTTTTAAACCGCAAAAACAAAAGATGCATCGCCGAACGCTCATTCTCCGCCCAAATGTAGCGCTAGATGTCCGGACCAGTTGTCGTAGCCTAAAAAGCTCTCCCGGAATCTGGCCTCTGATGCCAAAGTTTTAGCGCGAACCGAAATCTTATTCAAAAGTTATTGTTTTCGTTTTTTCAATGGGAACCCATTTTCGCCCGTTATCGGCCCTTTGCCCATTGAAAATGTGAGAAAATCACTTAACTTTTGAATAAGATAATGGTTAGCGCTGAAACTTTGACGTCCCGTTCCTCTATGTGGGTGGAAAATGAACGAATAATTTATTTTTCCGGTAAACAAAAGAGAAAAGAACACCTTGTACGCGTGTGCGTGTGTGTGTGTGTGTGTGGGGGGGGGGGGGGGGAGGCGTACACCTTGTACTAAGACAATGGGAAAATATGACAAGAATCAATGATGGCAGCAAAACGCGCGCGCTCACACGCCAAGTTTTATTTGTCGATGAGGCTTCTTCTACTTTCATGTGGCTTGCACATTTTGGGTCTTCTTTGCCCGAAGAACGTTTCCCGCTTTTTCCCTGCCAAACAAGAACACGCTTTTGGATTGGATTGGATTGGATTATGGTGGCTCTTCCCTTTGTATCGGGTGAGCAGAGATCGAGCTCCGCTCTAGCCGTATTTCACTTCTTAGCTTTCTCTATTTTTCCGCCACCAGTCCAACCAGTCATCGAGTCTTCGTTTTGTGCCCTCGAGGGCCTTCGGCTCTTTTTGCTGCCCGTCTGTCTCTCCCCTCCTCGGTCTCCACGGCAACCGTGAATCCCAAGGCCCCAGGGACTGAGTCCGTTACCAGTTGCGGGGTCAGACCACGGCAGACGATCATAATGTGGTCTATTGTTTCGGTGTCAGTCCCACAGATGGTACAGAGGGTCTCCAGCTCTTCAGTAAACTTTGCTCTCCAAGTTTTTGTTCTGAGAGTTCCTGCCCGAGCCTGAAACAATAGACCACTTCCTTTTGTGTTATCATGGAATTCCTCCTTCTTGATGATGTCTTTGTGAGAGCTATACGTCCGCAGGGATGGTTTCCGGGACATCACGTCCCTCCAGCGTCGTTGCTCTTCCTCCTGTACAAGCGTCCTCAACGTCTTGTCATCGGGCCCCGTGTTTTCCTCCCTCTCCTTGCCCGGCTCCCCTACTGTTTGGGTCGGTATATGATGGCGGTACAAGAGCGTCCTGGTTGTCTTTCTCCATTTGGTATTCCGGTCCTTGTAGATCATGTATTCCCACACCTTGTGGGCCCAACTGGCGTGGTCCATTCGGGCCATGCGTCTCTCATATCCTGTCTTGGCCACCGTCTCCCTGACCTCAAAGCCCGACCAGCCCAGGTCTCCCTGGACTGCTTCATTGGGGCTGTTCGACGGGGCCCCGAGGGCCATCCTACCAGCTTCGCGTTGTCTTGTCTCAATAAAGTTGCGAGTGGTCGATGATAGGCAAGTCACCTCATTCCCGAATGTGATTCCCGGAACCACCACCATCTTCCACAGGCCTCTCATGACCTCAAACCTGTTGAAGGCCCAGAGAGCTTTTCTTCCGAGCAGGGGTTTCCCCAGGATTCTAATCAAGGGGGGAAGTCCAATGGCTCGGGGTGGGGGGGGGGGGGGGGGAGGGAGGCGATGCGAGGCGAGGCGAGGCTAGATAAAATATAAAACTGTTTCTTTTTTAGTCCACTAGCTAAATTACAGACGTCTATTAAACAAATGCTCATACCCGTAATGTATGTTTCCCTTTCTCTATATATACACCTGAGAGGTGGTGTTTTCTACTTAATCTAAAAAAAGAATTTTATTTTTTCCTCTTTTTTTTTTAGATTCAAGGGGGGTGTCCAGGAAAACTAGGGGGGGGGGGGTGTATACCCCCCTAAGGGGGGGTCTGGGGAAATCCCTGCTTCCGAGGATCCATTTCCCTCTCAGAGCCCGCCTGCGAAGTTGTTCCTCGTACAGTCCCAGATAGTTTGGCCCCTTCTGTATTTCAATTCCGAGATATTTATATTTTTCAACCCAGTGGATTTCCTTCCCTTGTATTGTAAATTTCAACCCTGTATATACGTCTATAGTGCCCCACCCCATCACTGAACATTTTTCCGGGTTGAATTGGAGCCCGAGTTCTAACCCCGCTTTTCCACAGGTGTCCAAAAGGTCCTGAAGGTCCTGTGGGGTGTCGGCCAGGAGCAAGATGTCATCCGCATAGAGGAGACCTGGCACACATTGTTTAATCTGTTGTCCCATCTTTGTGTATGTCAGGCTAAAACCTTTGTTGCTTTGTTGCAGACCCTGCTCCATTCCACTGATATACAGCATAAACAGCAGTGGTGACAAAGGGCAGCCCTGTCGCAGTCCCCATCTCTACCTCCTTTGATGTATTTTGGTCCCATTCGATGATTACCCTGGATTCTCTGTATATTTCTCGCAGGAGTTCTATCGCCTCCTGCTCTAGACCAAGTTCTGCCAATTTCTTCCACAGCCGTTCATGTTCCACTGAATCGTAAGCTTTGGAGATATCAAGGAAGCCCGCAAACAGGGCTCTCTTCTCCAGGATGGCAATTTCTATACTCTGCCCCAGTACAAAGATGTTATCTTCCAACCTTCGTTCCTCCCTGAAGCCATTCTGGAGTTCTCCCAAAGCGTGGTTGTTCTCCGCCCATTGTTGCATCCTTCGCTTAATGATCTTCATAAAAACTCTGTACCCTACTGGTGTGACGTTGATTGGACTGTAATTCTTCAGTGTCGTTTTTTTCTCCTGACCCTTTGTAAATTAGTTTCATTTTACCAATTTTCCATTCCTCTGGGATCGTCTTTGTCCGCATTATTTCATTGAAGCTCTGTCTGAGGTGTTCTCTTCTTCTTTCTCCTAGTTTTTTTTAGCACTGTCATTGGTACCTCGTCCAGCCCTGCTGCCGTCTGTCCACTCGACCTCTTCAGTGCCCTCATCAGCTCTCCTCGCGTCACTGTGCCCGTTATCCCTTCCCCCTCCCGAGACTGGCTTCCCTCTAGCCTGTCATGTTGCCCTCTTGCTGCCTCTTCCGTCGAGGTGTTGGTATCAAACTCATCTGCCCTCTCGTTCTGAAAGGTCCTCCTGATGTAGTTTTCAATAACGAGTAGGCAGTCTTTTCCTTCCAACAGTTCCTGTGTGTTTTCTTCTTTTAGCCGTTGTCTGATTCTTGTGGGTTGGTCTATTTTCTTTACATACCTCCAGTATTTCCTTGGGGCATTCTTGCCACTGGCCTTCAGTTCATTCATGAAAGCTTTGTCTACCTCCATGATCTTTCTCTGGAGTACAATGGATGTCTGTGTTTTCTGTTTTTGATATTCTTCCCAGGCTCTCTTTTCATCTTGAGGAGAACCCTGTTTTACCATCAGGCGGTAATGTTTCTCTTTCAGTTTTCTTGCTCGTACCGCCTCATCGGCCTCCTTATCCCACCATCTTTTCCTGGTGTATCGTCGATGTCTTGTTCTGCCCCTTGGAGGTTTTTCTAGTTCCCTTTTGACGGCACCAATTAGCTCGCTATAGCTGTCTTCGTCCTCTATAGGGATTTGTTCTAACTTTTCCACCAAAGCCTCAACTTCCGGGTCTGACAGTCTTTTTGTGTAGTTCCATGTTTGTTTTTTCTTTCTTTCATGCCCTCCAAATGTGATCATTATCATATTATGGTCGCTACCAATACTTCGCAGTCCCTCTACGTCAATCTCCATGTGTTTTAGGTCCTCATACATATCTGGAGTCATAAGGCAATAGTCAATATTCGATATTTGTCCCCTCGCTGACCAAGTCGTCCTTCCTCTGCATTTTGGGAGGCTGTTCACAATTAGGAAGTGATTGTCCCGTGCTAATGTTTCCAGCGATCGACCATTAGTATCCGTGTGGCCGTCCAACTCTTCCAGGTGTGCATTCCAGTCTCCCAGGATTATGCATTCATGTGTTTTTGATAAAATTTTGATGTCCTCCCTCAGGCACTCGTACAGCTCCATATTCATGGGTGTTGCCTCTCTGCCTGTCCACATATAGACCATTCCAATGGCCACCTGTTTTCCCTGAATGCTGCCTGTTATCCAAATGTGTTTTTACATTGTTTCCTTGTCCGTTCCCAGTTACCGTTCGCCCTGACAAGGACCCCCACTCCTCCTCCCTTCCTCTCTGCTGAGGCTCTGTTTCGTCCTTCCCATACCATATCTTCATTTCTTGGGGGGCATTCCTCGTCACGTAGATGTGGTTCTCCAACCCCCATTACTGCAATGCCCTCTTTGTCTTTTGTTTCATACAGTTCTTCCTATTTCCTGCTTGTTCTTGCTCCCTGCATATTCAGGAAAGCAATCTTCGTTCCGTTTAGCCTCTTTTTCCTCAGTCTCTTGGTCAGCTTGCCCTTCTGTTTCCTATAGTGTGGTCTACTGTTCTTCCGGTACCCCCCTCTCCCCCCCATTTCCCCTGCTCCCGTTCTACCACCGTCGATAAGGACCCCTCTCGAGTCGGGGCCCTACCTCTGCAGGATGTACATGCCCCTGCCGATGGCCCATCCTCTGAAGGTGCCCCTCGAGTCTGTCCAGCCTTTGTTGCAGGGCTTCCATTTTCTCCCACCGCCTCTTCTTTCCCTTGTTTGTCTGGCCTAAAAAATCCTGAATTCGGGTAGCTAGTGCCTACCCCTTCTCCACTGTCCTCTCCAAGCTGTAACGGCCGTCTTGTGCGTCTCCATCTGCGCCTCCACTGTCCTCCTCCAGTGCCACCTTCGGTCCCAGATGTTGGCATATCTCCTTTACCTCCCTGTTCCACTGGGTGCATTTCTCTCTAAGGGCCTCCCCTTTGTCTTTGATTTCTGGCACCGCATACACAATAAAGTGGTATTGTGGGGCTCTGTGTGTCCAGTCCTCTAGCCGTCTTCTCAGTGCCGCTGCTCCCTCTTCTATTGATTCCTCTCCTTGTATATCCGTCACTCCTGCATGCACGACCAGCAACCCATTCTCTGCTAACCATATTTTCTGATCGTTCTCTGCCCTCGCCAGTGTCTCTCCCAGTTTTGCATCTGTTTTGGTCGCAAACCTGACTCTTTTGTCATAATCTACTGCTTTGAGTGTAGCTCTTTTCATCCTGAAGGCATTTGTATCTCCCACCACCAGGGACTCGTCTGTCCACCATTCTGCCTTCTTCTGGTCTTCTCAGTTGGTCATTCGAGTTTGTGTCTAGTTGCCTCCCGCGAGTTCCTCTGTCATTCCTGCCCTGGTCACTCTGCGCTTGCCCTTCCCTTGTCTGTCCCTGCTGCAATGCTGCTAGTGCGCTGTCTCTCCCTGGCTTACATATTTCTTCTGACTCTGGAACAGCCCCTCTTTTTTTCGCGCTGTCTGCGCATTGTGTCTCCTGCCCGTTCTCCCCGTCCGCTACCTCCACTCGAGTCTGGTCGTCGGTAGTCCCAGTGGACTTCGGCTGTGCTGCCTGTTGGTTGTTCATCCAGTGTCCTATCGCTTCCCCCAATTTTTCTCTCTTGCCCACTTCCTCGTACATAGCTGCCTGAGGTTTCTCCTCCAATGCTCTTCGCTGTGTTCTCTCTTCTGCGAGCTTCGCCAACAGCCTATTTTCCATGGCCGCTCTCTCCGCCCTTTCCTCCTCTATCTCCCTCCGTATCTCAAGCATCACGTTTCCAACATGTCGTTGGACTTCCTCTTCCAGCAGACGTTTCCTCGCCTCATTCTCCAGGACGATTGATGCCCCTGCATTTTTTTTTCGGGACGATTGATGCCCCTGCATGTTTTACTTTTCCTATGAACTGCATTTTAGGCGTGATAGAACGCTCTAAAGCGCGATCCATACCAACGCGTTTTTGTGCGCCCGTAGGTCGTGCGCTTTCCGGAAATAGCGTATTTCGTGACGTCGCGCTGATTCCTTGCGCCTTCCGGACGCGCATAAGAAAGTTGGATGATTTCAACTTCTTCTGAACGGGGCACGAAAACGCGCTGTGACGTAGTAGGGCGCTCCTTTCCCGGGCAATCGGTGGAGGGCACCAGTTACGGCTCCGCGTTTCTTCGCCGTCGGGCGCTTATGCTCTCCGCTCGCCCGAAAGCGCACCGTCCTAACCAACGCGCACAGTTGTGACTAGGGATGCCGCGAACCACCCTAGGTTCGAAATCGAAAGGTTTCGATATTTTCAAAAATCGTGGAGTTTCGAATTCGAAAGGTTCGAAGCTTTCACGGTTTCTAAAAGTTCGGGTTCGATTATTTCGAATATTTTTTTACTTGAGGTTCGAGAAAATTCGAAAATTTCGAACTTTCCTAACTTGAAATTCGAGAGAATCGAATGTTTCGAATTTCTTTAGATCTGAAATTCGAAAAATTCGAACGTTTCGAATTCTTATAGACATAAAGTTCGATAAAAATCGAAGATTTCAAATTTCTTTCTACATAAAGTTCGAAGGTTTCGATTCTCTTTTAGGGCTAAATTTGAAAAAAAAAACTTCGAAGGTTTCGAATTTCTTTTAAGTCCAAGTGCGCAAAGCTTGAAGTCCGGTTTTCATGTTCCGCCACAGTTTCAGTTTCAAATAACGTTTTCACGCCTCACTGGTTTTCACGAAATCAAAGTTAGGGTGTGATATTTAGACTCCGCGAAGTTGGTCAGGCTATTAAATGAGACGACGAGTGTCCCGGATGTGCTGGAATATTTGCCAGTGCAGAGTGACGTGTGCAGACCGCCAGCCTGGGGGGGGGGGGGGGGGGGGGGGGGGGGGGGGTCTTTAACGTGCATCACGCAGTAGTGATCACACGAACGCACTGTTTAACGATACTCATCCAGTTTGAAACGGCCAGGGGCAGGCTGGTGGTTGAGGCTCAGAAAAACCTTGAAGTGATCTGGCAAACTGCCTCCCTACCCCCTTGCACGCTGGTAGTAATCCGCTCGAACGCCGCCCGAGTGACGCTGGCATATAGTAAGTTTAGTTTCTACATGATGCAAAATCCTGATACTGGGAATGAAATTTGAAAAAAAAAAAAAGTGTAAGAAGACAGAAAAAAGGGGACAGGACAACGCCTCATACTCAGCTCTGGAAATGAAATTTGAAAGAAAAATGTAGGAAGACAGAAAAAAGTGGACAGGACAACGTCTCAAACTCGACTCAGGACAACGTCTCAAACTCAACTCAACTGAAAACTCAGCCCAGTACAACGTCTCAAACTCAACTCAGCTGATTTTGAGACGTTGTCATGTCCCCTTTTTTCTTTCTTCTTAAACTATTGCTTTCGAATTTTATTCCCAGTCTCGGGATTTTGCATCATAATCAACATGCACAAGCTCGCCTGCACCTTGACAATTTTTTAGTTTGTAATTGCTTTGGAGGTTTATTTTCCGAGGCAAAAGAAACGCCGAGCAAAAAGCGCAGAAGCTGACACAACTTGAGGTTGAGGAGCGTTCTACCATACCCATGGCGTCGGAAGAGGAAAAACGGGGGAGAAGGGGAGGGGGGGGGGGGGGCTCCAGTCTCCCCACCCCCCCCCCCCCCCGCCCCCCAGATATTTCGGACTGTTAAAGAAAACAATACGGGGAAAGAGGGCATGGTCGAGCTTATTTTAATCTGAAATTATTTATGCATATGTATAGCTACTGTCGCTCTTCAGTGCATAAAAGATCTCGTAGATGGTCATTGTTAGAAACTCGTTGTCAGAAGGCACTACTCGTCACATGCTCCGTGGTTGGGAAGTTCAAAGCTATGTCTTTTTGACCTAAATAACTGTGCCATTGGTAAAAATAAATAAATAAATAAACATAACAATAAATGCAAAAAATAAAAAGCTGGAGAAAAAAAAACTATCAAGAATCCGCCGGAAGTGTTGTATTCTGGCATATTCAGAGGCCCAGAACTACGAAACAAGTTTCTCCTACCAAAATCTGTACAGGCTAAAAGAAACACGTCACAAAAAACGTAAAATGAAAAACGTAAAATGAAAAAATAAAAAAAAACGTTTTTTTTTATGACGTGCCGATTTTGAACAATATTAGAAATCTTTTTCACTTAGTTAATTTATTCCTCAACGTGAAAAGAACAATAGATACATTAATTTGTATTCTACAGATGGTAATGATATGTACTGCCTGTGGTGTTAATTTAAATGCGATACCTCAAACAATTTCGACGAAAACAATTACCAAGTTTAGGGCATAATTGCCCGTAGATACATGTTTGAATATTTCTTCGAAACTCGTCTTGAACAACAATATTCATATCTTAAAACGACACTTACCTAGGCTATACATAGATCATTCTTAAAAAGTTTAACATCTCTACCATAAATAGCTTCAGCTATAGACCAACACGCTGTTTACAAACAAGCCCTCTTTGCCCACACCATGGTGTGGGCACTGCGCGTGCGCAGAAACCGAATGCGCGCGAAGTGAAGCGTCTGCGCCTGCGCAGTGCCGTCAACAGCGCCACCACAGCTGCGTGACGTCAAGGCCGCGTGTTCAAATATGGCACAAACGACAATTGTCAAAAACCCGTCGTCCTTCCTCGCTCCTTCGGGAATCTATTTCTTTAAAACCAAGCATGCCAGATGATTGAAATAAACGGCATTGTCTTTCGCAAGGAATGCGGCAGCGCATGTAAAAATGCGAGAAAAAAAATTACGAATGTACCTCACTGCTTGAATCCAAATGAAACCGGCCGCCCGTCTTTCGAAGTTCGACGAACTTCGAACTTTTACCGTAAAAATTCGAAGTTTGTCGAACTTTTTACTTTTCAGGAATCGAAAGTTCGAAAGTTTTCGAATAAAGTTCGAAAATTATCGAATTTCTTAGCGTAGGAAGTTCGAAAGTTCGAAAAACTTGTAAACTTTTTAGTGCAAGAAGTTCGAAAGTTCGAAAATCATCGAATTTTTTAGTCTATCAAGTTCGAAAGTTCGACAAGCATCGAATTTTGCAGCGTAATAAGGTCGAAATTTCGAAAAGCGTTGAACTTCTTAGTTTAACAAGTTCGAAGATTCGACTTCCGTCGAATTTCTCAATATGAAAAGTTCTAAATTTCGAAATCTTTCGAACCTTTCGAACCGCTTGATTCGATCATCGAACCTTCGGTTCGAAAAAAGTTCGCGGCATCTCTAGTTGTGACTCAGAAAGCGCACCGGAAACAGCAAAAACGTCACGAAATACGCAATTTCCGGGAAGCGCACGACTTTCGCGCGCACAAAAACGCGTTGGTTTGGATCGCGCTTAAAGCGAGTAATTTGCTCCCGCAAATTGACCAAACAGCAGGGCGCATGTGGTGCC
The DNA here is from genome assembly GCA_013358835.2 of Ixodes persulcatus. NCBI lineage: Eukaryota > Metazoa > Arthropoda > Arachnida > Ixodida > Ixodidae > Ixodes > Ixodes persulcatus. Next base: position 168,018 of record JABSTQ010011583.1, read on the forward strand.
CACTTCTTTGGTCGTTAAATAAATACGTTTCAGCCAACGTTACTAAAACACTCAATTGGGAAACTCGCCGTCGAAACCTGGGCCGCTGGCGTCCACCGAGACCGAGCTAAATGCGACAACAGCGCCACTCTTTATCATTTGTCTGTACTGTGGTCACCTTGAGCTTTTAGAAAGCATGTTTTTGCGTAAAAACAAACGGAAAAGACTCTTTTTGTATGAAATTTATTGGAGTTTAGTACAACATGAAGGGCGCGTGATGTTTTTAAAATCTTTAGTTTGCAAGGTTTTGTGGCACAATTAATATTGTTTTTATACAACCATGCCTCAGCGGTGCTTTCAGGTAGCGCGTCCCGACCTAGGTGCATTTTAACTTCGGTAGTAAGGCGCGGCGCGTCCGCTGGGGAGGCGGGGGTGGCGCTCCTGTAACCTCTTCCACTGTATCTGTTTCCGTGCGGTTCCTCGAACGGCCGCTACGGGAGAAATGGTGGCGTTGTGTTCGTCATTAGCTCGGTGCTCGAGGACAAATCGGGGACACTTTTTCAGAGCAGTCTCTATGGCAGTTTCCCAGCTGAGTGGTTTAGTAACGTTGGTTTCAGCTGAACTCAACTCCCGCAAAACATGCAATCAAAATGAGAGAGGGCACGCGTGCCCTCTCCCATGTTGAGCACTTATCAAAGCTGTGCGCGCGCTTTCCTCCCCTCCTCAGAAATTCCAAGAAAAGTGGTCCCCGATCCAACGTTGATCCGGACGTGCGGAAATCCACACCCGGTCTGCATCCGCAGCCCCTGGCATCCTGCATGCGATCCGCAATCCGCCAAATCTGATTCTGATATCCGCATCCGCCAGTTTACTGCGGATATCCGTAGGTGATCCGCGGATATGGAGGGCCGATGGGAGCCAATCGGGAGCCTTCGCTCACATAGAAGGCGCGCGACCGTTACACGATTGGTTCTTTTACGCCTACACACACATACGAGCGACCGCGCCTACTAGACTGCCACGCGTGCCTCCCTTCCTTCCCATTTCAGTTTTATTCTTATTTATTTATTTGTTAAAGTTGAGGCTTGGGCGAGTTGGTATATACTTCGGAATTAAAAACAGCGCGAAAAGACGACTACCAGACAAAGAAGTGACACGGACGCAGCGCTATCCGTGTCACTTCTGTGTCTGGTCCTCGTCTTTTCGCGCTGTTTTTAATGCGGAAATATTTATTTGTGTGCGCATGTGTGAGTGTGTGTGTGTAATGTCTTGTATGGTACCACAGACCTACAGGTACGGGCCACTGGTCTTCTGTGGTGTCCAAACTCTCCTCAAGGGTTAAATAAAGAAATATCAATATCCTGTCGGGGGATGCGCGAAGCCCGACCAAACTTTTGTCGCCTTTGGTGTACCTCCACCCGTCACGGAGTGACACTTACGGCCTTTCCTATACCTATGGTTCGCAGTCTGACGACCCGCCGCACGAGAACAAGAACTCCAATGGCATCACCAAGAGGTCCATGCCGCTCATCATGGCCACCTCATTCCTGGTCATCCTGATTGTCTGCATCGCCGTGTGCGTCAGCGGAATCTGCTGGGAACGCACGCGACGTCTTGTGGCGAGCAGAGCGGCCTCGACACACGTTACGTCGATGGAAGTGTCTCACCACAACGCTGCAGCCGGAGACTCCAACATCGCGTCGTATAGCAACGACAAGTACATGATTTGATAGCTGTACAACGTGTGAAGTTCTTGAAAGGATAGCAAATATCGTATTTGAGGATAGGCTTGCCCCTCGCGCATCATTGTCGCTTTCCTAGCGCTAGCGCATTCTCATCCCCAGCAACTTACATGACATAAGATCACTGTCGTATGTGCAGCTATCTAACTAATCGTGAAATAAATACGTGTATACAGATACCTTGATTCTTTCTGTGCATAAGCGAAACCGAAACGAGTATCCGACTCGATGATGATGATGGTGAACGACTCTGGGGACACCTGTCAGAGAAAAGGGGGGTTGTGCTCGCAGAGTTGTGATGGCTGAAGGGGGTGAGTACTCAACGTTTTTCTCGATTCAATTTCGTGCGTCATCGCTTCTCAGCTCATAAAGGATATGCGGCACACATGCTCCTTCCTGGCAGAGTTACAAGCTAGCAGCTGCGGTAATCACGAACGGGTTTCTCGTTTAAAGTCGCATTCCTTCACGCGTTTCGCCCTCGTAGCATGGCACGCAGGTGCGAGGTGTTTTAAAATCCGCTGCTAATGCCGGCGCCAGCTAGCCTTGTGACTAGTTTACACGTCTCTAGCGAATCTAGCGTACCTCCTGCCGCGTCAAGATTTCTGTGTTTGAAATCAAAAACCGCCCTTTAGAGCGTGATAAGCGGGCGTAGTCCACGAAGCTCGACTTTGGCGGTCGTCGTCTCCGCCTCTTTTTCTCTATCGCTTCCTGCGAACAACCACCCTCGTGGTGCAGAAGAAAGTAACAAAAGAAGAAATGGTAGCACGCAATCTCGTGCTTGCACTTTGACTTCGGAAATGTTGCGCGTAAACTTCGCGTAAATGCTGAAGGCGTGTAGCAGGTAGCCGACACACAGTATTAACCGCCTGCCTGCAGTAGCCATCAGTCGTTCATACGATGAATTCCTGATCCTACTACGAAGTTTTGCTAATACATTTGTGACTCGTACTGCCTTTACCTATTTTGATTTGTAATATGAGACAGTTGTAACTTGGTGTGATGTAATGTAACAGATTTAATATTTGATTATGAGGTGAAGAATCGAGTCAGTTTACTCGAATGTCGTGGTTGAGTACAATACAACTGTATGCATCGTCGCAATTGCGCCTGGCGATGCTTTTGGACCCTCACTACCCAGAAAAGCATGTTGTTCTTTTCGAGTATTTCTAAAATGCGTTCATATTCTACAGTATAAATGATTATATTATGACCTGTCATGGTGACTGGCCAGAGAATTGAGGCAATGACTTCACCACCAAGTTCCATCTCTGTATAACGTGTATTTAGGGCAACAATGGAATCGACAAGCACCTGTTTTGATGATGTGAAACACAATTGGAAGCTTTAGCTGTTGTTAAATTCTGAATCTGACTCAACTTTAGACACAACAATGAACTGCTGGCAACAGTCACGGGGGTTCTGAGACAACGCAATATATGGGAATATGAGCGAACATGTAAGATCTCTTCATAGTGTCACGCCCTTTCGTCTTTGTCAAATATTTTGGCACGTTATTATGTAGCCCACCTATCCATTCTAATCAGACGCAGATTTCCGTGGTCGCTAAGCCTGCCAGAAATGACGTCGATGTAAGACATTGCTTCTGTCTGTAGGCTTCCGTCCAACCACAAAGTGGAATGAAAGCTGCTTGCTGCTCAACAAAGGGTGTCCGCTTAAAATGTTGCTCCACCGTTTTCACTTTGTCCTTGTCTGTTCAGTGCACATATTTCTCATATTAGGCACTACCCCATACAGTGGCGTAGCCAGGAATTTTTTCGGGAAAGGGGGGGGGGGGGGGGGGGGGGGGGGGAGGGAGGGGTAAAAAAGGGGGAAGGGGGGGGTCAAAATACATGTTATTATTTTAGGGTCGGCTGGGGTTTGGGAGGGTCTGAAGCCCCATAAGCCTCCCCCAAGTATCTTCTCATTGCAGCTAGCTGAGACTGGGTGAGCAATGTGAAAAAAGGGGGACTGTTTTTTTGCCCCTTTCCTGTCGTCGCTGGTGTCTGGATCAATAAACGGTGGCTGTGTTGTTCTTAACTTCCCTAGATATCTCGTTTCACCATGCTTTATTTCTAGGCAGCCGATCTCTATACTCCTTACAGTTGCACACAAAAGAACAGGGACAGAGAAGAGGAACACATAGACGACAGACAAGCGCACACTCACAACTCATGTATTGACGAAAGAAGAAAAGAAAGGTACAGAATGTGAAATCAGCTCGAGCATTGGCCACACAGACACGAGGGACCACAGGCTCGAGGGCCCGCAAGCTCGAGGGGGACACGTAAAGTTACCCACACGAAAAAGATTTTAAAAAGGCCATTTCCTCCTTTGTTAATGAAATGGACGGAAAGCTGACACATTGCTTGCCCATGCTTAGGATAATGAAAGCTTCGACAATCTCTCTGGTGTGTTTTTCCCAGTACCTGCCTACTATCTTGGTGTTTTTCTATTATCTGTCTGTTTCATTGACAGAGGAGGAAATGACCTTTTTAAAATCTTTTTTTTGTGGGTAACTTTACATGTACCCCTCGAGCTTGCGGGCCCTCGGACCTGTGGTCCTTTGTGCCTGCGTGACCAACGCTCGAGCTGATTCTGCTTTTGGTACCTCTTCCTTCTCCTCTTTCGTCAATACATGAGTTGTGACTGTGCGCTTGTCTGTCGTCTGCGTGTTCCTCTTCTCTGTCCCTGTCCTTTTGTGCGCAACTGTAATTACGTTTAATTTATACCAACTCACCCGACTGTCTACATCACTACTCTATACTTCGTTTAAGCACAGTGTGACAAAGTATGCACATTGCAAACAAGCAAACCATTCAGTGTGTCAGAGTGGGGAACATAATAATTGCTCTGTATCTCTAATTGGCTCACGGCGGCCATAGCTTTTCCTGCTTGCCAAGCTGTGCTAAAACAGAAGACATGCTTTGTTTCACAATATGTCTGTGCACAGTCAAAGGCTAGGACACACACAAGCACAAACGCTTAGACTAAAAGCACAGGTCACGGCACATTCACTGTGCTTGATTGGTCTAGTCGGTAACATAGTGGCGGAAAGTGAACAAACATTGAACGTTGCATTTTTGGCGCTGCCTGGAATGGCCCCATCAGCTCTTGGCGTCGGCTGCGCCCTAATTTGTGGTGAAACGACTTATGATATCCTTTGGTCAGAGTTTAAATTTCCCCATGGCCACTAGTTATGCAAGTTAAACTTCTACGTCCTGTATACCATAAAATGCCCATCTATGAGCGACGGCAGCAACCAGTTGTCTGGCTGTCGAGGCTGGAAAGGTTGCCGCCATCTATGAGCGACGACGGCAAGCAGACAACCGGCAAACACAACACTCTGGACAGCTGCCGCCATCTATGAGCGACGGCGGCAACCAGTGTTGTGTCGACATTTCTTTGAGGACAGACACGATCCTGGGGAAACTAGCCCTTAACAGCTTTGCGGTAAAAAACGAGATGAGAAAAGGAACATACATGATAAAATAAAGTGCTTGTCTTTCTTTTCTTTTTTTTTTTTCCTTGTTTTTATATTTTTGTCTCCTTTTGAACATATTCAGTGCAGTGCAACTAACTGAGCTTTCTACCCTTTTCCAATTTTGAAGTTTACTATATGCATCAAAAAGGTGCTGGCACAAGTGTGAGCTTATGCTCGCTGTTGTACACAAAGTCCCTTTTAACAGTCAGTCTGGCTCAGCATGGTCACGGGTACGTCTGTGCCATACCATACATAATAGTTGGATTGGATTAGGTTGTAATGGCTTAAACCTCCATCGCTCCATGTCACGCAATCGCAGCAAAAAAAATAAATAAAAAGGATCTAGCAAAAAAATAAATAATTACCAGCCTCAGCCTCCTGCAGTGTTTTGTGCCCATTCCGGTTCCTTGATTTAGAAATTTTGTGCATAAGCTTCGTCTAAATGCTGTGCGGCGTGTAACAGGTAGCTGGCACATAGTATTATCACTTGTGGTAGGGCCATCAGTGCGATGATTTCCTGATCCCGCACCCAACCTTTGCTGGTGTTTGTGGCTCGCACTGTCTTTTTATATCTTTGTCTTTGTGACATGAAACAGTGGTAACTTTGTGCAGTGCAGTGTAAAAGACTGAACTGTTGGTTATGAGGTGAAGCATTGAATTGTTTGACTCAATTTTTGTGGTTGAGTGCAATCCAACTGTATGCATCGCTGCAAATTTCTTTAAAAACGCCTTTGAATCCTTTCTAGCCTCAAAAAGGCATTTTGTTCTTTTCTGCCTTCTCTAAAAGGCTACTGTATCCTACAATGTAATTAATCCCTTGCCCCATGCATGGATGTGCAGAGGTGGCCAAGTTGCAGCGTCACCTGTCTCTGCTGCGGGAGGAATACGTGAAGCTACAGGCCCGCCATGCCGAGGTGGAGCGCAAGTACAACGTGGCCGTGGCGGCCTCTGGCAATGCAGACGCCGACAGCTTTGTGTCCCGGCTGCTCAAGACGGTCGCCAACCTTTTCGACCAGGAGCTCTACAGGTGGGGACACACTTCGCGCTGTTCTTCCGCAAGCTGGATTTTATTATAGGCTAAGAATTCGGTAGAAGCTCCGTCTCTGGCACGCACTCGTTGCCTTCTGTCGCACTTTGACTGAACGCACTCCGTAGTGTTATCAAGGGCCAAAAGCTCGCACTGGCCATGCTGTGCCGAAGCGTCTACCAAATTCTTAGCCTGTCACTGACTGTAGGTGTCAACCATGTTGTTCCAGCAAGGATAGTTGGAGGCTCCCAATCTCTGTAACTCAGACATGGAAACGATCTCGAGATACGTCCTGCAGTTCAATCGGGAAGCTTGTGTTTTTCCCATACAGGGGGGGGGGGGGGGTGGGTGGATGGACAGACATTCTTGAGTCAAATCTGACTTATCCTGGTCTGGATATGAATGGTGAAATTTCAGTTGCACTTGATTTTTCCAAAAATAAAAATAATCGGGTATGCAGAGTCTGGATTCTGGATGGTTACTCGCAGCCTTCAAATGGCAGGCTGCCTCTGACCTGTTTAGGTCTTGCCCGCCACAATGTCAAGCTGAGAGGCGGTTTTTGTGAGGCACCTATTTGGACAATAATCTATAAGTTTGAATGTTTCCGGCTGAAGAAAGCAGTAAACTGACAAGCCTTAGAATCTTGTGCTGTATGAATGGCACTTGAGAGTGTAAATTGTCAGTTGAAATAGGGTGATCATACTTTTAAATGACTGTGGAATATTGCATACCTACTACATTTCAGTCCCCCCCCCCTTTTCATGACTGCCCTGCTGCATGTGTGTTTTGCACGCATCTACTATACTCCTTTTCACCTTATGTTGTACCGCAGCGAAGGCTAGAAGCGCGAGCTCGTAGCGTTGGCAGCTGCCCTTAATGCACGAGAGCTTGTGCCGCCGAGGTGTTACCCAGAGCAAGGATTTGCGCTTGTAGCCTAACCTGCGGTACATCATAAGGTGAAACAGAGTATAGCATACCACTGAAAAGATTAGACCCTTTTTTCAAAATGTATTTAAAAAAGAGATGATAGGTATATTTTTATTTTTACACAAGAGACCACTATCAGTAAAACGAAATTTATAGAAGAGGTAAAAATTAAAAAAGAATTAAAAAATTGTTTTCAAAACGTAATCACTACAAAAAAGAGTATGGAAAATTTGTCCTTGCTTCTGCTTAGTAACCTGCATGTTAGGAGATAGAAAAACTGCGTAGGGAGAGGAATGTATACAAGGGTAAACATGCCCACTTTTTTGTAGGTGCCTTACTTCTGTTTGGTGATGTCTAGTCACTCTGAAGCCTTGTTGCCCTTGTGCACCATTCAGATGAGAGAGTTTTTTTTATAATACAGTTGCTCGTCAACTTCAGAATAGCAGGAACGCATCTCATGAGGCAAAACTGTCAGTTTCTGTCATACAAAATGCCATGACCACACTATATGGAAGTCAGCTGTTTAATTGCTATACCTCGGTAAGCTAAAAGCAATCATATGAAGCTGATTAAAGATGCTAAGAATGATTGAAATGCTTTATGCTGAAAGTCTTATGCATGGGAGGCTTGCATGGAGGAGCCTGCTAGGACAAGTGCCCCAGCTGTCCATCATTTCTCAAGCCTGAGTCAGTCTCGCACATTTGTTGTGCAGTGACCTGACAGTTCAGCTAGATGGACGGACCGTCCGTGCCCACCGGTTCGTCCTGTCCTGCCGCAGCCAAACCTGGGGGGTGGGCAACCTGGCCGATGTGGACACTCTGGACTTCACAGGTAACATTAATTAACGAGCCATTTTTTAATATATTACATGTTTTGTGCATTCCACACTTTTTAAGCCACATATAAAACTTAAAGGAAATGTCCAAGAAAAATACTTTGGTAGCTGAAGAAAGGGTCTGAGCAGAAATTCATGCTTTTTCTTGATCCCCACAGAAATTCATACATTTTAGTATGCTAGTTCCAGAAAGGTTTTGAAGAGCTTTTCTTTCTGCTGGACATGCTATCTAAAATCGGCATTGGCAACAACAACAAATCGGGGGGTTTTATGTGCCAAACCAACGACGGGCACCTGGCACGCCCCAGCGAAGGATTAGGGAATAATTTAAACAACCCGGGGATCTTTTGACGTGCAACCGAAATCTCGGTTACACGTCACCTTTTCCGCAATAAGCCTCCATCATTATGCGGGCACCTTGATCGGGATTTGAACCCGCCACCTGGGGAACCGTAAGCCGGCGCTTAGCCTTAAAATCATAAAGGCAGCAAAAAAAGAAAAATCTGTATTGATGTGGTTGATGTTCCCACTTATTTAACATTTGAATGGTTACATTTTGTAATCCTTTGCTGAAAGTGCTGTTGCATGTACAGTTGATAGCTACTACACAGTTTGTTTGCTGCTGTTCATCCACTCGCTAACTCCATTACCACAGCAACAGTTGCCATAAAACCCAGTCTACTTTAGGGTGAAAAAAATCTATTTGGAAACCATATGCTCGCCTTAATTCTCTCACCTTGGTTTTCAGTTAGCAAGCCCAAGCAACACTCTGTCAACTTGAGGTATTTATGGTGAAGTGAAGCATTATCTGAAATTAATTCATATATTAATGTTTCACATTGCGTTTAAGCTGAAATGTAATGCTACACTTGGATACAACTAGCTGTAGCATTTCAGAAGTGACAGATGCACATGCACAGCTTTGATCAGCACCCAAGGCGTGCAAGCGCATGGCCGCCCATAGCTTCGGCTTTATAGCCACAGGAAGTTGTCCCCAAGTGTGGACTACCCAATGGGTGACAATTGTCTAATGTAATTTTATCGGTGCATGTTTTGTTTTTGTGGACGCATCTCTTGGAGCACGGTGAATGCAACGGCTGTTTCTGTACAGACATCCAGCCAAGCGTGGGTCTTGTGCTGCTCCGGTGGGTGTACACGGACCAGATGGAACTGGGGCTGGAAGACACCTTCCTTCTGGACCTCATGAAGACAGCCAAGAGGTTTTCCCTTGGAAGCCTCATGAACAGGTGGGCAGTTTGTGAGCACACACGACCAGCCTCTGCATCCGATCCGAAATGGAGGAAAGCGAGAACTGCAAATATTCTTCCACAGCAAGGATGTTGACTCGAAGCAACTTGAAGCTGGCACAAACTGTGAAAATGACTCGAGGAAACGAAAGGAAAATGTTCATATAGAAGCTTCCTGTCAATACATAGTACTTTAGGTACACTACACAACATAGTCAGTACAGGCATGACATTGGTTCTTTTTCACAATTTGCGCATCACTCTCGGTGTGGCTCGGTCATCTCAGTCGGCCCCATCGTTTGAAATCTCACAAAATTTCAGAAAAATGGATCTACCTGCACCTCGAAATTACAAGAGATAAAATGCACCACTAGACCTTTATCTTCGATTAATAGTTGAGATTGTCGTATGTAGATACCAATGTTTTTTCAGCTATTTTAACAACGAGCCTTATGATTAAAATCACCATGTACTCGTTTGGCTTTTTCTTATTATTACTATTTTTAGGCTTCCTTCAGCTTTTGGTGTCTGCATTTGCCTGCAGATTTTTTCTCTCTAATATTTGTCCTGTAAGAACAAAGATATGCTCATTTCTATGTCCATCTTTTAGTATGTTCTGCATAGGGATCTGTACGACTGTTTGCATGTACTACCTCTAGTAACATTCGTCAAGATTTTATAAAACAGGCTTGCTGTATTAACAGTTAGTTTTAAGTTATTGCATACATTTTACGGGGAAAGGAAGAAGTATGCACTCGTCATTTGAGCAGGCAATAAAAGAACAAACTAACGAAATGTTTTTCACATAGAAAAATGTTTGAACAGCAGTAGAGGCTTTATTACACAATGTTTCGGGAAGAGACTTCCCTTCTTCAAGTGTGCAGAAAATACAGTTGCAAAGCATTTTTAGAGAGACCAAAGGAGAGGAGGAACATTGAAAAAAGCGAAAGAAAAAAGTCAGATATATAATAGTACAAGTAAAAACACTTGAGCATGAAAAAAAAACTACATTCCAACAAAACACACATATATATATATATATATATATATATAAAAAAAAAGTGTTAGTTTTAAGGGGAACACGGTCGCGGCACTCGTTAGCGAAACCAAGAAAATATAACACAGGCACCAGCCTCCGTCACGTTAGAGTCAGAGCTCCAGATCCAGAAAAAACAACATACAGGGGTCAAGTCGAGTGAGCCTAAGCCAAGCCCGAAGTGTGTGTAAACGGACACCAGAAATGTCACACGTGGGTGGCACCGCTCAACAGAATACCGAGAAATACTCCTTAAAATGCCTCCCAGCTCAATCTCCCCCCTCCCCACCCTCAAAAAAAAAAGGGAAGTTAGCGGGCGACGTCCCCACATCCCAGTGTTTCTAGCTCTCCCCTCAAAGAGCTTTAGCTCTCCCCCGCTCTCCTCTGCGATGGGGGAGGTGGTTTGCCTGTAGTATACTAAAAACTAAAAACCTACAACAGCCTATATAAGTTTCCTTTTGAAATGTTCATACCAAGCGGGGTTAGGGTTTTAAATTTAGATATACAAAAGGACTCTTTATTTTTGCGTGTAATATCATTTTTGAAACTGCTTTCCACAATGATAATTTTTAGGTGCGTATGAATGTCGTGGTCGTCGGAGTGAAAGTGTTTAGCGACTGGTGTTTGTCCTTTATTTACAATGTCAGACTTATGGCCATAAAATCGCTCTTTCATAGAATTTTTAGTTTCTCCTATGTATTGCATCTTACACAGCGTGCAGTTAATAATATATATCACGTCAGGGGTTTTGCAGTCGATATGCTGTTTAATATTTACGTAGAAATCTGATGCGTAGCTCGAATTTCGAGCTACGCATCAGATTTCTACGTAAATATTAAACAGCATATCGACTGCAAAACCCCTGACGTGATATATATTATTAACTGCACGCTGTGTAAGATGCAATACATAGGAGAAACTAAAAATTCTATGAAAGAGCGATTTTATGGCCATAAGTCTGACATTGTAAATAAAGGACAAACACCAGTCGCTAAACACTTTAACTCCGACGACCACGACATTCATACGCACCTAAAAATTATCATTGTGGAAAGCAGTTTCAAAAATGATATTACACGCAAAAATAAAGAGTCCTTTTATATATCTAAATTTAAAACCCTAACCCCGCTTGGTATGAACATTTCAAAAGGAAACTTATATAGGCTGTTGTAGGTTTTTAGTTTTTAGTATACTACAGGCAAACCACCTCCCCCATCGCAGAGGAGAGCGGGGGAGAGCTAAAGCTCTTTGAGGGGAGAGCTAGAAACACTGGGATGTGGGGACGTCGCCCGCTAACTTCCCTCTTCTCCTCTTTTTTTTTTTTTTTTTTTGAGGGTGGGGAGGGGGGAGATTGAGCTGGGAGGCGTTTTAAGGAGTATTTCTCGGTATTCTGTTGAGCGGTGCCACCCACGTGTGACATTTCTGGTGTCCGTTTACACACACTTCGGGCTTATTTATGACCTTCGTTTCCTTCGGCGTTATACTGGCTTAGGCTCACTCGACTTGACCCCTGTATGTTGTTGTTTTTTTTGGATCTGGAGCTCTGACTCTAACGTGACGGAGGCCGGTGCCTGTGTTATATTTTCTTGGTTTCGCTAACGAGTGCCGCGACCGTGTTCCCCTTAAAACTAACACTTTTTTTTTTTATATATATTATATGTGTGTTTTGTTGGAATGTAGTTTTTTTTCATGCTCAAGTGTTTTTACTTGTACTATTATATATCTGACTTTTTTCTTTCGCTTTTTTCAATGTTCCTCCTCTCCTTTGGTCTTTCTAAAAACGCTTTGCAACTGTATTTTCTGCACACTTGAAGAAGGGAAGTCTCTTCCCGAAACGTCGTGTAATAAAGCCTCTACTGCTGTTCAAACATTTTTCTACGTTTACGACTTTCTTGGTGAAGACTTGTTCATTAATACAGTTAATTGAAATGTTTTTCACTTGGATCCACTAGGTGCGAAGAGGCCCTGATGTCTTCGGTGAATGTGAAGAACTGTGTGCGCTACTACCAGATGGCAGACGAGATAGGCGCCCGGAACTTGCAGCATCACTGTTCCGAGCTCATCTCCAACCATTGGGTAAGCTTTTCTTGTCCGTCTTGTCTTGGCTGTGCAATGTCGCAACCATTTTATTTCTCAAGCTTTGTAATGGACCGAATTTGCCTCCAGTAAACCTCATTGCTCCTGTTAAGTTTCCCCACCAGTGCAACGCTGCAAGTATTTAAAATCGAGATTGACCAGTACAAGATGGACTGCAAATAAAATGTATCTTTAAAGGGATACTGAACCGAAAATTTAAGCTCTCAAAACAAGGCTAGACGGATAGGCGGGACGCTGCAAAACCCAAAAGCATCATACAGCGATATCTCTAACGGATCGCCGTATTTTTGGAAAAGAAGTGCATGATTAAACACGGCCGACGAGGCTGACGAGACAAGTCACGTCACGATTCTCATTCCCTCTCCTTGCTACGTCCCGTCGAGCTGGTGAACCGAAGCGAGAAGAGAAGCAAGGCCGCTTCCCCTCATTCTCAGATTTTCCAGGGGGACAATGACATCACAACCCTCGCTTGATCGCGGCTTTCTTTTCCAAAAGTACAGCCATCCGTTTGAGATGTTGATGTATGAGTGATGTTGTGGAGTTCGTAGCATCCCGTCCAACGCTTCTGCGGCCTTATTTTGTGAAATCCATATTTCGGTTCAGTATCCCTTTAATGTACCTCAAAGATCGAACATAACAAACCATAATAAAAGGCTTTGCAAGGCACTTTGCTGCGCTTTACCTCACAGGTGCATTTTCTACTGAGTGGTTTCGCCTAATCTTTTTTTTTTCTTTTTTAGTGCTTATGGGCCATCTTTTAAATGCTTGTGCCCATTAAAACAGGACAAAAATGCATGCTTTTACCCAATTTGTTCCTTATTTACTAACTGTTTATAGTCCAGACTACGGGCTTTTATATTAATGAGGTAAAATTGTATGGGGACGGATCGGCTCTCGAAAATTTTGTCTATATAGTGGGGTGTCCATATTAATTAACAGGGTTCATATTAACGAGACGTCACTATAGATCATAACCAAATTTAGACAAGGATTTGAATAAATATGGTACTTCTTTATAGCCATGAAAATCCATGTGAAATAAATTGATGTGCAAAGGTTGATTTCTGTCTCACCTATACAAAAGTGTTATCAGTTTTTACATTTTCCCGGATCATAAGCTTATTATTGCAGTCCCCTGAAAGAATGTATGAATGAGGTTCTGTCATAGTTATAATTAAATCAGAGAAGTCAGAATACTCTTCGTATCGTTGACTTGTTTACTATTCCCAAGTTTCCATAAGCTCGAGAAATGTTTAACTTACATTTCGCCCTCACTGTTGCTGTCAACCTTCTTTCAAACTGGATAGGTTCATCTACCTACCACCTAGGCAAGAGTGGTACTAAGCTGTTTCCCAAATGTGCAAGAGTGTTGGTCTTTTTTTTGTTTTTTTTATGGTCATTTGTTGAATGCTGCGTGACTCTTACAGCCTCTTTGCAGCAAGAATTAGCCTATATTGAACAGAAGATAGTGTGTGAACTTTGTGTAGCAGCATAAATGAACTGGAAGTAGTGATACTTTGTGGTTTCATTGTTTCTAATAAGGTTGTTGTGTTCAGTTTGAAAAGTGTCGTCAGCCCCTGCGCTGCTTCCTCCTTTCAGAATGACTTTGGGAGTGAGGACTTTGCACATATGAGTGCCCCCCTGCTGTACAGCATGTTCAAGGCCAAGACGCGCTACCCGCTCCACACGGCCATCCGTACCAAGCGGGAGGACGTTGTCTTCCTTTACTTGATAGAGTTTGATTCCCAGGTTAGCAGCCTTCACAATCCTTTGAATCCCTTGTTTGATTGGCCATTTGGTTGTTCAGGTTGTTGTTGTACACATTGGTGTACAATATAGCAGCAAGTCCTCATTTGTGAGTTCTACCATACGTGTATTTCCTCAGTTTCATGGCTCAGATGGCACGTTGAGATTATTTTTGCTGCCATTATTTTTGCTGCTGCTTTTGTCAGGGACAACGCCCTAGTTTCCGAGGTCTGTTTCTGCTATCAAATATTGCTGCTCATACTGGAGTTGCAAGTAGTCTGGGCTGTTGTAGTTGAGTTGCGCCGTTCTTCGTACATGCCAATATTTTCTTGGAACTATGTGTAGAGGAGCACAACAAACATCAACAACTGGGCCCCTGTTTGTCTGCCTGTACACAGACAAGGTCAGCTTCATGATTGGACGTGCTAAAACGGTATTTATCGTGATGGGCTTTTAGCTGCTGGGGAATGGAAAGGGTTCGATTTGCACAATGAGCCTGTTATCTAAATAGATAGAATTGCTGATTTTTTTTTCTTCCAATCTTACCTATGTTTGATCATTTTATTGCTATAAATCTAGTGTCAGTATTGCTTGTTTGTTCACAATAATGTGCCAACATATTGACGTTGATTGGAACATTGGTTTCCGAACTTTGTAATGTCAATGTTTTGTTAAATTAGATTAGATAGTATAGTTAGATTTTGGATTTCTTCCTTCGTCGTCATTGTTGTTTCTGAATGTTTCCTTGCAAGAACATCAGTCTTAAAGAATGAAATAACTTTGTTTTCTGATCATGCACGTCCAGTGTTGCTGGCCTGTTAATAGTGACACTGCCAACAATATGACATAGACTGCAATGTCGGTTTCACAGTTTTGTGAGGTGAACATTTCGTTTTACTGTCGTTTTGCGTTTGAAATCGATGTGCGGAAAAACGCAGCTTCCGGGCAAGCTGAACGAGTTGGACGACGGGGGCAGCCTTCCCCTGGACCTAGCGCTGTCCACGCGACAGGAGAGCATTGCCCGCACCCTGCTCAACCACAAGGCGGATGTGAACGCCACCGACTACAAGGGTCACACGTTGCTGCACAAGGCCATAGAGAGAGGTGATGTCCCTGCCACGTTGGCTCATCTACACTCGGGAATTTAGTGTCCGGACGTCCTACAAGCTCCTGCGATTATCAAAAACGTGCCTTGGTTTTGATCCGGGATTGCAACGTGGCACTTTGTCCCACATGGGTTTTGAGAAGACCGTGGCATCTGTGCTTGTCATGTCACGTTTTTCCTGCCTGAGACACGAGAAGGTGATCGACTGCACACACCGTGCAGTCCCTCGATGCCTCCAGCTTGTCTACAGCACGTCCAAGTAGACGAGCGCACAATCTGCCAGTTGCCAGTGTAGATTGCCAAAAACAATGTCTTTTCCAACTTTTTAATCGAACAAGTTTTTTCATTTATATTTTGATCCAAACCATACACCACTTGTCTGCGCCTCCGCATTAAATTTCAGCGGCATGCACCGTAAAACCGGTTTGTTTCGTATTACTTAGCCCTTGCGGCATATGTGGCTACTAATAAGGAATATATGGCTACCAAAAAGGAACGTGTTTATGTTCTCCTTCCATTTAAAGGCGGAAAAAAAGTTTTGATGTATCTTAAAGGACACATGCAAAGGAAAAAAACATTTTTTTTAAACAGTCTAGATAGAAAAAGAATGTTATAAAATAAATTTACAACGAAGAAACAAAAATTTTAGAGCTAAATTTACGGCGCAAAACGATTTTGTAGTTGGCGCTGGCGGGAGCCGCCGCTAGTCACGTGGTAGGCCCGCGCGCCACCGCGCTCCGTCGCCGGCACCGCAAAGTACCCCGCCGCCGCACACTGAGCGTAGTGCGAACGCCGCTTCAACGCGTTTCTGCACGCCGCCGTCGCCGCCGCCGCACAAGTTCGCCTGCTTCGGGGCGCCACCGCCGTTATCTGACCGGCGCACAGGTCTCTCACGTCTGCTTGCGCTTTTTCAGGAGCTTCCTTTGGGCTCTAAAACTTACTTGTTATTCTTTGTTTTTTGTTGCACTTCAAACGAAGATGAATAAGTAAGTTTTCGAGACCATAGAAAGCATCCGAAAGATTGCAAGTACCACGTGACAAATAAGGGCCAGTCACGTGATAAATATGGGCCACTTTTCCGCGGCGCCCGCGGGGGCCAACTGCAAATTCGTATAGCGCCGTGAATATAGCTCTAAAAATTTTGATGTTTCGTTGTAAATTCGTTTTATGACTTCCTTTTCCCAAACAGGCTGTTTAAAAAAAAAGTTTTTTTTCTTTGCATGTGTCCTTTAATCTTACGAGTAAAGTTGGGAGACTGGGATGTTTATTTATGAGCTTTCATGAGTTCGGGGGTTCACTAAATTTAACGGCAGTGCAACGATTTTTGTGGTACTCTTTCACGGTGTTATGCTCATCTCGTGTGAACCAGCCTATAACACATTCTGCGTTTAAACTTTGGAAGATCTCGACTGTCAATTTGGTGTGGTTGGCGCAGGGGACGAGTTTTCCGCGCTGTTCCTGGTGGAGCACAAGGCTTCGGTGGATTTGGCGGTTCCCCTGGAGAAGGAGACGGCCCTGCACATGGTGGCCGGCTTCAAGGCCTCCGAGGGCACACCCCAAGGAATGGACAGGGTTGCCAGCAGCCTGCTTCAGCACGGGGCTGATGTCAACGCCCAAGACGGCAACGGAAAGTGAGCCCACTCTCGCAGTTCTGGGCTTGCTGTTTGTTGTACGGAAAGTTTGAAAATCTTGTCGTTTCTTGTTGTGCATCTTTTAAATGTGTGGCATTTATAGGCCCAGCTCTTAGAGCTGTCGCATAAGAACTTGCGGTGTTCAAATGACGTCGTCAGCGTTCTAAGATGTTCACAGTGACATCATCACATGAACACCGGGATGACATTGTGGTGTTCACATCAGACTGTGACGTCGCTGTGTCACACAATGTGGCGTCACATGACACCATGACTGAGGTCTCAGTGTCGCGTCACATGACCCCATTAAATCGTGTGACACTGGCATCATGTGACACAAGGTCATGTCACGTCACTTGGCAGTGATGTGATTGCTGCGCCAATTGCGCCAAACTGTGCCAAAGGGCTAACCCTTCTACATCCTGCTACATTTTGCCAAAATATGGGTAATTTGCGCCAAGCCTGCGCCAAAGGACCAATTTCGGTCGCCTTTCAAAACCGAAACTAAACTAAAAACGTAATTGAGCATGCCTGAGCTAGGTGGCGCAAGCGGCTGCCCGACACAAAGTACCCCGCATCCATCCGGTCTTGCATGGTTTTGGCCGCCGTCTCGCGCATAGAGTTATTATAATGTACACTAGAGGTTCAACTGGCGCTAGTGTGCTGTTGCAAATTGAAGCAGACAGCAAGCAGTCGGAAATTGACTTCCTGTAATGCATTTCTATGGAAAAAAGCGAGTGAATTTCCGCTCTGCGCTCGATTATAAGAGCTAATATCACGAATAATTCGTACGTACTAGGCAGATTGGAACATTTCCCAGTCACGCAGATTAAATAATTGGTCAGTTACGGCGTTTTCATTTTAAAATCGTGGCATGAAAAACGGTGCTAAAACCGCTTCGTACATGTATTTATGTGCACTGTCGGACACTGTTAGCGCGAACACGGCGTCGGCGCTTTTCCGTGCGAAGGACATGTGGAAAACCGAGAAAGACGGCAAGAACTACGCAGTAACACTGGAGAAGCAACTCCTTGTGCTTGCAGACGATCAAAATAAATTGAAAGTCACGTAATATAGTTCGATTTTTAATAAATAAGTACTGCTTCATTCTTTCTGCTAAGATGCTTGTTCTGGGTTCAAATCATCACCCGCACGCTCCAAATCTTTGCAAATAGAGAGAAGCCAGAGAACAGGTGCCCGCTAAAAACTGCCCGACATAGGAAATAATAAGAAAACACACCTTTCGTAGCCCACATACTTTATTCTTTACGTTTCGAACGTTTTTTTTTTTTTTTTTAACCACTCGTACAGATACACGACGGGGTCATTTTCATATAGTGACAGGACGGGCATGTTAGCAATATATAAGCACCAACGGAATACTGGCGAACTTCGAACATACTCTACATTCCTTTCGATCGTTATTTTGCTTAGAATCGTCGCTCGTTTTTACATACCTGCCATGGAACAGAGGTTTGGGCCTGAAATATAGCGAAGTTTAACATCGTTCAGCGGTAAAGAAAAAATGCTGTAACTAAAGCCATTACACTTTCACAATATTAATAAAGGTACATACTATCCGGTACAACCGAAATAACAAAAGTTATTCATGTTATTTTCCGGCAAAGAGACAAAATTCACGCGCGTTTTCCCATAGGAATACACAGGAAGACTGGAAAAGTAGACTGCATGCTGTCTGCTTCAATTTGCAACCGGAAGTCCCGTAGACACTAGCGCCAGCTGAGCCTCTAGCGTTTATTGTAATAACTCTATGGTCTCGCGTTTCGCGCTTCGTTGTCTCGGGAATCTCGTCTCGCGTCTTTTTTAAACTTTTTCAACCATAGACGCGGTCGTGTGCGGACGCTCCGACGCTAGTGTGCCGGGTGCCAGACATGCCGTCCTGCTGTGAAACAAAACCACGTTTTTGCGCGACGAGAGTTGCTTTGTAAGCTGAAACGCTGGTCGCGCGACGTCGGATGTTGCCGTTCCCACGTCGCTGCAGACATGGTGCTTTCTAAACTTGTTCATCGACATTCCTGTACTTGTTTAAATCATACTCTACTACAAAAATCCCTCTTTAAAGGGATACTACAACGAAATTTCGGCGCCTATCTCTCGCTCTATTCGTGTTCAGTGGAGCGCTATCACATCAGACACTTCAATCTCTTGTGGAAAAGGCACGAAAAGGAATTTCAAAACGAATTACACGATTAGCAAAGAGCACCTGGTGGTTGTCGCTCACGCCTCGTTTGTAATGCCCGTCTAGGAACTTTGACAGGTAGTGACGATAACTGTCTCGCCTCCGGCCACCACGAGAAAAAAGGGGAAGGAGGAGCTCCCCTCCCCCCGAGAATATTTTTTCTGTCTCCCAGAAGTCGCTATTATCCCTCTACAAGATTATAGAAGATTAACCCGTCATTCAAAATTCGTACAAAAGAAGCCGCTTCGGTGGCTGGAACCTTTAGGACATCTTCTCGACATCAGCCTCGCCGAAGCTTTGCTCGTTCCGAGACGAACTACGTCACGATTGCGGGGGATGTCACGTGCTCTCTCTCCGCTGGCTGCTCTCCGAGCGCTTGCCAGAGTGGGCCGTTTACAACCAAAAATACAGCGATCAGGCTCAGAATACAAGCGTGCAATTATTATTGAGGGATATTGTGAATCATATTCAACCTATTTCTGAATACGACGGGTGTTTTTCGAATTTCGTTGAAGTGTCCCTTTAATTCAAAGACTGCTTGTCGAAATAATGATTATCTAGGTTTCTCTCGGTGGGCTTTCTTTCGGGAGGGACCCCGGTACGTGAAAAATTCGCTGCAAAAGAAAGTTTTGTGAAGAGAAATGAGCTAAAGCAAAGAAGGCAATGTCTGCACGCTGAACCCGCACATCGCGCTTGTTTCTCTCGAGTTCAGTCGTTGCACAAAGCGCTCCAAGAAATGTTTGACCTAGGGTGCCTCAAGTTTGACCCTGGCTCGCGATGTCTTGCACCGATGCGCTCAGGTTCTTTTCTCCTGTGTGTTTAGCTTGTACCTCACCTGCCCGTCTGGCAAGTAGGCGCCGCTGGAGTGTTGTTTTGTCGTATGCTGGACAGTTTCATTTTGCATACTATTTTGGGAACCAGTTGGCGACGGAGCGGAGTGGCATTGTTCCGATTTCGATTGAACAGCCGTTGTCTCCGCTCGCTCGACCACTGCAAGCCTGCTGATGTTGCCCTCACGTGCATGTGAACATGACTGCACGACACAGGCACCAGCCGGGACTCTTGCAATTCATTGTTTTACGTTTGCTTACTTTTGACGAAAATCTGGCACGTCGGGAACCAGTAAAATGGTGGCAAGCATTCTTTTCGGAATCGCTCGGCAACGCCTACAACACTGTACACTTGTGGAATGTCTCAGCAGTAAAAACAAAAAAAGCGAGTTCCGTCACAACACAGCACAAAGTACCCTTCGTTTGTCCAGCACTTAAAACAAAACAAAAAAAAAAAACCTAAGAATTTTTGCTTTAAAATCCACTTTTGCTGCTCCGAAACACTGTTTTTAGCTGCTCCAAAAGCCCCGTTTGCTGCTCCAAAGCACTGTTTTGGCTGCTGCAGAGCACTGTTCTGGCTGCTCCAAAGGCCACTTTTGCTGCTCCAAAACACTGTTTTGGCTGCTCCAAGAGCTGCTCCAAAATGGCTTAGGCCAATCACATCACTGACTTGGTCATGAACGTGACGTGACATCATGTCACTGAGGGCCTATAAGTGCGCACCAAATATGTTTTTGTTTTGCCTTTTACATAAAATGAGTCATACCGCTTCCAGTCTATTGTTGCTTGAGATTTTGTTTGACCTACAACTGGGAACAAAGAAGAATGAATCCTAAAGCAGCTAGGTCACCTCACTGTAGACCTCGTCACTGTTTGGGAAATGGGAGAGAAGCTCTGGACCCCACAAAGCTCTCTTATAGTACACCGTTTCACCATAACTTGACAAATGGTGAAGGCTATGGGTGACAAAGCGGCGTCTGACACACTCAAAAGAGGGTCCGTATGTGAGTCCTTCCTTCCCCTTTTCTCCAACTGGTTGGGTTGGTGAAGCAATTCCCCTCTACGCTTGTTGATGTGTGTGTTTTGAGTTTGACCCTGATTCGTTATTATGGACGACTCGCACCATGGAAGGTTTTTCCGGGTAATGGAGGCCTCCATACTAACGAGAAATTACTATATACCAAAAAGAAAAGCAAACTTTTTGTTTCGTGTTGATTAAAAAAAGTGTACCAGTGGCAAGTTGTGTGTGAGATGCCATATGCAGCACTACATCGCAAGTCTGGATCAAGCCTTCGCGTCATAACATTATTTTTTGCTCGTAAACACGTCCCCCTCTTTTTCAGCACCCCTCTGCACCGAAGCATAGAGGCTCAGAATGTGGACGTGTTCCACCTTCTCCTGGAGAGCAAGGGCGTGAACCTGGAGCTGAGAAACAACGACCAGCAGACCCCGCTCGGCTTTGCGCTGCACGCCCGTCCGGGGCCGTACAGCGAGGACAGCTTCGCCGCCCGGCTGGCCGACCGGGGTGCCAGTCTCGACGCCGTGAACAAGATTACAGGTGCGTTTCTCTTGGCCGTGGCTTCCCAGCAACCTTCGTCTCGCCCCAGTTACTAGGCTACGAGCTGGGAAGCCTTGGATGGGGCAGACACTCGCCTCTTGCGTGCCTAGATTAACTCTCTCCTGACCCTGGGAAAAGTAGCAATTTTCAAAGGATTCGTGCAAACACTTTTATTTTTCCTAACTAACTTGCGAATGGGGCAGTGACACATCTAAATATGGCCAATTAGTAATTATTTCAAAAGAAACTGGCATGATGTGGCAAAAAGATGTTAAAATTTTATTTCTTGAAAATACAATATGTGCACGGAAGGCGTATCAAGGCCGAAACTTCTAAAGCTCTGTCATATTAAACGACAAATAAGAAAAATTCTGAATATGCAAAATGTGGCTCACACCCATGGCTATTAATTCTGAAAGTTTGTGTTGTCTAACTGACATTGTCTCTCTTTGGTTCGTGGGAGAGTTAGCCCCCGTAACATGTGTGCTTTTCAACGAAGGAATGCTTATATTGGAGAAACACAAATAGTTCACCTCACATTTCCAGCAGAATGCTCTTTTCGTGTTCAACCTTGGTTTTGTCATAGCCTTGATTGCAGTTCCTTCATATTTAGCATTTTGTTTTGCCTTGTTGGGAACATAAAACGTGCACGCCAGCTCAGGACAGCATTGAAAATTGTAGTGATGCTTACCGACAAACATCTGTTAAGTGACGCCTATAACATAATTTAAAGTGTGCCCAGAGCTCTCGAGGTCTAACAAATTTGCCACAATATAGCTGAATTATGTAAATAATGCCATTTTTGTTGCAAAGACTGATGCATGCAGTTAGTCATGTTAGACAAGTGCAACCACCGCTCCCGGGACTATTTTTGACAGTCCGCCAGCTTGTGATAAACCTCGAACCTACGTTGAAACCGAAACTAGAGTTCTTCAGCTATCCACAAGATTGTGGACCATAATACTCCGCACTAAATTTCATTTCTTGACGGTGCTTGGAATCCATCGATCACAGGTGATCGATGACTTCTGGGCACAGTCAGGAAAGAGTTAACATAATAAACAACTTCATTTTCGCAAGCGCAATGTTTTGTGAATTTTGCGAAGTGTGGATTCTGGGACTTTTTCGTGGGCACAAACTTTCGCAATTGGTAGTGGTATGCTATGCATTAGTTACCGTGGGGTGATCTATTCACGCGATAAATTTTTCGCGCGTCTATTTCCAACGGTAAATCAAGGGGCATCTTATTATCTCCAACGGTAAATCAAGTCAGATGCATTGGGTGGAAGTTATCAAGGGGCATCTTCGTTGTCTAAGTAATAACGATGCGGGGACAAATACAATAAAAAATTGACCGCATCTCCACGTGGTGAATGATGTTGCTTGGGGCGAAGCTCTGGTGGTGCTTGTCTGCGTAGACGCCGAGCCGCAGCATGCCGAGCCTTTTCATTCATGTCAGTAGGAGAATGTGTGGTTTTCTTCTTTTTCTTTTTTTAAGCAGACAGATGGGATGGCATCTCAGAACCCTCTGCTCTTTTTTTTTTCTTCTTTTTCTTTGAGCCTTTTCATTCATGTCAGTAGGAGAATGTGTGGTTTTCTTGGGGGATCGGTGGCCGAGTGGGCTAGCGCACACCAGCTCGGAGCACGTGGAGCGAAAGCTCGCGCTGCAGAACCCAGGGATCCTGGGTTCAATCCCCACCCCTGCCCGTTTCGATCTGGATGAGCATCGTACCGGCGTGCGGTCGTGTATCACTACTGCGTGGTGCACGTTAAAGACCCCAGGCTAGCGGTTGTACCGCACTGGCTAAATTGCTTATCTACAGTGGGTAACAATGTCGCCATGTTCTGGCAGACTAAACTCCTGCTGTATAAACAACTAACGACTAATTTGTTTTGTTTTTTTTGGTTTTCTTCTTTTTCTTTTTTTAAGCAGACAGATGGGATGGCATCTCAGAACCCCCTACTCTTTTTTTTCTTCTTTTTCTTTTTTCATAACTTTTTTCATCTTTTTTTTTTCCAATTTTTTTTTTGCCCTACACGAGCACGTGCTCACGTGCTCGTGAGCACGTGATCTCACGAGCAGAAGCACGAGCACCCGACGCCGGCCTAGGGCGGACGGACATACGGACATGGCTAACCCCTAAGGAGCTTCGCCCCTAAAAAAGAAATGGAGAAAATGGCGACGCAGAAAGCTCGAGATCATCGCACTATTGTGGCGGCAAAGTATGGATATGGGCTACCATTGACCGTGCTCTTACCATTTGGGTTTTGGTTTACCGTCTTTTGCGTGATTTGCAGGAGACACTCAGCTCCACCTAGTGGCCCGCGCCGGCAACGAAGACGGTGGAATCTTCCTGGCCAACCGCGGAGCCCAAACTAATCACAGCAATAACAAGGTGGGCGATTGCAATGTGCAACCCACACTCCTAATGGCGGCACCCCGGTGCACGTCCCATTTGGACCCAGTGTCGAGCACGTCTGTTGCAGATTATCTTTCGAAGTTGCAACCAGTAAATCTTACTATGCAACACCTTGGGTATGCGAAAGCAGCGAGTGGTGCGGAGCATACACTGCAACATAAGGCTGCATTCTCCGGTCATGTGCCCAGATAGCCTTCTTTAACAGTTAGCCAAGTCTTAAATGCGTCGCTTCACATCTGCAAACGTTGCGTTCGCGTCGTTACACTTTGTTTAACAAATCGTCTACTCTCGCCTAGATAACAAGGTCATAGTACTTGATTCTTGATGTCGTCCACCGGAAGCGAGCGCGGTGCACATATGGAGTATGCGTGCCGCATCGGCATTCGGCTGAAACTCGCGCTCGATCGGTGAGGTCATGAGTCTCAACTGAACGTCGAGGCAAGTTTAGTCTGTGCCACCGGGTTCGCTTTGACTCGTTTGCCCAACAGACTTTCGTGCTCCAATCGCACAAGGCAGTTTGAGATGCGAGGTAACACACAAAGTGCTCGGCCTTTGTGTGCCTTTCGGTGGCCGAGCGTGTTAACGAACCGTGGCTCGGAGCACGTCATTAACAGCCCCGCCCGTTCGATTTGGACGAACGTCGTACCAGCGTGCGGTCGTGTACCGCTACTGCGTGATGCACGTTAAAAACCCCAAGCTAGCGGTGGTACGTACAGCACTGGCTAAATTTGTTGTCTACGGCTAAAATCAGGGTCGCCATACCTCTTACACTGTCCAAGCACAAACATTTAATTTGCTCCTTTTTTCTTTGTCTTTTTGCGCAGGGAGAGGGAGCGCTGCACGTGGCCTGTCAGGCCGGACTGGCGAAGCTGGTCCGCACCCTGCTGGACCGGGGCGCAGATCCCAACAGACAGACCCTGGGTTCCGCGGCGGACGACGAGGAGGCACGCTACCTGCAGACGCCCCTCCACCTCGCCGTGCTCCACAAGCATGCCGGTGCAGTCCGTAGCATCCTAGAGTACAAAGGTCAGAGGACATGCCGGAGCCTCAACGCCTTGCTTTTGGCACGCGACTCTTTCAACCTAGGGAAAAAATATCTGTCGAGGCAAAATGTGAGGTTTATGAGAGGTGACGGAGTTTGTTCATGGAGTTGGACCTTGGGAGACTCGAGTTGTCTAGGTTAGGAGATGCAGTGTCATCTGTATTTCGCCGATATGGTCATTAAGGTCCCTGAAGCTGTCTATCATATTTACTGTATTAATGGTGTACCGTTAATGAACAAAACCTGTACTTTTCGGCAGTGCGCATGGATGGCCGATGAATGTGTGCTTAAAGAGCTAAGCTAAGGATGGAAGCCCACAAATAATGAATGTTATGCCTGCCTCCTTACTCACTAAGCTTCTTGCTTAGAGTGAAATGATTGGCTATTAGTATGCTGCGCAGGAAAGCAGACATCTAGGTCTTTTCTTTGTAAAGCCTGCAAGTATTATTTACCGTATTTACCCGATTCTAACGCGCCCCCGAATCTAACGCGCACCCGTTTTTTCAGGCCAACAAACCAGAAAAACTTTCACCTCCGATTGTAACGCGCACGGAAGTTCGTGATCAAGAACAACGAATGCGAGAGAAACAGGCGATTTATTTACCGAAGTAGTCACTCATCTCACTCCTCGTCGCTCTCCGCTGATCACAACATGTCGCCCTCGGTGCCGTCAAGCGCGTTCGCTATGCCACACTTCTTAAACGAGCGTTCAACCATGGCCGAAGGGATCGTGGCCCGCGCCTCGCGCGCCCATCCCGCGAGCGTTTCGAGAGGCGCACGCTTCAGCCGACCGCTCGTCGTGAACGAGTGGGAGCCGCTCGTCAGCCACTCGTACAGCACACGAACGCGATCTTTCACGGACGCGATCATTGCGCGCAAGTAAGCGCGCAAGTGGGACGACTTGCGTGAACGCAGAAGGAACAAAGAAGGAAAAAACTGGCTGCTAAAAGCAGCTAAAAGCACGGACGGCACGGAGGAAAGGTGGCAAAAAGCTACGGCGCCATCTTGAGATGGTGATGGCAATGGGTGGAACGAAATTTCCGCTGTTTTGACAGTTTCGGTTTCGTGTCCGATTCTAACGCGCATGCGATTTTTTGGCCTATTTTTCCGGAAAAAATGTGCGCGTTAGAATCGGGTAATTACGGTAAGTAAATATGCTCTGGGGTTGGTTTTTTGCTAAATTCTGCCCAGCTTTAGTGCAATAACCAAATTCAGGAGTCGGAAGGCCACTCCTATACTCTCTTTGACCGTAAGTTGGAGCGCAAGGATAGAAGACGTGCAAAGGTACAAACGTGAACACACATACTAAAAATGCAAGGTCTCATTGACTGTGCTCGATTTGTTTAGCTGACGACCACATATGTACAGAAAGGTGACGAACGCCGTGATGTTGTGGTTTTGGCAGTGCTTGAAAATGCATCGGATTTCTTTTTGTTCTGCTCTTGGTCCCCCTCAGCATTCGCACAGCAATCCCCGGCCAACCCGTCCCTGCCCAACCTGAACCTGAAGAACTCGAGGGATGAGACGGCCTTGAGCCTGGCCCTGGAGCTGGGCCTGCACGACGTGGCCCGGGAGCTGCT
This sequence comes from Ixodes persulcatus, assembly GCA_013358835.2. Taxonomy (NCBI): domain Eukaryota; kingdom Metazoa; phylum Arthropoda; class Arachnida; order Ixodida; family Ixodidae; genus Ixodes; species Ixodes persulcatus. The sequence goes on from JABSTQ010011583.1 coordinate 194,501, forward strand.
GAATGCGGGAGCCAGCCTAGACGTGGCGGACGCCGAGGGGCTCTCTCTGCTCCACCGGGCCATCCTGCACCAGGACACCTCGGGCGCTCTCTTCCTGCTCGACCAGGGGGCAGACTTTAACCTGTGCACCCGCGACGGGGAGACGCCCTTGCAGCTGGCCATCCGCAGGCAAGCCGACAGATGGCCAGCCATGTAGCCCCTATGGGCCATGTTGAGCAATTTAGCCCATACATGGCTCATGTGACCTTGAAGTCAGTGTGTCGCATGATCTTGCAAATTGACTTTGATGTCGCTATGTGTTATTATGTCGTATCACCATTACGTCATGTGGCTGACACCACATGACACCGTGATGTCATGCGACTGATGTCACACTGTCTCGGACGTCACAAACACAGCGTATGCCCAGCTCATTCACGACACATTTCGCACAGTTAATCAGATACAATCGAGAAATTTTCTTTGCAGCACGGCAGAAAGACTGCTGCTGTGACAGCACAGCCGCTGGTGTAGCTTTGCCATGATGCGTCCTGTGGCTTGGAGAAAAATAATGGTGCCTGAAGCTACACTTGTGGCATTGTTTCTAAAATTATTCTAAGTTAGTAACGACTGTTCTAATTAGCCGATTCACACGACGGACCGAATTGGGAGTTTCGTCCGCAGACCGTGTACCATGTGACCGTCACGTCACCGATTCCTGCAATCCACACCTCGTCCACAGACACGCGGACTGATAAAGTCTAGCGCCTTTTCACTCGCGGATTTTTGGCAGGTGGTTAACTTAAAAAAGTGTTTCGTCTGGCAACAATACTGTGTTTTTTTGTTTTCTTTGAATTTTATTTGGACGAATCAAACAAAAATGGTGCATCGTTGTGTTTCGCATGTTCGCTTGGTTCGTCTTGTCGCGCGATCCTTGGTTGCACGCGTAAAAGAAATTGCAGAAACTTTGCCCGGATGACACGACGCAGGTTCCGGTACTTTCTCCTCCGGTCCCGTGTTAAGAAGCTTCTGTCAAAACTCGTCTAGCACGTCACGGTAATTCTTGCACGTCCAGTCAGCCTTTCGCCGAGCAGGAGATTTCTTTTGGCTGTAGTGTACTTAAGTGTTAGGTACTAGTGTGGTGTGCGTGAAGCCATCTCCAAACGCCTCTCCGCAAGCCTAGGACTTCGTCGCTTCTACGCCAAAGCCTTCTCGAGCAGGACCATGCCTGTGTCACTGTCATGCCTTGGGTTAGTAAAGTTAGTGGCACTTTGCGCAAAGCCTGTTACAGTGGTCTGTCTCGCCCTGTACAACGCAGCGGCATACGATTCTCTATCGCGGTAGCAAATGTCGATTTCTCTCTCGGACAATGCTGCTATGGTGCTATGTTGGAGTTTCGCGGCACTGTGGGTTGGTGAACAGGTTCGGTCCGTCCTCGCTGGCGTCTGCTCGTTGTCTCCTTCGTGTGGATGCACTTGGGAGACGGACAAACCGCGGACATGTCATCACGTGATCAATTCGTCTGCGGATCAGTCCGTCGTGTGAATCGGCCAAATGGTGCCGTTCTATTTGAAGGTGCATTTGAATTTTAGTGTATTCGAATGTTGAGTATGATGCCATTCCAGTAATCTTGCGTGTCTAGTTCTTACGACACGGTTGTCGAGAGCAGGGCATTACTGTAATGTGCAGGCACTTGCCGGCCGTGGTGAAGGCCCTGTGCGAGCGCGGTGCGGACATGAGCGTTGAAGAGGGCAGCTGCCGAAGCGCACTCTGGCTCGCTCTCGAAGGCGGTCAGGAGGACGTCGCCTCCGTGCTGGTGAGGGCTTTTGGAACACTGGGGGTCCAACTATCGAAGAAAGTGAAGGAGTAATTTCATGGATTTCGGCCGTTTTGGGTCCCACATTGGGCACCAATATGGAACCCGAAATGACCACTGCCAACTTTGGGTGCCCAGGCTCGAACTGAATTAGTTGTGCCCCGCCTTTCGCACACCCCATAAACCATCTTTATTCTCTCCCTCCGTTCCCCACGGTGCCCATTTTTCGGGGGGTTCAAGTGATTGCTGGACTGTTATTGTTTTATAATTAACTTAAACAAAAATCATTAAATTCGGTTGTTCTTTCATGCCCCGACACTGTGACTGCAATGTTAACTTACCTGTACTGTTGCATAGTAAGATCATTTGCCCTGCAAATGCAGCAGTGTTTTTTTGAGAGTGTTTCATCTCAGAAAAGCTTTGTGGTCACTCGATGGCAGGGCAATGGAGCTCTCCTTACGAGGGTGAGTGTCTTCTTGCTGATCTCCGACCCTCGGTTATTGCCATAATTAGTCAATATATGTTAACCCTTTGCGATCACAGGTCGGGCGTGGCCCGACATCGGAGAAATGCATTTCCGGTCGGTTGTCGAACGTCGCCCGACACACGACTCCTGCTCTCATTTAAACTTACTCCTCCATTCTTTTTACCTGGATTTGCGGCGCCATCTTTCAGGACATTTCTTTAGCTCTTCGTCCTTTTTATAGTTTGAGTTTTTTTTATGTAGAAGGCAGTAGCGCTCGTGAGCAGTGGAGGTGCGGGTGCCGGGTCGCTTTGAATTTCGCTGGTTGGAAAAAGCATGGCGGCATTTGCACCGCGCTCCTTTTATGGGAACTTGTCGCGCGATTCTGTGGAGAGTGATGACAATTTCAGTGAAGAGGACAATTATGTGCCTCCATCAGACGACGATGAGATATTCTCTGCTGACTGCAGTGACAGTAGCGACGAAGAAGTGACTGCACGAGACAACATTGGACCCTCTGTCATCTGGTGCAGGGGAGGGGAGGGGAGGGGAGGGCAGGGGAGGGGCATATTAACTCCCCCCATGTTCCAATGCCACTGGCATGTGGCGACTGGGAAAAAAAAAGATAATGTTGCTGAGAACAAAAACCAGTCAAGTTGCTTTTTTATCGCTTCGTGCTTCGGCACCTCAGGTTGGCCTTTCCCATGCCGTTTGCACAAGTTGCATAGCATGCAGCATGCACCAGGATCATTGGTTTTGGTTCAGCATTCAAACTTGGGTGTCGGGCAGTCGGGAGCGACCATTGACAAAAGTGCCGGGGCCGGCAAATTAAAAGTTGATCATATCACAGTACACTTGTACTAGTATGGCAACTGACCTTCTACAGGGAGCGAATTTCAGTCAACAAATTTGGGCTTCTTTGACCACACCCAAATAGACCACAGTATACATACATACACCAAGCATTTGAAAAGAATTGTTTTCCGTCTTATAGTTTTTAATCTCAAGAAATGCTGTCTCGGTTAATATTTTTCTCAACTACGAGTTGCCAAAAAACATGTCGCTGGGACTCTGATGTATTTAAATGTGTAGGATGCCTACAACCGTTTGTGCATGGATTGCAGGTCCAGTACGGCTGCGACACTGACTGCTGGTCGGAAGGACCTGGTGGCTGCTCCCAGACGCTGCTGCACAGGGCCATCGACGAGAACAATGACTCGGTTGCCCAGTTCCTCATACGCAGGTGCCTATCTCCATTTCAGTGCCATTACATGTGAACATCCCAAAGTTGGGGGTCCACTGGGCTTTGCTAAAAGTAAAAAAGTAAGCTGTCAGTTTGTTTTCTTTTAAAACGGGTTCCCAAATTTTGCGGTCTCGAGGAACCGCTTTATCTCTCGATTGACTGTCGAGGAACCTGCCCAGTCTCGAACCTGCCAAGTCTCGGCACTGGTGCCGTAAAACTGCGTAGAAGCCTATATACCCGGTAAACATTTGTGCACCCACCAGGGGGTGTTTGGCCGAGGGATGGCCGAGGTCTTCAAAAATAATTCTCAACTCGAAGAACGCTTCACCTAGGGAAAGGAATTTGAGGACTCGGGGAGCCCGTGGACGTACTCTGGGAACCCCCAGGGTTCCTGGGAACCTAGCTTGAGAACCCGTGTTCTAGAAATAGCTGGAGAATCTCTCGACTTGTGCAAAATCGAGTTGTTGCCTGCGTGCCGCACAGCGGATGCGACTTGAACAGCCCCCGGCGGCCGGGCCCCCACGGGGAAGGGGACGAGGAGGCGTACGACGGACAGACACCCCTGCACCTCTCCTGCGCCTGGAGTCTCGAGTCTGTGGTGCAGACCCTCATCGAGCACAACGCGAATGTCAATGCCCAGGTGAGCCGTTTGTGTTTGCAGATGTTTGGTTCTTTATGAAAACACATTCTTAACTCTATGACGAGTTGCCTTTTGTGTCCCCAGTGTTTAAGAAAAATGCTCGAAGGCAGTGAGTAACGTTGAAAGGTAGTGTCTTGGAACAGTCTCAAACTCAGGCTTAGAATGTCTGCAGCAGGATCAATCTGGCTCTAGCTCCCCGGACAACATGACTTGCCGAATCGTGGCCGCAACTTTGTCGTAAGGACTGTGGTGACAGTCACGCATGCCTGATGGTGTGCTTCCAGCTTGAAAAGAAACTCGGTGCCATTTAATAGAGCCCAGGTCGTTGCGCTATGTGCTTTTTGTCAGCTGCTTTTGTCATCAGTTTGCAAAAACCAGATGTGAAAGGAGTTCAAAATTACCTAATGATTTGTGATCTTATCTAGACGAGACAAGGTACACAAGAAGAAAAGAAATGCACAGGTATCACCATCTCTAACGCTGGCACAAGCTTATTTACCGAAAAGTAGTAAAATGTGTCAAACTAAACTTGAAGCTCCGTATAATTAGAAACTGTGTCTGTCCCAATTTTTCAGTTAATTCTTTTTTTTGTCTGAGCATGACTGTGGCTGTCTTGCACAATCATTTCTCCTAATGCCGACTACGCATCCAGGACTCCGAGGGAAAGACCCCCCTACACGTGGCCATCACCAACCAGAATTCGGTGATAATCTCGCTGCTGCTGGGACACCCCTCCATGAACCTGAGCCTGAGGGACAAGCAGGGGCTGACCCCCTTTGCGGTGGCCATGACCACACGCAACAACCGGGCTGCAGAAACCATCATTGCCAGGGAGCCCACTGCAGCCGAACAGGCGAGTCCAGTGCATCGCAGTTGTCCGAGGAATAGTCTGGACATATCGATTATATATGCGGTATAAATCCTTAGGTACGGAGGACATATGTGAATGGACTTTCATTACTCTGCCCAAATTGCACTGGTAACTTTGTTGTCCTCCCACTAGCTCAGCATACCATATCGTCCTATATGCCTCGGCACAACTGTGTGAACTTTTCCCAAGCCGTCCCAAGTTCTTAGAGAGCCCTCGGAGATCATCATAATGTCGCACCAAAGTTGAAACCTGGTCATTTTTATGCTTTTTGTTATCCGCTTCCTTTCTTCTTTTAATTCCCTCCTTCCTTATCCTTACCACAGAGCGGCCAACCCAGAAAAATATGCCGAGCTAACCTGGTTCTATATGTCGCTTTCTTTTTATTCTTGTAACTTTCCTGTTTTCCTGCTCTGTCTCTCGTTCTCTTACTCCTCCTCGTCATTTGCTGCACCACTCTTGTCAGCGTTTTGGGTTAGTCTGACTTCTAGGGGTGTGCGAATATTGAAATTTTCGAATACGAATCGAATACGAATAAGACAAAAAACGGGCTTTGAATATCGAATCAAATATCGAATATGTGTCCAGTAATAAAAAATTGCAAAACAAGAGGTAGCAGCAGGTTTTATTGCCTTTTTAAAATAAATCAATGCAGCTGCATTTTACTGGGCTGCAGCAGGCTAAAGATACTACTATTAATGCACTCATTACAAATTATCATGTAGGAAAATTAACTGTTCAACGTAGAAAGACCCTTTCACGGGAAATCTGCGAAATTTCACTAAAGTTCGAAGTTTGACTTATGGATATTGTTGCCCGGCTGCTACTCGAATATTTCAACTTTTAGGAAACGAATAATTTAGAAAGTACTTTATTTTATATTTCATAAAATGGTTACCAATGTTTACACCATATAAAAGTTAAGATACGCACTTTTAATGCTTTCATTAGTTATTAATGTGAACCAGTGATGCCAATAAACCCAACAAATATTGCTTTTTTCCTCTGTTTGTTTTCATTTTAGCATGCACACGAAAATGCGTGAAAATGCATTTTCATAGCATTTTCACGCATGCACACGAAAGTCGAACTTCAGTCCAACCTTTGTCCAACATCACATTGAAGGTTCGAAAAAGTCGAACTTGGTCGAACTCAAACCTGGGCAGGTTCGCGACATCCCTAGTTTTGACTGCGCGGGAGTGGCAGGAGTTGTGGTCAATGGCGATGCAATGTTCTGCTCGCACCTAGATTTTGTTTTTCAAACATTTATATTAGATAACACTCTGGAGATTTATTTTATATTGATATTTCACTCTCGAGGTTTATTTTATTGTATCAACTTATAGAACACGCAATTACCGTATTTACTCGCACAATGAACGCACTCGCGTAATAAACGCACCCCCCAAGTCGACCCTCAAAATTTGGACTTTTTTTTTTTACTCGCGTATTAAACGCACCCCCAACTCGGACGTCAAAATTTTGACCCCCTCCCCCCACGCGCGCGAAATGAAGGCACTTTTCTATCCTGGTGCAGCGAGGTCGCGAATGCATGGGCGAACAAAGCGCCTTGCAAAAGGCGTTAAAAAAAATAAAAAAAGATCCAACGGAAGCAAGAGAAAAAAACATGGAGAGGAGCTTTTTTTTCTTTTTTTTTTTGCACAGCGCAGTTTGGACTTTGGGTCGCGCGCCGCACGCAAGGAGATAAGAAAGACAAGCGAAGAAGCCCTCGCTTAAACAAAGCGCGCATAATGAAGGCATCCTGCCCTCGCCCCCTCCTCGCACTTTGGAAAGAGAAGCGAGAAGCCCTCGAAGTGAACGCACTTTTCTATCCTGGTGAGCGAGGGCGCGAATGCATGGGCGTGGCAGTGTTGCCAGACGGAGGAAAAAAAAGTCAGCAGATTGATCCCCAAAAAGTCAGTAGATTTGCACAAAAATCAGTAGATTCTACGAAATCTGTGTTTTGCCATGTTTTGCTATTTCCATTAAACCACACTTCGAAGAAACAGTATAGAGTAACAAACAACATGGTAATAAACACAAATAAAAACGAAAAAAACAAAAAAACAAGACCAGTTCTCGAGTAATACTTTATGGAAGACAAATTAAAATGGCACCGTAAATATATATATATATTTTTTTTTATCAGCATTGACTAGTGTTGCGATTTCAAGGATTATTCTTTGAAGTCGAGACTGAGCCACTTTTGGGATCTACAGACGAGGGCGACAGTGTGACATCCACCTGATCCACCTGTCGTTATTATTGAAACGAAATCAAAACAAGCCATTCCGGCAAGTGCGTGCGTACATGTCCAATGGAAGTCCTCTGCAAGCTGCCATCTTTCCTTACTGGGCTGTGGAAGGTTTTTGATGCAACGCTGTCGGCGCAGAGCACTGTTGAGGCTACACGTCGTCTGCTAAGGGCTTATTTCTTTTTCGCCTGACTCAAAGTTTGCGTTGAAACGTGGACAAACTTAATTCGTTAGCTTTTTAAGCCACCGAGGAATAACATTATATAATTTTCTTGCCAGAGCCTGCCAACTAAAAGTAAAGAACTGAAATTTGGATGTCGATCCCATGCATTCCGCCGGGCGAATGAATGAAAATGGCGGCGCTCTCAGCTGGGAGCAGCGGAGAGTTCCCGCGCATGCGCTCACGCCTCTTGCTCTGCAGCGCATGCTGATTGGCTCACTTCAGAGAGGGACGTTACGGTGTCGAGATCATAGACTGGCCAAACTTTCCCCATGTATGGCTTTGGCCCGGATGTCACCGTCAAACCTGCTCTGGGTGAATAGAGATGAATACACGGCAAAGTCACTCGAATAAGACGGGCTTCTGGGCCATCTAGCCAGTGCTTCGTTTTTAATTCTGGGAGAATATGAGTTTCCTTTCATGGGCGACCGTGGGAACTGAAGGGGCCAAATAATAAATTTTAATATGTTTACTAAAAAAAAGTCAGTAGATTTTCTGGTTTTTTCAGTGAATCAGTAGACCCGGAACGAAATCAGTAGATCTACTGATAATTCAGTAGACCTGGCAACACTGGGGCGTGGGCAAACGAAAGAGCTCGCGAAAAACGGCAAAAAGAAAAAAAAAAACAACCCACGGAACAAAGAGAAAAGAAAAAACATAAAGAGGAGCTTTTTTTCCTTTTGTTTTTTTTTGTTTTTTTTGCACAGCGCAGTTTGGTCCCCGGGGCCGCGCGCCGCGCGCAAGGAGATAAGAAAGAAAAGAGGAGAAGCGTAGGCAAACAAAACAACTTGCGAAAAGCGGGGGAAAAAACAAACACGGAAGCAAGAAAAAAGAACACAGAGAGGAGCATTTTTTTATTTTATTTTTGCGCATCTCAGTTTGGTTTTGGAGTCGCGCGCTGCGCGCAAAGAATAAGAAGTTAACTCGATTTTTCCGGGTTAAAAGGTCCGTTCATTATGCGAGTAAATACGGACGCAAAAATTTTACTTCGCGTAATGAACGCCCCCCCCCAACTTTGCATCGATTTTTCAGAAAAAAAAGTGCGTTCATTCTGCGAGTAAATACGGTAAATCACATATTGCTATAAAAGTGCCACACAACAAAGGGCTTGGTGAGAAAGAAACCGAAACTGATCCTGTCTTGCTGCCATCGGACAGATAGAAACGGAGCAGACTGATAACTCACGCATCACACGCCTTTCTCAGTGAATAAACATATTCATAGGGGGATGCGTGGCAGGCAGATTATTCGTTACTTGCTCGAATATCCGCAGTTTGTGCGAATATTCACCGTTTTTCTCGAATATTCGACTTTAGACGAATATTCGGGAACTTCCGAATATGCAATTTTCGAATTGATTACGTTTCGAATAGCGAAAATATTCGATTCATACTCGAAATTTCGAATATTCGCACACCCCTACTGACTTCGCTAACTTTGTAATGTTTTGGCGACTGTCCTGAAACATTGATGTCAGTTCTCCTTCTGACAGCAAGTCTATTGTTTCACTTTCCACGTTTCCCGTCCTTTTTTTCCTTTACAGTACGACAACAGGGGCCGCAACTTTCTGCACGTGGCCATCCAGAAGAGCGACATCGAAAGCGTGCTCTTCCTGCTCAGCATCCACGTGAACATCCACTCACGCACCCAGGACTCTTCCCAGCTGACTCCCCTACACCTGGCCGTCGAGGCAGGCTCCGAGATCATCGTCCGTAATCTGGTAATAATATGGATAATCGTAATAGCACCTAAACTTTATTTGCAAAGGAATGTTACCCTGAATGGCTTGCAGGGCTAGAACACAAAAGCTAGGGTCCTCACACTAGTTCCTTCCCTCTCCTTATTATCCTGCAGCCATCTTGGGATTGTTTCCAAATTTGGATGGAGACTGGTCTAAATACAATATAACATGTTCAAACTGAGAAAATTGTATTTGGCTTATGGTCTACATTGCTACTGCTATTAGACCCTATAAATTCATTAATTTGTGGATAGTAAAAGAAATTGCTCAAGCATTAAGGATTTTTTTCACCCTCACTATTGCGTGATGCATATGAAAGACCCCAGGCCCAGATTACCCATCTGCAGCAAGACACAAGTTGCCTCAGTTTAAAGGCTGTCTAATTTGCCATTCCCCACCCTACAGCCCAACATTTTTGTGGAAAAAAAACAACGAAAAACAACAATAATTACTTGTGGTAACAAAATCAACGGGACAGCAAAAAATTTTGGTATAAACAGTTACTATTCGATAGAAGCGATGAAGCCAAAAAAAGAAACCAGCACCAGCAGCCTTGAACGTGAATGGGAACCCTGCAGAACACTCTGACTGGATATATAATCAAACTAACCTTGGATATGAACAACCAGCAGCAGCTTTACCGAGTAAAAAAATAATTAAGTGGAGTTTGCCAATAATTTCATCCGGGCAACAGTTCTCTTCGAACTGCTCCAGGCATCGCAAGAACACGGTCACCGCCGCTGCACTTCACTTTGTTTCGAAGCAGCCATAGAATGTTTCGTGTCTCCGCAGTTGTCGGCGTTTCCCCGAGGTGCCTCTCCGACGTCGCTTCGTGTTTACCCTGGCCGCACGCAAGGTCTATGATCACAGCATCCATGGCAGGAGCAACAATGGGAACGTCCGCATCGACATGCGCGAACAAATCAAAGTTTTCCTTGGTGGCTTCGCCAACATGTTTTCACACACTTCTGTAGAGATCGTTGCAGCTCTGGGAATCGTGCACTGGCTCGGCAAGCATACTTGCGAGAGAAAATCCGACATGCGCAAAACAGTTGGCGATTTTTCATCTTCGGGTTGTGGGTGCGCTTTCTTTTGTATGAGAAACTTCTTGAACCCGTCAAGTATGCCTTGCTTGTTCCGCAAAATGGTGGACAGTGTCAAATAGCCCATGCCGGAATGTCGAATCCTTTGGCGATTTCGGACTTGAACCAGCCACTTTTCTCAACCTCGCAGATCTATGCAACTTTGGGTATACACTCCCTATCTCCCATACGACGCACGTGTGCAGGTACGCTATGTACGCCCGCAAGCGTGCCCGTGCAGGCATGCGCGTTGGGGGCCCCCCGGAGGGATGATATCCTCCGGGATCTATCGGCTTCATCGCTCCGTTGACCCGATTCCAACAGGAGTCGGGCAGTGCCGGTTGCGGGTGCCGTGAGTAGCGTCGGAATGTAGACTCTGCTCCCCCTGCTCTTCTAGCATTGGCGCATTGGGATCGGAAGCGGCGCTCTGCACGCTCTGCCCTCCTCACCCGTTTCCTCCATTTTTTTGTTTGCCATTTTCTCAGTTTACATTGCCTCGGTGGAGAACGGAGAGGGAATGCAAGGGTCTCCGTGCGCCTCCGTGTAGGCTTGCGGGCTTTCAGCACTGCGGCCTTCGTAATAAGCATGGTCGGCCGCCGATACACTTAAAATAATCCGATTAAATATGCGTGCATTTTGGTCTGGACCACGTTGAACTTTGATAAAAGTTATTTTGTTGTAACGAGGAATTACTGTATATATATATATATATATATATGCTATTTACTTGTTTCCGTTAATGGACTGTTTTCACCAGACACCAAAGGAAATGATGCATTCATATTACACGTTATAATTTCTTTGGTTCGTCAAGACTGAAGCGTCACTTGCTATGTTTATTTTTTGTTTTGCTAGATCCTGGCTGGCGCCAACGTGAACGACCTCACGCTGCAGAAGCAGACTGCATTGCACCTGGCAGCAGCCAAGGACCACAGTGCCATCTGCACTGTGCTGCTGGAGAACCACGTCGGTTTTGATCTGGTCGACGGTAACATCAACAACGGTGAATACTGGTTGCCCTTCCGTGATCAAATATTCACGGTTCATTGTATGCCCATGTACCTTGTATTTTGCTCTTCATTTATTTTAAATTTATTAGCATTCGTATGGACAGGATTGGTTTTGTGAGGCTGCAGCGTGGTTCCCGCTGCACTCTTTCTCTCCGTTCGTTCGCTCGTTATGTACACTTTCTCTCTTACAAGAGGGAAAAAGTCTTCTCGCACGCTTCCAATGACGCGCCGCGGGAGTGGGAGAAAAAGCGATCGAGCGGCCGTGGCACAACGTACGCGATGGTGTAGAACTAAGGCGCAGCGATGACGCCATTTGTTCGAAACTGCCAACATCTCAGTTGGAAAGATTGGATCTTCGAAGACAACAGTATGCACACCGTAGACTGCGATCGAGGCAAGCTGTGGCTGCTGCATCAGGAATTGCCGATGCCCTGAAGAACAGACTGTCTCTCCGAACACAACCGTATGCGGACCATTGCGAGGTTAAAATTCCCATGCTTTGCCGAGTCAAAACCCCAGAGCTAAATGCTAACGCATTGCGTCAAGAACCGGCGTAGCGACGGTGGCGATTTCGGCATCATTTTTTATTCTTCTGGTTGTGTTATTTTTACAGTGGAGCTGTTAAGGGCTAGTTTCCCCAGTATTGTGTCCGCGGACAAGCGGCGTGTCGACACAAAACTCCAGACAGCTACCGCTATCTATGAGCGACGGCAGCAACCAGACAACCGGCTTGCCAGTTGTCTGGTTGCCGGTGTCGCTCATAGATGGTGGCAACCTTTCCAGCCTTAGCACTCTGGTGAAAACCAGAGTGGAGAGGCTGAATTTCTCTAGGCATCGTCCTAGAAGTCGTCCTTGAGGTCGTCCTAGACGTCGTCCGAGAGGTTGTCCTCTAGGTCATCCTAAATGTTGTCCTCGAGGTCGTCCTAGATGTTGGCCTCTAGGTTGTCCTAGAACTCGTCCTTGAGGTCGTCCTAGACGTCGTCCTCGAGGTCGTCCTAAAAGTCGTCCTTGAGGTCGTCCTAGACGTCATACTTGAGGTCGTCCTAGACGTCATACTTGAGGTCGTCCTAGACGTCGTCCTCTAGGCACCGTCCTAGACGTCGTAAAGATAACAGCTTCGCTGGTCCTCCATCTTCACGTGAAGTGGAAGGGCTCTACATTTTGATTGTTATGGTTTTGAGGTCTTGACCACGCCACTTGTTCCCCCCCAGCACTTCATGTTGCGTGCCAGAAGGGACACCTTGCCACCTGCAGGGTATTGCTGACTGAGTGCAGCATCAATGCTGAAGCTGTCAACATGAGGCAAGTTTGCTTGCTACAGCTTTTTCCCGTTTTATATTTTCTTCGGTAAACGGGCAGTGGGAAAGGTGGCATCATGTACACTCATAGGATGACTCCACTGGAAATGGGAAATTAATCTTAAGGTGCTAGTGATCTAGTTACCGCAGCGATACCTTTTGTTACTTGGGAAGTAAAGTGGAATTAGGTAATATATGAGAAGTTTTATCAAAGAGTTTAATGTTTGCAATAACATTTCCTCAATGAGAGCCTTTGTCTTTTTATACAAGGAGATCATGTTTTCTGCATGGTTTGTGCTATTCTGGAAAGGACTAGAATGCAGGAAAGAAATTTCTTACATTAGAATTTTATGTTCACATTCTGTCCCAACTTGCTTTCCAATTTTTCTCTAGAACTGACTTGCCAAGGTGTTGCCTCACTATACTACCGTAAAAACCCGCATATAATACAAGGTTTTTTTCCAAATTTTGCCATGTAAAATTTTCTTCAAATCGCAGTGATATTATCGCTAGATTTGTTGACGGAACACTGGTGGAGGCATCAAAACTTCGCAAACTCGTTAGATTTTGACTGAATCTCTATACATCCAAGCAAATTGTGGTACTAGTACAGTCTCCAACAGTGTGAACGACCCATTAGCTAAGGCCGTTTATGTGGCAATGCGAAGCACCCATTGGCCCTAGAACAAAGGATAATTTATTCCCCCACCCCAAGCAGTGCGTGCCTGCCCAAAGCAAATCCTGCACAGACGCGTGAAACTGCATCTGCACAGCCGCCTGAAACTGCATCTGCACAGCCGCCTGAAACTGCATCGTCGATTGGGTATTTCACATTGTTGGAGACTGTACTTCTCAACTCATGAGAGACCAGTCTCCAAGGGATGCCCTGTGCAACCTGTACATTATGAACAGTAGTCGCACAGTGTGCGACTTCTTTTGACACATTCTTCACTGCAGGGGCCAGAATCCGCTGCATGTGCTGTGCCAGCATGGGAAGGAGAATGCAGCAGCCATCTTCGAACTTTTCCTGGAGTGCATGCCGCAGTACCCCATTAACAAGCCAGATGTCGAGGGGAACTCCCGTTAGTTTTTCCAACTGTTGCCGTCGTAGTGATAGATTTAGTTCCCATGCTACGTACTTCAAACGAGGAAGGCAACTGAATCGACAGCTAGAACTAACACTCTGCCAACTGGCGAGACAAGAGACACCAGCGACTGGAACTGCAAAACGCCTTAAAGGAGCTGTGCAACAGTTATAGTGATTTGCTTAAATAATTTGGGAGTTGGTGTCTCGACCTTTCTGAGTAAAGAACAAAAAACGCTTTTGCCTGCATGTCCTAGTCTTTATTTTAAAAATGGACAAAGATTGAGGTTTTCGGCGCCTCTCAACTCCTTCACTAACTTCCGAGTCACGTGCGCTGTGACGTCAATGGGCAAGGCGCGGGGTTCCGGTGAAGCTCTCTCTTTAGAGCCATCAGTAAGCAGCGAGAACTCATCCGCTCGCGACCGCGTGACCACGTGCTGGCGGGCGCAGCGCAAACAATATGGTGAAAGGAGGAAAATCTCATCCGGGTCCGGCCATACCCGTCCGGCCCTGTCCCCCCTCCCCCTCCAGCTTCTGGCGGCTGTTCCGCTGCTGACGGTTTTGGGGACCTAGGATAGATGGCGCCACTGAAACTTCGTATAATAAAAGTTTTGTCGATGATACCAGGTTTTTGACGCATTTATATTTATGTTGGAACGACAAGATTTATAGAAAAGTTACCTTTTATCGAGCAGGTATTCGCACAACTTGCTATCTTTCTACAAGATTCCCCATTGACGTCATGCCGCGTGTTTCTCATGGCCGCCGCTCGCGGCTGCAGGTCGAGGAATATATTGTAATTTTTGCTTCGCGATTACGCGGCGGAATCGCAACATTTCGAAAGAAGGAGGTGTGTTTTCTGTCCTTTGTGACAAGGTGAACAATGTCAAAAGTAGAAAACGCCAATTCTTTCAACGTTAAAATCGTTGCACAGCTCCTTTAAAGGGGCCCTGCAAGGACTTTTTCACTGGTTTTTAATATGCACCGAACCTGAGCGCACTGAACGTAGTAACTTAATGAAACTTCTCTTTTCCTGCGTTTCGCTTTATTTTAAAAGTTATAGGCAAATTAAAATTACAAAAGCAAGCAAAAAATAATCTCCTTCATGACGTCCTTGGTTGCTTGAGTGGCCGTGAACTAGACGAGGGGTAGTGAGCTCAGCGAGCGCTCACGGCTGCCGCACTCCATGTTGACGGCTCGAGAGGGCGCCACTAAAGTATGTTCTGGATAGGCTGTATGAATTGGGCTGTCAGGGTGGCTCGCATTGCATTTGCTGCGCGATTAAACACCGATTTGGCATGGCACTTCATTGGCCACAAACAACAGCAAACACGGGGTAAAGATCAGTTCAGAACGGGAGCCACTTCGCGCTGCCATACCGCCAAAAGGCCAAACCGCAAGCCAAAGCCGCTCGCCAAAGGCCTTGGGAACGCTCGGAACCGGTCGGATCCTCCAGTTCGTACGACCGCAGCGCCGCCGCGTACATCCGGGATCTTTATACTCTCGCTGTTCGTTAGCGCCTGATCCCACTACACCTTTCTAGTATGCGCCGCCTTTTCCACCACTTGGTGGTGGGTATGGCGGCGGGTCATTTCTTGTTTCCGTACTTTATAAACTGCATTTGTTTCTTTTCTGAGTCTAAAATACTGAACAAAAACTACTTTTATAAATAAGTGAAACGGTTTGCGCCACTTATATTTTGTATTTCGACAAAAAGAAGCTTTTAGCAGCTCTGACCAGTAGTAAGCCCAGGACCAAAGATTCCCATAGCACGCGCTTTCGACACCACGGGTCGCCCCCGTAGGTGGAGGAGGTTTCCGTGTCGTCCGGTTAAAATATGACGCACTGATATTTAGTTGCCCTCTCCGTGCCCGCTGGCTTGCCCGAACCCCAAGAGACGTGGAAACCGCAAAAAAGGTAGACGCTTAAATATGATTGCAGGGCCCCTTTAAAGGGATACTACAACGAAATTTCGGCGCTCATTTTTTGGTCTATATCTGTTCAAAAGAGCGGTATCACATGGAACATACCAATATCTTGTTAAAAAAGTCTCGAAAAGGAATTTTAAAACGAATTAAACGATTAGCAAAGAGCACCTGGTGGATGTCGCTAACGCCTCGTTTGTAATGCTCGTCTAGGAACCTTGACAGCTAGTGACGGAGGTTGTCTCGCCTCCGGCCACGGCGAGAGAAGGGGGGAAGGAGGAACTCCCCTTTTTCAGAGAATCCCTTTTGTGTGTCGCAGAAGTCGCTATTGTCCCCCTACAAGATTATAGAAGATTAACCCGCCACTCAAAATTCGTACAAAAGCAGCCGCTTCGGTGGCTGGAACGACTAGGCCATCCTCTCGGCGTCAGCCTCGCCGTAGCTTTGCTCGTCTCGAGACGACCTACGTCACGATTGCGTTGGATGTCACGTGCTCTAAGCTGGGCCTTCTCCGAGCGCTTGCCAGAGTGGGCCGTTTATAACGAAAAATACAGCCACCAGGATCAAAATACAAACGTGCAATTGTCATTTACGGATATTGTGGATCATATTCAACCTATTTTTGAACACGACGGGAATATTTCAAATTTCGTTGAAGTATCCCTTTAATGTTCATGAAGCCCTAATTTTAGCAAACTTTGCAAACTTCTAAGGATGTGCGAATATTTTTATCATCTACCGTAATTTCCCGAGATAGTCCACCTAAAAGCGAGAGCAAATTGGGTGAGAATGAGGAGTGGGCTAACTTTCTGTGTGCAATCAAGAAAATTAAGAAAAAATGCTACTTTTATATTTTGCAACCTGCCAAGCTTGTTTTCACATTGAGGGGCAATGGAGCATAGAAAACTGTCCTTCCCGGTTTGCAATGTTCGCTTATATCCCGTAGTGGCCGAATAACACCAATTCTGCCGAGGTCCCCATGGGCCAGAGCCTCGTAATTACTAGAGGTGGGCCACCTTTTGGAGTTTTTGAAAAAACAGCAAATCGCGCCAAAAATAGGGCGGGTTGTCTTTGGGGGGTGGGGCATCTCTCGGGATGTTGCGGTAGACTCTGGAGAGGCAAATTTGAGTGTTTTAGAATTCTTTAAATTTAATGGTCATAAATATAACCCCTCTGCCCTATTCGCAAAAATTAGGGCGGGGGAAAAAAAAGAGGGCTCACACTACTTTACTGTCGTAACAGAGCCATTAAATAGACCATTGCTTTCATTCGTTCGCTCCCAGGCCTCGTATAACAGTTTTCTCCGCGCGATGTTTCCGTTATGCTGCTGTGGCGTCGAGTACGAAGGAGCTTCAGTAGCTCACCTTTGCAGACTCGATAGTGGCTAGAGTGTGCCTCAAGGCACGCTTCGGAACGGTTGTGCAATCTCCCCGTCGTAGAGTTAATTTCCCCAACGAGCTTCGTTGAATAATGGAAGACCCCTCCGAGAACCAGCGAAGACCGAGCCGATTTGTGCGTCTGCAGCGCTCCTGCTGGCCTACATGAATGGCAATGGCAACCTGTGCCGCTCGTTGGTGCGGGCAGGGGCCTGCCTGGGCAGCTGCAACCAGGCCGGCGTCAACATCTTCAACTACCAGGTGGCAACCAAGCAGCTACTGGTGCGGCTTCTCGGTGAGTCCCGCTCTCCTCCGTGTGACCGCCACCTCGTATGGTACCGCTCGACCGTCCATGGAAGCATCGACAACCGGGAGTTAGGATGTGGCGAAGCTCGGATTCACTCCTACTTTTTGCTGGTACTTCTACAACCACGGGGCATCCGGCGAACTTGACACACCGGCTCCTTCGACGTCATTGGTTGCCACTTTGGGACCACTTTGGATGCGCGGGCGGCGTGGGACGCCAGACGCATCGGTCGAAAATGCGTTACAGGCACCTTAGCGCCGCTATCCCAGCCAAGCTCGCTGCTGTGATGGTGAAGTTGAATCGGTGAAGTTGACGGGGTCTGAAGTTTCGTTGCAGGATCGGGTAATCTGGGACCGGAAATTGCGGCTTATTTTATTCTCGAATTATTTTTTTGGGATGCCTTTGGCTCGGATGCTAGCTTAACGAGTTTTCACCTCGAGATTTCGGCCCGAATAAATCCTTAATATACTCGTATTACAGGCAGTTCTTAAAGTTGATACAATACCGGAACAACACCGAGATTTTGACGAGGACCATTCTTTGGCAACTATATCCAGTAATATGTCATCAAAATGACATGTTTCATTGTATAGCATGTTTACATCTTCGAGCAAGTATCATTGGGCACAGATTCGCGTGCCCTGCACTTGTCTCTAAACGGCACAATTTTTTGGTCTATTTTTTTTTGTTTTTCTAGACTTCCTGCCAAAGGAGCCACCGTGGACGGACGGAGACATCTGCCTCGAGTGTGGAAACAAGTTTGGCATCAAGACCAGGAAGCACCACTGGTGAGCACCAATGCCCCTTCCTTTCACCGAAGGGAGTTGTCACGAGGCATTTGTAGTACGAGGTGGCAGAATTGGCTGCAGTGGAGGTTCTCAAACTTTGATTGCTAGGAACATTAGTCTTCCTTGGCTACGTACTATGTCATGTTTCCCTGGCTTTTTAACTCACCACAGGCCACATTAGTGTACCTTTCACTGCTTTTCTTTTTACAGCGGAGCTGTTAAGGGCTAGGTTCCCCAGGATCGTGTCCAGTACCAAACAAATGTCGACACAAACCTCTGGACAGCTACCGCCATCTATGAGCGACTGCGGTAACCAGACAATCGGCTTGCCGGCCTTGCTCATAGATGGCGGCAACCTTTCCACTCTGGTTTTCACCAGAGTGGAAAGGTTGAATTTCTCTAGGTGTCGTCCTAGATGTTGTCCTCGAGGTCGTCCTAGATGTCGTCCTTCAGGTCATCCTAGACGTCGTCTTTGAGGTTGTGCTTGAGGTTGTCCTCGAGGTCGTCCTAGACGCTGTCCTTGAGGTCGTCCGAAAGGTTGTTCTCGAGGTCGTCCTAGAAGTCATTCTTGAGGTCGTTCTAGATGTCGTCCTTGAGGTCGTCCCAGAAGTCGTCCTTGAGGTCGTCCTAGACGTAGTCCCCGAGGTTGTTCTAGGCGTCGTCTAAATGTTGTTCCTGAGGTCGTCCTAGGCGTCGTCCTCGAGGTCGTCCTAGAAGTCATCCTTAAGGTCGTCCTAGACATCATCCTTGAGGTCGTCCTAGACGTCGTCCTTAGGCGTCGTCATTGAGGTTGTCTGACCATGGTACAGCTGCGCTGGTCTTCCTTCTTCACCAAAGTGGAAAGACTGAAAGTTTTTTTTCTCATAAATCTGTTTTAATTAAAATCTAACATGCTGTATAATTTAGGCAAACCAGCAAAAACATTCTGCTCGCACTAGCGATTTGTTGTTTGTGCCTTTCTAGCTCTTCACTGGTTTACCACTCCTCTTCATTGTGGGAGGAGTTTTAGCAAATGTTACAATACCTGTAGCCCAATTTAATGATGCATTTCCAAGATGGCAATAAATCCAGTCAGCATAAAGTGAACATTCGCCCAAAGCGGTACACTGCGACATGCTCGAGAGGTTGAATTCTTTGAGTAACAACTAGTGTAGGATATCCAGAGACAACAATATATGCAAGCTGGTCTAATAGCACCCCAGAACTATGTGCTCGATTTACTTAGATCCTACGGATGAAGTCGGTACACACCTAATGTGTTTTCAAGGCATTCTTCAAAATTTTTAGTAGACATGGCAAATTTTTTTTTCTTTGGTTATTTTATTTTAATCTCTGTCCTTTCTTATCAGGCTGAAGTTGAGCTAGTTGGTACATAATTTTAGGTAAATGGTCAGCTAGAACGATAGGGACAAAACAGACAGGGAGAAACAGAGACATACACACCGCTGACTATCAACTAAGACTTTATATTTCTTCATCACTTTGACCCAAAGATTCACACCTAAAGTAATGCCAATGAATCACCCTAAATCCTTACATTACACTACTAAATTAAAATACTAAATAAAATTAATTAATTACATTAAATTTGGTCACTAACACCTCCCTGATCCAACCCACAGACCACGCTGTCACGACGACGCGATGAAGAAGAAATATAAAGTCTTAGTTGATAGTCAGCGGTGTGTATGTCTCTGTTTCTCCCTGTCTGTGTTTTGTCCCTATCGTTCTAGCTGACCATTTACCTTTCTTATCCAATGGTGGGCATGTCTTGTATTTCATGTTGCTTTCCATAAACTGTCCGAGCGCCAAACGCCTCAACATTCGCATTCATACAGTTAGTAAAGACCACCGTGTTAGGGAAAAAGCCAACTAACTCCATCTAGCCATGAATTGGCGCAGTGGTAGAATGTCGAGCTCACAATCATGGGGTCGTGGGTTCGATTCCCATTGAGGTACATTTAGAAGTTTGTTTTTTCTTCTCAATTTAGGTTGCTTTTTTTGTACAGATTGCCCTCTGAAGTACTATATGTGTTACACATTTCGTAACTGTTTCTGTGGCATTCTTCTGTCACACTTTCCTTGGGGATCCCTTAAACACATTCCTAGTGAAAAAAACTCGCTACCGCACAAGTGGATGTCTGCTAAGTATTTTCACATCCTCGGCGACGCCAACGCTGGTTTTTGCACCTTGCAGCCGCCACTGTGGGCGCATCCTGTGCGCCAAGTGCTCGGAGAAGGACATTCCGATTCTCAAGTTCAGCCTGAACAAGCCCGTGCGGGTGTGCGGCATCTGCTTCGACGTGCTCACCCTGGGAGCGGTCTCCACCTGACAGTTGTCACACGGCACCGACCACCAAATTCTAACCACCGTGGCGGCGGCCGGCAAGACTCGGCGATGGTTCCGCTAGACTGCCACCATTTTTCGACCACGCATTGTAATTAGCGTCACTTGTACAGAGAGAGAAGTGTGCTAGTAGTCGAGGACAGCCCCCGTCGCCTATTTATACCTCTTATTATGTACCGTTGTCCTTTTTCATAAACCTTTCTGTACAGTTTAAAGAGGGGGAAAATCTCTAGCAATTAGATTTGTGTGTAAGGGAGGTATTATTAATAATAAAGCAGATTTCTAAAGAGGAAATGTGTTGGCTCTTTAATGAGGATTTTTTTTTTTAGGTGTACACTGCATTGGATGGGCTGGCTAGGTTTTACTGATGTAGATGGAGATTAACAAAATATTTCCAAACTATGGTTAGAAAAGGTTAAGGGAAAAACAATGGTTGAAGCCCTTTAGTTTTTTTTTTTTTTTTTTTTTAGCTATGGAAGTGCTTTTATTATAGAAGTAGAATGTTGGGACATTAGTAGGCCTAAATTTCCCAATGCTTATTTATAAAAAAAAAAAAAAAAATTACATGTTTTTTGGTGTATTTTTTTAGAGAGGACATAGACATAAATTTCAAATTTTTTAAAAAAATTCATTCTTCAATTTGAGGTTTTTGGTTTTAGGAACAAATTATAGACCTTTACACTAAATTTGATAACCATACGCCAAATAGTTACGTTGATAAAAAATATTTTCAGTACATTGTTCAGTGTATTGAAAACAAGCTCAATGTTTGAATGCATATTTCTCAGTTCCACTTTTTGCTGCAAATTTCATACGAAGGAATCTTTTGTTTGAATGTAAAATTATTCTGATAACACAATCAAAATGTTTCTGAACTGAAATTTACTGGGGAATTGGGCTATCTACTTTAGTTTGTGTTAAGTTGAAGTCTTCATTGAGGAGAAAAAGAAACTAAAAAAATTTACGTAGGACAGATATGCATCTCATTTTTTAGGTAATAACTCTTCCTGAAATATTTACATACGAGTTATAAAAATTGACCGCATCTCCACGTGGTGAATGATGTTGATTGGGGCGAAGCTCTGGTAGTGCTTGTCTGCGTAGACGCTGAGCCGCAGCATGCCGAGCCTTTCGTTCGTTTTCATCCATGTCAGAAAGAGAGTGCGTGGTATGGAATGTGGTTATATACGCATTTGAGCATTTGACCGCAGCGCCCTCTCGTCTATAAACGTTGAGCCAATGCATGCAAAGTTTAACGCGATTATATACGCATTTGACCGCAGTGCCCTCTCCTGTATAGACGTTGAGCGGCTACATGCAACGTTTCATCCATGACATCCCCAGCTCTTGAGTTACTGCCACAACTCGGAGCCCCCTACTCGTCCCGCAGTCGTGGCAGAGTGGTTAAGGCGATGGACTAGAAATCCATTGGGGTCTCCCCGCACAGGTTTGAATCCTGTCGACTGCGCAAACATATTTTTTCATTATTTTCATCATTTTTTCATCTTCACTCATCATCATCATGAGATTCACTCATCATCATCACTTCATCATGAGAGCACCGGACGCCGGACGGACGGTCATGGCTAGACCCTAAGGAGCTTCGCCCCTAAAACTAGCTAGCCTGAAGTTCCACATCCCCTTTTTATATTCAAGCAGTCAAAATGGTGCTTAATAGCTTCATTTGCATGTCGGAGATTTCTTACCGAAGAGCGACACATCTTGCGCAGGTATGTAAAGTTGTCCTAGAGAGCTGAACGTTTGCACAGTACACCTACATCTGACGTTAAATCTCCCCTGCAAATTTCATTCCGATCACTTGAGTAGTTCAGAAGTTCAATCTCTAGCCAGTGTCCCCCCTTAAAAATTTGCAAATACGTTGATTTGAAAAGAAAAATTGTAGAGCCCATCTACTTCATGTGAAGATGGAGGACCAGCGAAGCTGTTATCTTTAGGACAACTATATGACATCTGTACGATTTACATATGATTGCAATCAAGACATGTTCACGACTTTGTTGTTTAATTGTCTTTATTTAATTCTTAGTAACTAAAGTGATCATTCGCGATCACTTTATACTTCGTCTCACCCTAGCATGGACTAACCGCGAAGGCTGTGCTAGCGCGAGCGGCCAGCCTTGACTGCCTTGATTAGAGCACTTGCTGCACGAGCGCTCGTGCAGCCGCCGCTGCTTCAGTCAAAGCGACTAGCTCGCGCTTTTAGCACGCGCGGCTAACAATAGTCCATACTAAGGTGAGACGAAATATAGTCGTTCGCGATCTGTGGTATTTGTTCCCATAACATACGAGTTTGTAGCGGGTTCCTGCGTTTTTGCCCGCAATCTGCGCGTGCAGTATCGGTTCCCGTGACAAGCAAGTTTGTAGCGAATTCCCACGTGTTTATAGCACCGTGAAACGCGAATTCGCGGTGTCCGCGATCTGCGGTATCAGTCCCCGCGTCACATGGTTTGTAGCTGGTGCCAGGGTGTTTTTAATTCTTTATAAAGTTTTGCTGTGGCATCCCCAAAGATAGCCCACCCCATGTTTTTCACCATTTATCTCTTCATTATGGGTGGGCATTCTCTCGGAACTTTACGGTATTCATAAGCAACCTCTACTCTTGCCTTAATTGTGTGGTGCACAGCTTGTTTCTTTTACACGTGGAACGAGGGCTACCGGGTGCAATGAAACCTGGCATACGAGGCACACAAGATTGGGCCAATCGCGACTCCACAGGCACGACTTGCAGCTCGGCAAGCGTTTCTCCCATCGTTGGGCAACTTTATAGCAGACTGTCGACTATACTCGTTTGACAGCAGTCCTAAAGGCGCGCGGCACTTCTGACACCAGTTTGTAAAACGGCCGTTATTACGGTTGGCGAGAGGACAAGCTCTCGGATGCCCAGCCTCCGACGTGCGCTCCGTGCCTTCCGCTACGCTTTGGCTGGGGATGCATGCTCGAAGCTCGCGAGACACCTAAGCATTATGGAAGCTGAAAATCTCGTGCTGGAGACCCGGCAACCGAAAGACGTCCCAGTCGTTTGCGTCCCGATTGCATTGTGGTGCGACTGACACTTGACAGAGCTCCAAACACCGGGCCATGACGAACCCGCCGCTGCAGCAGAAGGTGCAGAGTGGGACTTCCGAGGCCCACTCTGCGCCTTCCGAGCCGTAGGAGGAGAGAAACCTAGGGTGCCTTCATGTGCGCTTTGCTTGGGGTGATGACATCTGGCCATTTTGTTTCGAACGCTTATTTTTATTTTTTGTTCTCAAGCGCGTGAAAGGGCGTGTCCCTGCACGCGCTCGTGGCGCTGACTGTGGTATGGCGACATTTTGTTTCCTGCGATTTCTTTGTATTTTCCCTGTGAGCGCGTGCTGTCGGCATCGGGTACTACAAACGATGGCATCACCCTAAACAGAAGGACATTGAGGCACTCTAGAGAAACCCACATGGCACCAACGCTGGGCAAATCATCGAAGAAATTCCATATCTAAATCGGTGTTCTATTTGCCACAGTTGTTTTTCCTGTTAGGCAATGTTGCTCAAGAAGGACAGTGAAAGCAGTTGGCGAAAATCGTGCAATGTACAAGTTTAATTTTGTGCAAACGACGCAAAAAGTACTTCCTCGGACTGTTCCGAACAAACTCGGCGAGGTGTCGACTGTCAAGGAAGAGTTTACAACAATGTACGTAACAAACCTCGGCCAAGTGCTAGAGCGGACGAATCATCCGGGCAGAAATGGACATACTGGCAGTGTTTGTATGCGCAAACAGAACAGACGACTGGCGGCCTATACGGAACTTATTTTTAGTTTTACATAGGCTACCAGTGACACAAACTTGTATTCCGAGGTTTCCCCGGTAATTGCTATACAGTGCGATCTACTTATAACAATAGCGAGAAAACCCAAAATTTCAATTGTTATAACCGATTATCGTTGTATCTGGACTAGAATCTGATAGTTTCTAGACTAGAAACCCTAGAAACTGATTGTTATAAGCAATACATCGTTATAAGTGGATCGCACTGTATACATCTCGCATGTTTATGTGCAGTAAAAGTTGGGAGCAAACAGGATGGCATTAGAGGAACACTTTGCCATGCAAGTTGGCATCCATGAAATGTAGTGAAAGTACCATCGTGGCATCCATGAAATTCGCACAAACTTTAATAACGCTTAAGTAGTAATCTGTTAAAAAGCACATCTAGGTACAAGTGTTTAAACAGCCACCGGAAAAAAAGGACTGCTTGCATGCATGTAAAGGCCGACGCTTGGCAAGCCTTTGGGGGTGCTAAGGTTCGCCAAGCTCCAAACTGTATCTTTACACTCTCTTGAGGCAATTAGAAACAAGCTCTACCAAAAAGAAAGATTTCATTAGACAACCTGAAACCAATTGCAAGGTGGTAGGCAAAGGTGTTGCCTTAAATTTGGGAGACTTTGTTTCTATAGCACTGTTTTCTGTCCTTTGTGTTAAAAGCCGCTAAGGAGAAGCACGCTCCTCAGGACCGCACCGACACATCCACACAGTCTCCGTCTTCGATGCCGAGCTGATCCGGCGTCATGCGAGGGTCCACCTTGTCTCCGTCGAACTTCAGCACAAGCTTCGACAACTCGAGCGATGCCTTCTCCGCAAAAGCTTGGGCTCCCTCCAGTAGGGGTTCGTCCTGCGGGAGTTGGCCGACAAATGAAAGGCTTCGTGAGATCACTTACTTCGAGCGCAACACCTACGCAAAAAGAAACTGAGGCCGTAAATTTACTGCGTGCAGGTGCACCAAACGCGAATGAAGTGGTCTGAGCGGTGTGGAAATTGAGCACAACTTTCTCAGAGTGCTGCAAATCAACTGCCACCTCTGTGACCCGCGCCGTATCGTAATTCGCTCAAGTGCCCGCAAGATTTCCCCAGGAACCCTAATTATGTAGATTCGGGTATTCCTACATGAAGCTTTTCCCTAGCTTCGGTGCAACCGATGAAACAAACTCTGAACCTGACCTACGATCCAGAAAACCAATACTACTGGAAACATAAAACAATATGCAATGTCACATCTACAAGCAGCGTTTCTTGCAGCGCCCCGGTATTATCTATTGCCCTCCCTACTCCCTCGTATCTTTCCCACCCCAACACAGCCAACTAGTGCTCTGCCTCATACAAACGATGTTGTGCTTTCTAGCTTGTCTAACCCGGGACAAACGAGAAAAGTTAGACTGCCTTACGAGTGATTAGTAATATTATAATTTAAAGAGGAGGCAAAATAAATAAGTAGGTAGCTCTGGCAACTTCTAGAGCATTCCTGTTCCACTTGTTCCGCAGTTCAAGTGGAAAACAAGCTGAGGTAAGCAATTTCCTCAGACTAAAATGTTTGAGAAAAGCTTGTTTATAGAGTGCTCAAACGAGCACACTTGCCTTGGACACCTCGATGCTCTCAGTCATCCTCTTGTTGGAACACTGAAACTTGACGGTCATGGCATTCTTCTTGTGCACTGGAGCAACCGGTTTTGCTGGAGCACACTTCCTCACGATGCACTCTGCATTGCATTAGATCAAAGTCAGCGAGTACTTCACCGCAAGTAGTAGCACAGCCTTAAAAAGCATCCCCAAAAAGGAAAAGGGCAACAAGCACTAAAAGAAGGGCAGACCAGTTTTGGAAAGCCAGTCCGTTCTCTGTTCCGGTAAAAACTGACAAGCTGTTGAAAATCCTCTGGCCATTGCAATAAAATATGCAGCCCTAAATTGTTTGATCCACAGCAAGAAAAGTGCAGCATGTGTGAAACTAAAGAAGCCATTAGACAATTTTGAGTAATTGAGTTTCTAATTCTAAGAGGAAGACAAACATAAATCTATACTGAAAAAAAAAAAACAACAACAAAGGGATGAAGATGGTTTGTTCTTTTGCAACATGAAATATAAAACCTTAAAATATCCCAATCCAAAAGTACATTGCAGTTCTAAGTACAAGATAGCCAAGTCTAAAAGCATTCTCAGGTTCCTTTGAAACAGAGGAGCTAGGATCTATAAAATATCACTTGAGCTACACCAAGTGGCCTTCCGTACAATGCAGGATGCACAAAGTGTTGCCTTGACCTGCATTCTGCAGCAGATGCTAAAAAGTTCAGCAAGTTGGAGGTTCTTCCCAGAGCCACTTGGTCCTACATTTGTTTACTCAGGTGGAGGTCAGCAAGCCTATAGTGCCAGTGCTGCCACATGAAATGTGCTTGTTGATACTACATATTTCAAGTATGTAGTTTGAGTAAATGACCTTACTTTCTGACAAAGAAACAAGGCAGGGACAGTATCGCATGAAAGGAAATACAGTCTACACCCGTTACAACGGACCCTCTAAATCCGGGAAAAAAAGTCTGCTATATCCGGAGTATGTAGTACAGAGGGGGGGGGGGGGGGTACGATCGTCAAGTGGGAACTGCGGCCGCTATTACATATAAATGCTGCAGCCACTCCATCTTCTCAGTTTTTTCTGCACGCCTGCAGCATTTATTCACAGCGTGCACACGGGGAATGTAACTGCCTAATGCAGTTTCCGAAGCTAAGCACCCGCGCTCGATAAAGGCCTAGCGCGTAGAGGCGCGCGCTAAGCTGAGCAAAAACAAAACAAAAAAAAAGCAAATTGTTATCAGGCGCAACCACTAGCCGGCTGTAAAAATCGGTCATGGCGAGCAGAATTAGTGAAGCGCCTCTTAAGCACTTCGCTTCGCGCCATTGTAAGTCTGCCCGAAACCCATTCATCAAATTCCGACCGCCGATCGCCGCTTCACATACCGCAAAACAGTGTTGCCGCACTGCCACTTCGGTTTTTCCCGCGTCGAGCGACGAAAATTCCCTTTCTTTCCCACACCATTTTAGTTACAGAAGTCGTTTTTAAGACATGCATGGCGCCAAGTTCCTTTAGACACAGTAGCACCTCACATATGTCTGTTTTGTAGAAATTTGCATTGCATAAATTACGAAATGTAGACTTTGACATTTGGCAAACTGGTTCCCCCTCTCTTTTTTTTCCGCACTCTACATTTGTTGAAAACCCAGGGGAATTAAATGAAGACAAGTGGGCCATTAACTAAACTAAACTAAAATCGCGTGCTCATTTTCGTGATGTGAAAGGAACGCCACCCACTGTGCAATCCATGACCTATCGCACTGACAAAAGACGTATGTGCATAGCTAGCGGCGAGGAAAGCGTGCGAGCCGGCAGTATGGTACCGGCAGGCTGGCAGCACGCACATGATGATGTGAGTCGTGGTAAATTAGATTGGCTCTTCAAAACAGCGAAATGTCTGAGTAGCTAGTGCCACTTCCTTTCTCTTGTTCGATGTAGATCAGAAAATGACAAAATTTTAGTTTAGTTTTCTACTAAAATATTTCCCACGTTTTACATGTGCTTAAATTCTGTTTTCCCTTTTTCCCTAGCTCCCATGCTTTTTCCCACAATATGGGAAATTTCCCACGATTCGGCAACACTGCCGCAAAATGGCTACTTTGCAGCGTCCCTGGCTTGGCTCGGCTACGCCAATGACTGGATCCGCGCCGACAATGTTGCCAGACATAGTAGTTGCCTTCTCGTAAAAGCAAACCAAAAAAAGAAAATTGGTGTCGGCACCGCGTAAGGGCGTAAGTCCGCTATTGACGCTCAGGGCAAGCAATTTTCGCCCAAATTTAGTCTGTTGTAGCCGAAAGTCTGCTATAGCCGGGTCTGTTATTGGCGGAGTGGGCTTCATTGAAAATGCATGGGGACCAAACAAACAAACAGAAATAGTCTGTTGTAACCGGAAGTCCGTTGTTGCCGGATCCGTTGTAACGGGCGTAGACTATATTGGTGCTTTCTGAGCAATGCCTCGTATTTCTGGGGAAAGAAAACCCAGAGCTTGAAACTTACACTTCAGAGGCTAAAAAAGAGCCTTAACGCCCCAGAGGCAATTTTCAGCATTACTAGGTAGGAAAGGCGCTCAAAGAGCGACTCCAAGCAAGGCCACAGAACAGGAGTGGGCACTTCGCTCGGACCCTGGGGGCAGAGCAGCAGTTTGTTCACTCTGTTTCAGCCTAACTTGGCAAACTGCAAACCCTACAATCCCCGTGCGCCAATCACGGCAATGAAGCGAAGCATGCAACAGCTCGACACAAAAGAGCTCTCCAACGGTACGCTGTCACAAGCATCGCTCTAACTGGCTTGCCAGGGACGCAGCTTTCATTATTCGCCAAGTTAGAATGAAACAAAGATAGTCTAACACGTTTCCCAAAGATCTCTGCTGGAGTCACTGAGCAAACAGGGCCGAGACAGGTGAAAAAAAAAAAAAAAAAATGTTCACCCAGAATGTCGGCTGGCGTAATCCCCAGCAACGAGGGGGTGTCCTCAGCCTGGATGGGGCCTTCCTTCCAGGTGAGGATGATCTGTGATGGGGCAACGTCAAACTCCTTGGCAAGTTGTGCAAAGATGTCTCCAAACTGTGCAGACTGAAATGCGAGGCAAAGGGAAATAAGTTTAAAGTGGCTGTTTACAGCACAGCTTTATGTGAACACTGACGTTACCTACAAGCAATGTAGGACGCCCCTGAAAGTGTATCCCTAGCTTAACCTCAAAATGATGATCAGTGAGAGATCAATGAGATCCTAAGAGTACTACCAGCTACGATACCACGGTTGTTTTAGGAGTACCGTATATAATAACGGGCAGTTGCAGAAAACAGCCCACTCAATCGACGTGAAATTTGCAGGTGGTGTTTGTAGTCATATAGAAGGAAAGCATGCAAAAATTCAGCCCTGTGAACCAATTTTATGAGGTACCATGCCCACAGAACAATGTAAAGCATAGCTTGGCATGGAATCTGCTCAATGAATTTTTTATTGAGAAATGGCATTGAAGACCACATATTGTTCTGGTGAAATGCATACTAAAATACCTGATGCCAGTCGCCATAAAAAATGCATTTTTGAGCTAAAAAAATTAATTAAAAATATTTTTTTAACATTTACTAAGTTTTGCAAATTACAATGTTTCATAATAAACAAACATGAAAAGGCAAAATCTAAGTTCATAGTAACCAGCTCCATAAAATTTCGGTATATAAGCCGCAAAAATTAAGTCTCTCGATAATTTCATACTGAAACAATGAATTTATTAAGTGAAATTTATGCCAAAAAGTGGAATAGAAAAAAATGCGTTCAAAGTGCTCGAGTGTATCCAACTGAAATACGTATATACTTTTCTGACGCTAAAGTGTTCTTTAGCATCAATGGACAGAAAAAAAAAATTATAAAAAAAAATAAGTATGCAATGTAAACATATGAAACTTTCTGGGAATACTCTCTAGATGTTGGCAGATGTAAATATGGCATTTTTATATTGCATAAAATGTTTTTTTCTGGGTAGTGTCCCCCCTCAATTAACTGGTTTTACCAATAATGAATAGCATTCACCACAAACATGAAAACGAAAATCAAGTGTATCAAACTAAAATAGGTCTATTTTGCTGCTGGATGCTGTAATTTTTTCCAATGCTGGGATGCTTCTTGATGCCTACTACTGAATAGGTAAGCAACTTGGATACCAAAGCAGTAGAAAGGAGCAATGACACAAGTTTAAAATGAAGCTAAGTATGTTAATTAATAACCATAAATGATGGTAGCATGCTTTCATTTTAATTCAGAAAATACCAGAAAGAGTAAAATAAATTTGGATATCAAGCTGAACCAAGTCACTAAATCTACATCCTTACATACACTACTAGAGCCTAGATGACTTTACTTAAAGTCTGTACGCCTTGCAAGGAGACATAAACAGAGTCCACAGTACCCCAAACAAACAGGAGAGACAAGTCTCATAAGTTGAGGGCAAAACTATGAATCAGAATGGGAGAGCACTACTTTTCAGCTCAATGATTCAGCAAAGTTACACCAGCAGCATTTCAGGTCTCTTAACGGGGTGCTGAACCAAAATTTGGAGCTCACAAAACAAGGCTGGAGCAATAGGCGGGACGCTGCAAAACCCAAAAACATAGTAAATCATACGGCGATATCTCTAACGGATGGCCGTATTTTTGGAAAAGAATTGCGCGATTGAACACGACCGCATGGCCAATGAGACATGTGACGCTGCGATTCTCGTTCCCCTCTCCTCTTCGCTTCGTCCCCTCGAGCCGACTCGAGCAGGTGAACCGAAACGAGAAGAAGAGAAGCAAGGCCGCCTCTCCTCATTCTCAACCGTTCGAAGAGAATCGTAACGCAACATTCCGCGCTTGATTGCACCTTTCTTTTCCAAAAATACGGCCGTACGTTTGACATATCGGTGTACTACGAGCGATGTTTTGGAGTTTGCGGTATCCCGTTCAACGCTTCTGAGGCCTTATTTTGCAAAATCTAAATTTCGGTTCAGCATTCCGTTAAAGGAGTGCTGCAACGAAATTTTAGCACCTATTTTATTGTCCAAATGTCAACCACGTTCTGGCTACACCACGATGAAACCAATTTTTTTTTTGCTCGAAAAGATACGGAAACATTATGTTAAATAAATGAACCGAATGAACCACATAAAAAAGTAGCGCCGCTCTGCGCTAGTATGGCGGCCAGCTGCGTGGGCGCGGGCCCCGTTGAACTTGGCCGAACTGGATTTACCTTTTCTTCCGAGCGGGAAGGAGCAACTCGAATGCCCGCCCTCATGTAGCTTTGGACGTGAAGGAAAACCAGACGTCAAGAACCCGCTGAAGAAGCCGGATCTCCCGAAACGCATCGCGTTCGTGACGTCTGGCTTTTCTTCACGGCCAAGGCTACATGTGGACTGGCATGGTTGCGAGCTTCGCCACTTGATGGCGTCCAACGCGTTACGACCTGGCCGTTCTAGTTTTTCCTCCCCGCTCCCCGCAAAATTTGAATACCGTAGAATACCGCGCATCCGCCCATCCACACTAAGCACCCATACCCAAATTTGTAAGGTCTGAGAAAATATACACAGTACATTGATATGTAAAATTCATGACTGGACAAGCGCCCATTCCCCATTTTTTAGCGATTATCTCTAAATGTTGAGTGGGCGCTTGCCCGGTATTTTACGGTGGGCGGGGGAGAAAAGAAAAATCCGATTCGGCCAAGTTTGACCGATTTCGCGCACACACAGCTTGCTGCCGTACTTCCATGAAATGGCGCTGCTCTTATGTGGAGTGCAATGTACAGACGTTTGGTTTATTAGTTATAAACAATGTTTTGACATCTTTTTCAGCAAAACATTGGTGTCTCCAAGGTGTGGCCAGAAGGTGGTTGACATTTGAACAATAAAATGGGCTCTAGAATTTTGTTGCAGTATCCCATCAAGCATTTCAAAGATGATACCAGAGCTGGCAGTATGTATCTTCCAGCTCCAATGTGCCACGCAGAAGATCCGTAAACCCCGCATGGGTGGGGGGCCCGCTTTGAACCTGCACGACCAAAAATGCAGCGGGCCACAGCGCTGCCTCCCCAGACGGAGGTTCTCACCGGTGCAATGGTGAACTTGAGCACCCTGCTAGGAGACTGCACCATGAGCGCCAGGTCCCTCTCCTGGCCCGAAGGGACGTCGTCGTCGAGGCAGAACAGGTCTGATGAGTCGTCCGAGAGGCACCAGAGGGGCTCGTCGTCCAGTTTCGCTAATGATTCTAGCTTCCTGCAATGAGCAACACGAACGTTCCAAGCAGCGTTCGGACCAACCAAGCAAATGCACCAAACCAGGCGTGCACGAAGTGGGGGTCCACATGACACTGTCCATGGATTGGGTTTGATTATGGTGGCTTAACCCTTCGTATCAGGCAATCACAGTTAAAAAAAAAAAAAAAAGATCTGTATCCAGCAAAAGAAAAAGAAAAAAAAAACATTGGTGCTTGAACCCGTGGGAACATATTTTATTCAATATGGCCACGGATTCTGGGTTGTGAGGTGCAGACAGGGAGCCTGCCTCACGCAATATTCCCCCGCAAAAATACAACAGATCTCCAGTTTCCACTGGATGCCAACAGTA
Organism: Ixodes persulcatus; assembly: GCA_013358835.2. Classification (NCBI taxonomy): domain Eukaryota; kingdom Metazoa; phylum Arthropoda; class Arachnida; order Ixodida; family Ixodidae; genus Ixodes; species Ixodes persulcatus. The sequence goes on from JABSTQ010011583.1 coordinate 226,933, forward strand.
AACATCAAATGGGACCCTAGTTTGCCTGCTGATGGGGCTGTCTTGAAAGTGTTCCCTTATAAACGGTTCGTTGGAAGGCTCAAAGCAAATATGGGCAAGCAACTATTTTGAGGCAATCTTACATTTTTGAGGCCATCTTACATTGATCTAAGGGTGTATACACAGTCATTCTATTCAATCCATAAATGGGACTTCTGGAAATAAATATCAGCTCTGTACTCTGTTCGTCGAGACTTCTGCGTCGTACCGTCCCTCGTTCTCCATTGTCTCGGGGATACGGTCTGCTGATGTGAAACATTCTTTGGCTAGGTGTTAGGCACTTCGTCAAGTCTAAAAGTGAAGCCTGGACAAAAGTGTGGCCGCGAAGCTCGACACTGATTGGTTTTCAGTTGGGGGAAAGAGGCCATCGCAATACAAAAGCATTTGCAGCAGGTGGGAATCGAACCCAGACCATTTAGATTATTAAGCGAGTGTCTTTCCAGCATGTCTCGACACAGCGCCATAAGTCGAGGGCCTATTTGGCGGGAAAGCCCTGCGGGGCATCCGCACTGCATCCGGCAGGTAGTAACTTGACTCCCTGTCACACATTTACCCGGGTTAGCGCTGGTATCTGCATTCCAGGAATTGCTATACAGTGTACATGCCATGCGTTAAGCCAGTCGTTAAACTAACTTATGAAGAGCGCCGAGAGCGTAGATGCCACATGTTCTACGTGCACCACAATTGCCCAGCAATTTGCTGTGCATTTTGTTTATTGTTTAATTATCACCAGCTTGTTTGTACCCAACTTTTTGTTCAGTATTCAGAGGTTATTTTTACCTATACAATTCAGCTTATAAAACATGAAATGATTTGTGCCTGTGACTGGGGTGTGACTAGTATACTGCTCAACTGAATTAACGAGAAAAAAACTGACGTTAATGTTTGCCCTTGTTTGACCACAAACTGGGTGGCAGCCCTGGCACACTTCCGGTATGTGTATATTTCATAATCTTTTTACGCAGTATTCCTTCACCTTAAAGGGGCGCCCAAGTGCTCTTTGTAGATGCTTGTTTTTTATGGCATGTTGCTTGTTGGGCTTTAGTCAATAGAAATGAACAGTTCTACATAACAAGACGTTCTAGTAAACTCGCAGCAATAAAAACACATGGGCAGTATTTACACTTCGGGGCGCCATCCTCGGGTCTCCCACTATCTCCATAAAAGTTTACCAATGAAAATAGATAATTGCGTGGAGATTGCCAACGTTACTATTATCAATCTTTTTAGGCGTGTTGTGCATTATATTTTGACAAAAACATAAAATATTTGGGTGTAGGAGATGCAATACAGCCATTATTGTTTGAAAAAGCCGTCCGATGGAGTTTTAGAAAACACCAACTGACAGCGTTTTTGGACACCCGCGAGTGTAATTTTTGCTTTCTTGGGATGCCCGTAGACTGCGTTATCCCCACAAATACACAATCTCAGAATCCACTTGCGTGCCCTGTTAAAGGGACATAAAAAAAAATATAACAACAAGAACAGAAAAGCTGGAAGGACCGCATATTTATTTTGTTGATCTTTTTAGTCCTGTCGATAGCTTTTTACCGCACATCGACAGACGCTGACAGACGTGGCTCGTGCATGATGAAATGATAGAACGCCACTTTGACGGTCGCGTCTCGCAAGCATTGCAGAAGTTTTTAGACGGAGGCAAAATAGCAGGCGGACGAAAGCAAAAACGAACGCCGCCGCGCAGCTTTCATGTCCACGTCTGGGAATTGTAGACAACAATAGACAGTGGTTGTATAGCAGACGATGTTGGAGGCTGCCGTGAGTCTGCTCGCACGACTAGAAGGCGGTATCAGACTTCCAGACTAGACGCGCTGGATGTCTTGAAAGGGAGACAATAGGCTTCTGCGCATGTTCGGCCGAGCTGCCAAGCCAATCAAGTAGTAATGGGTGAGGCTTAGAATTGTCCGTGACCTCCACCTAAATTGCATCTAACAACGTAATTATTGCCCAAAACTTTGTTTTGTTTTTCCATTGAAATTTTTTTAAATGTGTCCCATTTATGCCCTTTACAAAAATTTTAGTATTTTTTAAAGAGTGAATTACGTCTGGCAGTGTTATAAGCGATCATTTCTCGAAGATAGCGCATAAATTTGGTCTCGCCAATATTGCAAAACTTGCAGCCTAGTACGGAACCGAAGTGCTTCAGGGCTATGCGCCACCACGTTTCAAATCGCACGAGAAAGTGCAAATAGCTTGGGGAAGTAGCACCTCTACCCTAAACCATGAAGCTCAAAACATCCTGGTCTTGAGGGACCTCATATCATTATGCCTAGGAAAGACCCTGCCTCTGCAAATATTGACTCAAGGTTCACAAAGCTTTCCCTCCTTAGTATGTCTGCTGTAGAGCCACAACACTGGCAGTAGCTGATGTACACTTGTCACAGTTACATGAGATGCCCTGAAGACTGTTCAGACATGAAACAAACATTCATCTTTCACAACAAAAAAAAGAACTATTTCTATCTTGCTCACCCTCACACCTCCATCGGTTAGACATCTATTCTACTCAAACAGCGACAATTTGAAAGATATCTTGGTGTGTCTCTGTATCTCTACTTGTGAACTGCTTTTGTGTAACATCACGTACAGATGGGTTCCATTCAGTCATTTCAGGACTTTATATTTTCCCCTCTTTTTAGTTTTGGCATGGATTGGTCCAATGACAAAAGAAAAGAATGACTGGGCGTCTTTTAAATGAGAGGTTATCTGGAACCTAATCTTACTTGAGTATCTGCCGAGTCTTGCGGGAGTGCTTGATGGGCGACACCTGTCCTGGAGACCTTGGCGAGCAATCCAAAGATGTCTCCATAACACCTGGTTTAGACCTGGAACAGTTATCAGAAATTTTTTAGGGGCGAAGCTCCTTAGGGTCTAGCCTTGTCCATCCGTACGGCGTCCGTGCTCACATCGATTGCCACCCCATCTGTCTTCTTAAAAAAAGAAAAAATGTTTGCGCAGTCGACAGGATTCGAACCTGTGCGGGGAGACCTTAATGGATTTCTAGTCCATCGCCTTAACCACTCGGCCATTACTGCAGGACGAGTAGGGGGCTCTGAGATGTGGTAGTTCTTTCTGACATGGACCGTTGATTTAAGCGGTGGAGATGCATTCCCACGGCTTCTAGCGGATCCAAGCTGATCCCTTAGAAGAACCACTGGCTCTGCATTTCACCGACCATAAAGCAGTAATAATGAAGTCGAAACGCAACCCGGAACTCAGCACTACCTATGAGCAATAAAAAAAATCAGCACCATCAGCACTACCTATGAACACTAAAATCAGAATCATCAGCACCACCAGAGCTTCGCCCCAATCAACATCATTCACCACGTGGAGATGTTGTGATTTTTTTTTCTTTAGATGCAGGCAGGGAAAGTCTAGCTCAAGGTGAGTTCAAAGAGTACTACCCCAGTCCTTAGATAAACTACTAACTGGTCTGAAAATTTTGGCAGTTTCCACCCTAGTAAAGTCTGTCACCACCATAAAAAAGCAAAAAAAAACAACAAAAAAACTTAGAAGTTTTATATGTACCTGTATATATACATATATTTATTTATTTTAAACAGATGTAGCACTTTTTACGTAACATTTCAATTATTCCGAAGTAATATGACCCCTAGGTCTCAAGTCCAGGTGACATTTCCAATTGCCCATTTTTTCGAAGCATCCATGGGGTTTGGAGGGTCTTTATTAAAGAGTAGACACATTTGGCAACTTTCTTTATGGTGGCCTCTCTGAACACCCACCCATCTTTTAGACTCCCCAAGCGATTTGATTGGACGACTCCTAACGTCGGCAGTGTGGTGCTTCAGTTTGTACCTAGGGGAAGCTTTCCCTTAGCATGACAGAAAGATTCCAAACCAGGTGATCTAAGGACCATGGTAGCACTTCCGGTCGAGCACGAATATCTTACGGGAGAGCAAGCAAGTGTGTTGGCAAGAACCACCTCCACTGCACAGAAAAGAGATGAAAAGAAATGAAACCGGCTTACAGAATGCTGCACTCCTCATCCGATGAATCCCCCAGAACGACAGCATCCTTTGCAGCATTCTTGGCGGCATCCTTGGCACTATCTTTCTCGCTGTCGGCTTTTTTTTTTGTAGCTGGGGAGGCTGTGAAGATTTGCCTCACGGCGAGATCATCTGAACCGCAACAAGAAAGCATGTGAGGCTCTTTCAGAACAGCCGCTTGTTTAAGCTTCGCCCCCCACAGTCAAGTGCCACTGACACGGAATGTGTAATTGAACCATCTGCAAAGGTGGTTCAATTACACACTTTGCCTTTCCAAAGGCACAGGCAAAGTGTTTTTAGGGCACCAACTTCAGCTATTGGTTCTCAACCTGCAAAAAGCCAGTTTGAAGTAAAACTTCACATGATGATAGACAAAGGAAGCATGTCAGGCTTCCATGGTCGTCACTCTGTTTACTTGATCTCCCATACAGACGTCAGAATGGTTCAGTATGACCAGACTTCTATTTTAGAATACTACAAACAGACACCTATTTTAGAAGACTATGAACCTACTTCTACATTAGACTGCCACCGCTAGCGTTGTTAGTTGCGAACCGAGCAACAAAAACTAAACATTAGTACAAACTTTAGGTTAGGTGAAAATCTCCTTGACGCACCCTACCCCACAGGCCACGATCCGACACACCGCACAAACATGAGCGGGTCCTTTCGTAGATCGTAAATAAATGCAGAGCGTCGATAGTGGGGAGCCTTTCGAAAATTACATGTCATCGTCCTGCTCCACCAAAGTCGACTGCGTCTGCAAATATCCTGATTGAACTCATTAAATCCGTGCACCCTAAAGGCTGCAAGTTGGGCTAGCTGGCATGCACGTAGCAATAATATATCGGCGCAAAAATCGAGGCAGACTCCTAGAACCAGTGTTTCGCCTGTTACAGTAAAGGCAGTAAACAAGCGCCCATGTGTTCGCCGTGAGCCCTCCGTGCTATTATCAAATCGTCGATAAGAAACTCTTACTGTGACTGGTGCTCTCAATCTTTTCTCGCATAGCGTCCAACGCTTCGTCACAGAATATGTTGGAGGAAAACAGGCCACTCTTGTTCTTCAGGACGATGTTCTTGATATCTCGGAGGTGGTCCGCAGGAGCCTTGTTCTCCGGGGGTACCGTCGCCGGCTCGACCTTGCAGGAGGTGCTTGCCATTTTCCGCTTGCGCGCTGTAACAGTATGGGCAAAAGACTCACGAGCTTAGGGCTGTAAGCGCGCGTAAGGCTTTTAAACTTCTCGCATCGGGTACGGTACGCGCGCAAAATCAGCTGACCACTCATTGAAACGAAGGCAGATTTAAAAACTAAAACGTCATAGGAAGCGCCGTGGCGCCGTCCTGACCAAACACATCGCGGCATTCACCGGTTGTTCTCGCAGAGCCCATTATTCAACAAACTTACGCATTTTTTTTGTAAAATTTCAGTTGCATACGATGTTAAAATGTCAAATGCACACAACGGAATTTAGTGCAGAAAATGGCCACAATGACAGCGACAGATAAACGGCACTTTCGGATAATACTTTCAGCAAAACAAAAATTAAGAATATGCACACAATTAAATGAATTTATGGGGCCAATTTATTCACTCAATAAACTAAACCAAACTGCGCAAAACGGTGAGTGAAGTTTTCAGGAATATACATAAACAAACAAAACCGAAGTGCATGATGGTATAGCGTCGTCTGCATTACTGCGCGCCAAGTGTGAAACTGAAATCATCTCTCAACCGCAGAATAAACAAAACAAGAAGTCCTTAACTTTGTACAAAAATTTAACACACACACACACACACACACACACACACACACAAAAAAAAAAAACACTTTCATTAGATTACATCTGTTCAAAAGCAACAAAACATACTCTTCGAAGCAAATAAGGCTTCATCAAAGATTTTTCAGTCAACTTTTCAACATGGCTCAATACAGAAATAATAAGAACTAAAACAATATGTTTTATAAAACAACATTTATTTTATAAAATCGTCTACTCAACAAGCTGCAATATATGAGTGCAGAATACGTTCGTTCTTGGGACAAGCAACTTCAGTCAAACCCTAGCCCTGATGGGCTTTCAAGGCTCAACATCATAGGACCTTGTCCCCCAACATACAGACTAGCAGAAACGGTGCCGGAACATCCGCGCCGAGCAGGCGCACAGGACAACTGGAACTGCGCAGTTGGCCTGTGCCTCCTGCAAGTGTTGGCGCAGATGTCCCTATTAGCCTCAGCAGCCCGTGACGGTTGGGTCTTCGCCGGACCGCTTGGTTATGTGCAGTTTGACCATTTCTTCAGCAACAGTGGGGTGAATGCCAACTGTTTCTTCCAGGACCTTTCTGGTTAAGTTGCACCTGTGGTGAAAGTACTGCATGTTAGTGGTGGAAGCAAAAAAAGCACCATCTACAGTGGAAGGTCAAAAAGGATCATTCAGAAGGAAACTTCAGAACAGCAGTCAATGCTATGCTAAGAAACAGATACTATACTCCATTTTATCTCAAGATGTTCCACAGTAGAGGCTAGAAGCCCAAGCTCATCGCTTTGGCAGCTGCTGCTGTTGCGCAAGAGTTTGTGCAGCCAAAGTATGTCCTTGAGCAAGGAGCTTACGGATGCAGCTTTCTTTCACTGTGGTACATCCAGGGTGAAACGAAGTGTAGTCCAACTATGATCGTTAAATTTGTAAGGTAAAACAAAATATAGACAAACTAACATAAATCTCTACTGAGAGCCTAGCTCCGCAGCCCGATTACAGAATGGGAGCACGAAAAGAAAAAGTGCCTGCGCCCAAAAACGTGCTTACGTTGCATGGCATACGACTCTTCCGTAGCCAGAACACAACACAATTTACCTTAAGTATGGTAGGTACATAAGGGAAATTACATTCTTTAGGGACATAAATGTAGGCCAAAACATTAAGGACACTGAAAATTGTACTAAGAACTGCTTTCATAATTTAATGGGCTGCACACAGAAAAAAAAAAAAGAAAAAAAAAAAGACCTTGTGGTTGAGCAGACGTCAAACCAAGGGTGCAAAAATAAAATATAAAGCGGTTTTTGCAGACTTTGCATTGTTCAGGAAAAAAAAAAAATGTTGTTTGCTAAAGTGCTGTTTTCAAGGTTTGCAGTCACCAGCACGGGGCAAGGTGTGCTAGAAGTATGCTGTTATGCTTCATTTTATTACGTCAAGCAGACATCATTGACCAGTTCAAAAAATTCAGATGCCACCTTATTAAACCCGGTGAAAAGATGCACATAAAAAGTTAAGCTGAAAAAAAAAAAAAAAGGAAGGAAAAGGACACCAAACAAGAACGAGGAGCAGTAAGGAGTTAGGACACTTAGGACGGCTGCTTCTGCTACGCTTTTTGCGACCCGAGTTTAGCTCCTTTATGATCCTCTTACTCGAAGTGACCTCAAATAACCAGAAAACATCACTGCTGGTCATGTTTGTCCCCTTTGCTAACCATCATCTTGGCCATAATAAAGTAGTTGAAGAGCGCAGCATTGCACAAAACGCTTTCCAGAATGAAAGCTGGCTCATTGCTTCCGAGGCAGGGAACCAGTATTTTACCTGGAACACGTCCCCGATCAGTGCGTTTCTCGTGCACTCAATTTCGGTTCCCGGATTTCCGCCCGATGACATCACATTCGTGCCATGCTGTCGGATGTCACGATCCTGGCGGTAATAAAGCATTGGAGGTGAAGAGATGGCAGACCCCTGTTCTGTGCTGCAAGTCGCTCTTCAGCTTAACAGTCCACGAAAACTTAGCAGCCACAACTTGGGACGTCGCAATGACGGTGACAATTACAACTGCTCTTTTTCTTTGCCGGCACTTCTACGACCAACTGCCAGGATCACGACGTCCGACAGCGTGACGCGGCAACTCCCGCGACGTAATCTGTTGCTACCACGGGAGACTTTTTAATGCATGGACAGTACAGGATGCTAAACACAAGAATCAGAGATGAAATTTTAGGCTCAGTTGCACCAGCCTACGGATCCCAGTTGTTGGATCTGATGGGAGTCAACATTCAAAGCTTGCCGACAGTGCTTGTGGATCCAAGCTGGAAATAAAGGCAATATGTGACACGTGCATTTGTGAAGAAAATTATGCAACACAAAGGGCAACTTCAGCAGGCACAAAAAAAAAAAGTGTGGAAACCCGAGAGGCGCGGCGTGTGGGGGAACTCGACCCGGAAGGATACGGCGGCTATCCGAGCGGCGCTGCGAGCAAAGGTGTTAGCAACCGGGCTGAGGAAAGGAGGGAAGGCAAGCGGCAAGGGAGACCCCCCCCCTCGCATCCCCGAGCCCCAGGTGCACCGGCCTTACTTGAGCGCAGCTGCGTAGCCCTGGATCACTTCCCCGGCATGAGGGCCTGTCATGTGGAGGCCCAACACGGGCTGTGGACTGGAGCGCAGGGTTACGGCCTGAAAGAGATGCCGAGAGACACGCTCGCGTTGCAGGCCATCAAACTATCCAACTAAACGAATTTAACATTCGGTTGATTGGAATTTCCTTAACAAGCAACGAGAGGTACCTTCATGTAGCAATTGGAGGCGTCTCTCTGGGGCACGGTGTACTCCAGGGGCTTGTAGAAAGCGTGCAGGATGTCAACGTCGTCAGCCCCGTGCGCTTCCAGGGCCGCCTCTTCCGACAGTCCGACGCAGCCATACTCCAGCGGAGTGAACACTGTTGTGGCCACCTGGGGGTAGAGTCTAAGAAGTGTCTATTGCGAGCAGGTGGAGAAGGTGGGGGTTCAAAAAGATGAAATTCTCTATACTAGTGACTGACGGGATGAAAATGGAAGGGCAACTCTTTCGAATGCCCGATCTCCAGCACGCGCTTGTAGCCCTCCACTGAGTTATTTTCTGCTAGGCGTGCACGCTCAAGGCTCATTAGGAAATTAGTAACGCTTTATGAGGAGGCAAACTTTCTTTACTACGTTTCTTGAGGTGAAAGCAGCTGTAAAGAGGCGTGAAATAACTCTATCACTGTACCTTGTCGTAGTCCATCCGCTCATCGGTGACACCAGCGAGGCGCCGTGCCAGGAGCTTGCCTGCCCGTATGGCCACCGGAGTGAGCTCTGGCCTGCCCTGCATCCCCGTAACACAGTCAGGACCACACTGACTGCCAATCAAATTTACGAGGACACGAAGCATGCTGGAACACTGTTACGTCAACGGACACCATAGACTCAAATGCACCCTACCACAAAGAAAATAATGCAATTTTATTTGGTAGCTATACTTTACTTGGCAATGAGGTCAGGCAACTGCTTTCATTTAAAAAGGAAGAGTAAAAGAGCAGTGCTGTCTTGCCCCTTAGTTTCATGCACCCATCACACGAATATCTCGTCAGACGGAGCACCAAATAGGAAAGGAAGTATGCTATGCCTGTGGCCTACATCCCTGCACAGCACGGTGCAAGACATACACATTTTTTGCCACAGACGTCGCGACTGTTTTTCGGTAAGCTCACAGGTCGCTGGTGTTGTTCACGGTTCTTGAGCCACAGATTCAGTCAGCCACCCTTCCAGGTGTTGGCACACACAAACAAGCTTGCCAAAATGCACGAGCGAATGCCTACGCTTTTCGTCCTAGGCACCGAGCCGCATTTTATGTGCCGAAAAAAAAAAGTGAAAGCCGTTTACAAGTCCCTGTACCGCCGAATTAGAGCGCAGCTCTTGAGGAGGAGGAGGGAAGGGTACTGGGGGGGTGGGTCATGTGACCTCGGGGGGAGGGGGGGGGGGGGGGGGGTCACGTGACCTCGGGGGGAGGGGGGTCACGTGACGATGCTGATGCCGATGACGATGCCAATGACGTCATCAGTGACGTCACTGATGACGTCATCGGCATCGGCATCGGCATCAGCATTGTCACGTGACCCCCCAGATCACGTGACCCCGACGGCGACGCCGCTCAAGCCGGAAACGGGCGCCTAAGAGCTGCGCTCTAAAAAGAGCTTCCGAGTGTAAGTTCGAAGTGCTGCTACCTAGCCAGAAAGCGAAGGCCAAACGCTGAGACAATGGCAGCAGCAACTCGTAATCGTGCAAGCTTTGCGTGGCTGTATTCCGTCGCGGCACAAGATATGCTATACAGAAAACCGTGCAACAGAAAAGTTGAGAGCAGGGACTCACGTCGAGCACGTCTCCAATGGCGTAGATGTTGCTGACCGAAGACTGTTCTAGGTCACTGGCCACCACCTTGTGGTTCCTGGGGTTCAGCCTCACCCCTACTCCTTCTAGGTTGAGTCCTTTTGTCTTGGCTTGTCTCCCTTTGAGCATGCCAAGAAAACACACTAATTAGATGTAGGCATCATTAAACATCCTACAAACCTCGAGAGAGTCCTTAGCATGGGTGTTACAGCCCGACAAACCAGAGGGCATATAAACCAACACGCGGCCCTGACGTCACGCAGCTGCGGTGGCGCTGTCGACGGCACTGCGCATGCGCAGACGCTTCACTTCAAGCGAATTCGGTTTCTGCGCACGCGCAGTGCCCACACCTGGTGTGGGCAAACGCGGGCTTGTTTGTAAACAGCGTGTCGGTCTATACTTATCGGCCCCCTAAAGCTTTACGAACATTATGAAAGCCATAGCGACGGGCATCGTTACGGTGCGCCTTGCAAAGCAAGTGAGGTGGGAGCATGCACGATCCACGGGCAGTGCGACGCAAGATACACAATGAACGCAGAGAGCTCAGGTCAGCAGCTCCGACTCAGCACTCGTCGGGCCAGCCCACATAATTAGGACTCCCGTAAATATGTAAATGAATAGTTTGTGATCAGAAGCCAAGGCCACGAAGACTATGAAACAATATGTGTATATTTTTTGTGCACATGGCCACATATCTATATAAGCGACAGATGTTCCCAGCGTATGCATCGAATTAATTAGCGTCCGCTGCGGAAGCAACCAAAACGCACCGACTGCTGTGTCGAGTTAGACGAGATGCTCAAGCGAGCAGCCAATTGTTGGGTTTAGAAAATTTAAGGAATTTTAGCGATATGTTCAAAATAGGCCGGGCATAAATTGAACTCGAGTCAGCACCTATCTCCAATCTGAGAGGCCCCGATGCATATGAATCCACAGGGAGCGAAGATCAGCGTCAAGAAGTCTCGGGCAAAGCTTGCACCCCTAACGAAACTCACTGCCTGTGAACCACTTTGACACTATAAGAAGAGCGTGAGTGCAAGTTCCACGTTTCAAATAAGCTAAAAGATAGACATCGAGCAGAAGAGGCCTTACCAATGGCAAACATGACCGTGTCAAAGACGTCCTCCTGCACGCTGCCTCGGGAGTCCGTCCAGGACACCTGCAGCCTGCCGTCCGGACACTTCTTGACCTCCTTGGGCAGGCAGGTCCAGAGGAAGCGCGTACCCACGGACTCCATGTGGCTCGTCACCAGCTTGGACATTTGCTGGGGTTTGGGAGCAGCGGCACAAAATTAATTTTCAATAGCGCAATATTGGAAAGGAAGAGTGCCCAGATCAAATAAAAGAGCAGACCCCATAAATATTCGGAAGGAAATATCGACGATTTTTTTGTAGCAACTGCGAGACTGCCGCAATATTCTGAGAGATGCCCCCCCTTGCGAAAGATGACTCGCTCCTACTTATGGCACGATTCTGTATTTTTTCCAAAATACCAAAAGATAAGCCACTTCTAGTAATTGCACTGCCCGGGCCAATGGTGACCTTGGCGGAAACGAGGACAGTTAGGCAGGCGATAAATGCTCCATCGGCAGAACAGTCGATTTTGGTTCATAGCCCCCCTGCTGCGATAACAAGCTTGAAAAGTTGAAGGACCTACGTGACGAAGTGATCGACATTTTGTTTGACAGTGATAGCGACTGCTCGTTTAAAGTTTTTGAGGGTGAGTGAACGAAACGTAAACACACCTTCACATTCTTTTGCTACAACTTTTTTATTATTTTTTTTTTTATTTTTACTTTTCTTGGTTATACATTGAACGTTGGCCAACTTTCTGTTTTCATACGATTTACTCTTGATTTTAAGTAAGCTATAAGTCGGGATATTACGGTACATGTAATAGTGGTCGCAGAATGGCATTTCAAAAATCTTCTCGCACTGGAGAAATTTTATATCGCAAGCGTCTTTCTCCGTCTTCTATATGATATCCCGGTATTATCAACAAGCTCCCATTAAGCAGCTATAGTTATTATTTAGAGAGCAGAACCTGCATTGTTATAGCTAGATACGTATACTTTGTTTTACTGCACGACATCAATCTTAACTTCGGAACTTTAACTCCAACAAAGAACCGAGCAGTGTGTTGTTTGTTTCTGACAAGGCCAGTTTCCAGGACACGAAACTTTAAGGTCCTCATCCAACTAAAGCGACAGATGCCAAACACTGTTCACAGGTGTGTCAAAATACACCACAAGGCGGGATCACACATTTTCATTCGAGTGTGGCCTAGTGCGTAGCGACCGCCCGTGCGACCGCTTACGACGAGGGAACACGCTGGCGCCATCTGCCAGGTAGTCCTGGAACAACTCCGATCTGCGTATATAACTAGACTAAGGGCTTTGCAGTACTGTCTGCAAGGTCAAATCTATGCACTATCCACGAAAAATGCTCCCTCAAAACATTGTCAAGATTATTTCAAACCCCCAGTGAAAGAGTGATCGGCAAAAAATTAGTAAATACACGCAGATCCAAAATGATCCGGGGCTACCCAACAGGTGGCGCCAGCGTTCTCTCTCGTCGCAAGCAGTTGTAAGCTGTTGCAACCCACTCAGTCACGCTCAAACGAGTGTGCGTGAACCAGCCTTCATTAGCAATCATGTTTTACGGTTAAGCATGAACTCCGGGCCACACTTGAACATATGCTACCAAAAGCCGATTTTGTTTTGACCGCATTTGTTGTGCAGCTGAAACAAGTTTTAGAGCTTATGCAGCTTGGTTTTTGTTCTACTTGTGCGCCGCTGCCATTCGTGTGCTGTTTTCTTCCTTTCTGTTTGTCCTGCTTCCAATAGCTTGAACTACTGTAATCGGTAGACTCCACCATTAAGAAGATTTCATTCATCTAGTTACGAGAAGATGGATTGCAAAAAACACTGCACAAGTTGACTGTCTCTCTGTCGTAGATGAAAGCTAATGTAACAGCCACTCCACATTTAACTTTCAATTCATAGGTCGTACAAAGCCGAATGGGTAACTAAAACAGTGCTTTGTATGACAACTTACAAGAAATTTGAGAACTGACATACTACAACTGACACTTGTAGTATTTACAACTTGTGAAGGTTCGTAAAGCTTATGCTGAGCTCAGAAATTTAAGCACGCTATGTCCACACCACAAAAGAGACGTAACAATGCAGTTCAGTCGTCAGCCTGTATAATATCTTTAATTTATTTGAATTTTTTTTTACACATACTGCATGTCTCATATTCCAGCCATTGAGAAAGGGCCTACCTGGTCAAACCCACGCAGGCAAATGGACCGCACCATGACACTGACATCGAAGCCGAGGCCGTTGAGGAAGCCCGCACACTCCAATGCAACGTCTGACAGCCTCAGATTAAGGAACAACATTGGGTTTGAAACAGATTGTTTGAAACAGATTTCAGGAACATCTAAGAAAAAACAATTCAAAAGCTCTCTCGCTTTACTTTTTATACTCTCTTTGTTTCTGTGTCTTAACAAGCCTAACATTTATATCATTCGATATCTGTATGTATAATGATAGCTAATGAGACACTCAAATAAATCTTTTAAAAACGAGTGGACTTTATAAAGTATTCTTAAGCCTGAACTTCACTGAGAAAGCACAATAGAAGTTTTGAAGCTCATTGCACCTCTGAAATTCTCCTGAACTTTTCTATGCTGAAAAAAAAAGCCAATGTACCTGTACTTTGTTCAATGTGCCAGCAAAAGTTTACACCCGAAATCAAGTATTGCAGCGAGTTCGAGGATACAGGCACGCATTCACAGCTCTTGCACGATTTCTCACTCACTTGGGTGGGACGCATCCCAAACTGAAGTGCTTGCATTGCAGCTCTACTATCACTGCAAAGACATACTAAAATGCTAGAATGTGCTTACTCCTAGAACCTACAGACAACATTCCGAGAAAACTTAAATTTATCTCATTTTATGTTTTCGTCAGTGGAGACAGAAAGAAGCTCGGAAGCTTGTTACAAAAGCATTACGGAAAGGTGTTTCACTTTTGCGACTGTCGAGGAGCAACATTTATTCCTTTAAACTCTATACAGTTGCATTCACCCACGATACTGCACACCATTTCAAAAGCAAGTGCAATCATACGCTGGCACTTGTCTCAGGAGTTGGTCCTGACTCTGCCCCCAACACTGGGAGATTACATGGTCTCGGGAACGAAGAAAGGATACAGCTTCCACCCACCACAAGTCTGGAAGAAATCAGAGAAGGCAAGGAAACAGGTCACAGTCAAGCTCGTGCTGCCAAACGTCGGATAAGCTTTAAAGGTTAAGCAAGGGCAAAAAACATCTTTTTTTAAACAGCCTAGATGGAAAAAGAATGTTATAAAACAAATTTACAATGAAGAAAAAAAGTTTTTAGAGCTATATTTACGGTGCAAAATGAATTTGTAGTTGGCGCCCGAGGGAGCCGCCGCGGGTCACGTGTAGACCTGTGCGCCGCCGTTTCAACGCGTTTCTCCATGCCGCCCCTGCCGCCCAAGTTTGTCTGCTCCGCGGCACCGCCGCCACCGCCATCTGACCGGCGCACAGGTCTATCACGTCTGCTTGCACTTTTTCAGGAGCTTCCTTTGGGCTCTAAAAGTTACTTATTAATCTTTGTTTTTTGTTGCGCTTCAAACAAAGATAAATAAGTTACTTTTAGAGACCATAGGAAGCTTCTGAAAGAGTGCAAGTACCGTGTGACAAATAGTGGCCAGTCACGTGATAAATAGCGGCCACTTTTCCGTGGCACTCGCGGGCGCCAACTACAAATTCGTATTCGCAAATCCAGCCCGCCGCTCGTCCTCTCGCGGACGAACGGAGAACCAGGGCAGCAGGGACGGCAGCGGCGGTGGCGGCACGGAAACGGTGGCAGGGACTTTTGGCCTTGATGCGTGAAGCCGTTTTAACGAAAAAAGTGAGCACGTAAAATAGGAATTCTCGTGCTCCAACAGCGTTAGACGAAGGACCGGGATGTCTAATTTCATTAGGAACTTTTCATATATCGCATACACTGTGGATTTCTGGTCTTGTGCATGGCCACCAGCTCAGTCTGTACTCAATGTGACGGCAAACACTCTCGCTAATAATGTAGAGCTCTATAGTACGGGCTACAAAAAGTCTATTCTTTGCCATAAGGAGAAGAAAACTCGTCGTGCAACGGTATGTCGAGCAATACACATCGGGAATGAGTTCGCGTTTTAAAGCCGTTACAAGGAACATGACCATTTATTTCAAGCAATTTAAAAAGACAGAATACCCGTTCTTGCTTTCAGGTAATTACAAAGCAATGACACAATGCTCTAAGCATTTTAAGTGCGTCTGTGTTAGCCAGCCGTTCGTAACGAGAGCTTAGAACGGGCAGTTTTGGCGAGAGGGGCCGGAACGTTGCAAATAACATGGTACAAAAATTGTATGCTATATTAAAATATTTCTTTTTGATAGAGCAAACAATAAAACCCCTAAACACACCGATTATGTTGATAGGCAGTTTTAGCATAGCGTTACTGAACGCTACCGTTGGCTACCGTGCACACTAAACAAAAAGGGGTGT
Source organism: Ixodes persulcatus (assembly GCA_013358835.2). NCBI lineage: Eukaryota > Metazoa > Arthropoda > Arachnida > Ixodida > Ixodidae > Ixodes > Ixodes persulcatus. The sequence continues at coordinate 242,739 of JABSTQ010011583.1, forward strand.
AGCCCTTACACCCGTTGTCAGATATACGACACCCCTAAACTTCAGTTGGACGTACAGCGCATTGACGTTCAACCGACGCTACCAACTTTCACGAGCGGCTTGATAGCCTAGTTGTACAACTTAATAAAATATGATGAAAATAATCCCTGGAGAAGGGGAACAAGAGAGACAGAGGACAAACACAAATCTCCAAACCCAGCTAGGTGACTGGTGCGTGTTTGGAGATTTGTGTTTGTCCTTTGTCCCTCTTGTTCCCCTTCTCCAGGGATTATTTTCATCATTCTTATCCAGCTCGCTTGCACCTTCGCATTTAATTGCATTTTAATAATAAAATATCTCACTCAATAAAATATCTCAAGTAAGTGTAATTGACTGTAAAAAAAAGTAATCAGGGTTTTCTTGGCCCTACTGCAAAACCTCTGTGTTTTTTCTGTACTCTTTGATGCATACTTTAGCTGTTTAATATCTTATATCGCAGCGTCACCAAGGCCTCTCGTAAAAGTTGGGGCCGTCAGTTTGACGTCAGTGCGCTGCATGGTGAACTAAAGTTTTGGGGTGTTGTATATGTGACAACGGGTGTAAGGACTACAACATATTTTTTAGGGTGTGAGCACAGCAACGCTGCTGGCGCGCGCTAAAAATTGTGCTTCAAAGGCGCAGCGCGAGCTTCCGGTTGTAATGCTACACCGCACGGTAGCTTGCGGTAACAAACTTCCTATTAATAACCATAGAGCAGTTTGATCACGTGTTGCAATACACTAAAACCGAAATGGTGAGCAGCTAGTTGTGAGCCTGTGACACGAAGACAACAATACTGTAACGCCGCTCTTCCGAAACCTGACACTCACCGTGCGTGACTCACTTTTTAGAGCACTAATGGCCAGGCAAAGCGCAAGCATAATATCTTCATCACCCTCAAAAATATTCTGCCACAAACAGTGACGTGGCTGGTGCCTAAAACGCACTTGCCCACCACAAAGCTTCCCAAGTTGAGGTTTCTGCAACTTTTAAATACCAGCATGCTCGTTTTCCTAACATGCATCAACATCGCCGTCGCTTGTAATATGATCCCTCCCTAACCACTTCGCATTTGTAGAGAAATAAATTATTTTTAGCACGCTGACCAGCATCAGCGAGCAGGCGCACGGGAAATCTTGGGGAATCTATCCCCGTCTCTTCCGCCATCTTGGAACTATCGCCCCGCCACCTATAGGACGTTGGAGTTGCGAATACACCAATTCATGTTTACAAACAAACCGGAGTGCCCCTAGCGGACGCCACAGGCGCCGCGCATGCGCAATGGAGTGTGGGCAAGAAGCTCGCCGTCGCCCACAAACAAACCATTGGAATGCGATGTTGTTGGCATCGGTGTGAGTCTCCCTGCACTTTTTCGCATTCGAATTGTTGATTCTACGTCTTCCTGGCGATGTCTGACTACTTGAGCGGCCTCAGCGAAATTACCGAAGCTCGTTACACCGCAAAACTTTTTGTGAATAATGTGACATGCAACGATTCATTCCGCGTGGACGCCGCAAAATGGACGCTAAAGCCTGATTCGCATGATGAGACTTCGCTCGCAATTTGCAGTCGCGATGTCGCTCGGGCTGCAAAAGCGTGAACTGTAGATGAGATAGTTGACGTCGGTACTGACAATCGCGAGCAGAATCGGACCAAGTGGATCAGGCATAACAAGTCGGTGATGGCCACTGGTAACAATGATGAACATTTCCTTGTATCTACAGTTTACATCGAGCCTGCTTACCAACCTCCAAACTTAAGTCTTTTGAGGCTTGCACTTACTTCTTATCGCAAGTACCGGCCAACATTTGGTCTATGGGCCGGTGTCTTCTAAAAGAGCAGACGACAAGCAGAAATGTTTGAAAGAGCAGATGACAGTTTGAACGATCAGGCGGCCGTTTGAACTTGAAGACGCACTGAACGTAGTCCGCAGGTGGTCCGTACAACTTGACGGTTTTCCGGCGTTCATGTTGGAACAAAACAAATAAATCTGATGACCACAAGTATCCGTGAATCCCGCCCAAGCAATCGTGGTCCGACGGCGCCTGGTTTTTCCTTTTCACGGCACATATCCACGTTCTCGGACGAACCGAGCACATAAAAACTGACCTTCAAACCTTTCTCGGCTCTTTTGGTACAGCCTCAGTCGCGGCGTTTTGACGAGAAGGTAGGTTTTTGTCTGGTTCCTTTCAAAACAACACAGGAATACATGTCTCACATGGGGACTTCCGCCCACAGCCCCAGATCGGAAGTGCACCCGACGCGCCACCACCGCGCATGACGTAACAGAGCCGAGCTCATTCTTCTTTTTCGTTGTAAATTCGTTTTATGATTTCTTTTTCCCAACTTGGCTGTTTAAAAAAAATGTTTTTTTTCCTTCGCATGTGTCTTTTAAGACTCACGTTTTTCCAGGTGGTTTCTCGAGAGAGAAGAGATCGTCCGAAGTGACGGCATGTTCCAATGCTCCGGGCACATCGATCGGCAACGTTGGACGTCCTCCGACGGCGACAACGAAGTTGCTCGCTGACAGAACTTGCTGTTTAGACAGAACATAAGGCACGAGTTGCACAATTGCATTTCAGATAGATAATCAAACTAAACTTAAAATAGTCAATGAAAAAAAAAAGGAGAAAGCTTTTTATAATGGCAGGAATTATTTCACAGAGAAGCAAACATGCAGGGCAACGCTGCAATGAAGCGTAGCTAGCCAGGGCTTGCTGCCAACGTGAAAGTCGCACAGTCAACAACACATTTCGCGGTTTTCGGAAGAATAATCCTCTTCCTAATGATCAGTCCAACTCATCTGCCTTAACCAGAGGCCTGAGAATTAAATTTCTGCAATGCAAAGGCAACAATGCGAAAAAATAGAAATGAGAGTGATCAAAGCCGGCTCTTTCTGCTGAGGCTACTCACTTCTGTGCCATCTGGAGCCTTGGCACTAAGGCTGGATTTGTTGATAAACCTGCCCAGGGCATTGAAGTAGTCCACTTTCCTGAGCGGAAAACGGATGTATGGCAGTCTGTGAACTTCCGCCGTGTCCGACAGCGAGCACGCATTTCACAGAAAATTGAAGCTTGCTGATCTCACTGAGCCAAAAACCAATGCACGACTTTTGAGAAGAAATGATAAAAAGTTGGTAAAGCTACAAAAACTAAGATGGACTAAAGGTTTGTTCATGTAACAGCCTCGCTTGCTTCATGCATGAATAGAAGAACCAGAAAAAGAAGACCACACCTTGGACAAGGATGAGAGAAAGCGAAATGGAATGGAAGATAATTAAGCAGTCTGGAATGAGGTCAAGGTCAAGAACTCACTGAGTGAAAAGAGAGAAAAAGAATCACCACATTATGATTTAGTATGTTTTGCTTTTGGCACATACAATAAGGAAGTAATCGATTTCAACAAGTTTCCATTAGCAAAGTTGCAAAATATGAAAATGAAAGCGAGCAAAACAAAAGGGAGAACCTTCCATATTAAACAACAAAGTTTTCAGGGAGTTAATCCACCTAACCCGTACTTGAGCATCGCTACATGGAGCGGCCGCAGTCAGGATTTGTCATTTTTTGTAAGCTTGGCTGTTGCAGAACCTAAATCCTGAGTACTCGTAAGCAGCCGAGGCCGCGAGAGAGTTCAAATCCCAGTGCAGACACAGAAGTCGCATCTCTTTCCAAACTTACAATCTTGAAAATGTAGAAGCTGGGAATGCAAAGCTGCATTTGCGTTCAACTGTGACTGACCGTGTTATGGCCACTGACTTACGACGGGAGAACATACTGACACACGGTGCCACCCATCAGGTAGCTTTGGAACCCTTTCAATCTGCGCACAACCAAACTGAAGGTTTCACAGTATTTACAAGATCAAATCTATGCACTATCTATTAAAAATGGTGCAGTATGACATTGTCAGAATTGTTTCAAGCTTGTGGTGAAAGGATGATGCGTAATATATATGCGCAGATTGGAAGCGCTCCAGGACACCACTTGCAAGACAAGCACCAACAGATCAAGGGCTTTAATCTTGTCGTAAGCTGTAACAAGCGGTCGTGGCACAGTCAATCGCAATCAACTTCCAATGTCTGAACCAGCCTTAACGTCTGCTCTAGAAATAATCTGCCAAAATGCTACGTCAGGCACGGGCCACCCACTTCTTCTTGAGCTGGACCCGGTGTCCCCAGTTGAGGGAGCGCACGTGTCCCTGAACGGCATCCCTCAGCGTGGCCCAGTCGTGGCCGGGTTTCGGGTCAGCGAGCCCCCAGCCAAAATGGCGGGCGTCCTCGAGGGCCTCCCCTAGCAGCGCCCCCTGGTGGAACAGCTTCTTGGGGATGCAGCCCACATTGACGCATGTGCCCCCCAGGCCCCACAAGCTGCCACGCGGGGAAGGCTCCACGAAGTCCAGCACGGCCGCACTCAGACCGAGCGCCTGGGCTGAGCACCGGCACAGGTTTGAACGACCGGCTCAGTGGGTCGTGCTCCTTTAAGCGGTAGGAGCGAGTTCACCCGGCTATTCATTTTAAAGTGATAACTTTATGTAGGAACCCTCCACGAACCCCGCTTACTTATGTTGGTTGCACAGTAGGAGGGAGGGGAGTGTAAACGGTGTGCTAACACTCTCTCCCCCTTCCCCCTTTCCATCCCACAGTGCCCTCTCTTCCACAGCGCAACCAACATGAGTAAGACCCATTTCATCAACCCCACCACCAAGTGCAATTGTACCTTCATTGCCCCTGGCAGAATATCTAAGCCAGGTGATTTTTTCACTTTCAGTTTTTTTTTTTTGCGTCATGTTGATGTGATTTTAAAAGAATACGACAAACATGCGTTCCGAAAAGCATCTTTACCTAGTGGATCGGAACGCAGGGAGGGGCACGCCAATCGAAGGGCATTAGAGAGACTATGCGGGGAACACACGATGACGAGACAGCCACGCGCACGCCATCACTGGTTGAGGTTGTGGGGAAACAAAAATCTGGCCACGTTTGGTGGGCAAACAAACACATGTTGTAGTGGGGAAAGACTACTAGTTGTATAAACATCCTTGCCTCGTGACGCAAACGGTCATGTTGAGGCCCAAAAGCAGCTGAAACTAACATGAGCCTGCCACTGGTTTGTCCTCAGCAATGCTTCGAGACAAACACAAAATGCAGTAATAAAAGGAAAAGACTCCAACCAAAGCCTCGAAAAAGTGCCCTGAAGTTTTGACCTGCTTGGTTTCTTCTTCAGGGGTGACGGAATTGCATGGGGAAGCAGCTCTCGTCTTCCTTGTCTGCCAAGAACAACCTCCTCTACAGAGGTTGTCCTTTGTTAATTGTCCACCCAAACAGAAAAATTTCTGTCCAAGATGTTTACGTTCCAGACCCAGAATGGTTTCAGGTTACCAAGACCATGCTAGGAGTCTGGTAACCGGTTCAACCGATCACGAAAACTGTTCTAGTCGGTTTAATTTTAATGATGAAAAATGGCTGTTAGCAACAATCTGAAACAGCATGTCCTTTCATTGACCTTCAACATTAGGTTCAACTGAAATGACTGACAAATATGCTATGCCCACATAAACCTTAGTGTCACACCCCACATGGTTCCAGGTATTTTTGTTTACATTCACATGAAATCTGCACTACTCCCCTGAAAAGGTTTACACCTGATTACTATTGATTAAATTACTATTACTCGCAAACTGATCTTCCTCGAATGCATTTTCTGCAACATGGCGCAGGATGGCACAGACACATGCGTCTGGCGCAAAATGGCACAAATGGCGCAGCCGTTCCACCCCTGTAATACCTATTCATAAAAGTGGCAGTGTTTCAGACGTCAGCAACTATCGACCAACTTCCCTTACAAGTTCCAGCTCCAAACGTTTTGAACATACTGTTTCTGCAGAGGGCTTTCCACAACAACACAATTGGATGAAACTGTACACGATCTAGTACACACGATAAATCATGGCAGTCAAACTGATATAGTAATCCTGGACTGCAAATGTGTTTGATAAGGTATCGCATTCAAAAGTGTTACATAAAATCAACGTCATTTTTCGAAATCCAAATGTGACGAAGTGGTTTGCTTCTTATCTTTCCTTTAGAGAGCAATACGTGGAGATAGGAGAGCATCGATCTAGCCTCTCACCGGTTCCATCAGGAGTGCTGCAGGGAAGTGTTTTGGGTCCCCTTTCATTTTAGATTTTTATAAACGATTTGCCCAATGACTTTACAGTACCTATAAGACTCTTCGCAGACGACTGCGTGATATACAGTAGGATAAACGCACCGGAAGATCAGGTGGAGTTAAACCTGAAAAAATCTGTTTTTATGACAATAACTAGAAAGAAAAATGCTTTAAATTATGACTATAGCATACGTAGATAACCAAAAACTTTCTAGAGTCATGGAATATAAGTATCTAGGTTTGACATTTATCTCTGACCTACGATGAAATAGACACAATGACAATGTGTGCGTCAAAGCTAATAGAGCACTATGGAGCCTCAGACGAAACCTCTCTAGTGCTACACCCGAAATAAAAGCTCTTTCATACAAGACCCTCGCAAGACCTATTATTGAGCATGCAAAAATTGTGTGGGACACACATACCTTGACAAATTGTGCTAAATTGGACAGAATTCAGGGACTAGCCTCCAGATTCATATTTAACAAATATAGCCATGCTTATTATCCCACTGAACTATCTGAACTCGCAAAGCTCTCAACTTTTGAACATTGAACAAATAATGACCGCATGAAATTTTTTTCCAGATTATTCATAATCAAGTAAAAATAAATTATTCAGACAACTTTGAAATTCGCTCCAATGAATCACCAAGGCACCGCTACACCATGTACATTCCAAGTCCGTCTAAACTAAATGATTGTTTTAAATTCAGTTTCTTTCCTAGAGCCATAAACGAATGAGCATGCTACCGACTGCCACTGTTTCATCAGCGTCACTAAGTTCATTTCTTAAAAATATTAACACAACGGTTTTATGTGCTACTCATTACATTTAATATATTTAACTCCACTTAGTACCATATCTACTTCTGGAGATGTGTTTTTTTTTTATTCTTCCTGATCTTTGAGTGATGTATATTTAGAGTGTAATTTAAGTATACTTGTTTTTGTTTCATATTATATTATATTGTATCTGTTGTTACGGGAAAATTCTTATCTTGTACCAGCGACATGCAAGTGCTCATTATGTATTTTTATTTCACCCTGTAAGAGCCCTGTATGGGGTGACAGTATTAATGAAGAGTAAAGCTATACGCACTCCGGAGTGCACTTAGGTCGGAAATGGCTATACGCACACCGCGGAGAACTCATGCCATTTGGGTCACCCTTTTCGAACGGCGTGTGTATCACTGGGGAGCTCGTTAACACAGCCCCCCGCCTGCGTTCACGCCGCTTCGCGGCGACAGTATCGGCTGCTAATTACAAAACTTAACCAGTACACGCCGCTTCGCGGCGTCCAGCCCGCAACACAAGCCCCGCTGTCCCCAATCGCACCTCCGGAAAGGGAGTCTCATACCATTTAGTTCTGCGAAGTTTCGGCAACAACATTCGGTTTTCTTAGTGTTCATCGCAAAAAGAAATGTCGTAAATATCGCCAAATGCCTCGACAAAACAAAATGTTCCAGAAAAAAAAAAAGGGAAAAAAAGTAGGCTCACCGCGGATCGAACCCGCGTCCACTTGCGTACAAAGCGGACGTCTTAACCTCTACGCGATGCCACCGCTTAGAAAAGTCGCTGTGACCATTCGTTTGTATAGGCTCCTTGCACTGACGTCACATCGCATACTTTTGAACACCATGTAAAAGGAGGAGAGGGAAGCTGCTTTTGTAAGAATTTTGAGTGACAGGTTAATCTTCTATAATCTTCTGGGAGGAGAATAGCGACGCCTGTGCAAATCCGAGAGGCACAAAGGAGGATCCTGATAAGAGTGGAGCTCCTTCTTTCCCTCTTCTCTGGAGGGCATCGGAAATGACGTCATGTGCAAGCCACGTATACGAGTTTAGTGGAGTGCGTATAGCCATTTCCGTTCGAAGTGCACTCCGGAGTGCGTATAGTTTTACTCATTAATGAATGAATGAATGAATGAATGAATGAGATATGGATATTTGAAGATGATGTGAGCAAGCACAGATAGTGAATTTGCTAAAAAAAATTATATTTATATTTACCTTCCTTGGCACACGCCAAGCCCCCCGATCCTCCTCCAACAACAATCAAGTCGTAGGTTTTGGTGTCAGGTCCTTCGAGACAGGAATGGGAAAATCAACAAGGTTTAATTCAACCCGATGAAGCAGGATCGTTGAAGTCTTCAAAACAATATGTGACAACGACCTGTATCACAGTCAAACATTAGACACACGAAGGAACAAATAACATGACAGTAAATGAAGCAAATAACATGACAGTACATGAAGGAATACGGAAGAATTTACCACGTGTTGCATAGGTGGCAACACGGATGTTGAACGCCTTGTGAAGCCCAGCCAGCCTTAGGCACAACGGTCTGTGTTTGGCCAAAACGCAGGCCATATTCTTCATTGCCTACATAAAAAGAACAAGAAAAGACACGAGGCGAAAATTGCACATCGGCATCGGTCTCTCAGTGGGAAGCTTAAAAGAGTCGTGTTCAGAATTGGCGGATGACTTCGGTGGGTCATTTTAAACAGCAGACGACGGTGATCATCGCGGACACAGTGTGCCGGCGTTTCTTCGAGTTACAGAAGTTGGATAGGAAAATGTAACTTAAACCTACTCACAGTGTAATCAGGGGTTGAAGTGTTGGTGATACACGTCAATGCAAGGGGGAAGCGTGAAAATATTATTGGAGATGCGCACGACTTACCACCATAGACCGCGCCATTTTAACTAATAGCTGAATGAATAGATAAATGACGAAACCCATGCAATAGTATTTGAAATAAGTGGCAGCTTGCGCCACCTAGTTTCTTTTTCTTTAATTATTGTGGAACCTCCGCCGTTAGACATTTTTACCAACCTCGTCAATTTTTACGGAGCAGTAGCCCAGTTGCTCAGTGCTTTAGCACCCCATTCCTCCCCATGTTAAGGTGAGGATGACCGAGCACGAGTTGAGGCAAAAGTTTTTATTTTGTAAATGTTCCGTTAAATTTGTAAGCCATTTAGCCCTAATGAGCCCTAACAGAGAGCTCTAAGCACTTATCCATTCATTCATACCACTGATCTATTATAACCCATGATTATAACGTTTGCATTTATAAAATAAAAAAAAAATTAAAAAAATACATCCAAGCAATTTTTAGATGAAAATAAATATACGTCTGTCCACTGCCCTTTCAACCGCAGCGCTACGTTTTCACCTGCGCCAACTAGGCGACAAAATCAGTTGGTTGATTCTGAATCGTACTAGCAGGCGAACGGTACGGATGTTGGCACTCCGATAACAAGTCTCTCGGTCCCTCTTTGTTGAACATGGTTCCACACAACAGCCTCCGTGCCGCGACGTACCTCAGCCCAGGTATACCCGTCGAATTCTACGAGTCCATTCTCCACTACTTGGAGCGAAAACTGGATCTCGCTACGTCGCTGCTCTACGAGTCCCGATGGTACGGTCCTCCGGCGGACCGGCCGGACCCGTTCGTCCAAAAGGAGGTCGATATCGCCTTCATGAGCGCCATCGCCTTCGTACGCCTTACCGACAGCGGCAAGTCCAACTTGGAGCTGTTACCAGCGTCGACGGTCCATAAGCACCGGCTCGGCGGCGACAGCCCGGGCCACTATTCGGACCTGATCATCAACTCCGACCTGGTGTCTTCGAATGTCACCACGTTTGAAAAGCTCCGGGGCTGCAAGTGGGCCTTCACGGGACCCGAGTCCTTCAGCGGTCACCAGGTGACCTTGCAGGAACTTAAGAGACGAGGAGAAACGGCCAACTTCTTCGGCAACAAGCTCCAGGCCAAGTCGCACATCGACTCCATCTACATGGTGCTCAACAAGCAGGTGGACGCGGCGGCCGTCGACGCCAACTGTCTGGCGTTGTTCCTGGACCGAAATCCCTGCTACCGGGACAAGATCACGCGTGATCGAGTCTTGGGGCATTCTGCCTCCGTACCCGATCGCAGTGCGGAAGGACCTTGACGCCGATGTCAAGGCGGCCGTGCTGGAGGCCCTGCTGGAGATGCACGAAGACCCGGAAGGTGCCAAAAAGCTCAAGGAGTTTAAGGTCGAACGCTTCGCCCCGGTCCACATGGGACAGTTCCTCGAGTTCAAGGAGGCACTTCGCGCCACGCAGAAGCTTACCTTCGCCACCGTTTACTATTGAGCGTTATATGCTTAGAGCACGTTTGTTATGTTATGACGAATGTTTTATCGCATGTTATCTTTTTCTGCAGTAGCATTCCAAGAATGCACCATCTATGCGGAGAGCAAGTCGTCTGCATCTTGAGCAGGAGTTGGGGTGACGTCAGAATGACGCCGAGCTCCGATTGGCTTTGATTGAAAAGATAGTGGGTAGACCTCAATGCTAGACACCTCGAGGTCTACCCACCATGCAGCCAATGAAAGCTCGGCGTTCTGGCGTCATCGCACCCCCTGTGCAAGAAGCAGAACGAACTTGCACTCCGCATTACCTTTGTGGAAGAGTAAAACTATACGCACTCCGGAGTGCACTTCGGACGGAAATGGCTATACGCACTCCGCTAAACTCATATAAAACGAATGGTCAGAGCGAGTTTTCAAAGCGGTGGGGTAGCGTAGGGGTTAAGACGTCCGCTTTATACGCAAGTGGACGCGGGTTCGATCTGCGGTGAGCCTGCTTTTTTTCCCTTTTTTTTTCTGGAACATTTTGTTTTGTCGAGGCATTTGGCGATATTTACGACATTTCTTTTTGCGATGAACACTAAGAAAACCGAATGTTGTCGCCGAAACTTCGCAGAACTAAATGGTATGGGACTCCCTTTCCGGAGGTGCGATTGGGGACAGCGGGGCTTGTGTTGCGGGCTGGACGCCGCGAAGCGGCGTGTACTGGTTAAGTTTTGTAATTAGCAGCCGATACTGTCGCCGCGAAGCGGCGTGAACGCAGTCGGGGGGCTGTGTTAACGAGCTCCCCAGTGATACACGCGCCGTTCGAAAAGGGTGACCCAAATGGCATGAGTTCTCCGCGGTGTGCGTATAGCCATTTCCGACCGAAGTGCACTCCGGAGTGCGTATAGCTTTACTCTTTGTGGAATACATATATCAACACTGTTGTCAAGGTGTATATTTCTCTTTTATTAAATATATTTTTTTTTGTTTTTACAAGTCAAGAGTGCATTTCTCTTCACTCCATACAAACAAGTGTCTAAAGGGAATGCCCCAAGTTGCAGTAGTCTGCTTTTTCCCCTTTCTTCTCTTGCAGCTTCCGGCAGAACAACGTTTGCATGCAATTTGCGACGCCGGAATGTGCCGAGAAACTGAGGGAGAGAAGATGAGAGTGCACGGGGATGTCAGAACGCAGAGTTCCAATCGGAGTGATTAGTGGCTAGACCTAAACCTAGCTGCCTTTGTCTCCACTACACCCGTTGAACACATTGGAATGCAGAAGCCAGACAACGGCATTCCGCGTTCTAACGCATTCGACGGGTGCAGTGGAGACAAAGGCAGCTAGCTTTCACTAATCATTCCAATCAGAACTGGTCATTCTGATGTCCCCGCGCACTCTTGTCACCTCCTCTCCCCAAGTTCTCGGCGTATACCTTTCCCGAAGCCCCCTCCTCTCTAAGCTACAAGGGAATGTGATAGGAAAGGGCAGGGTAGGAGAGGCCTTCTTGTCCCAACCAAATCTTGCAAAACAAAAACAAAAAAAAAACAGCTACGACACTTCAGAAAAAAAGAAATCGTTCCTGTAATTTTTGAAGTGCTCCCCCAGTTTGCACGTTAACAGCAGAACTCCAAGCTAGCAATGAGACGACAGACTCTGGGACGGCACAAGCTAGACGGCTCGCAAAATTGCCAGTGTGAGCGGCAGTTGCAAACCATTCTGGACCTCAGTGAGGTGAGGCAGATGCAACTTGTAGTGCAAGCATGGTGGCACCGCCAATGTGCCAACTTTTGTTTCATGCAGCGCACGAGAGCTACAAACTTTCCACACTGTCATTTTGAAGAATGGCGCGCCTAACACTCCGTCGAAGGCAATGTCATAACCGCATGGGCTGTGCCATTACAAACACTTGAACTTTATCACGCACTTGCCACAGAAGCACGAAATTGTTCCAGGCAAAACACTTTACAGCGGCATCCTAGATAAATGAAATTATGCACGAGCTGTTTTAAAACTTTGCACGGAGGTGCAACCTATTCGGTAAAATTCTCGACGAGAAGCCAATGGACCCCGTTTTTTTGCCTACCCGGAGTGCCAACGTCTTCATCACAACAGCCCATCCACTTTAGATTATGTTTAGGCCACTATCTTTCGGAGCAGTTTATTTTAGGAGAACAGGGTCTGACGTAATCAACAGCTGCACCGATAACAGACGGGCAGGCATCCCGGCACGCAACATGCAAACCGGAACAAGGCCTTGAAAGCTGAACTATAGGCACGCAACGCAACAGTCCGAAGCAATGTGAAGTCTGGGTGAGAAGCAAAACGTAGGAACGAGGCACATGGACAGACACTCAAAGCAGGAGGCATAACCGTGTTGTGATGCACAACAGTTCTCTATTTGTTAAAGTACACTATGTACAAAGATGGTAGAAGAAAAAAAAAAACACGAAAAGTTTCTGTTCATCTCGAAGTCAAAATAAAACAAATGTGTGATAAAAAAAAAACAATGACAAAAAAAAGTGTAAGAAAAAATGCAACAAACAAAACTCCCTCCAATGCATCCTTCAAAACCATTCTCCTGTTCCTCCCAAACAAAATGTAGAGCTAAGAAAAGAAAGAGGAGGGTTGTTGAGAATGAGCAAAGCATAGTAGGTTCCTTTCAAAAAGAGAGTCCTTCAAAGTTTGGAGGTCACTAAAATGCTGCTACTATACTCTGTTTCGCGATAACTTGGTGAACTGGGGAGGCTACGGCCCCCACGACCCAATAAGAGCGTCGGAGCAAGGCACTTGACACAATGTCACGAGAGTGTGCGTGTCACTGAACCAAATGCGAGGCCCGGAGGAACTGGCTGTCGTCTGCTCGCCAAGAGTCGTCTGCTGCAAAAGCAACCAACTTCGGATGAACGACCACCGCTGCAACATTGCCGTTGCCTAGAGTAGCGAGCTCTTTGGGAGTAGTTCATGAGATACGTTTAACTTACCCGTGAGTCTGTGGCGAGTGCTAGTGCCAGGGCAATGTTTTGAGCGGAAGTGGTCGATTACATGTCTGCAATCGCCAATATCCACGGCGCTACAGGAGAAAGAAATCGGAAGCGGACATGGATGTGGTGTCAGTTTTATATTTCTTTCTTATTGTTAATATATTCTCAATAAAGGCAAAATCGTGCAAATTCAATTGTCGTTAAAAAAAATAAAAAAATCCTAGAATTACTTTTTGCTGTGGCGGTAACAGGGTCTTCGTGGCCTCGACCATGAAGTGTTGTCGCGTGCCTTGCTCCGACGCACTTATTGTGTCGCGGGGGCCGCAGCTTCCACAGTTCGCCACGTTATTGTGAAATGGAGTATAGCACGAGCACCCCCCCCCATTCACGAAAGCAGCGACAACAGAGTCCAAAGTCCAACAACTGCACCACCTCGCAGGCCGCACGTTCCGCCGTGACCACGGCCGGTCCTCAACTGGTGGCCACCTTGTGGAGGATGGCCGGCCCCTGGGGGCCCTTCTGGCCCTTGGTGAGTCTGCGGTGGTAGTTCTGGGCCATGGAGTTGATGATGGAGAGCACAAAGTAAGCCACCATGGCCATCACGAGCTTCTCAAACAGCCAGGACAGCAGGGAGCCCTCCTGCAACACGGCCATCGACACAATGACGCAAAAATTCAGGGAAAGGGCTCCAATACGAGGGCACTTTGCTTTGTATGGCCCACTGACAAAAAAAAAAAAAAAAAAATAATTGCCTTACATGTACGAGGCACTTGGAATGAGAGGTTAAAGTTAAAATGAAGCACTGCCACATTTTGAAAGCATAGCATTTAAAGGGCCAGTTCGTAGAGTTTTTGTGCCTGCGCCCGAGAGGTAGCCTCGATGGCGACGTCGCACTGATGATGTCACACTGATGACTTCACTGTGATCACAACGGTTGATGTCCGCCGTGATACTAGAACAGTGATGAGCTCTAGGAGAGGAAACTCTTGGATCATTGTTTTTTATGTGGCACTGCAACGTCACATGACATAGCATTTGCAATACTGTGACATCGTGTCACATGACAGCCGACATCACCAGAGTGTCAAACCGAAACTATGACCCGGTTCAAACTGGTTCAAACCAGTTTTGCACTGCTAAATTGAGAACACACTTTCCAAGTTGTTTTGGCAATAGGCGCTATTTCTGCCGTGAAAAGAGTCATTGCATATGTACCGTAAAATCCCAAGAGATGCCCCACCCCCGAAAGATAGCTCAGCCCTACTTTTAGCTCCATTTGCTGCATTTGTTTTAAGCACCGAAAGATAGCCCACTCCTAGTAGTGGTGGTGTTGGGATCAACGATGGCCTTGGCGTAAGTGCGGCTAGTTAGCTATGACGCAATATAAGCGAACGTTGTTGACTGGAAAGTGCAGTCATCTTTTGTTTTGTTGCCCCTCGTCACGATAGCAAGCTTGGAAGGGACATCAAATCTAAACGTAACATTTTTTCAACTTTTCTTGACTGTACACGAAAGTTAGCCCACTCCCTTTTTCATCCGATTTGCTCTCAATGCTAGGTGGGCTATCTCTCGGGATATTGCGGTACCTTTTTATTGTTCATACAATCCACTTTTATTTTCAGGTACCAAAAATAAGAAATTGCGTTACTTAATTTCGACGCAACAGTAAGAGGAAATCTAGATTAACATACAAAATGTTGCGTTATACGACTCAACATCCATTTGTTTAACTGAATCGCATATATTTTACCTGAATCGAAAGGTTTTCATGAAGTGAGGTAGGTCGATTAAATTACCCGCGATTCATACGACTTTGTGTCGCAGTATTAAATGTTTAATCATAGTTGTGCTCTTGAACTAAGGAATTAATTACCGCGCATAAAATCATGAAATCGGCACCCCGTCGCCACATATATTGTGAAATATAGTTTACAAAATATGTTTCACAATATATATGATGACATCGCAACTGAGCTAAAAGCAATAATATTTGCAAAATTTCACGAGTTTTAGGACAAGCCCTTTTGGTCTACGTTTTACAGAAACACTGTGCAGCAATCAAAATGCTTGTTTTCCTAACAAACATTGTTTACACTTAGCACCATGATGCAGGCAAAGAATCATGCGGGAGAAGTGATAAAAATTGTTCACTCTAATCTATACCATCTTCGTATTTAGATCAAATCTGGCCTAAAATATAGCACGTGCCCAAGTGAACATTTTCTTATTCAGGATAAGCTGACATAGCCTGATTGTTAAGGTTTGTTCTTGACAAGATGCCGGTCCATTCAATTTGCAAATAAGCATCCCCCTTGCTAACTGATGATTAGTCAGTTTCTGACGGTCTGCGTGCGTAATCATCATAGTTCCGCCACATACCCCTGTGTACTTTGTTTTCTGTCCAGTCCACAGACACATAAAATTGCTATTCATCACACAAAAGAGACAATAACAAACTTCTCTACAATTGAGAAGTTATATATGTGTCAGGAAAACATAGTAATTTAAATCAGCTTTAAAATAAAATATCTGCTCAAGACATAAAGACACTCCCAAATTGCTTATATACGAGCCTATCGACAATAAAGATGCCGGAAAATATTTGCAGAGCATCTTCCAGATAATTTGAGGGTGTATTTACTTATGATGTATGTATCTTTAAGGTGATTGGCCCTTCATTTATATTGTCAAATCTTCGGTAATTAAATATATTTTTATTATCATCAATAAATTTAACTGTACTCAAGTTCACATAACCGCTAGAGACCGACACGGGAGGATGCTACTCGAAAATACGCCAGCTGTTTAAAGGGCCCCTGAAAAGAAAAAAAAACTACATTATTTTTAAACAGTCTGGCTGGGACATGCGCGTCAAAAACTTAAATTTAAACAAAATAATTTTTTTTATTTTTTAGAGCATTATTGACAGCGCGAGACGCGATTTAGTTGGCAGTCACCTCCTTTCCACTTGTTCTCTCTCTCGGCATTTCGGGCATGTGGAGGAGAGATGGACTCCGCCGTCACGACCGAGACGGTCATTCCGGAATGACCCGTGACGTCATGGAATTCGCGCGCAGAATTTAAAAGAAATCTCTCGCCGTCACTATTGCTCTAAAACCTTTTATTTATTTTTGTTTTGCGTAAAATTTATTTTTTGGCATGCGCAGTGATGTGGTCGGCCTAAGCCATTTTGGAGCACCTTTCGGATCAGCCAAAACTAGGGATGCCGCGAACCACCCTAGGTTCGAATTCGAAAGGTTTCGATATTTTCGAACCGAACTGATGTTCGATATCGAAAGGTTTCGATATTTTCGACCGTACGGAGGTTCGAATTCGAAAAACTCGCAACTTTCAAAAATCGTGGAGTTTCGAATTCGAAAAGGTTGAAGCTTTCACGGTTTCTAAAAGTTTGGGTTTGATTATTTCGAATATTGTTTTACTTGAGGTTCGAGAAATTCGAAGATTTCAAACTTTCCTAACTTGAAAATTCGAGAGATTCTAATGTTTCGAATTTCTTTGGATCTGAAATTCGAACGTTTCGAATTATTATAAACATAAAGTTCAATGAATTCGAAGATTTCGAATTTCTTTCTACATAAAGTTCGAAAAGTTCGAAAGTTTCGATTCTCTTTCAGGGCTAATTCTGAAAAAAAAACAAAAAAAACTTCGAAGGTTTCCAATGTTTTTGAAGTCCAAGTGCGCAAAGTTCGAGGTCCGGTTTTAATGTTCCGCCACAGTTTCAGTTTCAAATAACATCTTCACGCCTCACTGGTTTTCACGAAATCAGGTTTAGAAAAGTTCAAGCGCAATATTTAGACAGCGCGAAGTTGGTCAGGCAATTAAACGAGACGACGAGTTTCCCGGATGTGTTGGAATATTTGCCAGTGCAGAGTGACGTTTGACCATAGATCAGTAATTGTGACCGCCAGCCCGGGGTGGTCATTAACGTGCATCACGAAGTAGTGATCACATGAATGCACTTTTTAACTATACTCATCCAGTTTGAAACGGCCAGGGGCAGGCAGGTGGTTGAGGCTCAGAAAAACATTGAAGCGATCTGGCAAACTGCCTCCCTACCCCCTTGCACGCTGGTAGTAATCCGATCGAACGCCGCCCAAGTGACGCTGGCATTTAGTAAGTTTAGTTTGTACATGATGCAAACCCCTGAGACTGAGAATGAAATTTGAAAGAAAAAGTGTAAGAAGACAGAAAAAGGGGGACAGGATAACGCCTCATACTCAGCTCTGGGAATGAAATTTGAAAGAAAAAGTGTAAGAAGACAGAAAAAAGGGGGCAGGACAACGTCTCAAACTCAGCTCAGGACAACGTCTCAAACTCAACTCAGCTGAAAATTCAGCTCAGGACAACGTCTCAAACTCAACTCAGCTGAGTTCGAGACGTTATCCTGTCCCCTTTTTTCTTTCTTCTTACACTATTTCTTGCGAATTTCATTCCCAGTCTCGGGATTTTGCATTATGATCAATATATATCAGCTCGCCTGCACCTTGACAATTTTTTTGTTTGTAATTGCTTTGGAGGTTTATTTTCCGAGACAAAAGAAACGCCGAGCAAAAAGCACAGAAGCTGACACAACTTGAGGTCGAGGAGCGTTCTACGATACCAGTGGCGTCGGAAGAGGTAAAACGGGGGGGGGCTCCAGTCTCTCCCCCCCCCTCAGATATTTCGGACTGTTAAAGTAAACAATGCGGGCAAAGAGGGCATGGTCGAGCTTATTTTAATCCGAAATTATTTAGGCATATGTATAGCTACTGTCAATTTTTGAAAACTTAGTTTTTTATCACTCAGGACTTCAACTTAAAACAAAATAAAGTAGATAGCCCGATTCCCCAGTAAATTTCAGTTCAGAAACATCTTGATTGTGGCATCAGAATACTTTCACCTTCAAACAAAACATTCCTTCGTATGAAATTTTCAGCAAAAAGGGCTAACTGAGAAAAATGCATTTAAACATTGAACTCCTTTACTTTGTTACTACCACTCAATGTGTTGAAAATATTTTATATCAACGTAACTATTTGGCGTATGGTTATCAAATTTGGTGTAAGGGTGTATAATTAGTTTCTAAAACTGAAAACCTCAAAATTAAAAATGAATTTTTTCAAAAAAATTAAAAATTTAGGCCCATGTCCCCCCTTCATGACTATACAAAACACGTGTGCACAGTCTAAAAGCATGCAGTCACGGTGGATTCACCAAGTTTAATAGGTTTAGCCAGGGACAATAAATCCGTGGAAAGATGATGAATAACACGACGCAGCACTTCTTGCGCTGCTTGACTGGCCCCCATCAGCTCCGACTTCAGGTGAAATGAAGTGTAGTGCACTTCAGGTTGCAGCATGCGGGGCAAAAGCTCCTGCTGCAGAACCCAGGGATCTTGGGCTTGGTCCCCTCGTCTACTGGTTTAAATATGCCGTGCGGTAGTGCAATTGCACCGCATAATTGTGCGACTGGACTGGATTGGACTGTGTTGACTTAACCCTTCGTTTTGAATAATCACAGTGCAAAAAAAAAAAAAATAACAACAAAATGAATCAAGCCCTTCCCCTTACCTTCCCCCTTCCTTCCCTCTTCTTCCGCCCCCCCCCCCCCCCCCCCAAAAAAAACAACAATATTTTATGAGACTTCAAGGTTGCCAGACACGATGGACAGGCTCTCACCTGGGGCACTTCTGCGCCCACTTTGCGGTGCAGCTTGGCCTTCTGCTTGGCAAGGAACTCCTTGAACGGGGCTTGCAGGAACTTGCCCACGTACGGGATGTACCTAGGAAACACCACACAACAATGAATCACCTACACCGTGGGCTCTCAAACTGGGTTCCTTGCAGACTGGAGAACAAAATCAAGATTTAAATCGTAATTTATATCACACTTGTTTTACAATAAAGACTTTAATCAAACTTTTTCCGGTAAAATAAATTTTGAAATATATATATATATTTTTTTTTTTACCATTTGTTTATCCTCTTTTGCACAGTGAATATTTTATATATATATATATATATATATATATATATATATATATATATATATATATATATATATATATATATATATATATATAAACAATCAAGAAAGAAATATCTAAATCTGCTGAACACGAGCAAAAGGTGGTGCTTCTCTGAGCAAATCAGAACATTAAGCTTTTTTTCTATGTTCCACTTCGTCAGTCAGCTATGTAAGCTGATTAACGTAAGAAAATCAGAATGCACAAGAAGAGTAAATAAAGCTTTCGTTCCAGCAAGGTGGGACGAAACCCACCAGCAACCCCAAAATTGCTGAGAAAGTTGCCCCGACTGAAGTGGGCCAAAGTAAAGTAAAGTGGTTTTTCCAGTTTGAGCACTCCTCTAGCAGACCTGAGCAGCGCACTGGTGCATAACTGTGTGTCGAACACTCCCCAGTGTGTGCATTACTGTTTACAAGGCCCGTAGGCTCCTGTACCGCTTTACTGTACGGATACCAGGACTGAAGGAATTCCTCGACTTTCATGCAAAACAGATAGGGCTTCCTAATTGTTTTTAATCTATAATAAAAAAAAAATCTAAAAATATACGCTCCAAATAAACTTTTCTACCATTTTCCCCACGTTCTTGGGGACTCTAAGGCAAGCTATAAAAGTCGCAGGTTAATTAGTTATTTAGATACTTATTGAGCGAATATTGCCATGTGCTTCTCATTTTTCTCCTCCAATATTATACATGAAAAGGGTGATAATTTTACACCACATACTCTGTATTATAATACAAAAGTGGACGAGTGGAGCATTAATACAAGTTTGTGGTACAAATCCCTTTTTTTTATTAAATTACTATTTGCGTCGGTTTTGGCCTCGAATTTTCATATCTTATGTATCACTGAAACTTGGCTAACCGATTCCATCTCTAGTTTTAAGTATTTTAGCACAGATTGCCGGGTTTTTAGATATGACCGTGAGTCGACAGGTTCCACCTCCACTCTGAGGGGAGGCATGCTTACGGCAGTACGCAAGTCTTTCTTGTGCTTTCAACGGTCTGACCTTGAGCTAAATGAATGTGTTTGGATTGAAGTTCGATTCACCAACGGACCTAGTTTGCTTATCGGGAACTATAACTTTCCGCCTCGATATGCCTCTGTCACGCTACGTCATGCTCTCACCCACATTTCTAGTTTTGTGGACTTTTCAGTGTACAAGGTTTTAATTTTGGGAGATTTTAAAATACCTGTTGTTTAATGAGATTTGAAGATGTCCAGTACGGATCTGAGTGCTGGATGTGAGCAGGAATTACTTGATTTCGTGAATTTTAATGGCCTTCATCAAATTAGCCGTGCCGTAAAGGCTGCCAATAATGTCCATGATTTCTGTACGACTAATGTTGGAGCGGCCTCGGAGAGCGCTGTTGCCTATCCAGTCGTTCTTGTTGATAAATGGCGTCCTCCTTTTCTAGTAACGGTCTCCTTTCCGTTTACTATTAGCTCAAACATGCCGACTCCTGTGTTTGATTATGCTCATGCTAACTACTTGGGACTGTACATGCATCTGAACAATACTGATTCGGACACTGTTTTGAAATGTGCCGAAGTTGACTGTGCCGTCTCTCGGCTGACAGATATTGTCAAGTCTGCTTTCGAGCGCTTTATACCGGTAAAAAAAATAGTATTCGAAGTACATTTCCTTGGTAGTTCTCACGTGACCTCCAGCGGTCACTGACCTTGAAATCACGTTATCACAAAAAATATAAATCGTCCGGCTTGGACAAATGGGATTCTCTATTCAAGGAGCACCTCTCTATAGAGAAGCAATTGATTCAAAGAGACAAACGCCCATTGCACGACTCCATCGAGTCTGACCTTAGGCGTTGTCCTGACCGACTTTGGGAATGTGTTAGGTACAGTATGCCACCCAGTGGAATTGAGGCTATAACTCTGAAGACTCTGACCGGTCATGTCTCCCAACTCCTTGAGTGTCTGCAATTTATTTGCTAAACACTTCTCATCTATAGTAAACCCCAATGTTCCCCAGTTTAACAACACAACCCCTTGTCGTGATAATCTTCTTCTTATGTCAATTCCTGTATTGACGATTGATGATTTGGTTGAGGCCATAAAATAACTTGCCCTGAAAAATTCCCGTGGGGAAGATGGGATCCCTGCCTTTATTGTTAAAGGTTGTCCCGTTATCTTGGCTCCTGTGCTGCAGTACATTTTTAATGTATCCTTAAAGACAAGTATATTTCCGTTGGCGTTGAAAAATGCTGTGGTTGTGACAGTGTGCAAATCTGGAAGCTCTTCGTGTGTCGATAATTACAGACCAATTGCACTGCCTTCTGCTCTTTTCCAAGGTTTTTGAGTAAGTTATTTTTAAACATCTGAGTTTTCATTTCAGACCAATGCTCAGTCCAAATCAGCACAATTTTTGTCAGGGACGTTCTGTTAAGACTAACCTTGTAGCCTTTTTTGGAGTTCGCAAAGCCTATAGTTGGGTCCCGTGGCCAGGTTGATGTTATTTATTTTGACTGTTCTAAGGCATTTGACTTCATAGATCACAATCTATTGTTGAAGCTGTTTAATATGGGTCTTTCTATGGGTCTTTGCGGCTGGTTTGGCAGCTATTTTAGTGATCACTCAAATATGGTGTCTTACTTATGATGCAAATCATATCCTTATGTTATAAATTCCAGAGCACCACAGGGTCAAACCTTGGACCTTTGCATTTTAATATTTTTATAAATGACCTTGCATCTTGTATCGGTAACTCAGAGATGCTACAGTTCGCCAACGACGTGAAAATTTATCGTAGTATCCGTACGCCTGCTGACTGTGAACTGTTACAAAACAATGTTGATGCAATTTGCCTGTGGTGTTGTACAAACTCGCTGTTTTTAAACCCCACCAAAACTAAGGTATCTCTCTCCCGTAAGGCAAATGTTATTGTTCATCCCTATAAATTACACGACTCAAACAATTCAAGATCTTCAGTTGTACATGACCTTGGTGTTTTGATTGACTCATGGCTCAATTTGAATGACCAGTGTTTCAAAAAGTATTAATGATTCGTTACGCATCCTAGGCGTAATTGCATGCATCACCCATAACTTCTGCAGTTACACCTGCATAACGCACCTATTTCCGTCATTAGTTTTATCAAGGTTGAACTTTTCTTCTACTGTGTGGAATTCTCTGGGAGTCAGTGAAATGCTAAGGTTAGAGTGCGTACAGCGACGATTTGTAAGAATTATCTATCATTGCTACATTGGACGGAGAGTTGTTCTATGATTATGTGTGTCTATTGGGTACACTTGGTGTTTCGCCTCTTTTGGATAGACGACTAGTTCGCAACATGGTTTTTAATATAAACAGCTCAAAGCTGCTATTGATTCCCCCCTGTTATTAAGTAGAATCTCACTTCATGTTCCCCAGTGACAAAATCGGTCTATGGTTTCTTTTTACCCTTCTAACTTAGAATCTATTCCTTCGTTGACTCGCATGCAGACTATGTGTGACAAGTGTTTTAACCCTGACATGAACCTTATCACTACTCTAGCATGTTTTAAAAAAAGTGTAACACTGAGGCTCACTTTGTAGTGTGAAAATATTTTTGGTACAATTGTCTTTCACTTCGTGCAAGTGTAACCCTCCTAATGCCTTACCAGCTGTTTGGGGCACAATGTAACATGGATTGATTGATCGATTGAAACAAAAATTTTCAGAAAAACTGTCGTTCACTTTTCTATTATAAGACCGAGTATGCGGCGTAAAGTTATCATCCTTTTAACATTAATATTGGAGGGGAAAACTGAGAACTTGGTTTTCTTTCATCATTCATTATCCAATTGATAAGTAACCTAATTACCTAGTACCCTCGCAATAATTCAAACTTGAATATTTTATACATCTGGTTAATTGAAACAAATTTCAAAATTTTGGTTGTCCTGCAATGTTTTTAATGTATTCTTAAGCTGCTTAATTCGAACTGAGTTTTCGTGTAATGCATACTTCATGTTTTCGCGGCCCCCTTGAGTGCGCTTCTTTCCGAGTACCAATGCACTGCAGGGAGGCAACACCCGCGGAGCTTGATTCCCGGGGTGTTGCTTCTCCGCAGTGTACTGGTGCGTGGTAAGAAGCGCACTTAACGGGGCTCAAGCAGGGCACACATGAGCTATGAAAACGGGCACCACGCAGAAATTCCCATAGCAACTTGCACGGATGCTTTATTGTGGCGGCATGGCATAGGTCCACGTCACAGCGTCCGCACAAGTTGCTATAAAAACTGCTGCGCAATGCCCTTTTTCATTGCTCATGTGTCCCCTGCTTAATACTGTAGCAGGGTGAAGACTTGGACAAGTTGGTTTTGCATGTTGCTTAATAGTTTACATTACACAACTTCTTGGCCCGATGAACAAACTTAATTTTGTTTTAAGTTATCATGTGCTGTCTAAGCAGCCCACGATAAACAACATTTTTTAGGAATAAATAAACTTATGTCATACATTTCACAAATGTTTTCATAATGTGTATGATCAGTAGGCCTATGTAAAGGAAATCATCAAATATCTGCTTTGTATGTGCAGCCATTCATATGGTAAATCAAAATTTTGTCTTGTAGCATATTTAGATGAATTTCTGATAATTCAAACTTCTGACAATTCAAACAAAATTCACGGTTTCCTGGAGTTTGAATTAATGAGAGTCTACTGTATAATAGCTTGCCCTAGAATCCCTGAGAACACATGGAACATGTTAGGAGAGTTTCTTTCGAGTACGTATTTCTAGATTTCTTTTATTAAAATAATAACTGTTCTGTACCTATTCGACATGACCACCGCGGGTCTGGAAGTTAGATGCAGTGAAACCCTCCGCTTACAGGCTGAGGGTGCTCAGCGACACCCATTGCGGTGCCCGGTGACACATACTGCAATATCTACAGAGGGGAAAACCGGTGCCTGCACGGTAAGAGGCTACCAGCTGCCCTCACCTGAGGGTCTTGAGCAAGAGCTCGACGTGGTGCTCAGTTGAAGGCAATGATGACGAAGAGCTTCTGGATGTGCATCTTGATGATGGCCTTGCCGATCAGGGTAGCCCCGAAGAAGGTCCAGAAGGGCACCAGGAAGTGGCCGCACGTGATGCCCGCCAAGTCAAACAGCGGGTTCGGAATCTGCACGCACGGGGAACGCCATCTCAACGACCGGTTCTCTCCCGAACTCGAGCGGCGCTCGGAAGTGGGCGAGCAGAGAGAGGCTAAAGACTGGTGCACACATTAGCGTCCCGAGCGCACTCGAGGGTGTTGCGTCCCCTCGTAACGCCCTACAACGAGATAACGCACCCGCAGCCTCTGTCGGAGAGCCCTGGAACTGCACGTAACTAGACCGAAGGTTTTGCAGCATTTGAGATGTCAAATCTATGCACCACCTGTCAGAAAAGGTGGCTTATAACACAAATGAAGAAATGCTTAAAACGTTATACAGGTTCGATCGTGTGACAAAGACCAGGGAGCACACAATGCCTCCCGCACATACCACGCACTGTGCGTCGTTTATGCTAGATTTATTCTTATTTTATTATCTATATTTTATTCATTCTTTCCTCTTTATTTTTCTTTGTTTTTTATATATTACATTTATTTTCAATGTTTACATTTTTATATTTTTATTCGCTTTATTGATTTATATTTGTTGTTTGATTTCCAGTTTTATTTGAAATTTATTTATCAATTTTTCTTTTCTTTTTAGTACTTTCACCCAAAACCTGCCGATCTTACCAACATGGTTACAATAAAATGAAAGAATTTACCCTTCCAGACCAGCCGTGCTGCTAGTAGCTCAGTGGCTACGGTATCCGACTGCCACCCTACCGACCCAGGTTTGAACCCCGCCGGGGCTCAAACTTTGTGTATAATCTTTTCATCTAGCCTTAACGTGAGCAACGCTCCCCAAAAAAATCAACAAAAAATTAATTTTTTGAAAAATTAATTTTTGAAATTTACAACTTATTTCCTCCTTGTAACCTAAGTTTCTCATCTGGTGCTTCTACGTCTGAGCCGTAATTTCATTGTATAACATCTAAGCAGGCTAAAGTTGCAAACAAGTTGACACTAAAATAGCGGTTTTTCTGCGACAGGCAGCTCTCGTTCTAAAAGCGCGATCACCGCTGTTTTGGTCCCATGTAAAAGGTCAGCTTTTCATTTTCAATTTCCCGCCATCCTCATTTCTTTCTGCTTGTTAGTCGCGTAGAAATACCGTGGCAAAAAAAAAATTGCCTCGGCTATGCCAGGATATACGTAGTGTGAGCTTATGCACACTATGGCGCACCGTGCATTCACGAGGGCGCCTATCAAACCACTCTGCCATCTTGGCCGCGAGGCAGCTATGCAGTTGCCTCGCCTCAGACACGATCACATGGTTGTGTCGCCGCGGGGTCGATCGGGATCTTGAATTCGGCTCCCGACGTGCCGCCTTCTCTCCTAGCCACTGGATGGCGCTGCAGGCGCCCCATGGCGGGCGAGGAGTATGGCGCACCGTGCATTCACGAGGGCGCCCATCAAACCACTCTGCAATTCCTACAGCACAAAATGAGAGGCGCTATCAAGCAGCTGCGGTGCAGCGTCAGACTTGGCTACTGCGCAACGGAGGCACACAGCTGGGCACGCGGCGGCGCCAGTGCATCTGCCGCGGCTATGACGTCACTCCTCTGGAATGCGCAGACCGGCGAGGCGCACGCGGTGGCAACGGAGCCCGTGGCGGCGGCGGCGGCTCCGCCCCGCTAGCCATGCGCCGTGTGACGTCACGGCTCATTATGCGAGCCACGCGAAACTGCTCAACCTCGGCCAGTGTAGCTCATGCTACAAAAAAGTAGAAACGTGTGATTCTATTTGTTATTGAGCGCGTGTGACTAGAAGGCGCTCTCGTACCGACGACGGAGTGTGCGGGATCGGTTCAGGAACTCTACAAAGAGTTGAATTTGGACAATCCCGGCAACATCGCCATGTCGTAAGACGGTTCGTGGATGACGCGTGGACACTCCTCGCACATCGGTGTCGGCACGGTGATCAAACTGTTCACAGGATTCGTGATTGATTACGTTGTATCGAGCAACTTTTGCGCCGCGTGCGAGCGAGGACCAAAGAAAGGTCACCCTTCTTTCACAGCTCGTAAAAAAAACCAACGGTGCCAACAAAACACAAACAAGAAGGCTGGGGAAATGGAAGTCGAAGCTGCCCTCATTCTCTTCCAAAGGTCCTGGCAGCAGGAAAACCTCCGCTATACTACTCTGCGGTCAAACGGCGACAGCCGCACAGATCCAGCTCTAGAGGAAGCACAAGTGTACGGGTTTATGGCCGTAAAGAAAGAAGACTGTCAACTATGTTCGGAAAACGCGTGGGCACAGCATTACGCAAGCTCATCACAAAGCACAAGGGGACCTCAGAGAGTTTAGGAGGAAAAGGGACCTAACCGGAGATCTAGTGAACAAGCTTACTTCTGACTACGGCTGGGCGCTCAACTCTCACAAAGGTGATGTACAGGCCATGTAGAAGGCTGTGATGGCCACGTACCATCATATAACATCGAACTAGAGCGTGTCCAAACACAGCCTTTGCCCAGGCCCAGACTCTTAGTGTCGCCAGAATGCTGCAGAGGTGAAAGCTGTGCCTTCCCCAAAGCACCGTCACCATGTGCCCCCTCATGTTTGCGAGGCCTTGCTCCCCCTTTATAGCCGATTCACACAACGGACCGAATCGACGATTTTCGTCCGCGGACCGTGTACCGTGTGACCGGCACGCCACCAATTCGTGCGGTCCGCACCTCGCCTGCGGACGCGCGGACTAATAAAGTCGAAAGCCTTTTCACTCTCAAATTTTTGTCGGGAGATTGACTTGAAAAGCGTTTAGTCTTGCATTGGTACAACTTTTTTTTTTTTTTTACGATTAAAGCAAAAATGGTGCATTGTTGTGTTTTGTGCATTCGCTGGTTAATTTTTGTCACGCAGTTCTTGGTTCCACGCGTGAAAGAAACTGCAGAAACTTTGTCCTTCTGACGGGACGCAGGTTTCAGTACTCCTCCAGGTCTGTGTCAAGAAGCTCCCGTCAAAACTCGTCTAACACGCCGCGATAATTCTTGCACATCCAATCAGTCTTTCACCGAGCAAGACCTTTCTTTTTGCTGTGGTGTATTTAAGTGTTATGCACGAGCGCAGAGTGTGCGAAAATATCTCCAAACGCCCCTCCGCGAGGCCAGAAGTTCGTCACTTCTATGCCGAACCCTTCTCGAGCGGAACCATGCCTGTGTCACTGTTATGCCTTGGGTTAGTAAAGCTAGTGGTGCTTCGCGTGAAGCCTATCGCGGTGTTTTGTCTCGCTCCGTACGTAACAGCGACATACGATTCTTTGTTGCGGTAGCAAACATCCATTTCTCTCTCGAACAACACTGCCACGGTGCAAAGTTAGATTTCCGCGGCACTGTAGGGTGGCGAACAGGTTCGGTCCGTCCTCGCTTGCGTCTGGTCGTCGGCTCCCTCGTGTAAATGCGCCTGGGAGATGGACGAACCGCGGACATGTCATCACGTGATCAATCTGTCCGCGGATCAATCCGTCTGGTGAATCGGCCTTTATGAGCGCCAGTCGGAGGGGAAGCATCTGCAGCTGTGCGAGCGCAGGAAGACCCGGAACAGCAATGAAAGCTTGCACTCTCTGATATGGCCACTGGCACCGAAGCACTGCCATGCATCACTCTTCACCGTTGGAGCAGCTGTAGCTGAAGCGGTGATGAAGTTCAATGCCCGAAACGAGAAAACCTCTGCTAGTGTTCTGCAAGAACTGAATGTAACCCCTGGTCAACGGAGCACAAAGCGGATGGCAGAGAAGGGTGTGCGTCGAACAGCAGCATCTGCACACAGGCGTGCATCAGCCGAAAACTTGCAGCAAGTCCTCAAGAAGCGACATTTGCATGCCAACAGTCAAGTGGATTATATTCTGGCTGCCTACTAGTTTGAAGGCCCTCGAAAAGTGCCACCTTCATTCCCGTAGTCAAGCTGGCTATTCCTGGATCATATTAGTGACTAATAAACATGCACATCTTTTGGTTTTCATTTTCTCAAAACACAATTTTTTTACTTTTTTCTTATTTGGAAGAAGGATGTATCGGCATCGAGGGCTGATAGAACTATAATTCTTTCTGCAACATGTAGCTAAATATGCAAAGCATCCAATGACGGGATCAGATTTTTAGTCTTGGTTTAGGAAATTTCGTAATTGCTCTAATTTTGATTGCTTGGTAGCCATGAATTGAATGCTGAAAAAATGAGCATCATAAAATCACTAATAATAGTGAAATCTGAAAATGACTTCCTACATTTCATTTCTTACAGTTTGTGGTATCTAGCCACATTTTAACAATAAGTTTTTAATTAGCATTTTTTCCTTATTGTTTTTGAAAACAATGAAACAAGATTTACGATTATCTTAGGAACTAATCAACATATTAATAAAGTAATCAGATATTTGAAATCAGAAGGAGAAACTGAAGAAGGCTGTGTAGTTTCATCAAGTTTGTTCATATAAGAAACTTTGCTCTAAGACCAGTCTTACCCCTTAGACCAGTGTTACCCCACTCACATCTGTCTTGGGAAGTCATGATGTCCGCATTTTCGTCTCACTTTCTAAAGCGAAAGCATTAACTGTCTCGCGGAGGGAGCAGACGCCATCACCTTTGAAACAGCGCCAAACAGCACCTTAAATCCTTGCTCCAAGTGAAGCCAGCTCCCAGCTATGAAACCACGCGAAAAGCGAGCCAACAGCACCTAAATTCTCCGATCCCAAAGGAGTGAAGTAAAGCTGATGGATTTTCAGCTTCGGTCCCATTGGCCGCTACGCGTCAGTTTCAATGATGGCCACCCCATGGTGCTGCGTGTCTGTCAGCGCGCAGCTAACACGAAACGTCCAGTGGCGAGGAGAGGCGCCCTCTCCTCGCCGGCAGGGCGCGCCGCCCTGCGGTCGACGCAAATACGTAGCAGACGAAATAAGAGAGCGGAAGAATGACATACATGCTTTCGCATTCACAACTCATAAGAAGTGCTTAGGTGTAGCTCGAGCCTTTTTAATTATAAAATGATAACAATAATCTGGCAAAGCAATATTACTGTGTGCCGTTAAACATAATTTGTTTATCAGCAATCGTTTATAGCTGGCATTTTACCTAATAAAACAAGTTTTGACTATGAAACATCGTTCATACGATGGTTCGTCCATGCTAGAAGTCGTTTTTGTCACCGTACCACGAGGTGCTCGACTGCCTTCTGTGCAGTAAAATATGTTTCCGAGCCCAACTGCTGCTTATAGATAAACTTTTAGCTCACTAGGCGTGTTTCTGTCCACTAAAACTCATTTGCACGACGGCAAATACACGCGCGATTCGCACACTTCCATACCGTACCGCGGTGTCCGTCAGCCAACGCCCGTGACGTCGCCAGAGGAGAGCTTCACCCTTGTCTTCTGGGCGATGTCAGTCTACAGTGTCCAAAAAGTGGTCCCTCGGTTTTTGCCTGGCGATGTCGTACGAGCATCACATTGCCGCCGGCCGCGATTATGGCGTGCGTTGAGGCAGCGGCAGTGGACGTGGCAGACGCCTGTTCTGCTGCGGGTCGTCCTCCACCTCAACAGTCCGCAGAAGCTTCGACCGATGGCAAGGAGTTGGGGACACCGCGACGACGGCGACGCTCGTATTCACTTGTGCTTTTTGCCGGTGCTCGTAGCAACGACCGCCGCAATAGCGACATCCGACGGCACGACACCGCGGCTTTTGTGAACTCATTTGCTGCTACTTTGGGACTACTTTTAAGTTTTGACGCGTGGGCGAGATGGGACGCTAAATGCAGCGGTCGGAGATGCGTTTCAGGCATATGTAATAGTGTAATGCACTTGAGCCCAATTGAATGCAAATGTGTGAATTAACCATGGACTACACACTTAGCATGCACCTTGGTGCTTGGGAAATTTAGCAAAAGGTCTATTGGGACGCTGTCTGCTTCTGCGTGCTATCAATACCCAGCCGATTCAGTCAAGGCAATCCACTACAGTATTCCAAAGACGTTGCATGCCAACAATTACCGCGTTCATTTAGACTTAGAAATGGCCAGAACCGAAAGACTATAAAAAAATGCAGCGAGGTCATTGCTCATGCTTTGAGATTTAAGTGAGGTAAGGTGAAGCAAAAGCCTCCTGCACCATTCATTGCTGACTAATGCACCCGACATTGCAGCTACTACGACATATTAGTTCCAAAGCGAGCGACGCTCGCTCTGAGGGGCACCGCCATGTTTCCCCGCCGTCCTTACTCTGCCCCAGGGTGTCGAACCGAAATGTTTTTCGTTCCGGTTTTTGTTCCGGTTCAGGAAAAACGGTTCAGCTCCGGTTCAACTCCGGAATGAAAAAATAAAGGTTCAAACCGGTTTGAACCGGTTCGTACTCATATGCTACAAAAACAATTGATGACAGTAAAGGTAAACTATGTATATTTTATAAAAGTGTTACATATAAAAAGCAAAGTCTCATTACTGTGTGAACCGAACGAGCTAGTGCTGGGGCACCTCGGGACGTGGGTGAAAGCGCAGTTCAATGTCAGGCAGCTGACCGTAGAAGCAGGATGTCGTCAAGCATATCAGGGGAAAGACGGCACCTCTGAGACGATAAAATGGAAGTTTTATCGTCTCAGAGGTGAGACGATAAAACTCAAAATGAAAAAGTTCAGTGCAGAAAAGACTCGCTCCACGCTGACCTGGGTCGCAGGCACTCCCAGGGCTACTTGCGCCAATGCGCAGAGTTCTGGATGGCGCTCCCGTCTCTCTTCCCAAAACTGCAACACGTTAGCGTCTCTTGAAAGCCGCGGCTCCTTGTCTAGAATTTCCAGGAGGCATGCTATATAAGTAGGGTTCGGAGTTTTCGGTTTAAACCGATAAAAGTACGCCAAGTTCATTTTCGGAAATTCGGTTTTAACAAAAAAAGGTCAGTTTGTAGGTTCGGCGTTTTCGGTTTAAACCGATAAAAACCGATTAAAGTATGTCTAATCCGTTTTCTAAAATTTGGTTTTAGCCGAAAAGGTCAGTTTTTCAGGGCCGCGTCGAGGTTGGTGGGGGAGGCGGGGGGACAGAGAGAGAGAGAGAAGGCTTTGCAAGGTTCGACATTGCGCGACGCCTTCATGATTGCCCTCTTCGAAGGTTCAACATGCAACAAAAGAGGTCTTGGATTGGCGCGGGTCATCTGTGTTCTTTCTGTGATCGGGCTTAGTGTGTCAGGTTCCCGGTCCTAAAAAAGAAAGTTCAGACGTGGGCTAGTATAAAGTTTTTCGCTTCATGCACTTCAGAGGGCATCGAGGAAAGCCGTTAATACCTTCCTTAACACCCTCTCTCAAACTTCCTTGCGGTTAAAAACATAAATACAATGGATTTTGTTTTTGCCATTCCGCTGGTTTTTTGTGCGGTCATCACCTCAGACGGTCACGTCGTTGGAATGGGAAGAAAAAAGAAGCGCGCTGAAGATTATGCCCGCGAATTCCGCAATTTTAAGGTGGGTCCTGACGGAAGTTGTAGCGAAGACCACGCACGTATAGTATGTGCCGTTATTCTTTGAGTGATCACAAATATCACAACTACAAGAATCATCTGATCCGGTGTCCGATAGTGTTTCTTTCAAATTCACCGGAAAAAAAAAAATGGTAAACATTTTTGGGAATAAATACACACCGAAAAAAACCGAAAACTGAATTTTAAAATAAACACCGAAAGAAGTACGCCGAATCTTAAAAAAATAAAAACCGAAAACGCGGAACCCTATATATAAGTGGGCTACTGGTAGCTCGAACGTGCACGCCAGCCTCAACCTCTTTTTCCTTGAGGAGCGCTTCCGGGGTGTCTTCCGGATCTTCTGGAGCCGCCTTAGTTCCAGAAGACAAGTTAGATTCTTGCTCGCATTGCAGAGCTGTGATCCGCGTCCAAGTCTTTATCAAATGCAACGTGGCCCGGTACTTTTGCTCAGGGGTGAGAAGGCGGTGGCGGGGATCCATGCACACTGCTTCACAGAAGACGTCCGTGTCAAGAAGTTCCCTCTTTTCATTGACTGGACCAAGGCCTTTGCTAACGGCGATGATATCTTGAAAGTGTTCATAGATTATCTCAGCCATGCGCCGTAGAAATCTCCTACAGTGAGCTGTTCCTTCTGCGATGGCTTCGTCGCCACTTCTGCCGGGCGAAGCAATACTTCGAGCATTTCGACTTCCGCCCTTACGTCTTTAGTCTACCTGGAGCTTTCTTCTTTTGAGAGCAACCCTCCAGCGAAGCCTCTTAGTTCAAGTAGCCTGGTGAACATATGCAGCGTGGACATCCACCGCGTTGGACAATCAAGCATTGGCTTCTTCGATTCTGGCTTCCTGATCAGGGACATAACACATTGGACACATAGTCTTTTAACAAGCGCACAGCTTTCTCCAATTTGCGCGATTTTTTTTTACATTTTTGGTATATTTTTGAGGTTACTGTGTTTTTTGCCACGCACTTTTCACACGACTTGACTTCACGTATGAACCGAAAACCGCATGAAAAACATATCGGTTCCGATTCGGAGCGAAAAAAATTATTTTGTTCCGGTTCAACTCCGGTTCGAGCGAAAATAACGGTTTTTTCCGGTTTTCGGTTCACTTTTCAGGTTCGGTTCAATACCCTGCTCTGCCCGGTCACGTGACCTAAAATTCCCCCTCGTAGGGAAATGCGGTTAACTTTTTACCGCGGTTAAAGTTAATCGGCTTAGAGCAAATGGGCCCTGGTGGCCTTGTGTTGCCTCCAGAAGCTTCTTACCTCCATGGAACCAACTCTTAGAGCTCGATCACGACCTGCGCGAAACCCATTTTGCTTGATAAGCTACAGTTCGTCGAGTGAAGGCACCCCACTTGCCTTGCAACAATACTTTCGTTTAGTCGCACCCAGATCGGGTGTGTGCAACTCATTCCATGGACGCGGCGACAAACACGAGGCATCTTCGAAGGTTTTACGTTTAAAGCAACGAAAAGCAGACAAACCTGGTGCCGAGAGAAAAGGCAGCAGACCGGGGACACTCACCGATGCACAGGCCAGGATACCGAGGAATCCCACCCTCTCCACCAGCTTCTCTACGGCCAGCTTGGCCTTGTCCAGGAAGGACTGTGAAACAAGAGAGGGCACCGACGCTGGGTCACGGTTCTTCGGTACGTGCCACGCAGAAATGTCTGGCACAAACAGAAAGCCAAGCTTACCAGGTCCTTGGACTTTTCCTTCTCCATGAGCTCTTCTAGCTCTTCCAAGTCCTCGAGGTCTTCGTTGCCCGAAAGCCTGGCTGCAATGCCGTGAAAAAGTGACGCCTGAGCAAGTCTTCGGACAAGGGCCAAAATTCATGTCAGCATATTAGCCAGATCCAGTCTTGGCAACTGATTACAACCTGACAAACAATTAGAAAACTCTAGGTCGGCACAGTTGGCAGTTCATGAAACTTTTCAAATTGCACCACCTTTGGATGAGCTAGCCAATTCTCTCATAATTAGTTTAATTTGAATGCAGATATGGTTGGTATTTCGCATTGAGTAAAAGCTTTTCCATTACCGTATTTACTCGCATAATGAACGCACTTTTTTTCCGAAAAATCGATGCAAAGTTGGGGGGGGGGGGGGGGGGCGTTCATTACGCGAGGTAAAATTTTTGCGTGGGTATTTACTCGGATAATGAACGGACCTTTTATCGGAAAGATCGACGTAACTTCTTACCTCTTTGAGCGCGGCGCCCGACTCCAAAACCAAACTGCAATGCGCAAAAAAAAAAAAATATTCCTCTCTATGTTTTTTTTTTTCTTGCTTCCGTGTTTTCTTTTTTGTTGTTTTTTCCGCCTTTCGCAAGTTGTTCTGTTTGCCCATGCATTCGCGACCTCGCTGCACAGGATAGAAAAGTGGGTTCATTTCGAGGGCTTCTCGCTTCTCTTTCCAAAGTGCGAGGAGAAGGCGAGGGCAGGATGCCTTCATTATGTGCACTTTGCTTAGGCGAGGGCTTCTTCACTTTTCCTTCTAATCTCCTTGCGCGCGGCGCGCGACGCACGACCCCGAAACCAAACTGCGCTGTGCAAAAAAAAAAAAGCTTTTCTTTGTTTTTGTTTTTTTTCTCTTGGTTCTGTGGATTTTCTTTCTTTTTCCCCCTTTCGCAAGCTGAGGTCTCCTCTTTCTTATCTCCTTGCGCGCGGCGCGCGACCCAAAGTCCAGACCGCGCTGTGCAAAGAAAAAGAAAAAAAAAAACTTTTTTTTTTCTCTTGCTTCCGTGGATTTTTTTTTTTTTTTTGCCGCCTTTCGCAAGCTGTTTCGTTTCGCTTTGGTTAGGCGAGGGCTTCTCCGCTTCTCTTTCGTATCTCCTTGCGCGCGGCGCGCGACCCGAAGTCCAGACTGCGCTGTGCAAGAAAAAGAAAGCTCCTCTTTGTTTTTTTTTCTTTGCTCTTGGTTCCGTGGATTGCAAATAAAAAAAAAGCTCCTCTCCATGTTTTTTTTCTTGGTTCCGTTGGATCTTTTATTTTTAACGCCTTTTACAAGGCGTTTTGTTCGCCCACTCTGCCCATGCATTCGCGACCTCGCTGTACCAAGTGCGTTTATTTCGCGCGCGTGGGGGGAGGGGGCCAAAATTTTGACGTCCGAGTTGGGGGTGCGTTTAATACGCGAGGGAAAAAAAAGTCCAAATTTTGAGAGCCGACTTGGGGGGTGCGTTCATTACGCGAGTGCGTTCATTGTGCGAGTAAATACGGTACTCATAAAGAGGCACAGTTTCTGTTGCAAATCTTTATAAAAGGATAGCAATGGGGCTAGACAAGAGAATAATGATAACGTCGAAATTTATGCCATCTATGCCTAATAATATAAAAAGTACTAGCACCTTGAAAAAAAAATACAATAGGTTGAAACGATTAATGAAAAAATGAGGGCAAACAATTATTTTCCAATAACGTTCCAGGAGTACACGTGCGACAACAAATGCCCACCATATTTGGCAACATGACTGCCAAATTCTTTTGAGAGTACTCACCAGCTTTTGCCATGAAGTAAGGAGGCAGTTCACCTAAGGCTGTACCTGCACCCTGCAAATATAGTAAGCAGCTATCAGCTTGCTGCATACCACCCTTGTAAGTGCCCAGTGAACACTAGAAGCACGCTTCTAGGTTCATCTTTAATCGAGGTAGGCTTTGTAAATACTGTAACGACAAAGCGACACAGATTGGATCTCTGGATTCTCATGGTCCCGCCTTGATATAAAACAGGGTCTTTTAGACTGGAGATGTCAAGGAACCCCTCAGTCTCAACTTTAAAGGAGTAATTAAAAAATAATGTGTCTGCCGAATTTTAATCTTCTTATATTCATTATACCACAAAGTTGTTGATCCCTAAGTATTGTGGCGAAATATTGCGTCGACACTTGATAAACCGTGTTTAAAGATGACATTTTTTCGGACTGTCTGAACCATGCGACACCCTACCGCAGCATGAGCATCAAAACATCGCGGCAGCTATGGAAAAAAGTTGAAAAGATATTCAATCTTTTTTAACCTTCAAATTATAACTTGGGAGCAATAAACATATAGCGTTATTTGTTGGAGGTCTCATATTAGTTGGACGCCACTACACGACGTGATTGCAATGCAGTTTTGATTTCAAACATATTCGGGTCTTCTATCGTTTGGTAACCATAGTTACCATGCTGCTCGTCCTGCCGTGGCTCACATTCATTGTGGAATGCAGTTGTGGAACCTGACTGTGGATTAAAATTATAATAAAACAAGGTGAAGCAAAAGGAAACTATAATCCCAAGAGGATTCAAACCAAGAACTTCGCAAAATCAGTAGCATAGAGGGACGAGTGCGCGCGATCTCCAGACTATCAGCACATCCATTTTGGGCCTTTTATTTTCGCAGCTGTAGTACATACTAAGATGTAGTCTTCCCATAACCGGCTTTATGGTCGTGAGTTTTCCATTACTTTTCCTTTACCACAATATTCATCAGCAGTAACTAGATATGCCGCTCCCCAAGAATGCAAAAGCGATTCATTTTGCTGATTTTTCCACCCTTCTTCATTTTTTGTGAGCAGATCAGCAATTTTTTGGTCGAAGCGAGAATGTGTTCATAGCTCTTCATCTTAAGATGGTATCGAGACTCGGCTCATTTGATTGAAGTTGCAAACAATTCCCTCAAACTCTCCTCTGTAGTACAACATACGGTAGCACAAACAATATAGTATGTTGTCGGCGTACGGCTCAAAACCTAAAAGCCGACCATGGTGTAGTATGCGTCGCTAGAGTTCGATGAGGTCAGCCATCTTACAAGTACCTGAGCATAGTACAAGACATCAGATGTCATCCATTTGTGTGTGTGCGTGGCATCATCATGGCACCACTGCTGGAGCAATATCTGACGCTCTAACTTTGCCCATCAAGTCTGGTCTACATCTCCATCTTGCGTAGACAACAAAAATTTCCATTGGTTAATTATTGTGACGTATTTGTAGAACTGAGAGGGAAGCTCCCCGGCAAACTGAAATGATCTTTTTTACGCCAGTAAATGAATCTGGACATCAAACAGCTTGAAAGGGCTTCCTAACTAATTGTCAGCAATTTTCTGCTAATAACATGGACTCTTTTTGTGACCCGGTCATCTCAGGCGTACCTCAAGGAACCGTTCTTGGGCCTCTGCATTTCCTTGTTTATATTAATGATTTACCTAACCGTGTATTATCTTCGATCCATTAGTTCGCCGATGGTTGTGTTCTTTTCCGTGAAATAACCGCTGACAATGACTTACTTGCGCTTCAGTCAGGCATTAACTATATCTCTACTTGGTGTAACAAGTGGCGGATGACCCTAAATGTTAACAAGTGTAAATTAGTGCGTATCTCTCATAGTTCGACTGACCTGCCTTCTTATCAGCTTAATGGGGTTCCCCTAGAATCTGTCAGATCATACAAGTATTTAGGCATCCATATCACATCTGATCTTAGCTCGAAAGCTCACACTGATTTTATTGCTAGCAAAGCTAATCGCATGCTTGGCTACTTAAAACATAATTTCTACTCAGACCCTACCTCCACTAAATCGCTTTTTTTACAAATCTATCGTTCGTTCACAACTAGAGTATGTCTTTCAATATGAAATTTTAACATCAAAATTCTCATAAATCAATTAGAAATTATACAAATTAACTCGGGTTGTTTTATTTATTCCAACTATCAATGTACCGCATGTATATCTTCAATGAAATCTAACTTGGGTCTAGCACTACTAAGAACACGTCACAAAATTGGATGAATTTGTTTTTTTTTTCACAAAATTTACCATCCTGCATCTTTGAGCAGCACACTGCTCGCATCCCCTTCATATATATCGTCGCACCACCATAAAGTAGGTGTTGCATCATGAAAAACTAATCTCTTTTTTTTTATTCTTTCATCCCGCGCACCTCGAATGAGACATATAGCTCAGAATTTCGAAAAAACGTTTCACGACCCCTTTAATGCAGTGAAGCAGTGCAGAAGCCTACAGACCTTGTAAACAATACTGTAGACATTAGTGAGAGCACATGGTTATACATCATTGGGTGGTTCACATCTGCTAAAATAGTGCTTTAACTGCAAAATCATCTTTGAGGCAGAAGCGGTTGAGGAAATTAAGGAACTTGGGGAACACAAAAGGGCACTCGAGAATCCTTGGGTTTCTAGGAACCAAGTTTGAGAACCCTCGGATATAGCAGGTGTTAAAAGGGGGGAGAGCCACTCACCCACATAAATGCCTCCAGCCTCACTTTGCTCATCACTTTCAAAATGCCTATGGTGCCCCCACTCCCAGGACCGGAGTCCTCTGGGCAGATGATCCTGGAAGAATTGCGTGGCCGTTACATGGGTTGGTTTCTTCCATGTTCTCCGGTCAAACCCGGAGAACGAAACACTTACAGAAAACAAACAGTGTCGCTCGAGGAGTGCAATTAACACCCAAGTTATTTCTTTTTAATATCCACGAGATGAATACACTTTCGCGTAAGAAAGGGGAACATGGTGGAATCGTGCGCTTGCGGCATGTTTCGCTGCGAGTGCGCCAGCCCGACACTTGTGCCGTTGGGCGACAAAGAGTAAAAGCGGCACAGCCGTGTTGCGCCCAGTTAAAGAAGCCGCATCATGCTGCATCATGGAGGTAGGAAGCTTCTGGAGGCATCATGTCGCACCCAGAAGCTTACTACCGTCATGTGCTGCATGCCCAGCGTGGCCAAAGGGAGCGCGACTTTAGCAGACAGGAATGCCAAAGAAAGAATCTCGAAGCAAGAATCCTGAATATAACGATCCACGCTGTGCATTTTTAAGCTGTCGGCAACCCCAGTGGCCACCGTAAGGCTATTCCGCCAGAGGAGTAAAGCGAGAGCCACTCACTCGTCAGGGTAGGGGGGCTCTGGGAAGTCTACGGATCCACACTCATGGGCTGCCAACGTCACTGCAGCTATATGCGGACCCTGTGCGGGGAAGAACAGGCGCTTCACTGGTAAGGGGCCCCACTCTTGCGTGGGGCGGCCGGCAAGCACTCGCTCGGGCTAACCCCTCCTTGAGAGATTTAGACGCCAAGCACGGTTGAGGTCGGCACTGAATGCACCCAAATTCAGCGATGAAATGAGATTGTTTTTTGAGGATCATCAAGCACCAAAAAAATGTGTTACTTGATCTAAAATAAACAACCAGAATTGCTCCTGCTACTATTATTTTTCCAGGATATGGCAAGAACTTTTCGTCTCCTCACTCCCCGTCGTTACAATGGAAATTAACAATTTTTTCCACAACTACCTATTACAAAGAATACTAGGTTCCCCGCTGGAGTGATTTCATAAAAGCAAACTGGATATTGCATTAAAGGCTCGTCCACGCAGTGATGTTTGTTTATATAGTACTATGTTATGGGAACCTACATTTGCTTACGTCGAGTTACGACTGTGCGTGGCCGGGACGTCCGGGCTTTGTGTGAAGTGTGGCAAACAATCCAGCTTTACACGCAACGTATGAAATATAGATGTCCCAGAGACTCGCAGCTGTGTCATAACGAGACATAAGAAAATGCAAGCAAATGCTCCTGTGTGAATGGGCCTTGTCAGCTGCTCCACCTTATGATGACATTCTGTGCTTTGCTTAGGTTCAGCTCCAGTAGACTGCCGGTACCGTGCGCCACAACTGCCGGATGAGAGTAGGTGCACCAACCACACTCACCAGGTAAAGTAGAAAAGTGTGGAGGCCCGTCCCCAGCCCTACGGACGACAGCACGCCCAGGCCCACCCAGTAGGCACACCACAGCACCTTCTTCTCTATAAATGTGATGTACTGCAAAAAAAGACAATGGGGAAAATCACAAACTTGAGTAATTTGGGCTCGGAATTAATCCGGTGATACGAGGGAAGCGTACCTCCCACATGCTGCCCAATTTAATACTCTACCCTGTGCTTTTGCCACATTAAAACAAGCTCTAAAACATGCTTTTAGACATCTTACACAACTTAACTTAAAAACAGCTTCCTCGTAAATTGCAAGTCACATCTCTGTTCAAAGATTCGAGCCATTTTCTTTTTAAAAAAAAATATAACGCTATAAAACAACCTGTTGGTCAATAATACCTCTAAATTACCTACCCCTCCGTAAAGGGCTAGATCGATTTAGATATTTCAAAATCCAGTAATTTGGACAGATGATTGGCTTGAAAAGCCAATTGCTACCAATAATAAAAACACTGCAACCAATGAATTGTGATGAAATAATGTATGACAAATTGCTAGGCAACTGCGTTGAATACATGAAATCTTCCAGCATCACAAACGTTATATCAATGTTTTGCAGCATGTCTAGACTCTTCAGCCAGATTTCCATGCTCACGGTGGTCCTCATCACATATTTAATGTGTGGCATGTGTACACTTGAAATGATAAACCTGGTTATCTTTCAGAACCTTCTAACCCACTCCTCCTCTCACCTCGCCTCAATGCCTACCTCTACTCCTCACTTCAAGCTTAATCGCATGACCTTCCTGTTAACCAATCAGCGCCGAGCACCCCACACTGCCTCTCCCACCCGTCAACCAACCAATGACGAGCCTCGCGACCACGTTTTTATCCGGCGCCGCATTGGTGGGACGGTATGGGGCGATAGATAGACGATGGCACCGGTGACTCTCTCGAAACCAACTGAACTTTATTCTCGAACATTCCCTTAATTATATACATGCGATGCACAGCTAGCGCCATCTCGGGAAGCAGAAGCTAAACCCGGTAACACCTGGTTGGCGACCCCTAAACACTGCCTCTCCCACCCGTCAACCAACCAATGTCGAGCCTCGCGGCCACGTTTTTATCCAGGCTTTACTTTTGGGCTTCACGAAATGCCCAACACCTATCTAAAAAAATGTTTGACGTTAATAAGCTATACTATGTGACATTTCAAGTAATAGGCAGTCATTTGAAAGGCCTTTCTCCCAACCAGAACAACACTGCTGGATACTCACCCTTTGATGAGATCCCTCGAAGCAGTAGGCTAGCGTGCAAAGAAGCAGCACCAAGAGGGCCGCCATGACGTGTCTCCTGTTTCTCCACAATCTGGAAGTATGAGAGGGGAAAAACAAGCTAGCCTGGTTAGAGAGGGCACGTCATTCGAGCCAACTTCCCAATCCTACAGCTGAGGAATGAGCCAATCCAAACGAGCCAATCCATTTGTTTCCTTCGAATTTCCCTTTGTATGAGGAAGAGTAAAAAAAAAGAAAGAAATTGTTTATTAAAGGAAAACAACAGTTTTTTTTAGAGGAAAATATATTTTAACGTTAGCCAACAAATTGAAACCTTAGAAAATGTAATAAAATCTTTTCCTGAGAAAAACTGTAGAGCCTTTCCACTTCACGTGAAGATGGAGGACCAGCGAAACTGTTATTTCTACGACGTCTAGGGCGATGCCTAGAGGATGACGTCTAGGCAACCTCAAGGATGACTTCTAACCCGACCTCTCGGACGACGCCTAAAGGACGACCTCAAGGACGACTTCTAGGACGACCTCGAGGACTACGCCTAAAGGATGATGCCAAGGACAACCTCTCGGACGCCGCCTAGAGCACTATGCCTAGGACAACCTCTCGAACGACTTCTAGGATGACCTCAAGGACGATGCCTACAGATGATAACAAGGAATCAGGACCTCACAATCTACTAATGCCAAGGAAGGCTGACTCACGCTGGTTGCCCCCTCTTTTTATTTTTATTTATTCATACTTGCCACGACCAATGGGGAGTTTTCTGTCAACAACCGCGGCCACATTTTTTTCCCAGAGCCTAGTACATAACAGCTTCGCTGTAAAAACAAATCAGAATCTTCTATATTTGAGAGAAGGAAGTAAGCCTGTAATGCTTTATGTTAATGGAAGTTGTGTAACTTGAAAATTTCCCACAAAGATGACATTGGGAACTGGCAGAAAATGTATCCTTCCCAAGCCCTACTGCTTGTGGGTAGGCCAATTTCTTGGCATTGCTTCGTTCATTTTAAAAAACACTGACAGACAGACAGTGAGCTTTTTTCTTTCTTTCACAAACACAAGCTTACAAAAAAGAAAAAAAGAAAGGAGAGGCTTGCATTGGTTTTTTCTTCAACACTTAGTGATTCTACAATATCACCTAACAGTGACGAAAGTCAAGCGAGCATCGTAGAATGTTCCCGGTAGTGAAGAATGCAAGCCAGCATGTGTGTTCCCAAAGGCCATACCATACGTGTGACCAAAGCACTCCACAAGGCTGGACGCTCAGGCCTGTACGTTCGACAGAGTTTCAGCTGGGCTCTCCTTATCTTTGTCTACAGATTTCAACCGTGTCACTAAGGCACTTTTTATCCACTTCGCGTTGGTAGTACAGTAACGGGGGGAGTCATCACCGGCATTATACTTAAAAGGTCTGCTTCAATGGGCATTGAAGCCAGTCTCAAAAGCATAACTGCATCAGCAGCTATGCATTTGGTATTGACACGTCCATAGCGAAGCTGGCTTCGCAAGCAGATGGCATGCAAAGGTACAGGGCTCACAACCTGTCAGCTCAATTCTTTCTTTTATTGTTTTTTTTCTAAGAAGACTGTGTATCCTTTAGAAAGTTGCAGTCCATTCTGGTCTATTATTGTGCGTTTTGGTATGGAAGATTCCTCGAGACACAGATTCGAGAAAATCGCCCTTTCGCCTCCAACACAAAATGCGTCCACCCTTTTTTTTTTTCCTTATTAAACATTTATTTTGAGTTCTAAATATATCCTCTCTTGTTATTTGCAACAGTATAGCCCAATATTTTTGGCAGCGCAGTATTCACGGCCAGGTCAAACCATGGATGGATGGATGGATGGATGTTAATGGCTATACCCTTTGTAACGGGCGGTAGCTTGCGCCACCTAGCCTAAGTCTAGAAAGACAGAAACGTGATTTATCCCGCCCTTTTAAGACCAATTTTTCTCCCCCTAACTATCACCAGGCAGTGTGGGATATCACCAGGCTGACCTTCGGGGGATCGGGCAAAAAACTAAAAACATCACCCCCCTGCCTCTTCCCCCCGGCGAGGGAGTCGCCAATTTTCCTCTGGTCAAACCTTTTCGGCGTTACCCCAGCACCGGACCCACTGGGAGACAGGGTTAAGACTTTGGGCCGGAGCCACGCGGGAGGGAGTCCCAATTTTCCTCTGTCCCGCCTGTTCCCAGCTGTGCTAGTTCAATAAAGCTTGGGTTTGGGCTAGTTGGTTACTCATTGAATTTGTTCTGCGCTGCTAAGGTTTACGAACTTGGACAAAGGAGACTAGAAGGACTACACATACACATGAAGGCATGCGCCTTCGTGTGTATGTGTAGTCCTTCTAGTCTCCTTTGTCCAAGTTCGTAAACCTTAGCAGCGCAGAACAAATTCAATGTGCTAGTTAGTTGTTCATCATTTAATTCACCCTAGATAATTTCCACCAATCTTCTAATTGTCTCTTTGTCACTGTTATCCTTTTCTCCGCCGTCCTTCCATCGTCGCCAGCAAAGCCCAGGGCCCCGGCCAGATCTGTTACCCCTTCAGGGAGGGCAGGACGAAGCCCCGTGCACTTCAAAACCAAGTGCTCTGGTGTCTCGCTATCATTATGGCAGGCGGCACATAATGTGTCTGTCTCCTGAAATTTAGCCCTATACGCCCTCGTCCTCAAAACTCCCGTTCTTGCCTCGAACAGCAAAGCACTTCCCAGTGAATTGTCAAAAAGATTTTCCTTTCTTATGTCCTGCTTTCGTGACCTGTACATTGTTAAAGCTAATTTCCCCTGCATTCTCCCCTCCCACATTTCCCTCTCTGCCTCCTTCACCCCCTTTTTCACTGAAGTAGTCCGTTCAGCCCCATCACCAGTGTGTAGATATTTAAATGTAAGCTTTCGGGTTCGATTTGTCCATTTTGTGTTTAAACTTTTCATGTATAAATACTTGAATACCTTCCGTGCCCACCGCGTATCATCCATTTCGGTCAACCTTTGTTCAAATTTCAACTTACTAATTGCCTCCCTGCTCTCAAAAGACGACCATCCCATGTCCCCCTGTACTCCCTCATTTGGTGTTTTCCCATGTGCTCCCAGCGCCAATCTGCCCACGCTTCTTTGTCGAATTTCTAACCCAGATTGAACCTCAGATTTCATGCACAGTAC
This sequence comes from Ixodes persulcatus, assembly GCA_013358835.2. Lineage (NCBI taxonomy): Eukaryota > Metazoa > Arthropoda > Arachnida > Ixodida > Ixodidae > Ixodes > Ixodes persulcatus. The sequence continues at coordinate 286,747 of JABSTQ010011583.1, forward strand.
TGCATTGCCAAAAGACAGTCCTGGTACCATCACTCCTTTCCATATACCTCTGACCACTTCATATCTGTTATAGATCCATAGTGCCTTGAGCTTCATAATAGATGAATTTCTTTTCCCCTTTCTGATTATATTCTCCTCGTGTTCCTCTAGATATTTCCTTCCCTCATTGAGCCAGACTCCTAGATATTTGTACTTTTCTACATGTTCTATCACTGTGTCCTGTATCTCCAGGGGTTCCCCCTTCTCAGTCGTTGAAAACTATTATACCCGACTTGTCCCTACTCAATTTTAGTCCTAAACTGTCCCCTTCCCTGCTGCAAATTCTAATCAGTTCCTGTATTGTCTCACGACTTTCTGATACGAGTACAATGTCATTACCAATGCAGGCTGCACGCAAGGTGGCCGGGAAACACACTGGAGAATGCTCAATTTCCTCTCAGGAAACCCCAGCGGCCTCAAAAGCCCGAATAGATGGATGGATGGATGCTAGTGGCCGTACCCATTATATTTATTTATTTAGCAATACTGCCAACACATTGGGGCCAAGGCAGGAGGGAATGATTGAAGTACAATTGGCACATTTTCTCCACTGAAACAATGCAACGACATTTGTGTATAGATTCACCTTTTACACATTATTTTCAGCTATGCGCATACATCAATAACCTAAAAACAAAATCGACCGGTAGCTTGCATTATTTAGTTTAGCAGCCCGAAAGGACGACGGGGGAGTTGCCGGCCCTCACCTGAAGCCCATTTCCCAGGTGAGGACGAGCAGCTCGCTGACAAAATAGCGCATGGTCATGACGGGGCGCCTCCACAGGACAAGGCTCTTGCGGTCCACGCAGTCGTTGAGCATCTCCATCTTTGTGAATCCCGCGAAGGCCCCACCCTCGCCCGCCGAGCTGAAGGCGGACAAGCCCCCGTTGCTGGCCGGGCCCCCGGACTCAGAGGTCTTGCGCTGCCGCATCGTCAGCCCCGCGTCGCTCGTGTCTGCCATTCGTTCGTGGTCCCACTTCTCCAGCCGCTTCACCTGCCGAGCCAAGCCAAGTCCCAGTCGGACGTACGCCTCGGTCGCCGACCACAACCGTACGAGTGATGCCATCCCGACACTCAGAAATCGGTCGAGGTGGCAGTATGTGCTTCCCTGTCGCTTCTCATGAACAGTCTTCCTTTTGGTTCAACATACCACACTCTATCCCACTAGTTGCGCGCAGTGCTCTGAAAGCCACGGGTGGAAGAGGGGGGAAAGCCGCTTTGGTACGAATTTTGAGTAAAGGGGTAGTCTTTTAGAGGGAGGGGTTCCTCCTTCTCGTCCTCGGCTACCCAATGCTATACTCTCGCACCTGTATCTTTGGTAAGGCTGCATGCAACTGTGAGATGGAGTATTTATGTTAATCTCCAAACAAAGAATAAAGAAATAAATGGCAGATATAGACACCTTTGACTGACACATCACGTTTGATAACGAGATTATGGTTCGGAGGACATTCATGCTTCAAAAGCTAACCAAAGTGTAATAACTGGTCACAATATGAGCATTCAGCCAATCCTGACCAATTTACTGTAACTCAGATTTCAAAGCCCATCTGCTAAACACAAAATAAGATTATGCAAAAAATAAAAAAATTAAGTACACAGATGGGAAGGAGGAGCAACATTCTGCTTCACTCGTGGAAGAATTAATTGGTGCCTTCGTATTTCATCTTCAACTCTTTTTCAAGGAGCAAGAGCTTCCTGCATAGGTACCAGAACTGTGCGAATATTCGAAACTTAGAATAATTTGCAGATAGTGTTGGCTTTTCTATTCAATTCGCAGTACACTTCTGATGTTCGAAGAATTCGAGTTGTTGAAATATTAAAAAAGTATGAGTAAAACTTTTAAAAACCCTGGATCTCTCGCATCAAGCTTCACTGCTTCGCACAAGTGAACACGTACGTCAAGCTTCACTGCTTTGCAACGGTGTGTTAGGAGAAACGGTCGACGTGTCAGAGTATCTCAGTTGTCTCGATTGTCTTGGAAATTTCCCTCACTATTGCATACCTGCCAAGTTCGGAGAAACCAAATCCGGGAGAATTTCTAAGCGGGAAAGGGGAGGGGGGGGGGGTGAGTTGCGATTTTTAAGAATAAATATTGATAACAAATTTACATGATGACAACTTCATTACATTTATATTGCACTGCTCATGCTAGCAAGATACAGCTGGGCCTCGCTATCATTGCAGCCATTGAATGTGTATTTACCCAAGTGTACCTGCCGTGCCCCACACACAAGCCTCCTGGGTAATACGGGAGACTTCGCAAGTCTGCTATTGTAGGTTAGCCTTCTATGGTTATATTTTAGCTTGACTGCCAATTTTAAAGTGCAGTGGCAGAAAAGAAAGCCCCAAACTACCTTTACACTCGTCACATCAAATAAAAAAAAAAAAAAAGTTTTGCGCATCATTTTTGCTTGCGCAAAGCACTCTTAAAAGCCTTCATTTTCGCGGCACCTATTTTTCACGAATGAATCGGTCACTAAGGGCATAGTAGCGGCCACTAAATTTCGTGAAGTCCAACCCGCTCGCCTTCACCAGTGTTAAGATCCATGTAGCTGAATGGCTATTTAACAAAACTCGGTTTGCAAGATACATTTTCTGAAGCTCTCGAAGCCCGAGCTGATAAGCAGGTCTCAGAAGGGCAAATGTCAGAATACTGAAACCAAATATTACAAACAATCCATCTCTTATACTATCTTAAGAAAAAAATATAAATTCACAAATTGGTTGCACTTGCACACATTCATGATAAAAGACCCAGCACAATAAAACCTGATAAGCCATTTTCTCTCGGTGGGTCTCGCTACATGTCGTGTCCTTTTTAAAAGACATTGATACAATATAATATTTTATAGTAGGCGTTTGCATCCCACTGTGCCACAAAAATGCTATAGTTCTAAAAACAAACTGGCAATCCAGGTAGTTTTGGCTGAAAAAATCCTATGGTCCAATTTAATCTGCGCTTCAAGGATAACCAATCAGCGAAAATGCCAGCAATGGCTTTTTGAATAGTAGCTTTCAAAATTAAACTAGAAAAAGAAATCTAATTACTCTCAAAATGCCAAAAGCACAGCCCAGTAGTATCACACGCACGGTGCTGCCATGCAGGCAGTTGGAGCCGTAACAGCAAAATGCACAGGGAAACTTTATGCCCCAGTAAAACAGTACACGGAGTGCTGCTGTTCTTTTCACAGAGTGCACAGGCCATAGCTGCAGGGAGGCAAGCTGGAAAACAGAGGGCAGGCAGTGCAGTGCACCACAACCCATGCATGATAGAGGGCATCTATTGCACAGAAATGCAGTCATATTAATTGACGTTATGGAATGTAATTAGATTCCATAAACATCCACTTACATCCAGCTAGGGAAATCCTTGCAACCTTTAACAGAGATGAAACAAATCTCGGCAGCATTAACCAAATATGTTTGATGACCACACCTAACGTAATTAAAAGTGAAAACTGAAGCCACATTTATTTCACTCCAGGTAATGCCAGAACAAACCCTCAACCAAAATAACTAGGCCATTTTACCTTTCAAATAACTTTAAATTTTACCATTTTAAATAACTAGGCCATTTAACACATTTGGTGTTGTGACCATTTTTTGAATATTTTCCTTCTACTGTGAATAGCCAATACTATTGACTCCGGGGAGGTGATAAGAGTAATCTGCCGTTGCGAAGACCCTGGCACGACTACCAAGCCACGGTGCATACGACTGACCGATGTCGCACGCCACTCGACGTTTTCCTGCGCGTGAAATCAGGAGGCCGTGCACGATCACACCAAGCTGAGCTGCAGTCATAAACTCGGCTTGCATAAAAAAAGAAAAAAGCGAAACTTTGCAAAATGCGGCGTGAGCCGCAGCTGACCCACTAGAGAACCGGTAAGCAACTGATGTTAGCGTTTTCATGACGTTTTTAGTGGGAACACCCAGTCGTAAACGGGACTGCTAACGTAATTTACACTGCGTTCAAAAGCACCGCGCTGAAGTGTTGGCAGGGGTCAATCACCCAGCGGCGAGATCGGACGCGAAGCGGGACTCGAGAACCCAGACATATCGCGTTGTCACTTACCACCGCAGGATTGACCATCGCGACGTGGTACGGTGACGGAAGGAGCATGGAGGATGCTACTTGGAAAACAGCCTCGCGCAAGTTATTGAAACGAAGCCAAAGTCAATCAGCTGCTTCGCCGAACACGCGGCTGTGCGTTTCGCCGTTCTTCAGACTCACGAATCAGAATGACACCAGAGGGAAAAGGCACCACTGCGTGACATATAATAATAATAATAAAAAGGCCACGAGCGACACAAGCATTACGGTGCTAACGGTGCCACACGCGGAAACAAAAACAAAAATTGCGTAAACGTCTTTCTCATTTAAACGCGAACATCCATAAACGACAGGCTTTCAACACGCACAACGGCATTCTTTTTTTTTTTTTTTAATCGTGGTTTTTGAGAAAGCGGAACGAGGCGCGATCACCTTATCCGAAGGCAAAGAGCGCAACACGCGCTAATGCCGACGTGGCAGACGATCTTTTTTCGCCACACTCGAAACAAAGGATTGACGAAGTCGCTGCGGCGAGAGCCAGGAAGGAAAGTAAAAGCAAAAAAGAAAAGAAAAAGGAAAAGTCAAGCGTACAACGTTCACGGTCATTTTTGTCTTTCCTCGTTGAATTAGAGAGGTGGAGACACCACGAATCGCAATAAAAAGGGGTCTGCTACTCACCTACGCACAGCCGGTCTACGCGGACTTCTAGTCCATGTGATCGGTTTATCCCACACCGTTCCCGCCTCCTTCGCACGAGTGGCTGCGGTTGCTCTCTGAGTTATGAACTTACGATCTCTGCAAAGTGAAACACAAGCGGCGAGACAGGTGTATACGCGACCACCTTGCTGACTTTCCGCGTGATATCGCAGTTTCTTTTACTTTTTAAAAGGCGCTAACCGAGCCTGATAACGCGCCACCGGAAGTTTGCCTTTTTCTGCGTAATTGCGCTATGCGTAACTTCCGCTACCACAGCTCACAGCTGCGGCTAATCCCAACCACAGATCCCAACATTTTACTTTTTTCTTCGCGTACGTATCCAGGTAGCGTCTCGGTTATTTAGAAAAAGAAGCTTATAACTTACTATGGACTAACTGGTCACTGTTTCATTCGTCAAGATCACGGCGTTACCTACTCAAGAGGACGAATCAAAGAGCGCAAAAAAACTGACGAATTAACGCTTTCATTACATTTGGTACAATGCCAGATGTTGTCTAGTTCAAGCAATTCGACCGGTTGCTTAACAGTCGTGAGGACATTCGCCCCTTAATTCTGTATTAATGCAGGTTACGGCGCTGCAACCGCTAGTCAGACGTTCGACTTTTTCGATATCGCATCGGGAGTTATACGGTAACGCAGTGTTGGGTTGGAACTCATCTTTTGAACTTCATATTTCGCTTCGATGGGGCTTGGTTACAAATCGAGGCAGGGGAACAAAATTTGTCCGAGCAAAGCGTGCGGTCATGCAGAACGAACATGCGGGCATACGGACAACACCGGAACGCCGGTAGTCTTGTTTTGAAGCGGTTAACGGTCAACGCGGCACGCGCAAGACTACGGAAAGTATGCATGCGCGAAAACCCACCATGTCCGATTTCTTTCCCGTCGACTTTATGCCCCGAGATCTGAGTTCCTGTCGGAGAGCATCCTTGGAGAGCGACTTGTACTCGCGGCGGGTGGGCGGTCGCCTGTTCTTCGGGCCCATGCCTCGCGATCAGAAACGCGAGGACCCCCAACTGCATGCTGCGTGCATCCTCCGCACACAACGAGCTATTTCGGTCCGCGTACGGCACAGAACTGCTCTAATTAGTCGATCAAAACGGTGGTTTTCGAGCCGTTCTCCTCTTGTTCCAAGATTGCATTGGACAGAACATCAACACCATTTGTTTTATTTGTTTTCGGTGATCTTTTGCCCAGTGTGAAGGATATTTCTCAACGTTGCGCTGGTTAGTCCAGTTTCGCGCCGTTGTGTCTTGCTGACCAACGTTTGTTAGAACAAGCTCACATAGCTATGTTCAGTAAATTCATGACAAATTCATAAACGAATAAAAACTACCATCGTAATAGAGTGCAACGTTTCGAACGTTTCGCACTTCGCAAATAGTAACGTTGGCAAATAGTATGTCATGCTTTGACGGAATCTAGGAACGTCTCTGGCTACATTGTGCTCCAGTCCATGTTTTTTTTCGTTTCTCCGGTTTGCATCAGATGTGGTGTCCGCAGTGTCTCATGGTCACTTTTCGTGCTTTCAGAAACTCTTCAAAGTTCTCAAACTAGCATCTAACATGCTGCCCGTCAGCCGAGCGATAGCCTGCCGGTCGCTCCTCCGCAGCGTGGCCTCTTCGGCGGCGCGTCAGGCCCGACAGCGACACACGACACCGATGAACACGATCATCATGTTCGTGCCGCAACAGGAGGCATGGGTCGTCGAGCGCATGGGCAAGTTCTCCCGCATCCTTGAGCCGGGCCTGAATCTGCTCCTGCCCATCGTCGACCGCGTCCGCTACGTCCAGAGCCTCAAAGAACTCGCCATCGACGTCCCGCAGCAGTCCGCCATCACGCTGGACAACGTGACCCTCAACATTGACGGCGTGCTATACCTCAAAGTGGTGGACCCTTACCGCGCCAGCTACGGCGTCGAGGACCCTGAGTTCGCCATCACCCAGCTGGCACAGACTACCATGAGATCGGAACTGGGTAAGATCGCCCTGGACAGCGTGTTCAAGGAGCGCGAGTCGCTCAACATCGCCATCGTTGACGCCATCAACAAGGCGAGCGGTGCCTGGGGCATTGTGTGCCTCCGCTACGAGATCCGAGACATCCGTCTGCCGCAGCGGGTGCACGAAGCCATGCAGATGCAGGTGGAGGCCGAACGGAAGAAGCGGGCCGCCGTGCTTGAGTCCGAGGGAATCCGAGAGGCCGACATTAACGTGGCCGAGGGAAAACGGAGGGCGCTCATCTTGGCGTCCGAAGCCGAGAAGATGCAACTCATCAACCTAGCGCAGGGGGAGGCCAACGCGACGCTCGCCAAGGCCGAGGCGAAGGCCAAGGCCCTCAATTTGATCGCCAGCTCGCTGCGCACACCCGTGGGTGGACAGGCGGCGTCGTTCCTTGTGGCCGAGCAGTACGTGCGCGCTTTCAAGAGCCTGGCGAAGGAGAACAACACGATCCTCCTGCCCGCCAACACGGGAGACGTGACGTCTTCGGTGGCCCAGGCAATGGCCATCTACAAGAACCTGTCGTCGGCGTTGCCCGGCTCGTCGTCCAAGGTGCACGAGCTGCCAGAAGACGACGTCGCCGAGTACATGAGTGACGAGGACGACAGGAAATCCCAGAAGACAGAGTAGAGCCTGCATGGGCCGTTGTTGAGGACATTAATTAAAGGTGCTGCTTAATCCGTTCATCTGTTACGGCGGCTCAACACTTGTTTACGATGGTGATTAATGAATTCCTTACAGCATAATCTTCTGCAAGGATGTGTGGTCACAATCTAAGAACTGCATATCTTATATCTTGCTAAATGTGTTCACAATAAGAGTTTTCTAGAGACATGTGGCTTTTTATTCTTAAGTTAATGCTCGAAATTAATAAGTGACTGACATCAGTTCTCTGTTCGTTACCACACACCACTATGCAGATGGAAGACGATAATGTACCTTTCCAATGTTCACAAACCCAGCATATGAGCTCTACAGCCCAGCACAGGTGTGCTTGTGGCTCTGGAAAATGAATAAGGCATGTGTGACATATACAAATGCTGAAAATGGCACTGGCTTGCAGCATGTTTGAATGGTCGATACCACAGGTCCTCGGGCATGGAGGTGTTGGGACCCTTGGAGACCCGCCAAAGTGCAAGTAAAAGGATAGATTGGTAAAAGCTCACCGAGGCAAGGTCAACAAAAACATTTTTTTTTTTCAAGCAAATGGGGAGGGGAGAGGGGGGAGGCAAGGGCTTTTCGGACCCCAAAAAATGGCTTTGCAAACACCAGCGGGTCCGCAAAATCCCATTTGAGAACCACTGGTCTATACTATAATGTCTCACAAGCTGTGCATAGTACAATCGGAGGTACAGGCATGAGAACTTATCCCCACCTCTTCTGCATGAGCACTTGCACGGGGAACACACTTAAAAGAAGTCGGTAGAACCTCGTGCTCTATATTGGCTATGAGATTTGGTCCCCATAGCAACGCAAAGAGTAGAACTACACGCCCACTTGCCTTGGCTTGGAACACTACAAAGGTTGTCAATGATGGTGGCATGGAAGGCACTGGTCCTGCGTGCTAGCTCGTGTAGTGAAAGCAGCTTCGAGTGCCACAAATTAGTGCACCTGGTGTTCCTGCGTTCTCTTTGAGCAGTGTGGAGGCCTGGCTATCATCTGCACTTCCAGTTTGGTATAATCGTCACATGGCCCATACAAACCCATGGATGAACAAAAGCATGTGTCCCATCTATTCACTGTGGCACTCGAGCCGAGAGCTGCAACCTGCTAGCTTTGGCCGACGGTTCTTTGCATAGACAAGCATTTGCCGAATTGGATCGGCTTATTTTCTTCCATCATTAAGTATCCATGTCCCCAGTCAAGCAGACTGCCCAGTCAGTCTTGTGCTAGTTCCTCCTTTTGCCATCAAAATCTTTGATTGTGTGCCGGACAGATCAGGGAAGCTATTAAGTGGGTGTCTGAAAGCACGTGCTTGGGAAGTGTGCATAGTGGCAAACTGGGGCTTGGCTATTAGTTCCGGTCACTTGTTGCCAATTCCATGTTTGCCAAATCATGATCCAGCGTACAAAAATTTGCAGCCCCAGCAGGCACAGAATTGCCGCCTTGCCATGTGCCTAGCTACGTTCTGCACTTGCAAGCATGATAGAATGCAATGGTTAGAGGTAAACACATGTAAACACTCTGCTCTGGGGTCTGTTCTAGACTTTTTGTCTGGCTTTCATTAATACAAGGCCAAAATCATCAACCACAGCCTGTTGTTGGCATATCATATTGATGACATGCAGCACCACTAGCATCGAAAAACAAGCTCGAGCTCCCAAGGCTGATTGGTGATATTAGACGTTATTCAGTCAGTCAGATTGGTTTGTGGGTACTTAGACCACATGAAGTTATCAGTCATAAAATGCTCCCTTCTGGATCTCTGCTGTGTGTGTGTGTGTGTGCGTGTGGGGGGGGGGGGGAGGCTATTTAGTCAATGCATGCCAGACTGCTAAGCCTGGGTTTTTAAATGTACATCATGCAATTTAAATTATACAAAGGCACGCCTACTGCTCTTCAAGTAGAGATGAGCAGGAGAGCAATTTGAACTCGCAATGTCAGGGTTTACAGTGTGAGCCACAAGCCACCGTAAAAAAACAAGTATTTTTTGGTCGAATGGCAACTGCTAAAAAAATTGTAGTCTCAGCAAGCCATAACACTGGGGGGTCGTCGTGCATAAGTTTGTAACGAAAGCTTTCAAAAAAGCCTACACCCAATGCATAAGCATTATGTATAATTAAGTCCATTGAACTGAGTCAGATTGGAACTTTAACTAAAAAAAGTGGTACAAATTTGGTTGTGCGTATATTCAAATAGTGGTTTAGAATAATACGTTATTCGTTTTGAGGTTAACTGCGATATATACATACTTTTCAAAGTTACCATTGCGGCCGGTTATCACCGTTGAGTGCGCTTCTCACCGGGCACCCGTGCACTGCGGAGAAGCAATACCTGCGGAGCTCGAGGTCTCCGCGGGTATTGCTTCTCCGCAGTGCACAGGTGCTCAATGAGAAGCGCAATCAACGGGGCTAACCCGCCGCACGGCTCTGACCCGCCGCATTAGACCACACGAGGTGTGGGCACTGCGCATGCGCCCTGCCAACAGCAGCGCCACCGCAGCAGCGTGATGCCAAGGCCGCGTGTTGGTGCCAACGTTATTAGATTTTGGCACCATGCTCTGCATGTTGTAAGCTGTTAGTGACTGCGATAAACCAACATTCACAGCTAAGGATGACAGTGAAATGTGTGGGCTCCGGGGAAAAGGAGAATATAAAGACAGGCTTTTCATCCGTGGGGTCTGGTGTAAAAGGTAGGCGATTATAATTGGTCTAACAAGCACGTAGCTTTCATTTGTGGAGATGAAAAGCCTGTCTTTATTCTTTTCCCCGGAGCCCACACATTTCACTGTCATCCTAAGCGTGGATGGAGGACTATGGCGTCAATTTCGTTGCGTGTGCTCGCGCACACCGGTGGCTACTGGCTTGTGGAAAGATTGTGCGCCAATTATTATGAACACTAAAATGTTTGGTTCAGTATCCCTTTAAGCTTTGTCTTTAAGAGTGAAACGCGATAGGGTTATCGGGCCCCGTTCTCATCACCTTATTCACTTCTCATGCTCTTCCTAACTGCGGCGGTGGACATGGCCTGGTCAGTAGTGTCTAGCCGTCTGGCTCGCAACCGAAGGGTCGTGGGTTTGAATCCCGCATAAAATTCTTCTAATGTTTTTGTTAAAGGTAAATGAATTACTTTATAAATTGAAGTCATTTGAGACACGAGGCGACCTTTAATTCGCATCACATCATTTTTTTTTATTCACTTTCATTCCACGCGTGACGTAACGTTTCACACGATGAAATTCCCGCGCAAGGCATCCGCACCGGTGCGCATCGAGGTGCGCCTCGTTAACTTACGCCTCGTCGTGTTCGATCAAGTGCACTGGTGCGCACTAGAGCACTACATAGCTCCTTCAGAGCAGAGTAGCGCAGAGTAGCGCTATCAGCGCTATCTATACTCTGTTTCATACTTAGCGTGCAACGCTGTCAAAGCTACTGGCGCGAGCGCGTGACTTCATCTATGGGTTTGTTTGCGCGAGAACGCGTGCAAATGATCAACAAGATCAAGCCCCACGCTCGCGCCAGTAGCTTTGACAGCGTTGCACGCTAAGTATGAAACAGAGTATAGAGACTAGAACGCAGTCTCTCGAACGCCCGGAGGTTCCAACTCCGGTCAGAAATGCCAGGGGAACGTGAACGTGAGAACATTGTTGTTTCTTCAATGTTGTGGAGATGTACGGAACGACAATAGTTTTTGACATAATAAAGAAACATTTTAGAATAATTTGCGCTGAGTTGTGTGCCAAGTGAGGACGTAATTTTTGTAAAAAAATTGCATGAGCGGCATCATGCAGCAGACGACGCGTCAACGTCACAGCGTTCACGTGACCCGCTCCGGCCAACCCAGAAAGTCCATCTCCGCTGCGCACAAAAATCGTCTGCTTCAAACGCCATTGCCTTGGAAATTGCATTCTCAAAATTTTCACACGCATCCAATATTATGGAAACTTTGATAAGGTGTTTAGTGCTTTACCAACTTCGCGACAGACTAGTTTCGAAAAGTGCGAACTTCGCGTTTATTTTTTAATCAACCGTGTTGAGTCGATCTCCATGTATTTTTTCCCCCATAGGGCGGGCCGCCTCCTGGAACCCTGAGTTGCCTGAGTGCCCTGAGTACCACGTGACTCGCGCCGAGCTGCTCTGTCGGCCAGGTTGTCGGCGAAACACGCGGATCAAAGGATTGCGCTACTCTGCCTCTAGTGCGCACCTTGTGCGCACCAGACCAACCACCTTGGCACCAGACACTCTCGATCAACTGAGCGCACCCTTCCGGTGCAGTTTTTCGTTTCCCCAACGCGCACCAAGAAAATCGACGGTGCACCGGGGTGCAGTGTCATCAGGCATTGAGGCCAGGACGCCTCGCAGCAACACTCTATGAATTCCCCAGCTCTTCTGACAGCGAGGACGGCGATTGCTGCGGTGGCAAGGAGCGCCTGAAAGTTGTGAGATTTGTAGCGCAAGTTTGTCTCAGGGGTTGTGATGACACCAGAACGTCACCAGAACGCCGAGTCCTGATTGGCTCTGATTGAAGGATAGTGGGTAAACCTCAAGGCAGCTTGCTTTGAGGCAACGTTACTAAAACACTCAGTTGGGAAACTGCCATAGAGACTGCCCTGAAAAAGTGTCCCCGATCTGTCCTCGCGAACCGAGCTAATGGCGAACACGACGCCGCCATTTCTCCCGCAGCGGCCACTCGAGGAACCGCACGTTACTTCCATTTTGAATATAATCGGCCAGAACAGATACAGTGGAAGAGGTTACAGGGATGCCACCCCCATCTCCCCAGCGGACGCGCCGCGAATAACCGAAGTTAAAATGCACCTAGGTCGGGACGTGCTACCTGAAAGCGCCGCTGAGGCATGGTCGTATAAAAACAATATTAAATATGCCGCAAAACCTTGCAAACTAAAGATTTTAAAAACATCACGCGCCCTTCATTTTGTACTAATCTCTAATAAATATCATACAAAAAAAGTATTTTTCGTTTGTTTTTACGCAAAAACATGCTTTATAAAAGCTCAAGGTGACCACAATACAGACAAATGATAAAGAGTGGCGCTGTTATCGCATTTAGCTCGGTCTCGGTGGACGCCAGCGGCCCAGGTTTCGACGGCGAGTTTCCCAACTGAGTATTCTAGTAATGTTGCTTTGAGGTCTACCCACTATCCTTCAATCAGGCCAATCAGTTTGGCGAAACATACCTGTGGAATTGTCACCCGCTTCGTGACCCCATCGACAATCACGTCCACGATGTTCATTTGTGCTGTACCGCTAAACCCGCGAGTAAAAAGCCAGAAGAAACTGACAGCAGACGGGCACCGCCCGTGGACATACGCAAGAAAAAAACGAACAAAACGCGGGTCGATTCGTGTTGGCGCTCGCTGCAGTATGCGCACCCTCCATAGTTGCACGAGTTTCTCCGACAACATCCAACCACCGTCTGGTGGGCTAACGGTGGCACACAAGTGATTGTGCAATCACGAGCCAATCAGTGTCGAACAAGCGCGAGCTCGCATGTGACGTCCTACCTGAACCATCCAACCACCACCCACCAAGCTAGGGGGTGCGACGTTGTCACCTGGCTCAGCCCCTCAGCATCGAGTTGATCAGCGACTTCTTTTAAGCTTCACAAATCTCTAGAACACTCCCCCCCCCCCCTGGCAAAACAAAGAATGTTTCACGTGAAAAATTTAATACACGGCATCTTGTATCATATTACGTAGGAGAGATCTGAATCCTCACTCTGCTCTTATAGGGGTTGTTCACTGGACGCCATATTTGAGGGCGATGTTCAGAGGGCATGCTCAGAACGAACTCGCATTACTAGGCTGCTAAGACCGGTAATCTTGATGGTGCAGAATGCACGTTGCAAAAGGACTGTGGACGCTTGCTGTCAGAACGCGCTCAGCAGTCGTGCACACAGATATGGCAACCAGTGAATACTCCATACAAGCCAACACGGTCTTAGCAACAGCACCATATCCATATGGTATCGAGGATTAGCGAGGTTTGCAGGACAAACACGTTTTGCGAGTAACATCTCGGCCTCATTTTGTACCTCTTTTGTCCCAAACGCTGCTCGAACTTGCCAAAGCTTCCTTGTTCCACGCTCATAAACAGCAGGCATTGCGAGCGTTCAGTTTTATTCGACCAGTAAATGAACGAGACCAGGTTCTGGTAAACAAAGATTTTTTTTCTTTTCTTTTTATATTACACAAATATGTACATGGAATGTCAACATTCGTTCGTCTACACCAACGCGTACAGTACCGTTACCTAAACAAGGGCTGCATTCATAAATAGGTTAGCGATGCACGCCGTCCTGTAATAAAAGCTGACGAATAAGTTACACTCTCAGCCAAAGAATGACAACATGCACACGCACGGATACACACAGCCACACACACACTCTGGTTACTCTTTACAAGGTATTTTACAACGGCACCGCAATAATTTAATATTGCTCCTTTGGAAATGTAAGAAAGGAGGTGGGATCACACACTTCAACAATGCAGCACGACGGTTGCCAACAAGAATGTACAAGCACACAGAGAGAAAGAGAGAAACAAAGACACCGCACAGACACGCAGCGTGCTGTAAGGGCATGGCTCGATTGGCCGCCGTAGAGAGATGAGGTGAGCGTTGCTGATGAGCGAGTTAATAAAGACATTTAATTTAGGTGATGTGGTTACGAGCGGCCTATGTCCACTGCGGGTCAGAGGAGAAGAAAACGAAGAAGAGAAACCCCATTCCCCCCTTTATTTGCGACACACTTTGGAGACGATTTCTTGCAGACGGTTGCTGCATGGGTTCGCCTCGAACCCAGCGCAACGCCGCGCAGCGTGTTTCGTGAATTCACCCCGAATCCGACGCCGGCAAGATTCCGCACCCTCTCGTTGCAGTCTAATTCGGCAAATCTGTCCTCCTCTTTTGACGCCTCACCCTGCCGAGGGGAGAGACGTCCGGTCGTCTTGCTAAGCGAGATTCAGCAGGCTGACTGGCTTTGCTGGCCAGGTTGCGACGTGCGTCGTTGGAACAAAAAGACCCGTCTAACAAACAGATCCGGTCACTTGAGGTGCAGTACGGGGGTAGGAATCGAGTGACGAGGTACCGCGGCACGCGTGCGCCTCCCTGTGAATAAGAAACTCGGGACAAGTGCATGCCTTCGCACGCAATAAGTTATGCAGAAAAAGAAAAGGCAACATTTTAGGAGCTACTCTGTATCAAAAAAAAAAAAAAAAAAAAGAAGAATGACAGAAGGGGAAAAAGAGGAGCAAACAATAAATTACGCGCGCAAAGAAATTATACCGAGAGTCATCCGAATAATTTACAATGAAAGTGCGCAGTCGGGCTGACCTAGCGACAAGCACGAATGAAGATGTTTAAAGTAACTATCGGCCGGCAGACCGAAGCTTCAAGGGGCAGACTTGGAAAGCACCGTGAATACGGTCCAACAGGTTCTCATCGCTATATTTACCGTCTACCCGAACGGTGGTAAACGTAAGAGACCGCTGAATTAAATTTTTTTTTTTTTTTTATGTAGTGTCATTAGTTGGAAAAAAAGCATGCAACATGTGCGACACGGCTCGTCAAAGATACTATACCATTTTGAATGACCTAAGCAGAAGGTGCCAGGCCAAGTCTTGTTGAAACACAAAACAGCGGTCAATGTGAAGGGCAGTCACGAGGGAACTTTGTGATTTTCCCTTTTTGCCAATGACGAAAAAAAGCAACCCGAGAGACTGCTGCGACACAGGAGACGAAAACGAAAAGGCAGACTTGCTATGCAATTCTGCCAGAAAATAAATAATAATAAAGTCCAGAAAAATCGTCCCAAAATCACTTAAAAAAAAAAAAAAAAAAGTAAAAAAAAATACAAGAGGGTTACAAGTTGCTACATTTGCCTGCATCCCACGCACCCACTCTTGAGATAGTCTCGTGTACACACCGCCACAGAAGTCCAGCTTCCCTTATATCGCAATTGAACGAAATTCCTCGCAGGCTTTGCACGATTCTTTTCCTTCAAAGCACTTTCCCTGAAGAATTCGGCATCCTTAGCACCTCCAGGGCAGAGACGACAACGAACAGCATCCTCTCCGACCAAGGTTATCCGAACCGAGAAGCACAACTAATAAAATAACAGACTAGAAAGCAATCAAGGCGGAGAGTTGAGAAGGTTCGCATTGATGTCTGGAAAGCACATGCCGTGCCCGTTTCCGTGATGGACACCACAAACAGACCTGCACGTCCCGTCCCGTTCCCTCGGGTTTCGTGGAGAGAACCGACGATCTCAAAACACGAGAGGAAATGTGTCGATGGCGCGAATACGGCATCAGGAAAGCCGAGGAGTTCCCACCCGAAAAAAATCGGGCCTAGATTGACATTTATCGAGCTTCCTCCTTTGGAAGTGCAAAAAGGAGACTGGCGAACGTCGGCAGGCTCGACTGGGAGAAAAAAGTCGACGCACTGGACGAGCAAGCCATGACGCCGCACCACCAGAGGGAGGCTAGGCACACCTGACGACAACCACATCAAACCTAGTCTAGTCAAACCACAAAGGCCAAAATCACTGCGTGGGAGGGACTAGAGAAGACGGAGAGGTCGCAGAGCCAGGGTTCCCGATTGCCCGGCGAGACGAAGGTTCGGACGATGGGCCAAACCGCCCTCGAAGTTTCGAGGCACCGCTACGAATGAAACCCAGACACAGAACGGTAGAGAAAGGTCGCTAGACGGTTGCACGCCAACGGCTCACCGCATACTCTTTTGTCTGTTGTGCCAAAGAAGCCGACTGTCCAAATTGCATCATATGCAACAGAAAAAGACTGTCTCGTAAATAAATTAAAAAAAAAAAAAGTATGCTGCAAGGAGAGAAAGGTTGCCTAACTAGTCACGGTTGGTAGTACAAAGAGCACATATGAAAAGCTAACGGGGTGCGCCATTCCGCGACAAACAAGGGCTCAGCCGATTCCATTCACAACACCATAAAACTGTGACAAAAAAAGTTAGAGACAGATAGAGAGAGAGAGGAGGTACGCCTAACTAGCCACAGCAGCACAGAAGGCGACGTGGGTGGAAATGGTAACAAGGAGGCAAACAACGCTGCAGTTCGAGTCCCGCACCGAACCGACAGCAGCGGTGGGTGCCGGCGGCAGATTGAATCGCGGGAGGCGGGAGGAGGGGTCACTGGGCGGTGCCGACGCTAGTGGGCGTGGCCGGCTGGGCCACCACGTTGGGCAGGCTCACCACGACGAGGGGCTTGACCACCGCTGCGGCGCCCGCCGCGTGGTGTGGATGGTGGTGATGGTGGTGGTGGTGGTGGTGCGAGGCGGCACCAGTGAGCGTGCCCAGGTTGGCGCCGGGCGACAGGAACTGCTGGCTCAGCAGGGCGGGCAGGTGGCCCACTACCGAGAGGGGTGCCATGAGCGGCAGCTGGCCCACAGCCGCCGTGGGGGAGGAGGCCGCCGCCACGTGGGTCACGTGGGCCGCCAGCTGCGAGAGCGCCTGACTGCCCGGCGCTGTGCCCGCACGCACCTGCTTGAGGGCGCCCGCTGCGAGGGAGGAGGGGCAACCCTATCATGAACGCCGTGGCTAGTGCCCCAAATCTATTTTTGAGCCATCGAGGCAATGGCTAAGAACGGGGGCCCTCAAACATTTCAATCTTGAGAAACACCTGTGTCTCTCAATCGATAGCCAAGGAGTTCCCTCCCTGATGCGATCAACAAGTGCAGAAGCCTGCAGCTTTTGTATAGACAGTAGCATTAGTGGATGGCTTAGATCAGGGGTCATTAGAGTGGGGAGGCCACATAGGCCACCCTCCGAAAGTTCGAGGGCCAACATAAAGTAAGGAAAAAATATTTAAAAAAAAGAAAAAAGATAGTGTTTTACGTTGCAAAGTAGGCGAGTCTTTCAGCAACACCCAGATATTTCCTAAAAAAAAGGAACCTCGTGTTATTAGCTTTTTGTAATATCGTCGTTTTGCCAGTGACGTCTTCATCTTTGATTTTGTCATTCAACTATTCTTTGGGTTAGTACCTAGTGCGATTATAAGATTTAAAATACCACTATTCCGCCAGCCCGCCGGCATTTTTCAATAGAACTAGAAACCAAGCACACAACTGCTGCCGTGTCACTCAATTCACTCGGGAACTGTCCAAGTTCAATGTCTTGAAACAGCCCTTTTCATACGGTGGTCTTAATGCGAAAGCATCCCCATGGAGCGAGCCGACATCATCAGCTGCCGCGCCAAACGGCAAAAAAATTCCCCTCTCCAAGTGAAGCCGAAATCTGAAGGATAGGGCTCCCATTGGCTGGCAGGCGTCATAGTTTCAAGGAACGAGGCTCCCATTGGCTGAGTCGCGTCGGTTTCAAGGAGAGCCACCCCATGGCACTACGAGTTTGCACCAGATGAAGCCCCTCTATCCTGGGAAAAGTGGTACCAATCTTGGAATGAGCCGCCACGCACACTACTGGCCAGTCGTCACGTGACATCTTGCTTTCAGTTTTGGACTTCCAGTCGCCATTACTTTCCCAAGCTGTTGCTACGCCGCAGCTAACGGGCCGCCGGCCTGTGGAAAGGTCGGCCAGAGAGGCTTTCAATGTTCCCTCTGGAACAGAAAATAAACCTCGGAGGTTTATTTTCCACCCGACGGGAGCCGCAAAGTAATGCGATGTACTAGGTGCTCTGTATAAAGCTCACCAGAATGCAAAAAGACAGCTGTTTAGAGCGAATTATGCACTCCATTCCACCGTAAGCGCGAGCGATGTAATAGTGATCAAAACACTGCCCACTTGGCATGCAGACACCTGTGCCGTGGAAGAAGCGCCATTTAAAACGGCCTGCTCATGCTTGCAGCATCAGCGTCGCTCCCACTTATGGATGCGTGCGGAGAGGCGGAGTACGCTCGCTCGTCAAGTGTGGCGTACGTCCTCGCATACCATGCTTTGTTTTGCACAAAGTTCATAAGCTTGCAACAATCACACGGCTGCAGACGCAAGCATGTGGACGTCTCTAAAGCCCGATTCAACATAAGTGCGAGCAAAGCCAGTGCAACGAACACAAGTATGCTTTCTCTCCACACATTAAAAATAAGCAGTGAATTATCTGAAATCGTGAAGAATATAATTGCAATTTGGTGGTTTGATATTATGTAAAAAAACTATTTGTGATTCCTGTGAAGCCAAAGGGGCAGACACCTAGGTACCCACGAAATACTGACCGATAATGCAACTTGGTATGGACGATTATACAAGGCATTTTTGGGATCCACGGTTGGACGAACAAATCTAGAAGGGCTTCAGGGCAGTCGGATGCGAAAGCGGGCTCCAAATGAGGTGATTGGCATACCTATATGACGAGAGAAGTCCACACGACCGGCATCGTGCCGCTCCAGCTGACCGAGACGTGGAGACATTTGGGAACTTTTAGAGGGCGCCTCCGTCGCAAACCGGAAGTTAGACGTGGGGTAAGGGGGGTCTTTTGGAGGAGGAGGGAAGAGAATGCACCACTTTTCCCAGATGCAGGGGCTTTAGCACCAGAGCGCGCCGGAAAAAGGAATCGTCTGGCTAGTGGGGCCTCCAAGAGAAAGCCCACTCGAGCATACTCTGGAGCAGGGGTTCTCAAACTTTTTGGTCCCACGGAACCCCAGGAAGCCTCACAAACTGCCGCGGAACCCCTAACCCCCCCCCCCCCCCCCCTCCCCCCTCCATATTCGCCGACTGAGAAGCAACACATGCACAACCAAAGGCAATTTTGCTCGTGTTGCTTTCCATATGTCCCCACAATATCAATTGCGATGTCAGTACAAAGTGAGATGAAGGCACTTTGCACGGTCCTGCCGTGCAGCCTGCAGTGTAGTGGGGGTTGTTTGCGGAACCCATGAGACCAGCCCACGGAACCCCTGTGTTCCACGGAACCCAGTTTGAAAACCCCTGCTCTGGAGCTTTGGCTGGTGGGGCCTCCAAGAGAGAGCCCACTCGAGCATACCCTGGAGCGTGGGGGGCAATGTTTCGAAATTTTTGTGTTACGCATATTTAGCCAGAAAAACAGGATGAGTGATCTCTCGGGGGCGGGCGTTCTTTCGGAACTTTAAGGCAAGCTCAATTATGTTCCTCAATCTAATAACAACCGGTTACTGTCTAAGGAGTAATGTAAACATTTTATATCCAAGGATGCCAAAGTAAACACCTTCTGGTGAAGGGGAGAGAAAGGCTTTCAAGCAACTCTTCCAAATTCTGAAGGGCCAAACTACTTTCAAGGTGGACATCTTGAAGAAGCCGGACAAACCGCACGGCCTAGCTGGCATTGCAGGCACACACGATGCTTCTTGTATACAGCACTTTTTTATTGCCTATATAAAAAAAAAAGTAACTGTACGACGATTACACAAGGATATGTCAGAATAGGATTTCCCACGAGACACTAGTGCAAACGATAAACATTATCAACGAGGTTCTGCAGCACATCCCGGGGTATCTGTGCATGAATTGTGGCCCGCTGAATTTAGCGGGAAAATTTCTCATCTAAACTTAAGAGGGGAATTGCAGCGTCATGCGACGTCATGTCACAATTAAATTTGGTGTTGCATGAAGTCACATTGTTATGTGAAGTCATGGTGTCACATGATCATGTCATGCGATGATACAATGTCACACGACATCACAACATAAATTGACACCACAGTGTCGTAGAACGTCATAGCATCGCATTAACACCTGTCGCTTAATTCAAACATGGCAGCGTAAGTGTGTCTGGCAGTGCGCATCTGCAGAGTCTCTGCTCTTGCCGCACTTCATCCGAGTAACACGGTAAGGAACCACCCATTTTTTCCGAGATGAGACAGCAAAGCGGGTCCAACCTGTTCCGGACAGCACGGTGCTAGTGGCCAGAGCCCGCGGAGTCAGCACCTGCGGCAGGCCCCTCCTGTGCACCACGCCCGTCGTGGCCGCGCCCACGCCGCCACCCCCAACCGGGGACGCTGTCACAGCCACCCCGTGGGGCCCCAGGAACAGCGACTTGGCCTGGGCTGCCGTCACCAAGGCCACTGGCGTGGTGCCGGCGCCTCCCGCCCGCCCCACGTTCGCCCCGCTCGTCGTGCGCACTAGGCTCTTCGGGGGCGCCACTGAGGACGTCATCGCGGCCAGGGTGGAAGAGGGCGGTGCCACGACCACCGGGGCCAGGGTGGACACGGCGGGCGTCACCGTCAGGGCCACCAGGTGGCCCCCGTTGTTGGTGGACGACGGCGGCGAGGAAGAGGGGGCGGGGCCAGCGAGGACCTTGACTCCGCCCACCGGGTTGGCGACCACCTGGACGGCCGCTGCGGCCGAGCTGTTGGTCACCGCGTGCGACAGCAGGCCCAGGCCCGTCGTCGCCGCCTGGGGCTGCAAGGAAGACGAGCATGTCGTGTACGAAAAAGTAAAAGTCAAATTTGAGGGTTTTACGTGCCAAACCAACGACGGGCATCTAGCACGCCCCAGCGGAGGGCTGAGGATTAATTTCGACCACCTGGGGATGTTTTGACGTGCAAACGAAACCTCGGTTACACGGCGCCTTTTCCGCAATAAGCCTCCGTCAGATTGCGGGCACCTCAGTCGGGATTTGAACCCGCCACCTGGGGATCCGTAGGCCAGCGCTTTGCCTCGGAGCCACCGAGGCGGCTTGTCGTGTACGAGGCGCACGAGTGTTGGCACAAATGAGCAATCGTGGGCCTTTTCCGCTCCTTTGAAATTAAACAGCTATCGTAAAATCGACTAGTTTGGCGGAAACTTCTCGTTCTGGGCAGTAAAATAGAGTGGTAAAGTTTGGTGGCCGTCAATACTGTGTCCGAGTAAAATTTGGCAAAAAGCCGGTCGTGTTTCACATTAAAGGTTTATTTCTCATAGTGCGTTGTTTCAACACAAGACAGTTTCGCACAGTCGGCTAGTTTATGCGTCGAGTTAGACGTGCAAAAACTGAGACGTACTGAGTTGCGAGAATTTCACCAAACCTTGTCATCTACATCGGGAATATCAAGCATTTTGCAGCAAATGATACAGAGTATGCACAGTGTGAACAGTGTGAAGAACTCCGTAAATATTTGCGCTGCTAAAAGATCAGTTATTCCCAGTCATCATGTTTATGTACTTGCCCTTGTTGCAACTGTTGAGGAATCTAAACTGCATCTCAAACCCATACATCCAACCCGTAAACCGCCTCTCCGCTTGTTGCTCACCAGCATGCATGTTTTCTTTTTTCAGCTTTGGCTCAAATACGGGAGCGGCCAAAAATCGGGTTCCTTCAAAAGCTTGCTTCACCTCAAAGATCGGACGTCACAAAGATGTCAAGCGGTCATTGGCAGCATTCGCGTTTCTCCTTTGGGTGATTGACAGGCCTCGGTCAAGTTTCAGCAAAAGTTTGTTTCAAGAGCGAGGAGTGCGTGAAGCCTTTTTTCAGATGTGCGTGTCTTTTGTTTCCTTCAAACAGCGTATCTGCTTGCCAAAACCTAGTTTCCTTACACAAGACTCGCCAAAAAAATGCATTGTGTGAACAGACCTTAACAGTGCTGGCCCATGTACCTCAAAGTTCCAGCTCACACCTCGGCTACAATGTAGCGGAAATTTCCAAGAGCGAAGGCAAAACGATTCTGAAACTTTTAAAGAGTGAGGCAGCGGAGCGCACGATGCCGAGTCTTCCGCTCGCGGGTGTGGCACGAAAAAAGGAAGAAAGAAGTGTAAGAATAAAAAGGATAGGATTTACTTGAACCTAATAAACTTTAAGCAGCAGGCGACACTGATGTTTTCTAACACCCAACCAGTATGTGAAAAAAAAAAAAGAGAAAAGCTTGCACTCTTTCTGCTATGAAGTAGGGTAAACTATCACAGTGAGGAGCATCTACAATTGGTGACCAGTTTAAAAAAAAAAACAGCACAAACTAAGACGCCCCTCCACAACAAGGTGTCACACCTTGAGGCAGGCATTCATCATGCTAAAAAAGATCTATGTACAACAAATTGGAGTTTGGATAAGATGATCTCCAAGTTATGCTTTTACAGTTTATGGAAGGCCAGGGCTATTTGGTCAATGATACTTTCACTGGAGGACTAAAACCCAGCCTAATGATATTTTCAATGGATGTAAAGTTTCTTCCTGTTCGTAGAAGAGGTTGGCTGTAAAGACCTGGCTGCATCATGTTTTGTCAGCAGGACTAAACATCTTGTACTTTCTGACAACTTGCACAAACTTCAGAAGTTAACCCACAACAGGCACCTAAAACAATTTTCACGAGAGCGCATTAGAGATTTTTCGGTAAACTGCGCATCCCAATCTCACGATAGACTTCTAACGACAGCAAAAGCCTTAAAAATGCCGGAGCGGTTATGCCAATGTTTTCAGCAGCTCTAACCGAGAGAAAGGCAAATTACCATCGAGCCCATGGCGTGGCCCACCGTCCCCCCTCTCAAGCACTTTGAGAGGAGCGGGCCTCCCACCTGCTGCGAGGTGACCAGGGTTGCCAGGTTGGTGGTGGTGCTGGGCGCCAGCAATGCCGTGGCGCACTTGCTGTTAGCTAGAGATGGCGTGGCTGCCACCCCTAGGGTTGCCAGGCCCCGTGTGTTCGCCACCGTCTGCACGGGTGCCGCCCCGACACCGCTGGACACTACGACGGTGGCACCCGTGGTGGCCGAAGGGTGGCTGCTGCCGTAGCTTGCCACCAGGGACGTCATGCTGCTGGTGGAAGCCACCGGCCTGTTGTTTGAGACATTCACAATGCTGCTGCTCACTGGCTTGCCATTTTCAGAGTTACCTGCAAAGAGAAAGGAGGACACACTGTCAAGTGGAACCCGCTCTTCTGAGGTTCAATTTACCTTTAAATTTGTGCTGTAGTCGCACACCTTGCCTATACTGGGGAGAACTATCTGGCATTTCAGAAGTGAAGACTGTATGTGAAGGGCTTTGATCGACGCTCCAGGTGTGCAAGTGCACCAGTACCCGTAGCTTTGGCTTCTTTGACAGAAAAGATTGTTCCTGAGTGTAGCATGGTTTCTTGTTTCCATATTTAACAACAAACAACAAAGTGGTAAAAGGCAAGTGAAGCAAGAACCTCAGGAGGAGCAGAATTTACCTAGATACCCTGGTGTTCGTAACCAGAACCATAGTAACGTCCTTGCGTAGTACCACTGCAGTTATTGACCAGGTTTAGAACTCTTAGAATGTCAAGTGTGGACAAAACGATCAATGGCTGCAGGGGTATCTAATCCCTAAAATGATCCCATGTAAACACCTTGTTACTGGCGTCAACTGCTTTACTCCACCCTCCGGTGGAGTTCGCGGATCACGTACAATGTGACAATGCAGCGTGGACGTCAGATAGAGCTGACGACCGACGACATTCTAAGCAACGTCCACAAAAAGAAAGACTGCATCGACGAGGACATCCAGATTGATGAAGATGCGGTAGCAGCGCTCGCAGATCGAGAGGAAGAAACCGCCTCCATCTCCAATATCTTGAGTGCAATCAGCAAGTTGTGCATGTTCTTTGGAAGCTGCACCAATGTTACCGACTCACTTGACAAAAACGTCGACGGCATGGAATTTCATTCTGCAGTGTTCGTGCTGCACCTACCAAAAAGATATTATGATTTCTTCTAATAAATATGCAGTGTTCCATCGCCTGTAATCCTTTTTTGATCGGAGATGAACGAGTGCAATCTCATTGCAGATGTAGGTTGTTTCTTTCGTCCCATTTAATTTTGATATAGTGCCGATGTATTCAATTTTTACTACAGTAAAAGCTCATTAATTCGGATCGCAAGGGACCGGCAGAAATGTCCGAGTTAACAGAAATCCGGATTATCGAATGGACTATAAAAACACTGGAAAAAATGTGCTCTGCATGGGCATACATTTATTTCTGGAAAAACTCGGTTATTCGTGTTTGCTTCTTCGCAGAAACTTGGCGAAGGACAATTTTCTTCAACCCCATTAAATGATTGTGGGCGTACTCACTTTCGGGGATCCCGTCACAAAATTCTTCTAACACGGCGAGGGCCTCTGCGGCTTCCTTGACAGTGCGACGTCGTGACGGTTGATCGGACGTATCATCGGAATCATGCTCGTCGCGTCCGCCGAGCACTTCCGATGTTATTTCATCGTCACTCAACTGACCAGCAGTGGCAACATCGTGATCTATAGCGATATAATCGGCAAGCTGTACACCACTGGGCAGGACACGCTCGAGACAACTGTCATCCACCTCTTCAGCAGTTTCTTGGCTGTCCTCCGAGGTGGCATCAAGAATGGCCTCACAAACGTCAGGGCGGACGAACCCACTGTGCCTGAAGCAGTTGGCTATCACCTCGGCCGGCGTGTTGCTCCAGACATGAGCCAAAATGTGAAGTGCGCTGAGCAGGTTAAGATCGTATTCTCGGCCTGCCTCCATGCACAGCAGCATTCGTTCCAGTACATGCCTTCGGTACTTGCCCTTAACGTATTGGATAATCCCTTGATCCAGCGGCTGCAATGAGGCCGTCGTGTTAGGAGAGAGGAATAAGAGCTCGATACATTCGAGCCCCTCCACATTCTTGCGTGCGCTGCAATTGTCGACCACCATGAGAACCTTGCGCTTGTTGGTGGAGAAGCGGCGGTCTAGCTGTCTCAGCCAAGCTTGAAACAATTCAGAGGTCATCCAAGCTTTTCTGTTGGCTCGATACTCCACAGGGACACGGCCGGCGTTCTTAAAGCACCTTGGGCTATTTGCTTTCCTAATGACGAGGAGCGGTAGGTGCTCCGTGCCGGACATATTCGAAGCGAGAAGCACGGTAACCCTTTCTTTGCTCCTCTTGCCACCCACGCACGGGTCGCCCTTAAACGTGATGGTTTTGTCCGGTAGGGCTTTAAAAAAAAGTGCCGTTTCATCAGCGTTGAATACGTCGGCAGGTGCGTAAGCGGCGAGGTGCCGAGGAAGCACAGTCGTCCTCCAATTATCCACGCAATGTTCGTCAACAGCTCCTTTCTCCCCGCAGACATTCCGAAAGGCTAAGCCGTGTCGTTCTTTGAAACGGGCAAGCCACCCCTCCGATGCACTGAAGGAATCGATGCTCATTTTCGCTGCGAACCTTTCTGCTTGGTGGCAGATAAGTGGGCCGCTCAAAGGAAGCTGGCCGTTGCGTGCATCTGTGATCCATCGCAGCAGTGCCTCTTCCAGCTTCGTTTGCGCAGTCGTCCTAAGTCTTTTCCTCTTCCCGGTGAACTTGCCAAGGCTTCAAATATTTTAGCTTCGTTCTTGACATAGTCGCTCTCCTCTTGACACCATACTTCTTCATTATTTCTTGCCGAGGGACGCCTTGCTTGACGTCTGTCAAGATCTTGATCTTGGTTTCTAAATCGTTCGCTCGCTGCTGCGGGCGCTTCGTCGAGGTGGCAGTTGCCATCACTGCAGAGCGTGATGGCACAGAAAACCCCCCACCAACAAAGCGATTACAATCCCCCGAACAAAGGGCAGCGCAAATCAGAAGCAAGTGGCGCGAACCGCCCTCTCCGTCACGCTGTCCTCGCAGCTTCAGTGAACGCTAGATAGTTCGGCTGCTACGTCCATATTGGGTGGCATTTAGCGCCGCCTAGCAGCGACTCGCTCGTTCACTATCGCCGCCATCGCAGTTCTCGTGACTTGGCGTGCAGCTGTCCTGCCGCCGGTGGCGGCGCAACGAGAGGGTGTTTACGGCTTCCAGACACCCAGCATCGTGCGGCTGAAAGCTGAAAATTGTGATAACCCTTTTAGGGGATTGTCCGAGTTAACTGGTGCGAGGCAAAATACTTCCGAGTTAACGAGCATATGACGCCATTGAGCTACACGTAGAATTGTAGGGACCGCGTGGCGAGTCCGGGCTATCCGGATTTCCGAGTTAACGAGATCCGGATAAACAAGCTTTTACTGTATTGCAATATTTCAGAGTAACGAACAATTTTTGGTAGTCCCATGAAATTCGTTACATCGCGATTTGACTGTAACTGTCTAAACTGCAATGCAATCCTCGTCCTTTTCACAACCACAGCACAACCCTTCTTGGAGTTGTTACCCAAGGACGGCTCATAGAATAGAAGCATCTACTCCGCACAAAAACCTTAAAAAGGAAAAAAAAAGCAAGCAAGCAGGTGTGCTTGAGTTTAGCACTCACCGACCGCGTCACATAAATAAGCCAATGTCGGTTTGGGCGATCTGGTGGGAGACGGACAGGTCCGTGCTAGCGACCTGTCCCGGGCGGCTTCCAGGTCCTCGTCCAGGTCACTGTAGTTACCACACTCTGAAAGCAGAGGCAGGTGTCAATGAACGCCGGCAAAGCACTCCCGTCTGGCACCCGTAAAGTGCTGCACGAAGTGCTCCAGCTCTTGCATAACGGCATTATGAACATTCACTTATTGTTAACTCTACAAATGAGACAAACACCATTGTCTCCTCAGACTTACTTTCTGAAAGTCGGCTGTAAATATTGGCCTTGGCAGAAAAAAAATGACTGTGTTCGCAAAAATTTTGTTCAATCTCAAGGAATTCCTAT
This sequence comes from Ixodes persulcatus, assembly GCA_013358835.2. Lineage (NCBI taxonomy): Eukaryota > Metazoa > Arthropoda > Arachnida > Ixodida > Ixodidae > Ixodes > Ixodes persulcatus. The sequence continues at coordinate 313,737 of JABSTQ010011583.1, forward strand.
CGCCCTTGACCGACGGCCAAGGAAGCTCTCCTGGACTCGAAATCGACGTAATAAAGCGGTGCAGCAGCCTACAGAGCTTGTAAACAATAATATGCTTACTAGGGAGTGCTTGGCACATAGCTTCATGTTAACTGGCAGCGTGGATCTGCTTAAATTGTGCTTAAACTGGGACTTCACTGTGGAAGGGTGGCCGAGGAACCTATCAACATACTTTAGGGAACCCTGGGTTCCCCAAACTTTCCTCAACAATCCCTGTCCCAAAAGAGAAGTGTTCTTCCGGTTTATGTGCTGTGTTAGCAGGTGCGAGCTACTCACTGGTGCACAAAGCAACAAGTCAAACACTTCTCAGTGAGCACCTTATAGTTTGCAAGGTCTGCAGTTTCTACACAGCATTATTACATTGATGCAGACACTGAGAGCGATTCCTCGAGATTGAAAAATTTGACAGCCCCCGCGCTAGATGTTTCGTATCTGCGAGAGGTCAAATAACCCTTAAATCTCGTCTTCACCCACATGGTCGACCTTCTCCCCTAAGGGGCAATCCAGCAGTCACATTCGCACGACTCGGCTCGACCGCGACCCTACCTCAACTGCAGAAACCTTCCTGCATGCTAGGTCGTTGCGTTGAAGTGGAAGACGGTACTTTCTGCAAGACACCCCCTCGAGCGAAGTTTCAGCACTCTACGTCCAGGTGCCGATTATGCCGTTCGATTTACCAAAGTATGGTGCCCGGAACGCGTGTCCGACTGATGCGTTTACTGCACCCCCAAATCTGGACCCCCGCGTTCCACCCAATGACATTGTACAGTAAACTTTCGTTAGTTCGACCTCGGTTAATTCAACTTTTCGTTTAATTCAATTGTGTTCAGAAGTCCCGGCGAACGCCCATACATTTCTATGGGAGAAAAAGTTTGATAGTTCGAACTCGGGAAGACTCCGCATCGGATAATTCGTCCCGAGCGAATGCGCGCGGGCTCACATTGCACGGCACCACGGCAGAAAAACCACCAATGTACGGAGAAACACGGGCCCTTCGCTGCAAAGCCGAACGTGCGCAAATATGCGCCTGCTCCTCTACGCCGTTGAGATGGACCATAGCGAATAACACGAGCCAGTGCAACCAATCTGGCGTGGAGTAGCGCGGAGAACATAGCACGTGGTCGGGCGCGGAGACAGCTCGCGCTCAGCGCTTTTCTGTAGCATCGTGTGCGGTCCATCTTGCGAGACGGAAAGCGCGAATTCTCTTTTCCTTTTTTTTTGTTATTTTTCTCCGTTGCCGATGGTCTGGCCGCCTGGCACCAAAGTCGGCTCGTAAAGATTTCTCAGAGCACCTAGATATCAGTGCGACATATTTTAACCGGATGACGCGGAAACCTCCTCCACCTACGAGGGCGACCTGTGTTGCCGAAAGCGCGCGAAATGTGACGTCTTTGGTCCTGGGCTTACTACTGTCAGAGCCGCTAAAAGCTTTTTTTTTAGTTGAGATACAAAATATAAGTGTCGCGAACCGTTTCAATTATGTATCAAACTAGTTTTTGTTCACTATTCTAGATCAGAAAAGAAACAAATGCAGTTCATAAAGTACGGAAACAGGAAATGACCCATCGACATACCCGCCACCAAGCGGCGGAAAAAAACGGCACATACTAGAAAGGGCTAGTGGGATGAGGCCCCGCCGAACGGCGAGCGCAGAAAGGTCCCGGATGTATGCGGCGGAGCTGCGATCGTATACCGGCTTGAGGATCCGACCGGCTTCGAGCGTTCCGAAGGCATTCGGCGCGGGCTTGGTCGGCGATTTGGCCATTTGGCGGTATGGCAGCGCGAAGTGGCTCCCGTTCTGGACTGATCTTTATCCCGTGTTTGCTGTCGTTTGTGGCCAATGAAGTGCTATGCCGAATTAGTCTTTAATCGCGCAACAAATGCAATGCGAGACGCCCTGGCCGCGCACTTCAAACAGCCTATCCAACACATGCTTTAGTGGCGCCCTCTCGAGCCGTCGACACGGAGTACGGCAGCCGTGAAACGCTCGATGAGCTCACTACCCCTCCTCTAGTTCACGGCCACTCAAGCCAGGACCTACGACGTCATGAAGGAGGTTATTCTTTGCTTGTTTTTGTAATTCTAATTTGCCTATAACTTTTAAAATAAAGCGAAATTCGAGAAAAGAAAAATTTCATTAAGTTACTACGTTCAGTGCGTGGTTCACTGTTACTAGGGTCGGTGCAAATTAAAAACCAGTAAAAAAGTCATTGCAGGGCCCCTTTAAGGCGACGCTAGACGTGACATGCATGCGCCCAAGTTGGGAGGAGTTACAGAGCAAAGGAGGGGAGCGAGGCGCGGGGACCCCCACCGGAAGCCGTGGTGGTGGTCTCGTTGTCCTGGTCGGGCAGGATGGCGCTCATGTCCAGGTAGTCCAGCTGTAGGGACAGGTCCTTCTTGAGAACTGCCAGCCGCTGCTGCGCCGCTATCTTCTCCCTCGCCAGTCGCTCCATTTCGTGCTCGTACTCCCGCTCACGTCGCTTTAGGCTCTGCGAGGCCCCAACCACGGCACCCGTCACCCTCCACTGGTCGTTTTAAAGACAAAGAAGGAGGCAATAAAGGGTCTTGCAACTTAAAATGTGTTTCCGGCGAGGGTGACTCGGTGAAAACGCGACGCGAAAGTGTTGCAACTGAGAGATTGATATATAGCGTCACTGCAGCAACATACGTGGTTCCGTCGTGGGCAGCACCCCACTTATACTGGCGGGCGTAAGCGATCGCGTGACCATAACGACAACCAACGATGTTCCCGTCGAAAGTCGCGGTAGGTGCCTCGGCACACAAACGATTGCATAGAGAATTCACTGCCCAAAAACATATTCTACACACAACAATTATGTTGAGTACGACTAAAAGCAGGGAGAAGTTTTGTTAGCATTTCAGAGGGGGGGAGCATGTGCAGTTTTAATAAGCGCTCAAAAGGGGAGAAAGCACGCTGACTGCATTGCCAAGAAAAGTTGTACCCGAACACAGACTAGCCGCTGCAAATGTCGCCAGCTTGCCAAACAAAGGTGCTCACTCTCATGACACGGAGAAAATTTGATTTGCACCGTACCTTCGAGCGTTAGCTTCTCGCAATGATTCTCGTATGGTTCCTTTGTGTTGACGAGACTTTCTCTCTCTTTTACAACGACATGTGCGACAGCTCTTGGGTGTGCAAAACCTACAACGTTGCTCGAAACTTTTCGAGGCAACCGGTCGAAAGTTACAGGGGGCAGAAAGGACTTGGGAATTAGCTATTCGTGTGCGGGCGTTCGAGGCACAGACCGCTCACCGTTATGTAGCGCAGGGCACCCCTGAGAATGGTCAAGTTGGAGGTCTTTCTATCGTCCATGTTGGGCAGTTGCCTCTTGAGCGTCTCAAAGCACTCCTTCAGGTGAGCTCTCCTGTAATGCAAGGACATCGAGTAGTGAGGACGTGCAAAGCCCACAAGCGGTTGGCTTCGCTCAAACCCACAAGGATGGTGTCATTCGTGTACCTTTTGAATCGGGTTTGGGCAATCTTTGGGTGTTGAATTCGCACCCGTTAGCTACATATTATTTGGCTGGGTGCAATAATAACGTACATTGTTAGCCCAAGTCAACAAATTCTGTCGGCTGGCCAAAACGACTGTACCGGGAAGCTGCCCGCTCGCTAACTCTGCGCTGTTGCCACCCACGGCATCGACCCTTCAAATTTGTCAACAGACTGCATTTTAACCATCGTCGCAGTTTTTCTTTCATTTTTTTTATGTCACTGAATTATCGTCGGATACGGCACCGCAGGCATTCATAATATGGGCTCGCCTTACTGCAGAGCCGAAAATTATATTGACCAAAAGGGAATAATACTATGACTATTCGAATGCCAACCAACACACTGCGCACTGTTGGACGGTAATTGGGGCACACGACTGAGTAGTAGCACATCTTTCAAGCTTCGTCCATATTATGAGTGAAGTGAAAGGTGGTGGGCATTGGTCGCGTTTCCCATCTTTATCGAGGAGCTGATGAACTATTTTAACTTCCCTTATCTAGCTGCAATTGCCAGCTCTGACAAGCAACAACCACTTTTGGTTCGGAAGTTTCTTTCCTTTCCTAGTTGTTTTAACTGCAAACATTAATGCCTTTAAAGTTACATTAAAAACTAAATGACCCTTACACTTTAATGTCTACAGGTGACCTTAAGGCTATAGACTCAAAGCTATACATAAGCAATGAATGTTCCAGAATTAGGAATCTTCAAAAATCCTCTGATTTGTTGGAAATGTCAAAGTGAAAGAAACAAGTTTGATTGCTTTAAAATTCCGAGTTTTGCCCCCCAGAAAATGTGCATATTTCCTTTTAGCATTTTCTCCTTAAATACCAGCCAAACATTATTATAACTCGGACCTACAAACATGTTTCAAAGTACAGTCATGTATATTGTTCCAGGGTGGGAGCGTTGATAAGGAAGGAGTACAACATTGTTACCAAGCCTGACCTAGGTAAGGGCACTGATAACGTACATGTCACCCCAATCAGGTTATCTTCCTGCAGCCACTGCAGGTTTCTACAATCTAAGCTTATTTCAAGTTGGCTGGATGGCGTTTCAGACAAGACCAGACTATGGCGCTACCCCAATTCAAGTGCCAAGTTGTCAAATTAGGTCAGCACATCATGATAAAACTCTGATTAACAAAACTAGCCCTCACAAAAAAAAAAAAAAGTCTTTGGAAGTTATTAAAAAAAAAAGTCTTTGGAAGTTATTGTGTGTGTACGGAAACAAAAGGTGTAGGTATACACTCAGCTTTTGCCCAAGTAAAAGAATTAGGACAAATGCAACAGCCATTTCAATGCATTAGTAGCGACAACTCTGAGCAAAAGAAATTAGTGCACATTTGTTTTCCAAAGGCCTTTGTGCCTGTTCTTTAACTCTCATAAGGGCTATTGTCTCGTACGATTTGCCACGGTGTGTTATTAGATCAAAAGACTGGGCGGTATAGCCAAAACCTCTTCAAAGTTGAAAAGAAAGAAAAAAAAAAAAAAGCCTTCAGTATTTTACTTTTAGTAGATACACCGTTAATTGTTGGGTCATAAAAAATCACAACAGCTGTTGCCTTACCCAGCCTTTGACATCCTTTCCCCGGTAGTAAACAAAAGTTTTTAAAGTGGTCACAGATGGAATGCAAATGTGGACTCAAGACGACAGATACATATGTGCATGTACAGTAACAGACCCCCTAGAAAAACAATGAAGACGCTAACAAATAGGAGGGGAAATAAAAAAGATGGACAACTCACCTATTTTTCTCCAGCTTATTGTGAACTTCCCTGGTCCCAGCCCTGCAAGCACAAAAAATCAATAGAGAAGCAATCCCACTATCAATAATTTTTTCCGAGGCATAGTGACCCTATTTCATGGAAGGTGGGATGTACAATGTGAGCATATTTGACAAAATGCACCATAAAAACATTAAAACAAACTGCAGCAAACTGGGCATGCAGTAAGGACCTGTGCTCAAGTTGGAAACTCTCCTTAGTGAAAAGTGAATGCATAAGTGAACATCTAATTATAACTTCTTGTGTAATGCAGCCACGACCCCGTACCCAGAGAATTTCCCATTGAACAGGAGCTAGAGTGTATTTCCAAAAGTGTTAGGATAATAAATTGTTAGGTGCATCAAACAAGGCAAACAAAGTTTCATTGTCCTTGAAGTTTGTGACCTAATTAATTAATTATGACCGAATCAGTTAATTATGACCAAATTAGACAAATTATACGTAGATTTTCCCATGTTTACTTATTTACACTTTTTTTTTTTAAATATTGGTGTATTTTGGCGGTCTGTTTCAGATGGATGCTAAAAATGGTGATTACAGATGAAAAACATCTAACGCGAAACTAAGATTTAAAGTCTAAGAGGAGTGTTTTGATAAAAAGTCCCAGCTGGAACAAAAATTTCCAAAACTCTTTCACATCAGATGCTTATTGGTACGTTTGTCATCATGTTTATCGGCGTTTTTCGGTCAAAACCAGAAAGTGCATGGCCCCAATACAGCATATCTGTCTTTGCCGTTCAAGACATTGCAGCTGGTGCCACTACTTCGTCACATCTGATTAAAGATAGTGTTCCTTGCGTCATCTACTGAGCAAAGTATGCTAGCCCAGCCATACAATGCACTGAACTACTGCTAAAGATTGATATTCAGGTGCCTCAAAGTGGTATCACAACATTACCAGAGGGCTTAGATAATCTCTGCGGGCCTGTAGTTCGCTTGTTCTTTTATGTAATTTCGAGAAATATCATCTTAACAAAATGCCATTTGTTTAGTTTTTTTTAAGCAAATCATTTGTAACTGACAGGTTTAGATTTCGACCTTCATAGTGGCATTTGGCACATGTTCTCTCCCATGAAGCTCTTTATAGTTCACTGAAAAGTTTATATCCACAGAAAATTCAATAAGGACTTCCAACAGATATTACAAAAACATGTATTTTCCATTATTTTTTTTCCCCCTGCAAGTTGTTACATTTAGGTGGGATTTCTAGTTTAATGTTATTTGCATGTCTTCAAATAGCTTTATGCACTTTTGAAAAGATTCACGATTATTGCATGCCTGCTTATGACATGCATTCCTCTTCAAAGACTAAAGCCAAACTCAATCTACAGTGCATCAAAAAAAAAAAAAAAAAAGGTTTCCTTATCGTCCTTTCGCAATGCAGGCAAGTTATGCAACACACTAACTCCTGTTGAATCAAACGCTGATTTTTCCGTTTCTTTCTAGATTTTAGCAAACCCGTTGGGTTTAAAGTAGAAAGATTGCTTCAGAGTTAAGGCTCTTTCTTTCTTTGTTTTTCTTTAGCTCATATCGGCTTAACAAAAGCCTGCAACACAATATTAATTCCATTCAAAACAGGTGAAAGCTGCCAGGTCAACGCACGAATAAGAGCCAATCAAAGAAACTTCGTGACCAAAGTGCCAGATAAGCCGCAGCTTGCATAGGCGAAACTATATACGTGAATAAAAAGAAATCAAAAGCGAAAAAAAAAAAGAAAGAAAGTAGAAAAGGTGGTGGGAGGTAAAACGTGACAGGTATCGAAATGGATTTGGCAAAGACTCAAGCCCGCGCCGACGGGCTCGGCCAAGAGATGGGATCCACAGAGACGGGCGTGAAGCACACACACACACACACGCACCCTCCAGACCTCCTTTTCTCCTTGCCGTCGTCGAAATGATTGGAGGAGTACGAGTCCGACGAATTATTGTCACAGCGCGACGCATGTTGAAGCAGCTGTTGCCTCGACTGCTGCTGCTGGGCCCGGTACTCTTCTGCTGCGACAGCCTTGCTCTGAAGAGCGAAGGTCTGGTAATCGTGGGGGATTTCGCCTGCGAATCGGTAGATGATAATAACAAATAAATACATAAAAAAACACCTATAAGGAACGCGAATACAACAACCGCGACTTTAACAAGAAACATCCATAACGACAACGGGATAGCGGCCCTGGAAAATAGCACAACTAAAAACACACACACACACACACACACAAAAAGAAAAACATTTGTTAGCTGCCAGGTGTAAACGCACAACGCAAACGACCGAACGTGGTACGACGACAAAACGCTTGACCCTCGACGGGACAAAAGAAAAAAACAAAAACAAAGAGGGAGTGCGCGCACAGTCGAAAAACGCACATGCGGCGAGCACATGCGCACGCTCGCATGACCGGGGAGGAAAAAAAAAAAAGGAAAGAAAAAAAAAAGAGAAGGGAAACGGTCCAATGAGAGGTGCCAAATACGACTGGCGGCACGGCCCTGCCTTCAATGCGTCACACGCGTCGAGGGACTTCGGCTTCCTTGGGGTCCGGCGCGCAAAGGCAGGCAAAAATCGTCGTCGCCTAGCCTGCCCGCCACACAAAAGATATCACACGCCCTAAACCCTCCTTTGATGGCTCGCTCGCTCGCTCGTGCCGTTCGGCTGCGTCGGTCGCCGCAAGAAAAAAACACAAAAAAAACACGACCGCTTCCAGTGCGACGGTCCTTTTCAGAGGCAGCAAATGGCACGAGGAAAGAAAGAAAGAAAAAATGGTCCGACCAGCAGCGCAGGAAGCGAACGGGCTAGGCTAGGCTAGCCGACAGCAAACAGTGCATATCTCCCAGCAGAAACAATACCCCCTTCCCTTCCCCCGCTCCTCCTCGAACCTCCACGCGTTCCGCAGACTCGTCACACGACCGCCGCCGCCAATGTTTATCTAAAGACGGGCCGCTCTGTGTCGTTGCACGAAACCCGTGCATGCTGCGTCTCGAGAGAGCCCGAGCTCGAGCCCACTCGCTCGGGGCTCGGCCGAAAAAGCACGAGTCCAGTGAACTTGACTGCTGCCGTGTGCAGGATTCCCTCCCTCCCCTCTCACCCCCTCCTCCCCGGACGCCCGTATTAAAAACGGCGGCGTCCGACACAAGGCACGACATTGTTCGGCGTCGGGGCGACCGTTGCAACGTTCGGAAACGCAATCTGGTAGCGCCGGGACTCCGATCGGGTCCTCAGATTCGGCTCCGTTCGGTAACGGACCGAGCAGAGGCGCCCGGATTCCAGCCGAGAGCCGCCGCGGCGCAGTGGGCGAAGCGGACTGTTGAAACGAAATATCCTTACCACGTGCTTTTGCTTCCGATCTGTATTCGATGTATTTGGCGGCTTCAAGCAGGGTGTCCAAACTCATGTCGTAGAGCAGTTCCCGAAGAATCCCACAGGCAAGCGGAGCCGATCTCGGACGTGGATTTCGCGTACTACACGTCCTTTTGCACACCAATGTAGAACACTTTCCTCCCAAGATGGCGGGGAGCTCATCAAAACACTCGCAGAACACTCCCGTAGTATGCCGACGCACCACGTGGTAACTGTGATTGACGTGCCACACGGAGGGGGCCTTATACCTCTATTGCTTTTCATGTGGAGTGATTTCCCAAATAACGGCGAATTGTGAACCAAACGTAGACCCTCTGTGAAGAAAATACAACTCAAACACTTCCTCAAATATTATCTTCTCGATGTTAGCACGCAAAAAGATAAATTTCTTTATCTGTGACGTAACCAGTGTGTCGCCTTTGTTTACTGGAGCGTACTCATTCTTGACGGCTTAAAACGAGCGAATATCTTTAAAGATTGAGGTACACTGCAAAATATTATATTTGCAGTGAAATTAACTTTTGTTGTTCTCGCATTAGTGCTTGGAAATTGAACAAGTTCACCCACTTGCGAGGTAGGTATTAGGATCCGCAGAAAGCAACATTTGATACGTCACGTGTCAGCCAATCGGGTGGCGAGAAAACATAGCTAGTGGGCGGAGTCGGAGAATCACGTGTTGTTGTGGATGTTTTTTCCCAGAGCACGAGCGTTCGCCAGCATGACAAGTGGCGACCTTTCGCCACGGGCCGCTGGCGTCTGCTGGTTGTGGTCTGTTGTGCTCGGTTCTCGCATCGTCCGAATGAATTTCATCGACATTAAGCGCGATCGAATGTGGAAATTAAAGCCCGTTAACGGCAGTGCCAAGGTTCGTGTGCGTTTCCATAAATGGGTCCATGAACCCTAACCGGAAGGTTGCACAAAGATATCTGGCACGCAGCATCCGATGTGGCGGGACGCGAAAAGGTTCGATGGGACCTTTTATAAATATTACTTTCTAATTTTTTTTTTTTTGTGAATGCTTGATTGGCGTTTGACAGCGTCTAAAGCGAGTGACGATGCAAGTGTAGCTACGATCAGGGCGAGATCGAGATAAAAGTAAAAATGAAAACTCGTTCCGCCTACGTGGACTATGTGCTACGTGTAGCAGCAGAACGCTGGCTCTACGTGGAATTGGGCGTATCGGTATTTATCTTTTCCAATGCGGTTCCATTACAAATTCGCGATCTTCGAACGAAAAAGTAGAAGCAAAATATTGACAATAGGACGCAGAAATTGCCGCGTAGCCCAAATTCCTCGGTCAACAGTTCGAGCCTATTTTGTTGGAACTACGTGATTTTTTACCAGTCACCGCAGTTTCGATCACACTATGCTCGTGTTTACGCCGGTCAGCCGCGGTGCAAGGTTACATTATCGCAGGAAATGTGAACAGGTTGGGCTGCACGGTACGTGTACTGCCTTCGAGGTCGGAATTCGTTACACTCCAATGCAATATGCGTTTTCCATTTAACCTGCAACGTTCAAAAAGAAAAAGAAATCGAGAACACGCGCTTGCAACAGTAAACACAATTTGTTTTATTTATTAAAGAAAAAAGTGTGGATTTTTGAACAAGTTGATAAAAATGTATGTACAATCCCACGGAGGGCAAAACAAGGTGGTGCTGTGAGCAGCGTATTTACAACGGCCACCCCAGTGGCATTCCTGCCTTTCCAGTGCCTGGCTTCCAAAAAAAACCTAGCCCAGGTCTCTTTGTGGAGCCACAAGCATTCGTGCGTTGACAGGTGGGAAGTGGTGGGTCCAGCACACCAGACATCAAACCCAGCTGTATATTGTCGTGCCTTTTGTCCTTCCCAAATTGTGCCTACATCGTATCATCCGGCGTGACCTTGTGATTCAAGCATCCAGAACCTGAAACAAAACCGAGAGATTGCGTTAAGAGTGTCTCAAGGTAGCTCACTCTCGGAAACACCAACATAAAGCTCGACTGCATTGTTTTACGGGTATCAGCCACCACCTGTGCATACTGGCTAAGAGTAGAAGCCACAGATACATTCCGAAGTAGCCCTGCAGTCTTGACAGACAATCCTGTTTACTTTGGACTGGCACGAGGCAAACAACGGTGTGGGAATCAAATGCAGTGGAGTCCCAGAATAAAAAAAAGCAACAGACACTGACAGATATGTGTATTTATATTTCAATTTCTTTCTTTAGCTTTCGGCTGTTAGTGCATTTTATCACCAGCAATTTGCCTTCGAGCAAAGACTTCCTCGATGAATGTCCAAGTTTACTCGGTACAAGAGCTGCTTACGAAAGCACCGTGCAACACAAATTTCCACTGCCCAGCCAGTAAAACGTTGGTGCGGCATGCCGAGACATTGGGGAAGGTGCTCTCAGTGTTGAGTAAAGTGCACCTAAAAGTGTTTGAAGTAAAGTACAAAGTAAATAAGAGGGATGTATTTCAAGTAAAGTAATAACAACACGGGGTGCAATGCACTTGAAGTAAAGTGCTATGAATACAACATACTTTCAAAGTAAAGTACAGAGTAAACGAGAGGGATGTACTTGAATTAAGGTAGTAAGTACACTGGGTGAAATGTACTTGAAGTGAAGTACTATAAATACAATGTACTTTCAAAGTGAAGTACAAGCACTTTTTAATGCGAAAGCAATAACTGTCTCATGGAGTGAGCCGACGTCATCAGCTTTGAAACCACGCCAAATGGCTCTTAAATCCTTCTCCAAGTCAAGCCAGCTCCCATTCGCCAGTTAGCCACGGCACCTTTTACACCGCTTCAATCCCATTGGCTAACGCGCGTCGACCAGGCTCCCGTTCGCCTAAAGCCCCTCTATCGTGGGAAAAGTGGCGCAATTCATTGTTGTGGAAATGCTCGTGACACGTGCCGCGCGCCACTTCTGGGAAGAACATGGCGTCTGAAATCTAACTCAATGCTGCGCTGTGCCGCCATGATCTTCCCAAGGGTTGCACGTGCCTCTTGTATCGAAACACCTTGCGCTACTTTTAAAACATGAAGGGGCTTTATGTTCGCCGGACAAGCAGCGCCATGGGGTGGCCGGTAGTTCAACTGACGCAGCGCGTCAGTTTCAACGACCGACCACCTCATGGCGCTGCGTGTCCATCAGCGGAAACACGCGTACAGCAAGAATGATGTACATGCTTTCGCATTCACAACTCATAAGAAGTGCTTAGGTGCACCTCAATTTTTCTTATTAACGCAACTTTCATAATGCCCTTTCATTCCTCTAAGCAGTGTTTACTTTTTAAACTTGTACGCATTGCCCCAGGGGTAATCGGGGGTGCATCAGTTTTTTTTTTTGGAAATGGCGGCGAATATTGGATGAAGTCAAGTGGCTTCAGAGTTCGCAAAGCATTGTTTTGCGATACAAATTTAACAAGACCAAATTTGGGGAATGTGCTCTCTAGCCGGGAGTTGTACTTTCCTCGGAAAGTACCAAACAAAAAGTACTTTAAGTAATGTAGAAGTGCATACTCCAAGAATGTACTTTCAAGTAGAGGCACAAGTATTCTAAACCTATTTTAAGTAGTTTGTTCTTAAACTACTTCCCGATACTGGGTACTCTAGTTCTCAACCACAAATGTTCTGGGGACCCCTTTTGGACTGGCGGAAGTGATATAGGGGACTGCATACACAGTGGGGACAATGACAAAAGTAAACTTTGAAGCAACCTCAAGGCTCTGAAACAGATAATAACCAGCCCTACTCACTTGGCACACATGGTTTGGTCTATTTAGCTTTGCGAGATAACCAGCATGGATAAAAAAAAAAAAAAGAAAAAAAAAAAAGGTTTTATTGCTTCTCTTGATTGACATTCGAGGGCTTCGGGGACCCTAAGCAGGCCTTCACTGTCCCCAAAGAATCTGCGGACCCCCATTTGAGAACCACTGCCCTATCCTATCCTCAGGCATATCTGTTCCGATCGCACTGCCTTGTTCCAAGGTGGAAAGGATGACCTACCTATCCGAAGCAATCCTAACCAGTGTTGGTTAAGATTGTTTTGGCTTTACAATTCACATGACTGGTAGCAGAGCAGGATGCTTTAAAGTGACAGACAGTCAATGGCTGCACCACATTGCTCGCATCTGAAACCCTCGAAAAAGGGCTAGAAAGGGTCGAGAAACTTCGGAACAAAATATGTCGCTGTAAAAGTATATTTTCACTGCCCCAACGAGTATTAGGGTCATCACCATGTATAGAGCGTTCGAGTTTTGTCACTGGTGCAAAGCATTGTCAGGATAATATCAAACAGGCTTGATTCTGCCTGCCCCACCCAGATTTGTGAGCAATATCTTGGAGACTTCCGAAAGCAGAGCCTATTCTCCTACCGCACCCTTTAGGAACCGGTAGGCTTGGCTTGATAGGGCAGAGAAAGGTGATGGGCCCATTCCAGCAGAGGCAATATAGGAGCAGCAGGACATTCAGCAAGCAATCATTGACCCTTCGTTTGATGAACTGAGCACAGATGACGGAACCCCCAGGATGCGAGTTTATTTCAGCGGGCATTGCTGTCTCAACGAACTGTGGCTCAGCCAGTGAAGCAAAGACAGGAAAGTGTAACAACCCGATATGCAAGTCATTTACTTGCCCCATTTACTCTGCTGCATGCTGAAGGGGTACATAGAGCAAACGGTGCCTCTTAATTACTTTTTGTGAAAAAAACTTAATCTCTCCCATTGTCAAGACTCGAGAGGTTCAGTCATGAAGCACAGGAGTTTACCATTTCAGAACCAGGGTAAAAAGAAAAAAAAAAAAATGAAGTAAATCACATTAATTTGATCTAAGGGGGGACACTACCCAAAAAAGTGAATTTTTTAACCACTTGTCTGATTTAAATGACATTTACAGGGCTTGTTTCTGTTCATGTTGAGAACATTTCTGACAAATTTTGCTAACCTGGGTGAAGTACAAAAAAAAATTGCAAATGTTCAAAGATGAAGTGGGCGTGTCTGCGTAGGAAAACTATCATTTTGAAATTGCTTATAAATTTGTCGTTTTCATGTGTTATATTGCTTTAGGACAGTTCAGGGCAGATACCTATGGAGCTATATTTCTATATTATACCATCTTTCATGACAAAAAACCACAAACACAAATACTGTTTTTTAGATTTCCATCCTTTGTTCAAAATTTTAGTTCTTGAGCTAGAAAAATTACAAAAATAAAAAATACAAGCTCATAGTTACCTTCCCCTTAAAATTTCACCCCAGAAAAACTTATAAAAATTAATCCAAGTTATGTAATAACAAAACAATAGTTTTCCTAAAGTGAAATTTGTGCCCAAAAGTGGAATGGAGAAAAATGCGTTCAAAGTGCTCCAACCTCTACCTTTTCTTTAGCATTGGTGGACCGAAAATAATTTATAAGAAATGAACGATACAGTGTAAACTAATGAAACTTTCTGGGAACTCTTTAGATGTTGGTGGATGTAAATATGACATTCTTCAAAATCAACTTTTTTTTGCAGAAATTTTTTTTCTGGGTAGTGCCCCCCTTAAATCACTGTAAAGCATCAAGTGATAGACTAACAGAAAATAAACAGTATTTAGGGGATTATTTTTGAGGGAAAGGTTTGACTTAAATCGCCATAGCAAAACTGCTGCGATTTAAATAATGATTTAAATCATCTTAAATTTTATTCTCCACCATGTTCAGGACACATTTGTTTACTCATTGTTTCTCAGACAGCAAGCATTGATATGCAACGCAAGACTAAAAGTGCAAGTTCTTGGCTACGACCTTGCACCTGTAGCCTTTGGCATGCTTCGAGCTAGGGTAAAATTAAGCCTAGCTGTGCGTGGCGTCAGTGCCAACAGCTTCAGAACAATATGCAAACAGCTGTTTTCGAGCAAGTCCCTCTCATCTAAATTGATACTTTACATAATTTATGGGTCATACACTTCTAATAAATAGCAATGCCTCGATGAGTGTGTGCACTTGTTTGCTTGGCCCGCTTCCACATGCTACTGCCACAATAGTGGTACATATGGGTGCACAAATTTTCAAAGTGGGGGTCAGAGAAGAAAGGACATTGAGGAGCGAAAGTAAGCTGGTAGAAGCCAAGACAAGAGACAAGGTGAAGACACGAAGGAGAGAAACATAAATTAGACAGTTTTTTCCCCCAACTAATGAATGAAGTTTATTTGAATATTTCTTTCCAAAAGGCATTTGGAATCTGGCCAGTGACTTCAGGGAGGGTTACTGCATGAAATGACATCAACTTATGTAAAACAGCTTGCAACAGTGCCATTTTTTGGACACTTGGGAAACAATGTGCGAACTGGGATTGGTCGAAACATGAGCACAGGTATTCTTTCCCAAGTGACAGGCTTGTTGCATCATTGCTAGAGCACATGTTTAAAATGTACAATATGCCCTTATGTGCCGGTATACTTTGCTGTGCATTACCTCTGAGGTGCAAAAAAAAAAAAAAATAGAAAAATAGAAATAGATGTGTAGCTATACTCTTTCGCGGTGCGGAAAATAACATTTTGTTAATAAATTTCAGTGAGAAATTGAAGCTACAAAAGACTGCAATTAAGAGGAGATGGCTAGGCCTACTTGTCAACATAAATGTGATGGCTGGTCACATCACCACTTAAGGGGAGACACTGCTCTTTGAGGCAAAAATATGCTAAGAAAACACATTTTTGAAATTGTGTTTTTCGAAGGTTGGCAGGCACTTATCATCTTATCCTGAAGGTTTTTCTTTAAATAAATCTATCTCATCTTGAAATATTGTCTTGGGAACAAAGTAAAATGAGTCCGTGGGTGTTTTTTTATATTATTTCTGAGTGAACTATTTACACCCTTTACTATTTTATGGAAGCCATATCTCCACTTGCACATGTCTAATCTTCATATGTTTTTCTTTCTCTGCTAGGTGTATGTGTGACATGTGCAATAAGGGTACAAATATATTAAATACGGCTATCAGGCTTTTTTTAGGTGCCTTTTAGGCATCCTGCAATAAATCATTTTGAAACTGGAAAGTTCAAAAGTGTCCTAAAAAGTTTATAAAGCATCCTAGAGCTTTCATTTATGCCTTATTGGATTCCACATACCTTTTAGTTCACTGATATATGTTTATTTTTTTATTTCAGTATTTCAATTTGTCTTAATCCTTCCCATTATCTTTGAAAATGGAATTTTCAATATTAACAAAACTAATTAGATTACATCAAAACCAAGTACTACATATTTGTAGTCAGATTGTAATGGGAAATAAGCTATGTAAATTTCATTTGAACTGAATCACAAGTTATATAAAAAAGCTCTAGAAGCAGTGTTGCCCCTTAAAGAGCCATGCAGAGCAAAAAGGCTCAAATTCATGCTGTTCTTAGTTGCTTGGAGGTCTTCAAATGCGTATTTGACTAATTTCGCAATCATAACTGGCACTAATTGTTTTTATACATATAATATAAAGATTCAGAAATAATAAAACACCATAAAACCCAAAATCACATTTTTTTTTTTCAAAATACTGTCATTTTTCGACCTGCACCTCCCCTTAAAAAAGTGCAATTAGGACAAAGGATGCACTTGCTTGTGTGTGTCTTTCTTTGTCCTCATTTTTGCAGCATCTGTTCATAGGTTGGTTCACACACACAACTTTCGGTTTTGACAGCACCAGCCAGTTTATATTTCCAGCTTTTGTTTGGCAATTCTTGATGCAGTTTTCGAACAACTCAACAAAAACCAGCAAAGAATGGGAGATGTCATATCTTTAGGAGGCAGTGATATGGTAGTGCTGCTAATTCCTGGTATACTCTATTTCAAATATACACTATTCCAATATTTAAAAATCAACAGCCCAGCAAGGATGCATTTGTCGCCCTGGGATGCATACATAGCCACGAATGCCGAGGATGGCACTGGCCACAAGTCCTGTAGTGGAACGGTCTACAGTCTATTATAAGCAGGCATGCCAGTAACGCAACCAACTTGACCTAACGAGGTCTAAAGCGTTAAATAATAAGAATTAGAAAATTACAGGAGGACGCTTAAGCTTCGCTTTTAGGAGTGGAACGCGACAGCCAAACATATAAAACCCCACTAGTTCCCAAACCGTGCAAGGGTGTCTGGTTCGCAACCGAAGGGTCATGGGTTTGAATACCGCCTCTGCCTAAAGTTCTTAAAATTTTTTTCTTTTAAGGCAAATGAATTACTTTATACAGTAAACTCTCACTTCAGCGAACGTCGGTTTAACAAATATTTTAGAATAACAAACTTTAAAAAAATCCCCGGCGGTTTTTCTATGCGCTCTAAACAAAAATGTTTCAGTTAAACGAATTTCGGAA
Organism: Ixodes persulcatus; assembly: GCA_013358835.2. Lineage (NCBI taxonomy): Eukaryota > Metazoa > Arthropoda > Arachnida > Ixodida > Ixodidae > Ixodes > Ixodes persulcatus. The sequence goes on from JABSTQ010011583.1 coordinate 330,754, forward strand.
TAGCGAATATTTCAGTCCAACAAACTTGATCGGTGGACCCAGAATTATTTTTGCAATCAGTTCAACTAAGTTTTGTGCTCTGCAGTGCTGGCGTAGCCGTTGTCCGCTGCCCCCCCCGACGCCGCCTCTGCAGCGGCGGCGCATTATCGCTGGCGTTTACAGCGCCGTTGAGGCAAAACAGCGGTGCGGTAGACGAAAACTAACCACGTGGTGTGTCTTTTTTTTTTTCTGTCATTGGTTCCGTTCGGCCATCTTAGTTTTGGGCAACTTTGGCAGGACGGCACTTTGTGCGCCGACTTTCGTAATGAGTACAACGAAACGGAAGCGGTTGTATTTATCAGACAAGCTCAAAATCCTTCAGTATCTGAACAACGGTCAAGAGCAAGTGGACATTGCAAAGGACTCTGGGATTCCACCGTCGACATTGTCAACGATAGTGAAGCAAAAGTCAAAGCTTGAAAGAGAAACTGCGTTCAATTCCAACAGGAAACGACTTTGCACGGGATATTTCGAGCCAGTGGACGATGCCGTTGCGGTATGGCTTTGTCACAGTAACAAGCTGTGCCAGAGGAAGTGCAAAAAAATACTCTCTGGACAGCTGTGTTACTTCATGCGCTTTAAGTGTGCCGGTGCAAATGAAAATTACGGATGTTTTTTTCAAAATAAGAAAGGCAGTAATGTAACTGTTATGCACTTTTTATATATAGATGTACACGACTCCATAAATTGCATTTCACACTTCTGACTCGATGTATGCTGTGCCCTATGCTGTTCCATATTCTAGTGAATATATTCAGTTTAGTGAACTTTCAGTTAAGTGAACTATTTCCTCGGGTCCCTTGAAGTTCGCCCAAGTGAGAGTTTACTGTAAAGTGAACTCATTTGAGACATGCGGCGACCTTTAATTCGCATTAGGTACATGTCATGCTTTATTAACTTTCATTCCATGCATGGTGTCACATTTCACACGAGCGTTGTGGGTTGATTGAAATTCCCTCGCGAGGTCATGTGGCTGTGACGTTATGACCCTATCGACCAATCAGGATTTTCCTGTCCCACCGATGCTAATGCCGGCTTTTCTGCGACTCAAGCTTCTAAACGCTATCGCGTTAAAAATCTCGTTCCACAGAAATGCTGACACTTATTGAAAAAGTGAATTTTCTCCGCTCAACAGGCGAGGGAGGTAACCCCGAGAAAGACCTTCCTGACTGTGCGCTCTTCAACACGAAGCCCCCAAAATTACACTCGGCGGCGATTCATTGGCGTTATTTGGTACTTTCACCACCACCCGAAAGGTCCCCAAAGAAGTGGAAAGTTTGTGATGGGAGTCCCTTCGAGGGAAGAACCAACCTTGTCCATCTTGACCTTGAGGAAACGTCCCCTGACCACGGCGTAGCAGGCCAGGGTCATTACCATGAAGAAGAGGAAGTAACTCGTGTGGATAAGGTGCAGGTTGACTAGGGACCGGTCTCCCTGTAAAAAGGTAGGGACGGTCAAGTTCACCACTGAAAAACCGCAAGTCATCACAGACCGCTCCCACACCAGGGCTCTCTGCTGGGCCCTCATAGTCACAGTACATCGTGGGTTCCCAAACTTTTCGACCTCAAAGAACCCCTATATGCCTCGAACGGAAGCCAAGGAAAGCAATTACGAAGTCTACAAACCCTGTAGGTAATAGTAATGCATGTACCAGGAAGTGTTTGGCTCGTATAGTTACGCGTAAGTCGGCAGGTCAGATCTGCTAAAGCAGTGCTTGAATAAATAAAAAAAAATTACTTATAAGCAGGACGATCAACAAAATTGGGGAGCTCGGGGAACCCATAAGGGTACTCCGACGAACACCTAAGTTCCTAGGAACTTAGTTTGAAATCTCATCCAATACATTATGTCACTGAGAGCGAGGGCTGCAGAGTTTAGCTTTTGCTTCTGGCGTGGATAACTAATGTGAAGCTTGCAGACAAAAGTTGAAAGAACGATAGTATGAACGGACCAGCGGCATGCCGCCGCGTGCATAACCAAGAAGGAACGCTTCTCCGTACGTCTAGATGATTCGTATTTATTCTTACCCCGAGTGTAAAACATGAGGTCAGATTGACCTTGCCTGTCAGTCTCGCCCTAGCTCACGCCCAAACTTTCTAGGTCGAATGCTCCAGAGACCGAGTGCAGTAGACAAGGAGCTAGGCGCGATATTGCCAACTCCCTCTCGCGCTAGTCAGCTGTCATGCCGACGCACCGTCGCTCGCTGCTGCTTTCTCAACGTTTGTTCTTCCTTTTGTTTCTGGCACAAGTTCGCAAATTAAACCTTTATTTTCAGTTTATAATTCATTGTCTCGTCGCCTTCATCCGACAAGTACAGAGCACAATCATTTGTTCATTCTTTGGAAATGTTTACGTCAAGGCGAGATGCATCGAAACTTTAAAAAGGTTAAAGAACTGTTGCATGCTCCACGGAAGGTAATTAAATTATGCGCGTGTTGTCGGTAGCATTGCCTTCACCCTGTTGGGACCACTGCTGTGCATGCGTATGTCCTGCCGTTCTGAAGTGACCGGAATACATCGAAGCAAGGGGGACCTTTTCCTTTAGATTTACTACAGACGGCGCTCACTGCACGCCCTATTTTAGTGCACCGTTCACTGGGCATGCTCAGAACGAGCTCGCACTTATACAAGTTGCCAAGAAAGGCAAACTTGACGGTGCGGAATGCATGTTGCAGAAGCACCATGAAAGCTCGCCATTGGAATGCACCGAGCAGCTACGTGCTTGGCTATGGCTGCCGGTGAATACTCCCCACGTAAACTCTCCGCGGCCGAAAGGAGACGGAGCCCACTCACGTAGGAGAGCATGACGGTGAGGTCTGGGTCCGGCTTGTAGAGGAAGGTGGTCCAGATGCCGCCGCTGCAGTTCACTCGGCCCCCCGTGTCAGCCGCCGAGCGCTGCAGGAACACTTGGCGACTCGTCGTGGGGGGCACCGCCTCCAGGAAGCACCTGGGGGGACGCCTGCAAAGGCCAGAACCGACGTCTATGACCAAAATGTCCTATTTGCTCCTATGCAAATAAATTTGCTCCTACTACGAGTCCACCATCTCTGGCCAGCTTGCGCGAATACATTTCATAAATGTTTTGCAGTGTTTGCACACTACGAGCCACCAATTTTTCAGGCGGTGTATTTCCGCCATACAAGCCTCCTCGGTGCTGCAAAAGCAGTCTCCTAACGAACAGTGAACAGGAATGGTTTCGGATGTTTTTTACAATGGCGTCCCTTACCCCTCCTGCCACTGCCAGTATAAGAAAGGGTGGAAACGACACCAGGGTGTCTAGCAAAACGTATTTCCCAAGCTTCCCGATTGTTCCTTCACACACATTTCAGCAAACCTCCCAACTACATAATTTAAGGGTGTAGATGTCAGACTTATGCCAGGCAATACCTAAGAGACTGCAACGCAGACGCACGCGGCAAACACCCACACACTTTTGCGCCATTCCTCGCTCGCTCGCAGAGAACCATCTTAATGTGCTCGCAAAACAAAGTTTGGCACATTAACACAAGAAAAGCACTTGCAATCCTTTCAGCCCAGTAAATCTTTCCTTGCCGATTCAACGCTACCTCTGTCGGACAAGGGAAAGTCCTCACTTGGTCTTGGGCAGCAGGTTGGAGGGCCCCTGCAGGATAAGGCAGGTGTCTGCCACCACGCGACAGTGCTTGCCCGTGCAGAATTGCTCCGACGAAGACCCATTGGATGACCGGGGCCACAGAAGTAGTGTCATCAGCAGCTGCTCCTTGGCACGCTTGCCTAGGGAGGAAAGGGGTACTTTGTCAAAGCACTGGTGATAGTTACAAAAATGCAGAGGGGAAGCAAATTGGCTTAGATGCACGAAGGGAGGAAAAATACTTTTGGTTTCTAGGCTAGGTGGCGCAAGCTGTCGCCCATTATAAAGGGTACAGCCATTAGCATCCATCCATCCACTGGGAGACCCTTGCTCAATGTGGCATCTCCATGGTCACAGAAACAAGTTGGTAGTCACCCTCGGGTAGGCAGAAACTACATGGTGATTCAAGGAGCGGCCAGGCTCTTTCAATCGACCGCTAAATTCGGTTTCTTAATCTATCGCGCTACGACTTTGTGCAGCGTTGCCCACAGATGGTGCATTTTTTTTTTGTAAAATTTGCAAAGAGCGAGCTTACCTGAGTAAAAAGTAAAGAGAGAAAAAGGCTTAGCTCCTATGGAAATGCAGCGAAGCCACCGGTCTTCAAACAATACGGCGCCGTTTCGCATGGGAGACAAGAGATGGCGCAAGCGATCGCGACGCAAACTGCCGCCAACGAACGAGCACAAGACGCCGAGAGCCGGCGTCATTAGCGTCATTAGCATCTTTCCGACTCAGAAGCTGCGCGCGTTCCGCAGGCGGCGACAGTCGCATAAACTAAAACAGGCGCGGTAACGACAAGTAACTGCAAAGCAGACGACATTAGTAGCACGAAAAAATCAGTCAAAATAACCCGACAAACCATTTTTTTTAATGGATTATGTGTCCATTCAATATGTTTTATTAGTAAGGATGATAAAATAATGCATTGGCAACTGATATCAGAAAAGCTCGCGACACTTTCGAGTCGAAAAAATTGTCTGCTAAAGACGCCGGCTCTCGGCGCTGTACGCTCGTTCGTTGGCGGCAGTTGGCATCGCGACCGCTTACGCCATCTCTTGTCTCCTGTGCGAAATGGCGCCATATTGTTTGAAGACCAGTGGGTTTGCTCCGTTTCCATAGGTGCTAAGCCTTTGCCTTTCATTACTTTTTCCTCAGGTAAATTCGCTCTTTGCAAATTTTACAAAAAAAAAAAAAAAATGCACCATCTGTGGGCAACGCTGCACAAAGTCGTAGCGCGATAGATTAAGAAACCGAATTTTGCGGTTGATTTAAAGAGCCTGGCCGCTCCTTGAATCACCCAGCAGGAGTGCCGAGAGAAGCAGGCTCGACTGAAAGCTTCGACGGAGCTGAAACTGGCCAGAACACAATATGCACCACTTCTCCATAATGCAGCGGCGTGTGTTGTGGAAAAGGTTTCCCAAAAATGAATCAGCCAGTATGCGTTTGACACGGCGATAAACATTGTGCCCTTTGCCCCAAAAAAACTAACAAGGAAATTCTGTGTTCCTGTTTAGATTGCGTAAGGTCGGCCTGCGTTAGAGGTGTTACGGCACCGGTTTACGCTGCGGATGAGCAATTTAGCCAGTACCATACGACCACTAACCTGCGGTGATTAATGTGCATCACGCAGTAGCGATACACGACAGCACGCCGGTACGAAGCTCTCCCAGACTGAAATGGGCACGTCGACGTCAGCATGGCGTGATTTTGTACGTGTTTGCACTTGTTTTTGCCAATCTGCCTGCTCCTAGCCAAGCCGGAAGAAAACATGAGGGCCACGCTGCCGCCGGAACTAGTAGATACCTGTTATCGCCAATGGGAGCCAGGCCAACAACCACGCGATTACAGCGGTTCCGCTTTTGTGGCATGTGTGGCTGGCTCAGCATGCTGTTTCGTATGCAGGAATATTACTGCCATTAGTGAGGTTCAGAGACAGCCTGATTTCCAACCTAAAAATAAATCATGAGTCTGCTATTATTACTGTAAGTTCATTTGAAACCTTTATACATCAATTTGACAATCGCTGTATTATACCTGGGTCAATAGTACCTGCATAATGAACAGAATGTTAGGGCACAAGCGAGCTGGTGATGGTTAAACATGAACTATAACCCTGAGACTAGGGAGAAAGACGACGATGAAGAAGAGGAGGGTTATAGTTCACCAAGCATGTGGGCATGCTGCAGTTGTTGAGAAAGCGATGGCAGTGACAGCCTGTTGTCATGCAGGTGCACTTCGATTGATGCTCGTGTCCATTGAGCCTTATGTGCAGAAAAATAATGTGCCATGAAGATCATTGATCCAATTTTTTACGGCTAATTTCGGATGGAAAAAAATTGAGTCACCATGAGATATAAATTGTTTACAGAAGCGATTCTTAGGGGTTCATGTTGCGGGGAACACCTACCACTTGTGTCTAATGTCGGGCGACTCCAACAGTAACTTCACAAAGGGCCACATACTATGAAATGGGCACCGTTTACAATGAAACCACGTAAAAGACTCACAGCTACCAGTGGTCTAAAAGATTTGAGGCTCTTACCTACAAACTTGCCCTTATCTCTGCCTCCTACAATCCGAACTCACAAAACAAATAAGAGAAAAAAGAAACTTTATATGTATCATAGCTTCCTCCTTGTCCTTCCTATGATTTTATATTTTAATACTTGACATCAATGTTAGAAGTTAAGAAAGTTAAAATGTGAGATGGCTAATGTTTTAGGCAGAGATAGGAACCACTCTGTGACATGAAGACTAACACTTCAATCGTTTCCTAAAAGAAAAAAAAAAAAAATTGCCAAAAGATGAGTTAGGATTTTGGATTCCATGGTGAAAGAAGTGAGTTCAAAGAGCTGACAACGAATGAAAAGATGACAGCTGTGCTACCCTAGAGCTAGGATTCCGTGTTTTCCTGTTTCAGAGTTTACTTCTTGTGGAAGTTGAAGGGTGTTTTTTGGAGTTTATTTTTCGCTGGAAATTCGGGGTTTATTGGAGTTCATGTTTGTTAGATTCCCAATTCTCCGAAGTTCTGGGTTTCATTCCACGTTATTATTTAAAAAAATGAAATAAAGATAAATAATGTCTGGACAAATACACACACTAGATTCATAAAAATCAAATTGCCGGTATTAAAAGATATTTTTGCAGTTGCATTTGGCACTGGCACCCTTGCGTTTGGCAGAATTATCTGCCCCACGACAAATCATAAAAACGAGTATCATCAATACTTTCAAATTTAAAAACTCCCAGATGCAAAAACTTTCAGCTTCCCTCCACATCCTATGAAATCTAGAGGTACAGAACTTTCACTGTTATAAAAGCCCAACCCCTCCTCCCTATAAGAAGCATAAATAGTATGGTCCCAACTGGAAACAGGAACAGTAGCTTTTGTGATGGTCCAGAGGTACATTGGACCATTGTACCAAACAAACCTTGACGAGATAAATGGGAAACTCCTTTTTGTCAATAGTCCAAATAAGATTTAAAAAAAAAAACAACATTTTTTTAGGACCACTAGCTCTGTGCTCAGACAAACTGTATTCATAAAATATTGTCTTTTTAGGGGCGAAGCTCCTTAGGGACTAGCCATGTCCGTCCGTCCGTCCGTCCGGCGCTCTCATGATGATGATGTAGTTATGATGATAATGAGTGAATCTCATGATGATGATGATGATGATGATGATAAGTGAAGATAAAACAAAAATGAAAAAAAAAATGAAAAAAAAATGTTTCCGCAGTCGACAGGATTCGAACATGGATGAAAACGAACGAAAGGCTCGGCATGCTGCGGCTCAGCGTCTACGCAGACAAGCACCACCAGAGCTTCACCCCAATCAACATCATTTACCATGTGGAGATGCGGTCAATTCTTTGGCTTTTTGTCTTGCCACTGTTTCCCTTCGAAATTCAGTTTTTCGGATAAATCTGAATGGTCGAACATATTAGCGGCGAGTGTTTTTCGGAGTTAATCGGATTTATCCAAAAACACAGAACCCTACCTACAGCCTATATAATCTATGACTTTGTCATGACAGCAGTTTAAAACATAGCAGATAAAAACTTCGCACAGAGAAAGCCTCTTCCTTATGGAACAGACACATGCATTTGGGTGCTCCCCTGGAAAGAGTGCTTCTCCTGCAGCGCACAGAAGCACTAGGGAAAAGCAGCGGTATGGGAGATGCACACACCTTCAGTTTCCTCGCTCATACCAGACACATCAAATGAGATGTCCATGCAGCCACTATCTTTCTAAAGAATTTTTTTTTTTCTTCTCGAAACTGATAAGGCTAGTAACACGAGAAAGTATTGTACTACCATACAGCAACAGAGCGTTCCTGCACCAAACGAACGCGCTTTGCAGCAGCACACTTGAAGTTGAGGAAAAACGCATTTGGGTGTTAGCAAGGCAGAACGTAGCTCGTGTATTCCAAAGTGCCTATGAAATCCCATTCGAGAGCTTCTGAACCAAACTACTCCGATGGTGCATTCGAACCATAGAGTTAAAATAATAATCTAAAGAAAAAGGTGTCACGCATTTTGGTTGCTTCGGAAAGGCAAAGCATAGACGCGGACATCGGTGGTCCCAATGGGACCATAGGCAACTAGTCGCCGCGAAATGAATGCGCCTAACCTATCGTCTGATTTCTTTTCCCATCGCTCTCATTCTCGTTGTTTCTCTCGGGAGCACCGACGTCGGCACTTACGATTTGCCGGGCTCCACTCCCGTCCTTACACCCCCGGTTCGAATGTTCCTAGATTAAAGACGACACTTTCTTTTGTGCCACATCTTGTGTGGCACAACTAGAAAAACAGAGCAGCAGAAGGAGCAAACAAACACAGTGCTGTGTTTGTGTGTTCCTTCTTCTAGTCCCCTATCTTTTTGCGTTGCTTTCGTCACTCAAGCTAGAGCAAACCAACTAGCCCAAATTCACGCCTTGCTGTGCGGCACACCCGGCTCTTGAGGTGTGAACGCAGAGCCTCCGCTTCTTATCCAACGAGACTGGACTCGGACAATGGCGACGCCGACGAGGCGCCGTTCCCCCACCTGAGAGTCCGAGCATGTAGCCCTTTGCACGGCCGTGCCAGAGCACGGGCGCCCCGAGGGCCTCCCGGAAGAAGGTGGCGGACACGGCCACGGCCACGGTGACGTTGGGGCCCTCCTCGGCCAGCTCCGAGGCGCCCAGGTCTGGCAGCAGGGCGCTCAGGCTCTTGGACCGGTCCACCGCCTTCACCCGGGGCACGTCCGCCGTCGAGTTGGGGGCGGGGGGCAGGGGCGGCGGACCCACGCTGGCAGCCTGGGCGTGGGGGGGGGGGGGGGGTTTGTGAATAGGGTTACTTTTTCCTTGAATTCTGTGTTTTTCGGCGTCACAGGGTTCCCCCTTAGCCCAGGGAACACGGACACGACCCGAAGAGTATCTACAAAACGCCCTGGTATGGGTAAGAGAAGAAAGTGGGACGCGGGATGGTGTTTTTGAAGAAAAAGCGTCGTCGTGAACACTTCAAAGGGGGCTGTGCTTTGGGTGACTGCAAAATAAAGCCACGGACAAAGATTTCTTGTCACGAAGCTCGGGGTTCTTCTCACAAAAGGATGGCTTCGATTTGGGGTTTTCCGATTGTAAATCTGATAGATCTCGCATGTTTATTTGGGGAATTTATCGGTGTATAGGGAGATTACGAAGCCCTATTATAAAATACCGAGCAAGCGCCCACTCAAAATTTGAAGATAATCGCGAAAAAATAGGGGATGGGCGCACGGAGGTCATCGATTTTACATATATATGCGCTGTGCATATTTTTTCAGATGCTTCAAATTTTGGGGCTGGGCGCTTAGTGCGGAAGCACGGTATTCTACGGTAGTTATAACGACGAGAGGAATGGTCTGCTCACCCGGTTGACGAGACTGAGGGGGCGCTCGTCGGGTCCTCCCCCTCCGTCCGGGCTGCGAGGTCCCACGCAGTAGTGCAGCTCAGACAGGCGGGTGAGGAACATGTTCCAGTCCTGGGGTCAGGACAGAAAGAAGCTGCCCAGGCCGTTTCTCCCTTTCCCTACCTGCGCTTCCCGGCACGAACGTCCGACAGACGGTGGTGTTGGAAGTGTTTGCGAGACGCCGGGTTATGACAGGAGGTGGGAGGTACATTTCCCTCTGCTTTAGTTTTCCAGAAATGTCCAAAATATTCTAGAGGGGCAAATTCAATTGCCTGCCCTCCCTTCTCGTTTCGATGCCACTACCAGTACAAACCAAACACCTTGAAACGCGACATTCGCTAGACTGACTGATTGAGCGTAAGAGTTGTCCGAGTATAAGGCCAAAAAAAAACTTCTGGCTTTTGAGAAATAAAAAAAAACTTGCTTACTTTATTAACGCTTTGGGGTACGGAATGTTAGACTTGAAACAACTTGCCCACATTTTAAACATTTCTTTGGTTATTTTGCTAGAAGGCAGGCTTCCCTCTCAACTCACTTTTTCTTTGTGGTTGAAATGCAAGATGCAGGCTATTTATTACTTGATAAAGATCTGCAAACAAATTTTCTCATACTGGGTGAATATAAAGCATATATAGTACGCCTAGAAAAAGAAACACTGACAAAATGTAGCTATGTAAAGGCTTCAATAAAGTAACAAATAAAGGAATTTTGTGGATTCACTTGAATGAGAGATTTGCTTTACAATTTTGATTAATCGCTGAAGGGGAGCCTAGCTGATCTGAAAACATCAGCTTTTTTTCAGCAAAGTTGAGGAAGCAATACGTGCGAGTGATTGCTTCCTAAGCTTCGTTTCACCAGCGATAGCAGGGGCACGTCCAGTGCATGAGCACTTTGCCTTCGAATGCACCCTAGCTGCGCAAATGAGTGAATCAGCTAGGATTACAAGCATGCATCTGAAGCTTCGCTCATACTACCATACCCCATTCGCCTCCAAGCTGACAGCGTGATGGAAGTTATGTGCTCTCTTGGTCCAGTCGCACGCCTGTCTTTTGCCACATGATAACGCTCCCAAACTTGCTCATGTACCGAGAGTGGGGTCAGGTGATGAAGGGGAGGTGGTGGATTGATCCGGCAACTCTCACCACACTGTCAGATTAGGGGTGAACGGTGCATAGTAACGATTTAAATAAAGTTGAGTATAGGGCTGTGCGGCTGAAGTTTCGCCGCGCATACACAGCGCCACTCCTCCCCCTGGCGAGGCGCGCCGATACTTGTTAGAAGTACGAGGAGCAGACGACGCGGGAGCAGACTCGCGCTTCATAAAGTAATGTATCGAATGCAAAAGGTACCCACATTTGACAGCATCGTATTAAACAGAAAGGTATCCGCCTCCCGAAAAGTTTTGTTTGGTTTCTGGGAGGTGATTCAAGAAAGATCGCCAGAAGCATGAATCGCCAGCTGTGCGGAGGACAGGTTTAATTATTGTTTCTCTATCTTGTCGCGTGATTCAGTAATGCAGCTACGCTTGCTTGTCACATTAATAGGGACTTTTCGTAGGTCACACGTGAGAGCATGCAGGGGTTTTGCGTTGCTTGGGGGCGGTATGAGCTGGCGCCCGTGGGGCCCGCAATCCGACACTGACGTTCTACGATAAGTCCCTAATGTAATAGCTACGATGGTTCCCCATGGCTGTCTACAAACGAAACCCGAATATGCAGTTACCGTTTTTTTTATAAACAACTTTAAATTTGAGAACCAAGCTCACTTTGCTTACCCGCCCATTTTGTTCCCCGATGTTAACAAGAAAAAGCGGGTAAGCGGCAACAGACTTGGAGAAAAATTAGGCAGATAATCGTAGCCCCTATTGCGTACGGACTTAAGCGCATAATTGAAAAGAAATTGACGGCTGTATTCTAGTTTTTCCATATAATATTGAAATGATGTAGTTAGCCCACACCAGGTATAATTACTTCCGAAGGGCGTCACAAAATTAGACACCAGAACATCCCTGGGTCGACCAATTTGAACGTGTTGGCGATGTTAGATGTTCCTAATGTAATAGCTAGGATGGTTTCTCCGTGGGTGTCGACAAAATAAACCCTATTATGCAGTTACTATATTTTTTAAACAAGTTTAAATTTGAGAACCCAGCTCACCTTGCTTACTAGAAAATTTTTCATTTTGATAAATTAGTGGAGACTGGGTCGAGAAAACTAGAAACATCAACAGTGGACAGAAACAGGTATCTCTCATACACAGTTGATATTTTTAGTTTTTTCGCCCCAGTCTTGGGCAATTCATCCTAATTGTTAATATACACACCGGCTCGCCTGCGCTCTCACAGTAATTTCTAACAATTTTGTTCCCTGATGCTTACAAGAGAAGGCGAGTAAGCAGCGAAAGACATGAGGGCCAAGGAGGCAGATAATCATAGCCCGTATTGAGCACAGACTTGAGCGCATAGTTGAAAAGAGATTTACACTGACGGCCGTACTCTAGTTCTTTTTTTATAATATTAAAATGATGTAGTTAACCTACAACAGGCATAATTACTTTCCCCCCCCAAGGAACTCTAAAACATCAAACCCGGACATTCCTCGGTCAACCAATAAGAGTGTGTTGGCAAAGTTAGATGTATAAATTGAAAGCAAAATAAAGAGGACGAGGACAGGGCACGTCACAAAGGCCAGTAACTAAGTATTCATGACTGAAATTTCAAATTAAGTAATCTTTTCTTGCAGAGAGAGAGAGAGAGAGAGAGTGAAGGAACATTGTCGATCCTCTCCTGTCACACAGACTCAAGATATATCAAGTTGAATTGTACCTAAACAGCAAACAAAACAAATAGTGACGAAAATTTTTTTATTTGTTGTGAACCGGAACTGTGTTCAAAATTATCATTCTGCGGTCACATAAAAATAAGTTAAAAAAAGGGGACGCTTTACAACGCAAATGCAAGTCGATTGGAGATCCCTCTCTTCACTAATAAAATTAAAAGTGGGTTACTGACGCACGTACATGAATTGCGATTCTACCGCTTTGACGGCAGCGACAGATGCGCGCAAACAGCCAGGTGTTGCGGCGATAGTAATATATTTTTTTTTGTTGTTGGACCCGCTCAAAATAAAAGCGAAGGCCCTATTGACGTACCGCTTCGGTTTTTTATGAGAACTTGACCCAGTGTTGCGATCAGGCTGTACGTGCCTCGTCATTAATTCATTCAGATGAATTAGAACAGGCGCGGCATGCTTCCATCAGCCGGTAACTCCGAGAACTGACCTGAGTTCAAGGTGTGTATGCGACAGCGCAGCTGTGCGCGAAACGACAGATTAAACAATATTGCATCCTCATCTTCGTCCGAATAGCCCCGACTCTAAAGAGCTAGCAAAACCATAAAGAAAAAGAGCATTTATCTCGAGGCGGATGTTACAGTCCACGCTGTCTTGCACTTGCGAGACACACTTTGCAAATGACAAATATTCCTATGCCTGGATTATTTCCTCCACCCCGGAGACCTGACACACAGGCAACCTTTTTGTGCGGAGGTTCGCCTCCTTAAAAAATTATCACAGTTTTTTAACGGACAGAAAGCTTCAACGCGGTGCCCTCCATTGCAACTGGCAGCGCTTTGGGACGAGCGAACGGCTAAGTAGGGCGAATTTGGGCCACGGCGCGGCGCCACTGGTATCGCTCCAGCGCGCCCCCTGGCCCAGCCGAACGGTCCCATAAGGGCTTTCAACTGCGCACACGGAAGTGCCCCGTGAACTCTCGTGGACTTCACGTCTGCACCCAAAGGTTTTGACGACATGCTGAATGGACAGATCTCTCCATTTGGCACGTCAGCATTCTGCTGCTGTGGCTGCAAATGCACTCGCAAATGCACCACATGCAATGACTAAGAGTCTAGAAAGGCCTCGTGCAACTGCAGGGTTGCACACTTCATGGTGTGAAAGGCAGCGTGCCAGCAGACTCACCAGGTCAATGTCGGGATTGGGCAGGTCCGTGCCACCGATGATGTAGGCTAAGGCCACCATGGTGACACCAAATGCCACCAGGCAGCTGGTGAACACCAGGAGCGGCGGGTGGCTCAGGGCAAAGGCCCGGAGGTTCTGTGTCACACTCATCGTCATCCTCTATTCTGCACAGAGAATTAAGACGTGACGTTACGCTGGTTTTTGCTGGTCTCACTTAAATTATGAAAAAATAAACTTTGGAAAAAAAAAAAAGACATTTCGGAAACACTGCAGGCAATCTCCCCCCCCCCATATTTTGTTCATACTTTTGTCTGAAATCCCAACACCTTTTAGCTGCATTTCTGCCTTTTTTCTTTTATTCATCTCCATCATTCAATGCAACTCTGCACTCCAAATTTTCGGCCTGTATTAAAACTAATGCCTCCATTTTCCTCTCCTGGAGGTTCCCTCATTTTGGTGCTACCTCATCGGGCATGGTCACCCTTTTCTTTGCCCACCTGCGCTCTCTAAAAGCCTCTCGGCATTGCGATATGGCTATTTTGTCTTACTTATCCCACCAGCATCTCGGTTTGTTTTTTTTCCTTTTCTTTACTCCTTGCTTGGATCTCTACTTCTCAGACTCCCTCCTAAAAATGCCTACTAAATACTTATATGCCCATTCCATTTCTGGTTGTTTAGATATTACATTCTCAATCCTTTTGGGCACTTTCTGTAAGCGAGTTTGATATGGACTCAATTTACCCTCCCGTTCCCGAGTTCTGGTTCTTATGAGCCAAATTAATTCTAAATATTCGTGGTCAATCCCTAGGCTTTTTGCACCTTCCTCGTCTACTTCCATACCTCCCAATTCATTTTACAGCTCATGGGATGTGGAACCCATCTATAACAGGCCAGCAGACTGTGGTAACTCGATAGTCACACACTTGGAGACTTGGAGCTGGGTTGAGGGATTCAATGGCTTTTATTGTTAAATTTCTAGTTTCTACTTCTTCATTGTGAGCTGCAGCTCCTGACACTCGAATATTATTTTTTTTATTAAGGTGAATTTATGGCATACTGCCAGCACTTAAAATCTTTCATAAAATAATACACTCGAGAACCTAAAGAACTAGATAAGGACACATAGGTGGCGGGTAGATCGGGGAGCTGTAATCTCAATGTAATTTTCTAATTCTTCACTTTAGTCGTGGTGCGATTCTGAGATCATCGCACTAATGATTTATTGCTCCATTCTAGTACAATGAGAAGTAGGAACTGAGTAACCAATGAAGGAGCCACGGAACTTTGGACTGCAGTGCTCGGAGGGTACCCCACCGGTAGCTATCATTTCGTCTGACGGATATACCTGGCTCTACCAGTGTGGGAATGCTCACTCCCTTAATGTATTTTTTTTTTTAGCAATACTTTTGATTAGACTTTTTTAAAGGGTTAACATGTAAGAAAATGCGCAATGTAAACTTTGCAAACTATTAATTTTTACGGGGTAAACATGTAGTGACAGTGACCTTTTGACAAAGACATACGACTGATGAGTTACAAGTTACACACGATTGATGACAAATATATATAGTCACTGACACGATGAGAACGGTAGTTGTACCGCCTCCAAATAAAGACCACAAAGGCATAAGCAAAGGTGATCTTTGCAAATGTTGCGTTGCGGGGTTCCAGCGTCTAACGACGGCACACCAAGCACAAACCTCAGTGCAGCGAACGCTGAAACTCTTCTACATTTCCAATAAAAAAATAAAAAAATAAAACTTCGAGAAAGATTTCTGTGATCCGTATGATCTGTCGAGGCAGCGTACAAAAGTTTCCGCTACTAAGGGAATGACAACAAGCTTAGATATTCACCGTGCGATTCGACGAGGCTGAGGCGTTTTGATTACAATGCGCCTACATGCCCATGTTCTCTGCACATTCGGCTCTGGAAACTGCAAAATTCACGCACAAAAATACGATTTCATGCCCATCAGATCAGACTCGCTCGTTCCGTTGACTTGCGTCGCTGGCGGAAAATGCGTTCAAGCATTTCCGTCTCAAAATTTTACATGTCAGCTCTGAAAAGACAATACGTCACGTACGTAGCGTGAAGCCCATAAAGTGGAGAAGTCCTCTGGATTTATTCAAAAAGCTATTGACGTCAAATGCACACACGAACACAACATGAGGACTGTTCTTCACTTAACAAGCGTAACAAATAAACTAGTGGCGCTATAAACAAATGGGCATCTTGAAGTTTTACTGTACATTACAATAACTCTATGAGTTTTACTATAGTTTCACGCATATTACAAAACTACGAATATTATAAGATTAATAATTTAGCTGGTTTATAAATTTAAAATCACATTTAGTTTATTGCTACTTCACCTATATATGCAAACTTCGGGTCAATAAATGTTGTTGCTAGTGGAAGTTTGTGTTTGTCCGTCCCTTCTCGTTTTCTTCCTCAAGTTTAATTTCCCTACCAACCCGCTCGTTCCCCAGTCGTTCTGTCCCGTCCCGCCTTACTGGCCTTACTTGTTATTTCACTCGTCAACACTGTGGAGCTAAGACCACTAAGACTGATAACAACATGGCGCCGAGTGGTGCGTTTGACGTGTATGGTCGCCGTCCTCGGTGTGTTGTGATGTGTCCACTCGTGATCGCTCTCGTCTTTTTCAGCGTAGTGTGTGCCGCGGACAAAGACGATGGGTCGTTCCCCGTCCCCAAATACCTGGACCATAACGCCACAATCGAGTTTATGCAAGAACTCGCCCGCAAGCACTCGTCGCTTGCCACCGTCTACAGCATCGGCAGGAGCGTAGAGAACCGCGAGCTACAGGTGCTCAAAATCAGCACGGACACGCCGCATAAACGAACGATAGGCAAGCCCGTGTTTAGATATACGGCGAACGTGCATGGCAACGAGGCCCTCGGTCGCCAGTTGCTCCTGTTCCTCATGGAGTACCTTCTCGAGAACTACGGCACCGATCCCCGGGTCACTCGCCTCATCAACACCACCGAGCTGCACCTCTGTCCGTCGCTGAATCCGGACGGCTTCGCCAACTCTACCGAGGGAGACTGCAGCGGCTCGGGACTCCACACGGGTCGCTTCAACCGCCACTACGTCGACATCAACGCCAACTTCCCAGACCAGTACAAAGACGCCGACCTGCGCGCGTTGACGGCGGGCCGCGAGCCCGAGACACTGGCCGCGATGACTTGGATGGTCAAGGAGCCGTTTGTGCTGTCGGCGAGCATTCACGGAGGCCTGCTGGTGGCGGGCTACCCGTACGACGGTCGACCGGGCGGACCGTTCGCCGTGGACAGCGGTACGGAGTCGGACCTTTCGCGCACGGAGAATCCGACGCCCGACAACGATCTCTTTCGGCACCTGGCACGGACTTACTCGACGACGCACCTGACCATGTTCAAGAGCCCTCAGTGCGACGAGGACTTTACGGACGGCGTGGTGAACGGTGCCAGCTGGATGCCCGAATCAGGTGAGGTCTTCGTTCCGTGACTGCGTTTACACGAGGGCGCGGCTCATCGGGAGTATGTCGACACCGACTCCCTTCTGGCACGTAAACGGTGGTACGACTATCTGCATCCTCAATTCTGTCCGGGAGAGTTCGCAGACGATTTGTTCTCCTACACTAATCTGACTTCCCAAAACAACCGAGATTTCGTGCCTTATCCTCGTTGAAGTGGTATGCGTGTATGCGTCTGTTTTCGTCCCGAATTTGTGTTTATTCTTTCCGATTGTTTAAGTATATTTACCAACACGCTCGTTTTTAATGTTGGTCTATGGTGTTTCGTCGATTTGAATCGCTTGGAAAGAACATGTTTGGTCTGGAATGAAATCTCTCTACCATCGCACCAGCATAAATAAAACAAGCGAGCCGAAGCGGCGTATATCCGTTCGGCAACGAGTGTGAATTGAGCGGTCCGCGAAGTGTTTCCGCTCTACGTGAAATAAGGCGGCTGGCGTTTCGTCTTTATCGACCAGCGTGGGCCCGTCGCGGTCCGATCCCCGGAGAGAGCGCGAGAGCGAGCGGGAGGAAGCCCTTGAGAAAAACGACGGAAATGGGCATGAACGGCCTGAGCACCCTCCACCGATCGAGGCTGCTCGCTCATTTGCCGTGCTGCTGCCCCTACTCCGATCGTTTGAGCTGTTTAAAGACCTTCTTGGGATAGGATCGCGATCAGCGTGTTACGACGGGATCTAGATGCCGGCTGGGTTTCGGGGGAGATATATACGGGGTCAGGGGCGGATGCAGGAATTTCCTGGGGTGGGGGTCAGATGTTGGTCAGCGTACCATTTGTTTAGGAACCCCCTCTCCCTCGTTTCACGCCCTAAATTTTACACATGCAGAAATCAAGAAGGGGGGGGGGGGGGGGGGGTCAGAACATCCGGACCCCCCCCCCCCCCCTTCCCCTCTAAATCCGTCCCTGTACGGGGTTTTGCCCGGTCTTTATTACTACTGCGCATGTTCTTTCCTTTTTTTTTTTTTCTCTTCACCCTAGACCTATGTCGATCATCGTGCTATCTTTCATTCAGTGTTCGAGATGAAAGGGTGGGGAAAACCTGGACTGACGTTGCTTATGGAGTTTCACGAGGCTGAGCAATGGGCGACATGAGAGCAAACACCTGCTACTGTTTGATAAAAAAAAAAAAGAAAAAAAAAGGAGGTTTATTTGAAATTATTTTATTTGTGTGGGTGTTGTGGCTTTTTTAGGTGATTTTTCTATATATTCGTGTCTTACGACGGACCGTATAAATGTGTGACTACGTATGAGTTTATGTGAACTTGAGCAGCTGTGCAGCAATGAGGGGTATCTAAAGGTCGCCTGTTCCACCTTGCTATACTTGGAGCGGCTGCTTCAAAGAGGCGTTGCAAAGGTGGAGCGAGAACAGAGAATCACCACAAATGCAATCTTAATGCTTACATAACAGATTGATGGCATTGGCCAATGTATTGTTTGTATGGAGATTCCTTGATAGAAACGTCCTTTCCCGTTAGGAAGTGCTCAATTTAATTTATGACTCCGGGAAAAGAAAACCTTTGTTTGGTTTCTATCGAGTTGTCTTAATTAGCCATTAATTTAATCGAATACCTTTTTTAGTGAGTGAAGTAGCACTGGGGATAAATGGGGTTTCATTCATTGACGGCAACATGTTACACTTCCTTAAAATTGTAGCTCTTGAAAATCTGCTGGTTTAGTAATGATTTTTTTTTTTTTTTTAACTATCACAACTTTTACATTGGAGGCACAATCTAGCATGGGCAGTTTGTTTGTTGGTTAAAATTCCTCCGAATTTTGCTTAGGTTATTGAAATTCAATATATTGAACCCTTGTTCAACATATTGAATCTACTTACTCTATAACAACAGGTTATAGAGTAAGTAGATAGTTGCAGAGCGACTATTATAGAAAAAGACAATTCTCCTAGTAACATACCTTTTGCCAAATTATCCAAACATCAAGGACAATGTTGGGAACGTAGGTATACATGCTGAATGTGCTCGCATTATGTGCATAAAAGGTTAGAAGTAGGTGACTAAAACAAGTCATTGAAGAATGAATGTGCAAAGTGCCATTTATTTTAGATTTTTTCTTTAAAAAATTTTATTGTTGCAGACGCCAGCCCATTCAGCCTGTGTATGATTAGAAGTTTCACATGGAGTCTTCTAGGGCTTGAGAAAAATGGTCCGTCTTTGTTCTGTAGGAACCATGCAGGATTTCAACTATGTGTTCACCAACTGCTATGAAATCACCCTTGAACTGTCATGCTGCAAATACCCTAAAGCCAGTGAGCTTGTCAAGGAGTGGAACATGAACAAGAATGCCCTGCTCACCTTCATGGAACAGGTGAGTAAAGATTTTTCAAGCAGCTTTACAACTTATGCATTCAGGTTGCTGGAGTGCACTTATGAATTTTTTCAAAACGGTGCATGTACAGCAGTCAGCATTGTCATGTGGGCTTGCAGAGCCAAAGTTTTGCATTACATGTGGACAAGAGACTGGATTTGATATGCAAGGCTGAAAAACAAAGAACAAAGAATAAAATGAGTGAGAAAATGGTACATGCTCAAACCTTCGTTTGTGCAGAAATTTATATGTTCTTATCCCTTCCTAAAAAAAGAAAAAGAATATTGTAGTAGATTTTTTTTTTAAATGGAAGATTTTTTGTAATACTGTCTTTTATAGGACTTGGAGCAGTGTTGGGTGACATGAAAAAATACTTGAAATAAACAGCATTGCAAATGTGTTCAAAGGGAAGCAGAAAGTAGTACATTGGGTTGCAGAATACTTAAAAGTTGAGCTACATCAAGGCACGGTTAATTTTTAAAGCCTTTTTAATGCCACTTTAATCAATAGGTATTCCCTTGGTTGTGATACCCACCGAGAAAGTGTCATGCAGACATCCTGGCTGGTGAAACCTAAAGCTTCTCTAGTGAAGCCCGAGTGTCCAGGCCAGTTCTCTTTCTTTTCCTCTTCTCGTCACCTCATTTCTTTCCAATAGCTCTTTCTTCCCCCTTCCTTGCGGGGCAGGTTTTTCCTGCGCTGGTTCCGAGGCAATTAGAGAAGGAGATTGGAAAGGGGGAGGGCAGCATTTGACCTAGATGCAGAGAGGGTGGCCAGAGCATAAACAACAACAACAATGGCCAGAGTAAACTGGATAAAAAAGCAGTCTGTCAAAAGGTGCTTACCCACCGCCCGCCCATTCAAATGGGCCAGAGCTGCCCCCCCCCCCAAAAGAAAGGCTGTCCAACTGGTCACTCCTGACAAAGCAAACTGGTTTGGCTGCTCCTAGCATTTTTTTTTCGTTTTTTTTTTTTTTTTTTTTAGGCAGGTCCTGCATTTATAAACGTGAAGGCAATGACGCACGACCTAAGAAAAATTGGCTAATGAGATTTTTTATTTTTTTTTCAGTACTTGTGGGTGTGAGGAAGAGACAAAACATTCTTGTCCCCATTAATTATCAGTTATGTTTTTGAGGATGTTGGGTTGGGCGAGCTAAAGTCCTGAAGTAGGTATTCTACATATAATCAAAGTTGAAACAAAGTCTTTCTGAACAAATGGGACAGGTGCAGGTCTTGTGCATTGTGTACTCACATTAATGCACAGTTATGTTCATTTCATTGAGACCACGTGGGGCTGAATGTCGTAACTAGTTTTTGGGGCTCTTAGATGCAGAAATGTCCCTTATAAGTTATATGTAAGTGGGAACATGACTTCCAAGGCCTGTTAGTCGTCGTTAATCTAGTTACCTGTGTAGATGCCTGCATATTGAACCCGAGAAAGTCTGTGGCTTGGGAGGCTCGTGCAGCACACTCATAAAGCATAAACAACGAAGAATACAAAAGGTTGCTAAAGGATGTTTGGATCTGACAGGATGCCATACTTGCTTCCACTGAACGAACGTATTCAGCCATAATGGCAGTTGATCTAAAATGTGCTTCACAAAATTATTATTGGAATTGTTTTTTTCAAAGATACCTAGTTTACATTCTCAGCTGCCCTTTGCACCTCGATTTGCACAGTTTCAGAAAACTGCTCCATCATTTTGAGGCAACCAAGCAGGGCAGGAAGCGTGCAGAATTTTATAAAAGTTTTCTCGGTGAACTTGACAAATTTCTTATCCTTGTTTTCATTGGCACGCATCACAAGCGGTTTTTGGAAAGAGGAACTAAACGACAATCTTTGCTCCACTTCAGTTCATGCACGCACTCTTCTTGCATGCTCTGTTGAACAGATTGTGACGCTTTGGTGCTTGTAGGACGAGGACCTCCAAATGCACATGTGCATACATCATCAAGGTTTTAAAGAATTGCATTTTTTTATATACCATTGTCTTTTTCACAGTAATGATGGATGCTTTTTATATCCTTCTTGTCCTTTGAAAGCACATTGAGTGACAAATGTGAAACACACTTGTTCCTGAAGTTCACACCAGCAGGTCGGGATTTTACGCTGAGCAGAATAATTGCTACTGGTAGTGACGCACTTGCCAGCTTGACCGACGAGGGCTCTTCCACAATTGATGGCAATCCTTAAAATGCCCTTTTTGGAACATGATGAGACTCAGATTGGTTTTGGCTTTGTCTAACTATGAAAAAAGCAAAAAAAAGCAAGAGTTTAGTGCAGTCTTGAAAGTAACTTCGAAAATTGGAAAAAGAAAATGTATTTGGCTATTTAGAAAGTATGTGACATGTCTCAGATTTGTTTATACAAATCAGAGGGAGTGTATGTAGAGATTGTTTGCTCCTTTAATATGAAATGCATTCCAGAAATTATAATGACTGATGCACTACTGCCTAAGAATAGGCTTGTTTTAGTTGTTTTTCGCTGAGTGGCTGCTTTCATTCTAAAGGCTATCTAAATCTTATTTTCTTTGCAGCCTACCAATAGTCTGTTTCATACTTAGCGTACAGTGCTGCCCAAGCTGCTGGCACAGCCTTTGTCCGGATTTGGCTTTTGATTTGCACACACTCTCGTGCAAATGAGATGCTAGATGAAGCCATATGCTTTGACAGTAGCTTTGACAGCATTGTGATCAAAGTATGAAATGGATTATAGAGGCTTATTAAGTGCCTTTTCTATTCTAATACAACAAATCCAAATGCAGTCTCGGCTTAAGCTGCAGCCCTCATAAGTGGAATCAGTGTAAAACTGTTGTTTGTAAAAGAGGTCACTGCAAAGAAAAGTGTATTCTGCTCTATTTTGTTCAGGAGTCATTCCTAGCAAAAGACAGTTGCCCTTTATTTGGTTTATTATAGAAGGCTAGCCTAGAACCTTCTATTCACAACACACTTTTGTCCTTACATTTGCTCCGAGTATGTTCTACTAGGATTATGTAAAGTACAGTTGCATACCTGCCAAGCCTCCCGTATTACCCAGGAGACTCCCGAATTTTGTCCAATTTGTACGGTTTACGATTGATAGGAAAATCGCCCGGAAAAAGCAAATTGCCCCCCCTCCCCATAATTAAACATGGAGTCTTTGCCGTTGCAACAGACGGCTGCAATGATAGCGAGGCCCAACTGTATTTTGCTAGCATGAACAGTGCAATTTAAATGTAATGGAGTGCAATTTAAATGTAATGGAGTGCAATTTAAATGTAATGGAGTGCAATTTAAATGTAATGGAGTTGTCTTCATATAAATTTGTTCTCAATATTTATTTTTACAAACTGCAACCCCCCCCCACCCCCGCTTAGAAATTCTCCCGGATTTGGTTTCTCCGAACTTGGCAGGTATGCAGTTGGATTAGTGCCATATCATTCCAACCTTTTTCAAAACAAAGAAAAAAAAAGAAAACACTGGTTTGCATGCATATTACGAAAGCAATATAACGCTGTCCTCTTTGATGTGAACTATTATGTGCAGAATGTTAATGCAAAAGTATGCCAAAAATTTAGCCAAGTCTTCATAATGTTTTGTTTTTGTGCATGGTTGAAATTACTCTTTTTTTCTCCCAGTGAAAGTGCAATAAACACCATTTCTGAGCCGTCTTAGAGAGTCTGGTCATTTTGCTCGTTAGCTAGAAGAAATAAAACCTTTTCTAAAGCCCATCAAACACCACAGGTGCCCGGCATATTTTGGAGATTGCTTCCTTTGCAAAGTGTGTGACTGTATCTTGTGCTCGTGTCCAAAGCATGTTCCAAGTGCACAGCCAAAACATGGTGGCCTCGGATAATCGAGGCAGCAACCAGTGGTGCACGCTGTTGAAAAGGATCTTTTGGATGGCTAACAAACGGCACGTGTGTCCGCAGGTGCACATGGGCATCAAGGGGGTGGTGAAGGAGTTTGGCAGCGGGCGTCCGGTGGACAAGGCGGCCGTCTGGGTGGAGGGCATCGACCACAACGTGACCACCACCGACCGGGGGGAGTTCTGGAGGCTCCTGTTGCCCGGAGAGTACTCCCTGCGCGTCTCCTGTCCAGGGTGCGTGTCCCTCATTAGTGCGCGAAACACGTATGTCCAGACTATCTGATCCGATGTATGAACTGTCTGAACGACAAACATATCCAACAGGTTTGGTCATGCTGGAATGTTGAATTGGCGCTCCTGCATGCGACTGACTCGCTAGATAATCACCGCTTGACAGTCTGACTGAAGGGCAGCCAATGGCAATGCGGAAGGCGCAAACATGGTGTTCATGTCACTGAGAACTGGTTCACCTCCCTCGACCCCCTTCCCCCTTCGTATAGCGATTCCGAAACTGAGCAGAGCCAAACGGAATAACGCTGATGACGCGCCGCAAGCTAGATTACAAGCATCTATCGCACACTGTCGTGTTTGGCGTTTTTGAGCAGCCACCCTCTTGGTGTATTGTGCGTCAGCTCAGATGGTTTGGACGCGTACGAGTCGCAACGCTTAATGCAGAATTGCATTCTAACGAAAGCAAACCTGGATTTTATATTGTCCGAAGGCATGTCTGAAAGCATGCCTTCGGATGGACGTGAAGGGCAGCAGAGTTGGCCACCTGCCACACACACACACACCTGCGCCGCCAACTAACTGAGCATGCTCGCACGCGTTGCGTGTCGACACATTATTATTCACTCCGTGCGAGTCTTTGTGACCTCAGTCTGTGCCTTCCCCGTGTCGTCGCAACGAAGAAGAAACGGGAAAGGACGACGAGACAACGCTTCATAAAAACGTGGCAATTCTGCATTGGAGGGTTTGATAGATAGATCAAAATACAGCTGCAAATTTTGTATTTCGTGTCTGTTTCATTGTTTGTTTACGAGGCTGTTGTGAGCTGAATCCCACGAAAAGAGTTCCAGAGGGCAAACAACATGTTGTTGGTTGTTTTCACCTGTGCACTTTTCCATCAAACCTTCCTATACGTCGTGATCACATGTATTTCCGCCGACATTGATAACCATTCTAGAAACAGTTTTGGCTCTTGTGGAGCATTATTAATTTAACATTACAGGAATGTGAAATTAATAATGAAAACACATGCCTAATTACTTGGTTATGCAATTATTTAATTGTGATTGTTTGCAGTCTGTTACTTAAAGGGACACTGACAGGGTATTTATGCTCGGCAAAGTTTTTATTTGTACGTAACATATAAGAGCTTAACTACCCAGAAAGCAATTTGCAGCTTAAAATTAGTTTTCTTTTCGCCCGAAAACCGCCGATCGAGAGCTGGCCGGTTTGAGTGGCGCTCACTCTCTTCTTCGTGGTCAAGTGCCGTTTTCTATGATTTAGACACAACCACCAAAGATAATCAAAGTTGTGGGTCATCGAAGGCACACACTCAGTACTTGAAATGGACAAAAATATGATACCATTTTTTGTGGCCTCTAAAAAACGGCAAATACGTTAATTGAAAAAAAAAAAAAAAGTTGCACAGCTACCTACCTGATTTTTAGTATCTTTCTCCTCTTCTACCGTAAAATACCGGACACTTGTAAAATATGGGCACTTGTCCGGTCATCAATTTTACGTATCAATGTACTGTGCATATTTTCTCAGATCTTACAAATTTGGGTATGGGCGCTTAGTGTATGTAGTATAGGCGGATGCGCGGTATTCTACGGAATGTTTCTTCTTCCTCCCCAGTCCAGCTTCAGTTTCTGTTTCAAGCAGTTGCAGTCCCTTTAAATGCTGTAGTTGGTAATAATCTTCATCGTGCAGCTTGTGTTAAAATCACTTCTAAGCATAAGCAAATGGTGTATCTGTTGTTTTTTCTTGCTTAATGCCACATTGGACAAGATACCGCACTAATAATGAAACTTGCATATATAGGGTAACTGAACTAACCAGGCTCAATCTAGATTGGGCTGTAAAAATTGGTACCTGCACGTAGCAATCCAAACTTTTCGTCAAATTTGTATTTCACAAGTCGGTTTCATCTAGTAAAATAACAAAGTGTAGCTTCCTTTCTGTAAAAGGTGTAAAAATACTTGCCAGGGTCAACAGCGGACGCAGAGGACCGAGTCGAGTGGCAGGGCGCATTTGGCGCCTGTATTGATAGATGGCGCTACCTCGAGACGGCTCACGACGACCGTGGTCTATGAAAATGAACACAATCTTTTATGTTATGTACAAACTTGAAGTAAAAAATGAAAGACGTTTACAATTCTTTGTAATGCCGAATTAGAGCGCAGCTTTGGAGGAGGAGAAGGAGGGGTGGCTCCTCCCCCTCCGTACCGCCTCCTCCTCTCCTACTCCCCTCCCATTTAGCGGGAAATATTTCCACTAAATTTAGCAGGGAAATTTTCCCGCTAAATTTAGCGGGGAAACTTTTCCGCTAAACTTAGCGACAAATTTTTTCCGTTAAATTTAGCAGGGAAGTTTTTCCTCTAAATTTAGCAGGGGAATTTTTCAATAAATTTAGGGGGGAATTTTTTTCATTAAATTTAGCGGGGAAATTTTTCTTCTAAATTTAGCGGGGAAATTTTGCTGCTAAATTTAGTGGAGAATTGTTACCACTAAAGTTAGCAAAAAATTTTCCTGCTAAATGTAAAAGAAAGATTTCTTTGCTAAATTTAGAGGGAACATTTTCCTGCTAAATTTAATAGGGAAATTTTGCGAAAATTTTTCCGCTAAATTTAGTTGTGAAATTTTCCCATAATGCAACGTGCAGTTACGCCAAGTTGCATTATTCCCATAATGCAACGCGTGCGGTTACGCTGACGGCGACGCCGCTCAAGCCGGAAACAAATGCCCGAGAGCTGTGCTCTAAAAAAAAAAAATATGGGTGCATAGTAACGATGTTCTTGCTGCCGACGGATTTCGTTTGGGTTCTTTCGCTGGTTGGCTGCACCTTCCAACGCTGCACTTGACACCACCTATCAGTACATGCTGCGCCCCGCCACTCGATTCGGTCGTCTGCGTCGCCGTCCACTTTTGACCCTGGCAAGTTTTTTGGCCCTACTTTTTTACAGAAAGGGAGCTACGTTTTGTAATTTTGTAAGACGAAACTGGCCTGTGAAATACACCTTTGACGAAAATTATTTTGTAAGACGAAACTGGCCTGTGAAATACACCTTTGACGAAAAGTTTGGATTGCTACATGCAGGCGCTGATTTTTACAGCCGGTTTTAGATTGAGCCTGGTTATTTCAGTCACCCTATACAAAACAATGAAAAACAATGAAGACTGAAGCATAGTTTGCTCATGTGCACATGTCTCTCTTTGAAATGCCAACAACAGTGCCACCTTTACCATATTAATCGGGGGTATTCAAGGTAGTCATTGCCAATGATACACACTTCAATGAACTTTGTCATCTGAACTTGAAGTGTCTACCACCAGCCGGGAAATATTTGTAGATCTAGTTGGAAGATACTCGTACAACATTTCCTGCTAGCATAATGACCAACATTTTTTGCTAGTTTTTCTTTTATGAAGTACAAATGGAGGTTGCAGTATGCACCATTCATACAATCTTTCAAACCTTGCTTTAGCTTTCTTTCTCCAGGAAACTTGGATTGTTCAATATGGCAGGATGAAGCACTCCTATGTTTAAGAAATGCCAGCTGCATGACAATGCCACTTTCCATCTGAAATATTTCTGCTTGGTTAAGACATTGTAGTCTTCCTTCTTTTCCACTTTTCTGTTTTTGCTGCGTCTTTCCTACGTTATTCCTTTATGTTGATCAAGCCCCATAACGCCTTGTCTAGAAACTGAGCCTAAAAGTTTTTTTAATGTTTTGTTGCATGGTTTTGAAAAAGTAGCTTTACAGCTGGTATCAGGATGCTGTACATAAATGTTTTTTTCATGGGGAGTTCTTAATTTCTACCTTTTTTCTTCAGTGCCGCTTTGCAGCCAAGGGTGCCTCAAGGTGTTTTCTTTCATAGTAGCACTTCCACGCATGATCGGAGCTTACTATGCTGCCTTTAAAACCATAATTAAAATTAAAATTGACTTTCTTTAAATCTTCAATCCCTTAAAGGGGCATGCAAGTGAATTTTGAGGTAGTCTATTAATGGTAATAACTCAATCTATGGGCTCTAAGCATCTTAAAAGAAAACATAATTACTCTTATGTCTTGGCATCTTGAACTGGTCATTTTTATTGACTAAAGTCCAACAAACAACATGCCTTCAAAAACAAGCTTCTACAAGTAGCACTTGAGTGCCCCTTCAATTCGGGGGATCTCAGAAATTTTAATCTTGAGGAACCCTTTCTTGCCTTGACTGATAGCCAAGGAACCCCGCCCAGCCTTGACGTTAATACGATAAAGTAGTAGGGAAGTGTACAGTACTCATAGACAACAGTGCATATAGCAGGGAGTGTCTGTCACATAGTAATGAACCGATGAATGGCTCAGATCTTCTAAAATAGTGCTTAAACTAAAAGAACACTTCACTTAGGGTCAGGGTCAGCCAAAAAAGTTTGGCACCTCCGAGAATCCCTGAGGGTGTTATGACTGCGAGTTGGGCTAGTTGGTTGTGATTCTTAATGGGGATATATGCCGAAAAAAAAAAACGAGGACAAGGACATACGTGGCACACAGGACCTGTCCTGTGTGCCACCGAGTTTCTTGTCCTTGTTTTTTTTGCATATATCCACACCCCGAGGGTACCCTGCTTTAGTTGTCTCTTTTATGTGAGGACCAGCAAAGGCTACGGGCATTTGGCGGTAAGGGTTGGACTTCATGCCCTCAACGTGGGCTTTGTTTTTATTAACAAACATTTATATATATAAAAAAAAAAAACCAGGCAGCATCTAAAAACTTGTATGGTGCCGGTACGAAACCAAAAATTTGGTAAAATTCAAAGTAAAATTTATAAGATATAAAAGTTTTTTTTTTTTTTTTAAAGCTTATTTAACGAATGAGATTCATTAGTGTTGAACAAAAAAGTAATGCTTCATTCTTGTTCAGATCTAGGTTTGACCACTGGTCATGAGAAAACAAGCCGTAATTGGAATGGGAATGTCCAATTTACATATTTTAGTTATCCGGGAAGATCAGACAAGAGTCGGTTTTACTAATACTTTATTTCCTGTCTTTTATTCTTTAATATTTTCATCCCGACCACCTTCTCCAGAAAATTGGTGTACAACAATTTCTTTTCTTGACAGCTTTTCTTTGATTCCTCACTGGTGTAAAGAATAGCCCCTAATACAATTATATAGACACTCGTGACATGCTCAACCTTATTTCACAAGTCACGATTGTGCAACTAGTACGTCCCATAACTATATTTAGTCCCAAATATAAGTTCTTAGTTACATACTATTCATACATTCAGGGTTGATAAAGGAACTATCGTTTACCTTCAAAAATAAGAACAGAACCCAACATGACACAAAGGAAGAAAACCACAATTTCTCCTAACCTCAGTTTGGAAGGATATAAGACAGGTCAGAGCTTGGCTGGTTTCTAAATTTGACTGGCTTTCTCGTGCGTTTCTCCACCGACTGATCTTTCCGAGTTGTGCCCTGCAGGTACAAGGAGGCCGTAAAACGGGGCATAAAAGTCCACTCGGGGAGAGCCGTCTGGGTGGAGGTGATACTCGAGCCTGTGGAGACCGGCACTGAGGTGAGTTGGCGGTTGTGGTTTGAAAGAACTTTCTAACACGGAACGTGTCCTTGAGGCTGGGCTTCACAAGAAAAGCGACACATCACGCTCAACTGACACACGGGACAAGATGTCACATTCATGATGTCACGTCATGCCCCGACTTCACGTGACACCATGATGTCATGATGTCACATGACGTCAAGTAACGTGACACCATAATATCCTTTGACGTCATGAGTTGATGTGACTCTGAGGTCACGTGATATCAGAGTGATGACATCACCTGACATCACGTGTGTACACATAGCACGTGCCTAGTTCATTCGCATTCTATTCTGTGCGTTTCTGAGTTTATCAGTTGTGATCAAGATATGCTTAAATTTTCTTTTTTCCCTGGACTTCCAGTATCCCCCACAGCACGTGCCGGTGGACTCAGACTTCGAGCTGCTGGGCGAGACGGTGTTCAAGCACCACAGCTTCCAGGAGCTGGTGGAGATCCTGGAGAACCTCACCCACAAGTACCCGCACCTCACCCGTCTCTTCAGCATCGGCAAGTCCATCGAGCACCGGGAGCTGTATGTCCTCGAGATCAGCGACAATCCTGGTGTCCATGAGCCAGGTTTGTGTCCTCGTCTCTTTTAAATGCTGAGCGATAGGGAACTCTCTGACTTGCGAGTGATCATTTGTCTAGTTTGACAGCAAGCCAACAAGCTTTGTAACAACTTTTCAAACCTGGCCTGAAGCTTATTTAATTTTTTCCGAGTTGTTAAAGCATGTAGGATTGTTCGGTTATTCAAATATTCAAATAGGGTAGTTCCGAATAATACGCCATTCGGTATTTGCATTGAGATGAACTGCACTGTTCATATTTTTCTAAATGTTGATAGCGGCGGGTTATCCCCGTTGGGCAGGCTTCTTACCCAGTACCGGTGCACTGCGGAGAAGAAACACCCGCAAACCTCTCTTCTACGAGTGTTGCAACTTGCTTCCCCGCATGGCACAGGTGCTTTGGAAGGAGCTAACTCAACTGGGCTAGTCCGCCACGATCAACACCTTGAGAAGTACAAATATTGCAGTCACGTGCTTATGAGAAAAGTACACTTTCAAAGCGGAATGGTGCACAAGTGCGCCTGGTGTATTTAAAAAGAAACGGATACTTCGTGAATGTTGATATCTACGTTGCAGTAAAATTTTCAAAATCAAACTGTGGCTATTAGAAGTATATGTGTTAAGCAGAGGTGCACTGACAACCTGTGTTCACCATTAGTGATTGTTTCATCTTGCGGTGGATAGATGATGCACACTAGCGGCCTGTGCAACATGAAATATGCCACATATGCTGCTGTTGAATGTTATGTACATGGCGACTGGGGGGAAGATCAAATATATAGTGGTGCCGTTGCGCGACATGGCTTCATGGTGTCCGTGCACGGCATGGCAGGTTGAGGGACGAAACCGCAGCCCGTATGCGTCCACAAGGTCTCCAAAGCCGGCGGCAGGAGCTTCCCAGGGCGTCACAAGTGCACACCCCAGAGTCCTATATACTGAGAGAGCTTGGCCGGTGGGTGGAGCCTGTTGCCCGCTGGAAGCGGAATTTGCGTTGCCACAATATGGAGGTTTCTGCTCTTGGCCACTCCACTCTGCTTGCGCTAACTCAAATTCACAGTGAGAGTTGTTTTACAGTCGAGCCCGGTTATATTACACTCGGGTATTTAGAATTATTGTTTATATCAAACAGTCCAAACATACCCTTGAATATCACATGTAATGCTATAGAGCGGTGCCTTTTGTATCGAACTCCCATGGCGGGGACACTCAATATAGCGAACGAAACCCGGCCTCCAGGCCGCCCGTTGCTTTTTGCGCATTCCGATTGCGCCGGTGGCGAGCACATCGCTTGCGTTGCAGGGCTGGCAGACCGCCAAGCCAGCATACATGCAATAAAAAAAAAAAGAAGAAGGATGGCAAAAGCAAGAGGAAGGGCACGCGTGCGTGCGCGTAGCAAGAGCATGTTGTGCCCGCTGTTGGAACAGTAGCCTGCGCCCTTTCCCCGAACACTGCTGATGCTGCGCGACTCCCTAGCCCCCACAAAAATGAGCAAAAAAAAAAAAAAAAAAGTCTTCGGCAAGTTGAGTGTGTCAACAGCAAAACAACGGTTGTGCAATTGCACTTCCACCGCCTTATCTTTATTTACCTTTTTCTTTTGCAATTATTGCTTTGCACATTTTCTTCTCTTTTTCTGCCTTTCTTTTTTCCTGCATGAATTTAGTGAGCTTTCTTTTCTGTTGCTTGCTTAACTTTTTTTCTGACTTTTTTTTATGCATCTCACTTTTACGCTTTTCTTTAATTTTTTTAATTATTTTCTTGTTTTGTCGCTTATATTGTGTGAAGGTCCCGGCCAGGCACGCGTGTAAGCGCGGAAGTGTTTGCGGTGTCCGACAACTACTCTCTACTGTATTTAGCGGGTCTTGGATCCTCTATTTGGTAAGCTGCTCTTTGTCGCGACCTTCGGTATTAGCGGAGACGCCAGGAAATTTCAACTCGAGCTTAATTTAATATATTTTTGTATATCAAATTATTGATATATCAAATTATTTTACAATCCCCTTTGAATTTGATATATCCGGATTCGACTGTATGAACACAATTTCTTCTACTCTGACATTGTTTGTCCCTGAAATTTGTCAGTGAATCCAAGCACCTGTCATCCTTTGTTTATCTGCAGAAATGGAACTTAAATGTAAGCTTTTTTTTTGGTTTTAAACAGAGTAATGGTTTCTCAAATGGAAAGGGATTTACCGATTAACCGCGTGGGTTCGCAGCGCCTCTGCTAGATGGCACCTGTCACGGCACTGAATTTTGGCGCTGGTCAGTTTTGAGGCATAGTATTCAAAGCATTGAAAGTTCACTTTTGACAAAAGAGGAATGAATTCAAGATTGTATAATTTTAAGAAATTGTAGCAGGTAAGTAAGTCTGGTTGCTTGTGTGTACAGCGCCAAAGACACTTACATTAACGAAAAACACTTTTGTTACGATGACGGGTCACCGCATGCCTGGCGTGCCTAATTCAGGGTGGGTCGAAAATTCGGTGCCAGAATATGGCGGAGGCCATATGCCACTTCCTAGTTGCCTAACTTCCAGCCTTAGTTGCTAGACTGTCGGCATGTTCAAAAGATTGTCAAACTCTTCCAGTATAAAGGGCTCTGGCACTCCCACACCACGCCCGCCATATGTCGGCGCTTGGACGAGGTGTTTCCTAGCCAGTTTTTATAGCCAGTGCGGCTGTGGCGCCATCTCGTGGCCACGTTGCCAACTTTGGATAGCCCAGACCAGTCCAAGGTCAGTGCATGTATACCAGAGCACTAATGCTAACGCATTAAATTATTTGCATATCGCGAGAAAATTTTTAAATCCCCTCGGTTAGATGTGGCTGGGCATCTTTGTAGGCTTAATTTTATGTCAAATTTGTCATTTACTTGCCATCCCATTGTAGGCATTGGACTCTTTGAAGCCACAGTCCATAAATATGGTCAGATTAAAATTAGCTTAGAAATGGACAAGTGGAAGCGTGGGAACAACCTTAACGAGTTCGGCTGGCTTTTCGTGCAGAGTAGTAAAAGATGGTACAGTAATAAAAGGCTAAAAAAAAACTATTCGGTATTCAATTAAAACATATTTGGCTGAAACCACCATTTGCTTCAAACTCAAAATCCACTATTTGCGCGTGCCTATATATTGAATAAATGTATGTAAAAAAAAACCCGATTGCCTACAACAGTGCAACCCACTTTTAACGATACCACATATAACAGTGTACCGCTTCTTACAATCAGTTTCAAGAGTTTCTAGACTGGAAATGATCAGTTTCTAGTCCAGATACAACGATAATCGGTTATAACAATTGAAATTTCGGGTTTTCTCATTATCGTTATAAGTGGGTGGCACTGTATACACGAACCCATCTCTGTTACGTCATGTCGCAGTGGTGGCGCTTCAGGCACACTTCTGGTCTGGGGTTGTGGGCGGAAGTCACCATGTGGGATGTGCATTCCTGTGTTGTTTTGGAAGAAACAAGACAAAAACCGGCCTTCTCTTTAAAACACCGCGAGGCTGTACCAGAAGAGTCGGGAAAGGTTTAAAGATTAGTTTTCGTATGTTTTCTGCCTGCTCGGTTTGTCTGAAAACGTGGATAGGTCCTTTGAAAAGGGAAAACCAGGCGCCGTTGGTCCAGGATTGCTTGTGTGGGGAGCACTTTGGGTTGAATTCACAGATTCTCACGGTCGTTAAGTTTATTAGTTTTGTTCCAACATGAATGCGGTAAAACCGCCAAGTTGTCCGGACCATCCGTGGACTACGTTCGGTGCGTCTTCAAGTTCAAATGGCCGCCTGTATAATCGTTTGAACTGTCATTTGCTCTTTCAAACGACAGCGGCCTGTAGACCAAACGTGGATCCAGTAATTGCGATAAGAAGTATGTGCAGGCCTCAATAGTCTTTTTTAAGTTTGAAGTTTGTTTGGGGTAAGTAGGCTCGGTAGAAACAGTAGATAGTACAATGATTTACCTATTACAGTCACCGACTTGTTATGCCTGATTCACTTGGTCCGATTCTGCTTGCGGTTTTCAGTATCGACGTCGAGCATCGCAGCTACCGTCCACACTTAGGCAGTCCGAGCGACGTCGCAACTGAAAATAGCGAGCAAAATCTCATCATGGTTTTAGTGTCCATTCTGCGGCGTTCATGCAAATGGATCGCTGCACATCATATTATTTATGCTAAGTTTTGCAGTGTAACTAACGAGCCTCGTTAATTTCGCTCAGGCCACTGAAGTGGTAAGACATTGCTAGGAAGACGTAGAATCAACAACTCCAACGGGAAAAAGAGCACGGGGACTCACACTGACGCTGCCAATGTGACATTCCATATTGGAAAACAGCGCGAATAACACACGGACAAGAAGAGAACACACAGGACGAGGCGCTGACTATCAACTATCTATTCAGAAGACATACAGACAAATTCACGCGAGGACCGCTTCTTCTTTTTCCTCTTCCACCAGTCATTCGCCATAAGCGCGCAACATTATAAATCATATCAAATTAAAACGCACCAGCAGATTAAAACACACCAGCACAAGTATAAGACATTAATGTGCTGGTGTGTTTGAATTTGATATGATTCATAATGTTGCGCACTTATGGCGAATGACTGGTGGAAGAGGAAAAAGAAGAAGCAGTCCTCGCGCGAATTTTCT
Source organism: Ixodes persulcatus (assembly GCA_013358835.2). Lineage (NCBI taxonomy): Eukaryota > Metazoa > Arthropoda > Arachnida > Ixodida > Ixodidae > Ixodes > Ixodes persulcatus. Next base: position 365,038 of record JABSTQ010011583.1, read on the forward strand.
TGTTTGTCTTCTGAATAGATAGTTGATAGTCAGTGCCTCGTCCTGTGTGTTCTCTTCTTGCCCGTGTGTTATTCGCGCTGTTTTTCAATATGGATTCATACCAACTAGCCCAACTTTCCATTCTAGTGACATTCCAATAAAAATTGACCGCATCTCCACGTGGTGAATGATGTTGCTTGGGGCGAAGCTCTGGTGGTGCTTGTCTGCGTAGACGCCAAGCCGCAGCATGCCGAGCCTTTTCATTCATGTCAGTAGGAGAATGTGTGGTTTTCTTCTTTTTCTTTTTTTAAGCAGACAGATGGGATGGTATCTCAGAACCCCCTACTCTTTTTTTTCTTCTTTTTCCTTTTTCATAACTTTTTTCATCTTTTTTTTTCCAATTTTTTTTTTTTGCCCTACACGTGATCTCACGAGCAGAAGCACGAGCACCCGACGCCGGGCCTACGGCGGACGGCGGACGGACATGGCTAGTCCCTAAGGAGCTTCGCCCCTAATAGTTGACGCGGGATGTGGCACGGCGTCGGTGGCGTGCCTCCAGGGGTGCTCCAGTTTGTTTGTAAACATGAGCTGGTGTATATTCGTGTTATCATCACCACCCATTGACATAACTTTAGCATCACTGCATCATGTGGCTTCCACGCCCTTATCCGAAAAAGAAGCTCTAGGCAATCGGTCTTCTCAGTACGTCTCTTCCTGTTGGATTGATGAGACAATGTCCGCAATCATTTCTCTTGGCGTGTCCAGGCGAGCCAGAGTTCAAGTATGTGGGCAACATCCACGGCAACGAGGTCGTCGGACGGGAGATGCTGCTCCTGCTCGCGCGCCTGCTGTGCGAACAATACGGGCGCTCCAAGCGGCTCACTTCCCTGGTGAACAACACCCGCATCTTCATTATGCCTTCCATGAACCCCGACGGCTACGAGAGGGCCCACGTTGGTGAGAAAATGCCTGGCGTTTCTGCCGGCTCTTTTCTTTCCTCGAAGGTTCCATCAAACGTGCATCCACATACGTCAATATAGACATTGGGAGCGTTGGATTTTTTTTTTTAAACCTTCAGTAGAAAGTACTGGGCAGATAAGTCGCAGCTGCCGATGGAGAGGAGCCATACTAGTCGCCCAGCATTGCGAGTTGCCGTTTTGGAAGCATGAGGGTCGATTGTAATTCCGCGTTCCTGAGGGACGAACAACCTTTTTGTTCGGGCTGAACCTCGTCGGCACACTTTCAAACCCGCGGTACTATGCCCGGAACGCGTCTCCGAGCGGTACGTTTACTGCGTCCTCAGATGTGGTTTCTCGATTTCTGCTCGAGGACATTGTAGAAGTGTCGTGCAGTTGTCCGCTGCAGTCTTGGCGGCGGCACAGCGGCGAAAGCGGATACAGCAAACGCCCATTCTGATGCAGGTTGCTTTCTAGTTCGACGGTCTTTAGAAGCTCGGGCAGTCGAGAGTTGGGACGCCACGACGACAGCGTCACTTGTGTTCACCCGTGCCTTTTGACGGGACCTCTACGACCAACTGCTAGGAACGCAACACCCGACAACGCGACGCTTTGGCTTCTGCGACGTCGTCGGTTGCCCCATCCGGGACCACTTTCGGCACACGGGCGGTATAGGACGCTAGACACGCCCGCCGAAGTCGTCGGCGTCTCGTGCGTCAGTCGAAAACCTCGCGTTCCGGTTGCCGCAGGGGACCGCAGCAGCACGCTGGGCCGGTTCAACGCCCACGACAAAGACCTGAACCGGGACTTCCCGGACCAGTACCAGAAGGGGGCGAGCGACCCCCAGCCCGAGACGGCGGCCATGATGCGCTTCGTGCTGGCCCGCCCTGTGGTGCTCTCGGCGAGTCTGCACGGGGGCGCCCTGGTAGCCAACTACCCGTACGACGGGAACAAGGAGAAGGTGGAGCGCATCTACAGTGCCACTCCGGACGACGCGCTCTTCAGGCACCTCGCCCTCTCCTACTCCAAAGTGAGACGACGCCCACCCTGCAACTTCTCGACCCCGCCCTCCCTTTCCCCAGGAGACCTCTCTAGCTGCGGTGTTATAGTCGTCGTTGGTCCTAGGTGCGGTACTAAAACGTCGCGAGAGGTGCGCATATTTATACCCCGTTTTACGTCGAGTCCGACTGCAACCAACGCTACGGTCTGACGAGGCCAGTCGAGTTGCGCCCAAAGTACGTCGTCACGGCGCTGGTCGTCTTTGCGCGTTGGCCATCACTGGCCAAACCAATCGTGCGCAGAAAGAAGCGCAGAATCACGTTGCGTTTGTTGCGCGTGATTGATTTAGTTGGGGATGACAAACGCTCAAAAACGACGAGCGCCGCCACGATGCACTTTTGGTAGTGCTTGATTGCCCCCGTCGGGTCGTAGCATTGGCTACTGCGGGACTTGACGTGATATGGAGTGTAGTCCCTGGAGTCCCACAAGTACATCCAGGGGAGGTGAAGGCAGCTCTGCTTTGACAAATGGGGCTCGCGTGTTTGCCCGCTTTTATTTTTATTTTTATTTCGCAATACTGCCAGTCTTTTCGAGGGCCAGAGCAGGAAGGCAGAATACAGTAGGGCAATTTACACTGCATGCTCTGTACATTGCTTGCACAAACACTTTCATCGATGGAACAATGTGGGGAAGTCGGCATTACAAAACTGTTGCCCCTCATAAGTGCACTCAAGAGACGCATGTTAGCAGAAATTCACTGTTCAAACATTTTACGCAAAGCATTCTTGATATCGGAAATGGTAGACTCAAGAGCAACAATGGCACCGGGGAGCTCTTTCCTCAATGTAGAAGAGATGTAATGTCATTAATTTTATATCCTTATTCCCAGAATTATTGATGTGAACTTATGTAGAAGAGTGGCCAGTTCAATTTCTTTCAGCACTAAAGTGCTCATTCTGAATTTCTTTCTATTCGGTGACCTCATGGTCTCTAAAAATATTTGCATTTCAGGCACATCCATCCATGTCTCAGGGAAAGCCATGCCCCAAAGGGGAACTGGATGATGAATTCAAGGATGGAATCACCAATGGTGCGGCGTGGTACAATGTGTACGGTGAGTATGACTGCTTCGGCTTCTTCGAGTTGCATCAGCTCCGCAATAAGATGTTGCTCTTTTGTTGTTTATGATGTGTGTCTGCAAACGAGTTACCATCACTAAAAGTTACATGTGATATCAAATTCACTCTGATGTGACCTCCGGAAGGTGTTCAGTGCAGTTGAAGAAGGTTAACTGAGCTCGTTAGAACCAGCCAGAGAGAGATAGAAAGAAAAAAACGTTATGATTCTGGAGAGTTTGGCAGCCCTAAATAAAACTAGCTAGCATGTCAATCACACTTTATTAAAATTATCAACTTCCTACTTTTTGCTAATCGACTCTTGTATGTGCACTAGTGTTTAAACATGTCTGACACCCAAATTGCAGCTTTGGTGAAGAGTTCTCTTGCCAGTTCTAGTGGCTAAGAAGGATATAGCAAGATTGTTAATAAACACCCAAAGCATATTTACTGGAGCTACTACCGTAAAACAGTCAAATCTCGTTAATTCAGACTCTCTTAATTCAAACTTGCGGATAATTCAAACTAACATGCAGGTCCCATCCTATGCGTCTCTATGGGAGGAAACTCCCGGTGATTCGAATGTTGCTTTATTCAAACAAATTTTCGTTTTGAGATTCGACTGCATACCGGGGGAGCGCCCATCACACTTTTACTGAAAACTGGATTAAGGGGGGACACTACCTGGGAATGTTAACATTTGAGCTGCTCACTCAATCGGCATGATATTTGCATGTGTTGTTTGTAGCCATATAGAAAGAGGGCATGCAAAGTTTCAGCCCTGTGAGCCAATTTTATAAGGTACAATACCCCCAGAATGAAGTAAAGCATAGGTTTGCATGGAATCTGCTCAATGAATGTATCATTGAGAAATGGTGTTGATAACCACATATTTTCTGGTGGAATGCATACTGGAATACCTGTAGCCAGTTACTATGAAAAGAAATTTTAAAAAATATGCATTTCCCAAATAAAAAAAAAAATTTATAATTTTTTATTCATTTTTTACTTTTACAAAGCTTTGCAAATTAAATTTTTTTATAATAAAGGGACATGAAAATGCAAAATCTAAGTTCATAGTAAACGGCTTCATAAAATTTCGGCATATAAGCCTCAAAAATTAAGTCTCTCGATAGTTTTATACTGAAATTATAGTTTTGCTAAGGTGGGATTTATGCCAAAAAGTGGATTGGAGAAAAACGCATTCAAAGTGCTCGAACCTCTACCTTTCCTTTAGCATTGGTGGACTGAAAATAATTTATAAAAATAGAACTATGCACTTTAAACAAGGGAAACTTTCTGGTAATACTCTCTAGAGTCTAGATGTAAATGCTAGGGCATTTTTCAAAATCAACTTTTTGTTTTTGCAGAAATATTTTTTTCTGGGTAGTGTCCCCCCCTTAATCTAAACTTGGGCGCTTGTCCGGTCAAATCGGATTCTTAATGTATAATTTGCACAATTCCCAAGTTTGGAACATGTCAATAGTGGGCGCTTTAGCAGTATTTTACGGTAGGTTATAAAAATGCTACGTATTTGTGACAAGATTATTGACTACTTAATTAAGCAGAGTTGCTTCTTCGTTTGTGTTTCCTTACATGAACCCCGTCATAAAATAAGATGAAGGAGATGCTGATGAATGTAGTACTTGTATACAGGTGGCATTAATGTTTGAACATGCTGAAAAAAAAAAGCTGGAAAATGGACGTCGCTACATAGTGAACAGAAACTTTCGTGAAAGGTGTGCATTTGGGGTCTGGCTAACCCCAGCTCTTTCCTATCTTTTTCTTAATTTAGTCATGATACAAAGTGTGAGCTGAAATTTGTTTAGTGCCCCCTTTCAGAGTATGTAGAAACTGAAACTGTTTGTGTGGGGCAGTTGCATAAAAAGTTTGAAACCAACTATGGTTCAGTCCTGCTGTCATTTAGGTGCTCATTATTGCACCGAATCTTGCAGCTGCTTTAGGTAGTTTTCCTTTCCCATCTTCAGGGGGGATGCAGGACTACAATTACCTGCACAGCAACAGCTATGAGCTCACCATCGAGATGGGCTGCTTCAAGTATCCACCTGCCAGCCAGCTCGAGCAGTTCTGGAAGGATCACAGGGTGCCCCTGGTCGTACTCATGGAGAAGGTGAGCAGATGTCTCAGTCACGGCCTGCCACACTCATGTTACGGGCGCATGGTAGGTGATAATGTCTATCACTTCTAGCTCTTCGTTTTCTTTTAAAGTTAGGTGCTTCAACTAGGGGTATGTGAACAGCGCTTCCAATAGAATGGTGGTGAGTCATTCGTAGCTTCTGTAGTGCAGGAAAAATACACAACATACCGGCCCTCTTTGCGGTGTCGAAGCTAGGAATGACGCTGCACTATTTAGTTCGAACCACTGTTTCCACATCCCTAGCTTTTATATGTTGCGTTGTATGGGGAAGACACCAGTAGTGTTTGTAAAGGCCGACTTTGCAGAAAGTGTACGACATTAGGTCCTTAGAAGAAATATAGGTGCGCGAAAAGGCTCCAATTAATTACTGCCTTATCGGGTCAGATTTATTTTTCTTTTGAATATTGCGTTTAGGACGTTACAGGATAGCAAACTGTCCTGTTTTTCTTCTTCACGAGTTCTTTATAGATTCCTTTCACAAATGTGCCCCCCGGACAATGGGCTTTTCGTCAGTTTCGATTTGCACTGCATTATGGGGTAGCAAGTCACCATGTTTCGGTCAGTTTCCTCAGCGATGAGCTGTAGCCCTATAGTGCTGTTCCATCTGAACGTCGTGTCGTCATTTAAGAATATTTCGCCCCACATACGGTAGTTATCTACAGCCACCTAGTTCTCTTCCTTCGTTCGCCACACGTGTTCACCACACGTGTGGTGAAGACAATGAGGCAGAGAACTATGCATGGCGAACTATGTGTTCGCCGCACATAGTTCTCTGCCTCGTCATGAGCGATGCCACCGTCAGTTTCTGCAGTGCTCACTTTGCTGTGTTGTAGGCAGCAAATGTTACCTCCTCGTATGTGGGGAATGTTCGTAATTCCTCTACTTCTGACATCATGTTTTATGTAATCAATCGGCGAGCGTGAAATGCTGGGCAGCAAAAGCTTCGTAGCATGTGTCGTTTGCTATAGTGGCAGTGACCTAAACATTGCAGCCTGTCCTAGTTCCTCTGCGTGGTACTAGGGGTGCCCTTTTACACGTGGGGGTCTATTGTTGTATTATTACAATATTTACCCCGACATGAAAACAGATGAATTCCACTGCAGCAAGATTTCAAGTACAAGTAACATTACGAGCATTGGACTGTTCAGCATCACCAATAAGGAAAACATGCAATTGTTGCTGAGCTTTAGCGAGACACATTGTCATATTGTCGGGCATTTTGGTCATTGAGGGAGGATCAAGGAAATGTGCTAAGGTAGTATGTTACCTTGTAGCACACTCCTTTCTGACACATGTGTTCGGAACCCTTGCGCACAGATTTTCAGTATGCCTCGAGTGCTGTTGATCGTCTCATGACTGCAGGAGTACTAGAGACCTGTAATTTAAATAAAAATTCCTTTTAGTAGTCCGAAAGAGGTCACCACTTTACCTTATTTCTTTTATTGCCATCATTCAGTGTTTAAGATCTTTTCCCACCATATTAATTAAAGAATTTTATCAAATAGGAAGAGGGTAACCTACTAAATTCTTGGGAATCTGCAAATGAAATTGTGATAGGCACCGACTTTGCTGACTGAGAATGCTGTCTGCCGTCCTCTGCTGCAGGTGCACGTTGGCGTGAAGGGCTTTGTGAGGGATGAGCACGACAAGCCTGTTACCAACGCCACCATCCACGTCCTGGGCATCCACCACGACGTGCACTCGGCCAAGGACGGCGACTTCTGGCGCCTCCTGGTGCCTGGGAGCTACTCTGTGCAGACCTATGTTGACGGGTGCGTGTTCGGACCATTTCCGGCAGCTCTTTGGTTGCACCTAGAATCACTAGAAAGTTACACTCTGAGTAGAGACACTCTCTTCCCCTACTGTCCGATGCCGCCAAGACGGTCATTCGTCCGTGCATCACATGACATCTGTTTACGTGTGAGCGGCTCGTGGATGCTGCCGTCTTTGTGCTTAGAATTGCGCGGGCGTCGTTTGCTTAGTTGAGGGTCATGCTCATGTTCGAAAAACAATGCAAGAAGTTGAAGAAATGCAGTGCATATAAGCGGAGAGATCAAAAAGAGGGGGAGCAAGCAAAGAGGGTGGCCACGGCCGAGCAGCCTAAAGCGTAGCGCCGGCTGCTTCGGTTGGCAGTTTCTGGGTCTAGCAGCAGGGAAGGCAAGCCCAGCAGACACAACATTTATGCGCATATTCGTATGTCGGTTCAACGGAGTTGGTGTTAGCGGATGTAGCAGCCAGGAACACATTGAAACCAGAAGGGTCAGCTCTTGAAGCTTTGTCTTGATATGAATAAAATTTACAGTATATACTCGCAGTTGCAAGGCAGAATACAGTGCAAAGTTTCATCTGTGCACATGAATTGAGAAAGAAATTACAGTCGTTCTAATCTGGAACACACTGACATTGTTTAGGAAAACTATAGTTTGAGAACTAATGTAATACCAAACATTTTTATTCTCTAGATCAGTGGTTCTCAACGATCAATGTTTCGCGGACCCCTTGTAGATCGGCGGAGAGGATGGAGGGCCCCGTTCATGATGATGGGTGGGGAAAAGTTTGGGTTAAATATAATACTGATTTAATAAATGGATATAACTAAAGGCTAGTGTTAAGTAGACCTCTCTTATTGACAAACACACGTAAAAGTTTGCCCGAAAACTGAAGCATTTCTTCTCGACCTGAAGAAAAGACAACTTTTATTGCCGGGCTTGACTGATGAGGCCGGGCTTCGTGGACCCCTAGAATGCCTTCGCGGACCCCAAGGGGTCTGCGGACCCCCATATGAGAACCACTGCTCTAGATACACAGCAGAATGCCTGGAGAGTGCAACTGTGAAAACAAAATTTCCAAAAATTAAGTTTATTCATGCTAACATTGTTAAAAAAAATCAAATAGTAAATTTTTTGCCTTTTATGTTGTTGACAAAATGTTTACATCTTTTATAAAAAACATCCACAAAGTAAAACAAAAACATACAATGTCACAGTTGCATTGCCCATTAAATTCCAGTTATGAAAAACATTGAGTGAGCCTTTTTTTTTGTCCCATTACGAAACGATAGTTTTCCTAAAGTGAAATTTTTTCCAAAAAGTGGAACGGAGAAAAAATGCATTCAAAGTGCTCACACCTGTACCTTTTCTATAGCATTGGTGGACCAAAAATAGTTTATAGAAAAGTGACTTATGCAGTGTAAACAAATGAAACTTTTGGGGAAATACTCTCTAGATGTTGGTGGATGTAAATATGGCATTTTACAAAATCAACTTTTTTTGCTGAAATCTTTTTTTTTTTTTTTCTGGGTAGTGTCCCCCTTAAAGGGCAACAGTGCTAAATTCCGAAGATTTCGGAATAATGAGTGATTTCGCATTAAAAAGCCCTAGTAAAAGACGCTATGTCATTCGCTCTGCGAAAAATGAGGTATGTATATATTTTTAGATATAATTTTAAACACGAGCAGATATCTAAACCAAAACTTCAGCTCCGTCCGGCAGAATTGGCCTCGGGACGCCAAGAACATGGCTATCACGTAGTACGAGATGTCACATGATCCTCTACGCAACAACGGGGAGGGATTGGGGTGGGCGTGGGCCAGGCGCAAGTGTCGTCCGCACCACACTCCTCACCACGTCTTGGTATCTACGGCATTCGACAACCTCTGCACAACTGCAGCATAAGTCTGCGCACATAGTGTTTATAGTGTGGATGAAACTCTGATAGACAGTAATCACAAACGGTAAGACGACGATGGCGGTTGTGACGTGGGAGACTGCGGTAACAGCAGGACCACGGCGGGGCGGCGGGACGGCTCCCAAGAAGCGCGCTGCGCAGGCGCGTTATGCCAGTCACGTGGACACCGCTGAGCGCCAAGAAGAAATGTTGCTGACGTCACCCGTTGCGCTTGCCCGGAGAAGTAAAAACAAGCAAAAGGAGGCAATGGTGGTGACGTTTATCTCAATGTTGGCTTGACTGCGCTGCTGGTTGCGTCTCAATTCTCCCGCTCGAGTCAGCCGATTTCGGGAACTTGGTGAATTGCAAAGTTTACCGGACTGTTTAAGAAACATTTAGACAGAACTAGGTCGTAATATTTGACATGTGGTCTTCCTAGGTGATACGGAAGAGGACTGCATAGTTTTAGGGGCGAAGCTCCTTAGGGGCTAGCCATGTCCGTATGTCCGTCCGCCGTAGGCCCGGCGTCGGGTGCTCGTGCTTCTGCTCGTGAGATTACGTGCTCACGAGCACGTGAGCACATGCTCACGTGCTCGTGTAGGGAAAAAAAAAAATTTAAAAAAAAAAGATGAAAAAAAATTATGAAAAAAGAAAAAGAAGAAAAAAAAAAGAGTAGGGGGTTCTGAGATGCCATCCCATCTGTCTGCTTAAAAAAAGAAAAAGAAGAAAACCACACATTCTCCTACTGGCATGAATGAAAAGGCTCGGCATGCTGCGGCTCGGCGTCTACGCAGACAAGCACCACCAGAGCTTCGCCCCAAGTAACATCATTCAGCACGTGGAGATGCGGTCAATGTTTTTTGCAAAAACAAAACTGAAGCGGAGTTTCCCTTTAAAAGAGCACTGACAGGTCAAAATCATTTTTTTTTTATTATCCGAAACGATTCAAAACGATGCCTGTACATTACCCTCAAAATTAGAAACTTTGGACTTTAGTATTTGTCAAGTTAAAATACCATTTCCGAAAGCCGAATTTGAAGTTCCCGCGCGATTCACGCCAGTGCAGTGAGTCAAAAATTAAGTTGTCCTGCAACTCGAGTTTCTCTCGTGCCTCCAAACCGACCTGAAGTGTCGTGTTTGCCCGCATCCCGCGATCAACCGCTCGCATGCCGCCTATCACTGTGAGCAAACAACGGTTCACTTTCGAGTTTGAAGTTCTTTTAGGGATCTTTCAGCAATCTCAAATTATTTGAAATGGTGTGAGGTCGAAGAGAATGCGCAGTGGAATTTTTGTGAGCGACGTGAGTGGCCACATTGCGCCGGTTCTGCGTCAAAGGCTGCCCCGACGCTGATGGAGTCATAACCGAAACTATGGTACAGAGACACCAAACCCAGTTATTTTGACCGTTTGACGATTTCCTTTTTGTAGTCAGAGGTCGTTGGGCACCTAAAAAAGAGAACTTTGTCCGATTCCCCGACTCACCGATCATCCTCAGTGCTACACCTGTCAAGTGTCGCCATGTTTTTTGAGGGAGGATAAAAAGCCAGGAGGCGACATCACTCCGGACTCCAATTTTCGGTATTTCAAAAAGAAGGGCCGTAGTGCGTTCGCAATTTCTGTTAAAAAACATGTTTCACAAATGCCGTTATTAAATATGATAGATGTCGCTTACAAAGCTCCTAAATTTTATATTCGATTGTGTCACAAATAAAAAGAAGCGAGGAGGTTAAAAGCGGGAGAGAAGGGCTTGCATTGCTTCAGACAACTTGCATTGCTTCAGACAACAGCAAAAAAAAAAAAAAAAAGACCTTCAGAGTGTCAGTGCCTTTTTAAGTGAAAATATATAGACAGTGTTCTACAGTAGTTATTTCTGCCTTCATTCAGGTTAAAGGGGGGGTGTAACGATCTTAAGATTAAAAGAATTTGCATCTCGTCATTTTTACGTTGTTTATCGTGTCCCGATTCTGCTGCATAATCACAAACCAAAAGTAGAGCTTTTTCCCCACCTGCAGCTGCGAATAGCAGCCAAACTACAGCCAGAAGATTAGGTGACCTTGCTCGGTTCTAATCTGCAGCATAACGCCTACTAATGTCAGCAGTGAGAGGGAGAGGAAGCGTCCTCCGAGAGTGCGCACGGGAACCTACACAGCACCCCTAATTACGTCTCTACGAGTGCGACCAGGTGCGACCCTGAAGACTGGGAGTGAGTTGAGGGGTGCCAGAAATGACAATATTTATCTTTTTTTTTTTTTTACACAACAACTAAAACATGCAGGCAAAATCGGTTTTCTGTTCTTTACTTCAGAAATGTCAGAGGTCAACTTCCACAAATCTTTGACCAAAGTCCAGAAATTGTTGCACCCCCCTTTAACTACACCCTAGTTTGTTTCTCGTCAAGCAATCATCAAGCCTCATCACAAAACTATGAGTTTTTGTTTTGCCAATTTAATCTCAGAATGCTCTCCCAAAATAGCAATAAGCATTTAAAATTGTGCCACGAATTCCTACAATGCAAGCGTCGTCCTGCTGTTCCAGAAAAATATGTTAGTTGTACAGGTAGAAACCTGATTTATTCTTGGCTTGGGTCCTGAAGAACAGTAAACCTAACTACTCGTAGGAAATGCCTATGTGAGCTTTCGTTACATATCCCTTTGCAAGCTTCGTGTTTCCATATGTTCTGGTTTTGACAGTAGTGTTCTGCAGGAAAGGTTGCTATACGTGAGGTACTACAGTACAGCCTGAGCCCGCTTATAACGAACGCCGCGGGAATCTAAAATCAGTTCGCTATATCCATTTTTCGCTATATGTGGATTTGGAAAAAAAAAAAAAGCGAGAAATTTGTTGCTTCAGCACGCGATTTTAATGCTTTTCAAAATAGCCGTCAATTCGCTACTGTACGTACCGCGTAAGGAACGTCTTCACGATCGCCTGCTCGATTGCGTCAAAGTGCGGGAAAAGGTTTTGTCCAAGTCCGACCTGCTCGGCACCAGCGAAGTAGTTTCGGAGGGTCTCCGCCGCGGCGAGAGCCGTTCCGGCGGTCACCGACTTTTTCGCAGAGTAGTCTCCACTCTCGTCACTTTCGCTACCTGCCTCCGCATTGACGGGGTCAGAGTTCGCGAGGGCTTCATCGGGAGGGCTTTATCAGAGGAGACGCTCCACAACCCGGCGACAGTAATGGACCTTTAAGTTGGCAATAACGCCCTGGTCCATCGGCTGAAGGTTGGCCGTGGTGTTTGGTGGCAGTATGGTGCCTGGAGCACGTCTCCGACTGGTGTGTTTAGCGTCCTATCCCGCCCATACATCGAAAGTGGTCCCGAAGTGGCAACAAATGACGTCACAGAAGCCGGAGTGTCGTGCTGTTGCCTGTCGCAATCCTGGCGGTTGGCCGTAGAAATACTGGCGAAAAGCAAGAGCGAACGCGAGTGTCGCTGTCGTCACGGCGTCCCAGGCATCCCAACTTCCTGCAGCTCTAGCTTCCGTGGACTGTCACAATGGAGAGCGACCTACAGCAGAACAGGCGTCTGCCATATACACCACAACTGTTGGGACGCCGCCAGGATCGCGACCGGTGACACATGACACTTCTATGATGTCATCAGGCGGAAATCGAGGGACCACTTTTTTGGGTGCGGTAAACACACCAGTCGGAGACGCCTTGCAGGCACCATAGCGGCAGGAAGAGGACTTCCACGTTGTTAAGCAGCGGATCAGGCGGAAATCGAGGGACCACTTTTTTGGGTGCAGTAAACACACCAGTCGGAGACGCGTTGCAGGCACCATAGCGGGAGGAAGAGGACTTCCACGGTGTTAAGCAGCGGATCAGGCGGAAATGGAGGGACCACTTTTTTGGGTGCAGTAAACACACCAGTCGGAGACGCGTTGCAGGCACCATAGCGGCAGGAAGAGGACTTCCACGTTGTTAAGCAGCGGATCAGGCGGAAATCGAGGGACCACTTTTTTGGGTGCAGTAAACACACCAGTCGGAGACGCGTTGCAGGCACCATAGCGGGAGGAAGAGGACTTCCACGGTGTTAAGCAGCGGATCAGGCGGAAATGGAGGGACCACTTTTTTGGGTGCAGTAAACACACCAGTCGGAGACGCGTTGCAGGCACCATAGCGGCAGGAAGAGGACTTCCACGTTGTTAAGCAGCGGATCAGGCGGAAATCGAGGGACCACTTTTTTGGGTGCAGTAAACACACCAGTCGGAGACGCGTTGCAGGCACCATAGCGGGAGGAAGAGGACTTCCACGGTGTTAAGCAGCGGATCAGGCGGAAATGGAGGGACCACTTTTTTGGGTGCAGTAAACACACCAGTCGGAGACGCGTTGCAGGCACCATAGCGGCAGGAAGAGGACTTCCACGTTGTTAAGCAGCGGATCAGGCGGAAATCGAGGGACCACTTTTTTGGGTGCGGTAAACACACCAGTCGGAGACGCCTTGCAGGCACCATAGCGGCAGGAAGAGGACTTCCACGTTGTTAAGCAGCGGATCAGGCGGAAATCGAGGGACCACTTTTTTGGGTGCAGTAAACACACCAGTCGGAGACGCGTTGCAGGCACCATAGCGGGAGGAAGAGGACTTCCACGGTGTTAAGCAGCGGATCAGGCGGAAATCGAGGGACCACTTTTTTGGGTGCGGTAAATACACCAGTCGGAGACGCGTTGCAGGCACCATAGCGGCAGGAAGAGGACTTCCACGGTGTTAACCAGCGGATCAGGCGGAAATCGAGGGACCACTTTTTTGGGTGCGGTAAACACACCAGTCGGAGACGCGTTGCAGGCACCATAGCGGGAGGAAGAGGACTTCCACGGTGTTAAGCAGTGGATCAGGCGGAAATCGAGGGACCACTTTTTTGGGTGCGGTCAACACACCAGTCGGAGACGCGTTGCAGGCACCATAGCGGGAGGAAGAGGACTTCCACGGTGTTAAGCAGCAGATCAGGCGGAAATCGAGGGACCACTTTTTTGGGTGCGGTAAACACACCAGTCGGAGACGCGTTGCAGGCACCATAGCGGCAGGAAGAGGACTTCCACGGTGTTAAGCAGCAGATTGATGTGATGCACGCTACAGTTATCAAGCAGAAGCAGAACTTTCCATTCCTTGCCCGCCATGTCGTTGGCGAAGTCGGTCACGGTCAGCAGCGGTAGGTTCAGTCAGGTAGGGTTTCGTGAAATCCGTGTACTTTTGCCACGAGGCGTTGACTTTCGTGTAGGTCCGTAGCCAGATGTCAAAACAGAGGAGAAAAAACGCGGAGCGGACGGGAACGGCCGAAAACCCAAAATTTCCTGCACGACGTGCGCAACGGTGCACGTCACGCGTACTACGGAGAAGACAACTTACGGAACAGCGCGAATTCCTCCCTCGCTCGGACGAAACGTGGCGGTCGCCTTAGTTGTGTTATCGGTTCACAGTTGTTTGTTTTTGCGGTTATTTTCTAGAATTATACCGTAAATAGCTTTTTTTGCACTTAATTTCAGTACGTTTTTGCAGCTAATTTTCGCTATAGACCGACACGCTGTTTATAAACAAGCCCTCTTTGCCCACACTAGGTGTGGGCACTGCGCGTGTGCAGAAACCGGATTCGCGTGAAGTGAAGCGTCTGCGCCTGCGCAGTGCCGTCGACAGCGCCACCGCAGCTGCGTGACGTCAGGGCTGCGTGCCGGTCTATATCCGTGGCGGGCCTCCTGTGGTTTTTCGTTAAAAGCGGGCTCGTGTCTCATTGCAGGTATACAAACGGTAACGGGAAATTGAAATCCATTCGCTATATCCATTATTTCGCTATTTCCGGGTTCGTTATAAGTGGGCTGTACTGTACTATACTGCCGTCTCTCGCGTTTTGAAGAAAGTACGTCGGGGGTGTTGCCTCGTTAGTATGGCATCCTACCTCACTTTCTTTCCCAACACCCGCTTCAGCTCTGTGCACCGCCTCGCAGGTTCCCGTCACCCGAGCAACGAGTGTCGGTGTCGGAAGGGCACCCGACGTGGGTCAACTTCACCGTGAACCGCGAATACGCCCGGTGGTCCAAGGAGCACGACTTCCTGATTGGGGAGAACGGCGAGGCGAAGTACCTGGACTCGGACGAACTGACCAACCTGCTGATGCAGCTGCGCGACAACCACTCGGACATCCTGGAGGTCAAGGTCAGCTATGGACCGCCCGGGGAGACCGCTCTGCAGCTCATCCGCATCACTGCCAAGGTGGGTGCTTGCGTTCCTTTCTAAACTTTATCTCAAGAGACCCTTTGCAAAAATCCGAAAAGCCCGAGCAAGCCGCGCGGCGAACAATGGGAGTTCTTGGTACGTCCCTCCCATCGTCTTTCCTCCCTCTACCACGTAAGCAGGTGCAGGCGCAGGTTACCAAGGCAACAATGCTCAAGCAGCCGAGTCGGACGAGCCAAGACAAGCGCACGGAAATCGGGGAGAGGGTATTGTGTTAGCTAGCTTGTGAGGCTGCCCCTTTCTCATTCCTCTCTTTTGTACCAGCTTCGTCGTCTGCTACACCATTGCTTTGTCGAACTTAGTCGAACCCTGCCACGGTTGCGGCGCAAAACAAGTGGATTCGGTGACACTGCAAAATGTGAAATAAGTTAGGACGCATTACGTATTCAAATAAGTGTATAGCTTCACCTGTCATGATGCATTTACGCTGCCACAGGTGTCGTTTTGGTTTATGTTCATGATCACAACTATGTCTGCTGGCAGTAGCTGCTACCACTTAAGCGCAGTCACGGAGATGCAACAAAAAATTGTGTGATCTGTACCGAGGGCGCTGTGCGTATTGCAACAGGTCAATTCTACCAGTTTCAATGCGGAATGTGTTTGAGGGCTGGGATACCCGTGGACAGAATGCGTAATGCCACGAAACCTATCACGAAATATGTGACACGGATTTGAGGGGAAAATTTGTGGGAAGAAAAAGATGCTGTCGACACTTGATAATTCAAAGCTCATAGAGACAGCGAAACAATTTGAAATTATGCAAAGTTTAAATTGAAAAACAAAAATATATGTACACACTTAAGTAGTTAATTTTTTTAGTGCTCACCCAAGTGAAGTTGTTAATTTTTGCTTGTTTCTGCTAACGGAAATACGCACAATTAAGTATGCGCTGGAAATTGCAAACCTTTCTCACGGTGCCTTCAGCAGCTTGTTTGTCAAATTGGTGCCACAAGCAGTTTCCACAATTTTTTTTTTTTTTTATTGAGCATTCGGAAATTGTGTTAAGGTCATAATGTAAGTGCTGTGTTTTCCTCCATTGCTGCCTCGAAAAAATATGCTGAAAATTGTGGCCTCCTTGAACTGAGCAACACTTCCTTTTCGTTTTCCAGGGCAATCGGATGAAGCCAGAGGTCCTCCTGGTTGGCGGACTGGATGGAGATCGTCCTGTGGGCAGAGAGATGCTGACTCGGCTGGCCAGGCATCTCGTCACCGGTATGACCCCATTTCTCCGCAACGTTACTATATCAACTCAGTTGTGGAACTTTCCATAGACGCCGTACATTGGAGGGAGTCCGAAACCGTGTCCGATTCTTTTGCGGCGAGGTGGCGCTGCCGGCGCATTAATCCGCGCATTTTTGTCTGCTACTGCTCCGCGGCTGCCAACCGCTGCAACTGTTTGCGAGTCCCAACCCGACTCCTCGGCGACCAACATGGTTTACGGTTGGTTTTCGCCCTTTCGCCAGTACAAATACAACTTGAGCATGATAAGAGGTAGGATCATAATGGCATACGTTTTGTATTATTTCAAAACGCCGCCGCCTTAGCTGTGCTGACAGCGCGAAGCGTTTCGAACAACCCAAATTCGTCGGCCCACAATCCGGTGGCTACAATCAGGGCAAGTTTGTAGATGTTGTAATAGTAGATGTGCCGTCTTACCAAGGCAATTCCATTGCTGGCCGTGATCGCAGCACACCAATACGAGCGTAAGTATCCGAACGCTTCGATTGCGGTGGGGGCATTGCTTTCGTTCTGTCGCCGTTATTATCTATGGCACGCTGATTTGATGGACGAGCACTCAGTAGGCCAGATGCAACGGCCACAAGCGCGCCGTTAATGATGATGATAGCGAGTATTAATGTGGAGCGCGCGCCCTCTAACAGGTGCCACGCAAGGGGACCCCCCTCCGGAGCGGAGTTCCAGAACTGAGTTGGTTCTAATAACGTTGATTTCTCCGTGGTGGGCAGGACGATGGAGGGATCGCATCAGTGAGCTTTGACACTCTGCCGTGACGCATCGCGGAAACTTTAGTCTTTCTGCATGTGCAAGAACCATGCTGCGGGTCTGCACGGGCAGAACTCCACGAGCATTCTCTTGCATTGCCACCTGCCTCCTGTGGACCGAAGTTATGGTGCTTTCCCACGTGCGTGGAACCCTTTGTGAGATCAGTCTATTCACTGCCCCCAAGTCAAAAATGCCTTCTGCTTTCTCCTTTCAGATGTTGCAGTGTATTTCACTTGAATTGTGCAAATATCTAAATACCGAGCATACAGCATTCGGCATTTTGGTTTAATATCTCAATGTAAATCAAAACTTTTTATAAATTTTGAGCTTGTGAAACTATATTTTTGTTTTCTTTATGGTGTGGTAAACCCACATGAAAAATTCTGCGACTGAACCGGGTTACCAAGTAAGGCTAAGTTAGCACTAAAAGAATAATTGTATGCGGGGAAAAAAAAAGTGAGAGTTTGAAGAATTTTAGAATGTAAGCAGTGTGGTGGATCGCTACGATCCCGGGTGCATTCGAAAGGCCATTTTACACATATTTGGCAGTTTTACGACTCATTTGTACTAGCACAACCGGAAAATGTGCAAAATTTTGAAATTAACGCAATGCTTCTTTGCTTTGACGATGCAGACCAGTTTAAGAGGACATGTGCCAGGGTAAAGCACTTTTTTTTTTATTATTTACAATAACTAAACGAAATTTTCACTGCTTATGCTGCTTGATCTCCTTTTTATGAATATGATGTTAGATACAATAAGTCTTGTTTTTTCTGTCTGAATGCAATGCACATGCGGAAAAAAAATCATGTTCTTGCGCACACTTGGGGCATAACAATGCACTTAAAAGCCTAGTAATATAAACTAAATCGCTCCTTTTAAAACACTGAGTACTCTGAACAACAAAAAAATAATGTGTAGGAGACTTATTTTATTTTAAATTAAATTAAAATAACAAAAATACCATTTTAAAGGGGCTAGCAAAATTTTCCTAAATGTTTCATAAATATAATTCTTCATAAATAAAAAACAAAACAAAAAGCATTCCTACCAAACCTATATAGTTGAATTCTACATATTCTAAAGTATGTGCCTGCCAAATTTGGTTGTGATAGGACAATATTAAGAATGAAACTTCTTGCACACAAATTGTGAAGATTCCCCAAAATTACATAAAGAGCAAAATGCATCAGAATGTTACCATGAACCTATAGTGACACTCTTTCGCGGTGAGCAAAGAAATATTTTGTTAATAATTTTCTGCGAGAAAGTTAAGCTACAGAAAACTGTGACGGAGAGGAGATGGCTGGGCTACTTGTCAGCGTAAATGTGATGGTGGGCGACGGCACAATTCGAAGAATTGCGCACAGAAAAAATGGCTCAAATCTATGCCGTTCTGGGTTCCGCGGAGGTCTTCAAATGCGCATTTCACTAATTTCGCTAGCGTAACCGTCACTTAATATTTTTATGCATAAAACACCGAGGTCAAAATATAATTTTTTTGTACAAATTTTTTTAGTTTGTTTACTCGCGCCTCCCCTTAAGCTGTATATTTTGTGGTCCGACGCGTTACTATGTGCCAAGCGCTCCCTACATAGTCCCCGACGAGGTCAGAGCTGTAGGCAAGAGCTTCAGTTGCTCCATGCCTCCCACCGCAGCCAAACTGCGGCTGGAGGGACAGAGCGCTAACTGGAGGCCGGGCATTCGAGAGACACGCCCCACCCTTCTCGTTTTGTCGTTGACTATCGTACGTGCATTTCCGTTTGCAAAGTCTCGTGCGCCACGGCCGTTCGGTTAAGGCCGGTTCGCACGCTCATGACCGTGTGCCCTAAAAGCTCTTACGACGAGAAAATGCACTGGCGCCCTCTATCGGGTGGCCGCGCAACACTTTCAGTTTTCGTGAAATGCAGTTCCAAGTGTACCTCATAGATGGCGCCAGCATGACGGCGTGTTCTCTAGTCGGAAGAAGTCACAAGGGCTCGGGCCCGAGCAAACGCGAGCGCACGAACGGGCTTTTAAGGACAACCGCGTCTGATGTCCGCACGGGTGCACCCATTGCTTCTAGGTTACGCGAAGAACGACACGAGCATCCGCAGCCTTCTGGAGGCGGTGGCGGTGCACATTGTGCCCACGGTGGACGAGGCGGGCTTCCGGCGGTCCCTGCCCGGCGTCTGCGAGCCACAGCTGGGCCACGGCGATCCCGACTTGCCCGACGTCGAAGACCGCTTTGGACCGGAGCACGACGGCAAGTTTGCGGCGGTGGAGGCGGTGAAGAAGACCCTGTCCTCCTACCGCTACACGACGGGGCTGCTCTTCCAGTCGGGGGGTCGGGGCGTGAGGTGAGCGAAACGAAGCAAATTAAACGTTAGTGTCTGTAGTCGGCGACCAATCTTCTACTAGGCTCTTAGCCTGCCAGTCGCCCCGACTATACACAAACTCATCTTTATTACGTCACGGCGCGGTGGTGGCGCATTAGGGCGCACTTCCAGGTCTGGGGCTGTGGGTGGAAGTCCCCATGTGAGACGTGTATTCCTGCGTTGTTTTGAAAGGAACCAGACAAAAACCTGCCTTCTCATCAAAACGCCTCGACTGGGGCTGTACCAAAAGAGTCGAGAAATGTTTGAAGATCAGTTTTCATGTGCTTGGTTCGTCCGAGAACGTGGATATGTGCCATGAAAATGGAAAACCAGACGCCATCGGACCACGATTGCTTGGGCGGGAGGCACTTTGGGTTGAATTCACGGATACTGGTGGTCATCAGATTTATTTGTCTTGTTCCAACATGAACGCCGGAAAACCGTCAAGCTGTACGGACCACCTGTGGACTATGTTCAGTGCGTCTTCAAGTTCGAATGGCCGCCTGATCGTTCGAACTGTCGTCTGCTCTTTCAAACGCTTCTGCTTGACGTCTACTCTTTTAGACGACACCGGCCTGTAGACCAAATGTTGGCCCGGTACTTGCGATAAGAAGTAAGTGCAGGCTTCAAAAGACTTAAGTTTGAAGGTTGGTAAGCAGGCTCGATGTAAACAGTACAGGGTGCGCACAGGTCCTTGAAACCCTTGAAAACCCTTGAATTCAAAAATTGGGTTTTCAAGGCCCTTGAAAATCCTGGATTTTTTTCAGACCTTGAAAACCCTTGAATTTGAAAATTCGGCTTGCAGGGCCCTTGAAAGCCCTGGATATTCTGGCTAGACCTTAAAAATCTGTGAATGGCTATTTATAATAGCAAATGCGGGTATATATTGCACATTTATGCTATGCTTATTGGTTTCGCTCTAAGTTATCTCAATTTGTTCAGGTTTAGCCCATTTTCATTGGATGGTTGGCCACATCGGAGCAGATCCGAATCCGAATCTAATCTGATCCGGGGATGCTTTGCGCACTGTTTACGCCATTCGCCTCGTGTTTTGTCGTCGGTCTTAGGAAAATGCCCGGCAAAAGCAGGTTTCAAGGTGCGTGGCTTTGCTGTGATGAGTAGAAGGACTGGGTAGCGCCAGATACGACAAATCAGCATCGTGTAAATGCAAGCTGTGCGGAAAAACCTTCGCTGTCGCCGCCTTGGGCGAGTCGACGTTGAAGAGCCATATGAAGGGCACGAAACATGCCGGCATTCATGAAGATCGCAGCCAAGAGCTCGGTGCAAAATTACCTGGCTCCGGGCACGAGTGAACAATCCACTGTCCCGCCTCCACCGCAGTTGCCAAACCTTACGCGGCTTGCAAGACGCACGAGTTGCTGACAAATGCCGAAGTGTTGTGGACTCTGAAGGTCGTCACATGCCGCTGTTCCTACCGGTCATCGTTACAATCATGCAAGTTGTTCCAACAAATGTTCCCAGACAATGAGGTGGTAAAAGCGTTTTCTTGCAGATAAAAGAAATGCGCCTATGTGACGTGTTATGGACCGAGACCTTTCTTTCTAACGGCCTTGCAGCGGGAAATCTAACACTGTGAGCACTACGGGGTGCTTCCTGACGAGTCTTCGAACGACTATTTACATTGTCAAATCAAATAGTCTTAGTAAAACTGCAAAAAGCAAGGGCGACGAGCTGCTTAGCATCAACCAGCAAAAAGAGGAAAAGCTGCAGGAGGTCCCCCGAAGTTACCACAAACGGTTTTGGAAATTATTTTTATTTCGGCTTCGTGCAATGCATACAAGTTTGCAAGATCAAATTTTTTTTTTTGCTTAATGCAATAAAATTGATGTTTGCAATCTTTTGGCAACAATATTTTATTGAAATCTTCTACGAGCGGCATTGAGTTAGGTCCTTGAAAATGCTCCCACAAGCCCTTGAAAGTCCTTGAATATCCTTGAATATCTATCTTTGAATCCTGTACGAACCCTGCAGTAGATAAAAGGAGACGTTGATCATTGTTACCAGTGGCCATCACCGACTTGTTATGCCTGATCCACTTGGTCCGATTCTGCTTGCGAGTTTGAGTATCGACGTCGACCATCTCAGCTACGGTTCACGCTTTTGCAGCCCGAGCGACGTCGAGACTGAAAATTGCGAGCGAAATCTCATCATGCGAATCAGGCTTTATAGTACATTCTGCGGCGTCCACGCAGAATGAATCGTCGCATGTCACATTATTCACGCAAAGTTTTGCAGTGTAACGAGCCTCGGTAATTTCGCTGAGGCCACTCAAGTAGTCAGGCATGGCCAGGAAGACGTAGAATCAACAATTCGAACGCCAAAATGGCAGGGGGACTCACACCGACACCGACAACATCACATTTCAATGGTTTGTTTATGGGCGACGGCGAGCTTCTTGCCCACACTCTATCACGCATGCACGGCGCCGGTGGCATCCGCTAGGGGTGTATAGACATTGTAAGGTTGGTGTATAGACATCGTAAGGTCAGTGTGCCTTCGAGGTGTGTCATTGCTGGTTCATGCTATTTAGCCGGTGTACCACTACCGGCAGCCCGGGGCCTTTAAGGGGACGTGTAACACGGGAAAACGTTTTCTCTCATATTTCCAACGGCAGAATGAAACGTTCGCAGTTTATAAAGCCTACCGTAAAATTCCGAGCGCACGCCCACGTTTGAAGGATCGCCCACCCCCCCCTTTTTGTCCAACATCTGTTGGGAACGGTATTCCGATACATCGCCCTCCCCGCGATTCTCGCCGGACGTTACGCGATGTCCGACGGGAATCGCGTGTCAACGGCGCGATCTGCGGTCCCCCGTTTTTGTCTGCGATCTGCGCGCGTGAAATGCGTGAAATGCAAATCTGCTGCGTTTGCGATCTGCGCTATCCGTTCCCGAGTTTTTAGCGGATTCCCGTGTTTTTGCCCGCGATATCGATTCCTAGCTGTAACACGCGCGAGTTGTTCCGCGTGTATTATTGCATCGTGAAATGCGATTCTGCTGCGGCCGCGATCTGCTTGATTTGTTTCCGTGACATACGGGTTTGCAGTGGATTCCCGCGTTTTCGTCCGCGATCTGCGCACGCGATATCGGTTTCCGCGGTATCCGTTCCCGTGAGATGCGAGTTCTCGGCGGGTTTCCGCGGGTCCTTCGCGCTGTCAAACGCGCGAATCTGCAGCGTCTGCAACCTGCGGTATCCTTTCCCGTGACACAGGAGTTCGTAGTGAATTCCGGCGTGTTTATCGCATCGTGAAACGCGAATTCGCCGTGTCCGCGATCTGCAGTATCAATTCCCGCGTCACGCGGTTTGTAGCGGGTGCCCCGGTTCTTATCATTATTTCTGATAACATTTTGCTGTGGCATCCCCAAAGATAGCCCACCCCATGTTTTTCACCATTTATCTCTTCATTTTGGGTGGGCGTTCGCTCGGAATTTTACGGTAATCTCCTTTTTATAAATCTGGCGTTAGTTTTTAGATGGGGTGAGACGTGTGTCTTTGCTCCCTGCAGGGTTCCCCTGAACGTCTCCAACAGCGGTCCGCTAGACACCCTGACCCTGGACAGGCTGGTGGAGGGTTTCAGGTCCCAGGTGGGCGGGGACTCCTGCAACGCCACGCCGGGAGTGCTCCCAGGAGGTTCTCTGCTGCACTACGCCTACTCGAGGCACGGCACCCTCATGGTGAGTGGGAGCTGCACGCGTGGTGCCGCGAGGCGAGGACGAGGCTTTGGAAGCTGCCTCGGCTGGGCTGGTGCTCACATGGTCCACAGAGCCGAGCCTGTCCGACTTGTGGTACTAGGCGCAGACCTTTGGCAAGTAGTATAACTTTTGTCTGGAAATGAGGTCTGCAGGACTAGGGTAAACCTTTGGTGGCTAGTTTGACTTTTGCCTAGAAAATATGTTTCAGGGCTGCCCAACTTGTGGGACTACCGTAAAATCCCGTAAGAGCGCCCTCCCCCGAGAGATTGCTCATCCCGTTTTTCTGGCTAAATATCCGTAACATGAAAATTCCAAAACATGGCCAACATCCTATTCCCGTCGGACGTCAAGCGACGTACGACGGGAATTAGGGGTACCGGTATGTGTGCCAAACGAAATTGTGGCGGGTTCCCATTTTTTTGTCCGCAATCTGCTCGAGAAATATCAGTTCGCATGCCATGCAAGTTTGTAGCGAGTTCTTGCGTTTTTGTCCGTGAGCTGCGCTCGCGATATCGGTGCCCATGGCACGTAAACTTGTAGCAGGTTCCCGCGTGTTTATCGCACCATGTAACGTGAATCTGCTGCATCTGCAGTCTCTTGTGTCCTTTCCTGTGATACGAGAGTTCTTAGCGAAATTCCGCGTGTTTATCGCTTTGTGAAACACGAATTTGCCGTGTTCGCGATCTGCGGTATCAGATCCCATTATACGTGGTTTCTTGCAGGAGTCCCTGTGTTCATCCTTAATTTTTTATAAACTTTTGCTGTCTCATCCTCGAAGATAGCCCACCTCATGTTTTTCACCATTTATCTTTTCGTTTTGGGTGGGTGCCCTTACGGGACTTTACGGTAGGTTAACCTCTGGTGGCTAGCATGACTTTTGTCTGCAAAATATCTTTCAGAACTGTCCCATTTGTGGAACTAGGGTAGACCTCTGGCAGCTATTATGACTTTTGTCTGAAAAAAAAAAGTTTCAGGAACAGCAAAAAAGTTAATAAATAAACTAAGTAAGAGGGGCATTGGGAGGGTGCAGTAGAATCATGGACCCACAAAGAAGGCAGCAGAATTTTTTTAATGCCGAATTGAAGCTGACTTTTATTCAGCCTTGAAAAGTGAGTGTAGTGCAGCGTGTGGAGGTCTCAATGGGGTGGAGGCGTCCGGCAGAGAGGCCGACCACTCAACCTACCACTCCGCAGCGTATCATGCTAAGCGCTGCGGCGGGTTCGACTGTCGGCTGCAACCGTTAGCCGGGACTCTCAAAAGGGAGCACACGGACACGCCGAAGGCAAGGTATAATCGGGCGTTTATTTTACGTGTTAATCGTATACAGATAAGATACACGCTAAGGGCGACATGGAAGGAACAGACCTTACCTTGTCGTGCCTTCCCGAGAGCGGGCGCGGAGGTGGGCCGTCAGGGAGGGCCGGGCCACACGTCCGAGCAGTTGGATGTCCCCGCGAGCAGTCCCCTCGAGCGGGGGCGCAAGGCCCCGCTCTTTCTTTCTCCCTCTCTCCTGGCGGCCTCGGCCTCGGACCCAAGGAGGTCCAACCGCCAGGGGGACGTTTCGCGTGTCCCCGCAAGGTGGGGGGGCACGGGGGGGAGGCAGGCGATGCGAGGGTAGGCAGCCAAGATGGCTGCTCCTCCGAGGCACGAAACGGGGCGCTCCGGCTGGCAGTTGGACAGCTCGGAGCGCGTTTCCCTCGACCAAAGGGCCTAATCAGGGAAGTGGAGCGGGCGGCTCCCACAAGCGTGCCACGGTGGAAAAAAGTTGGCCGGCTGCCAGACAGCTGCATCGCAAGCTTTGCCAGCCACACAATGCAATTCTGTAAGAAAAGAGATAATGACAAAGAAAAAGCCTACAAGCTTGATCATGCTGACAGAGACTGGTAAGCACAGAATGTGTGATAGACCTCCCAGAAAAAAATGAAAGGGCATTTGCGCGCAAATTGCGGGACCGCCCCCTCGCTCACCGCGCCAAAGACTTCGCTTTTGAGCGAGCCGACCATCGGCCCTGGATAGTTCTGTCGGCAAAGCACTCGGCTCACAATCTGAAGGTGGCGTGTTCAAATCCTTCCGGGTGACTGAACTCTTTTTATTAGGGGTGTACAAATAATGAAATTTTTGAATACGAATCGAAGACAAATATTAGAAAAGAATACCTAGCTTCGAATATCAAATATGTTTAGAATGTGTGTGTACCATTAAGAAAAAACAAAAGAAAATGTGCAAATGCTTTCTTTATTACCTTCAAAACCAAAAATTATGTTAACAAATTCAAGTAAATGAAACTACCTGACTAGGCAGCATATAAACAATGCAGCTGGTAACGCTGCTATCGTACCTTGACTAGTAATCACTTGTCAACTGTATGTGGAAGCAGGTGAAAGGTGCAACTGATAAGTTATACAAATTGACGAACTTGAGATAGCATGTAAAAATGCAACCTGTAATGTTGTCACACAACAATAGTGACAGATGGCCCAGTTGGTACATGACTTATTTTGACAAAATGCGCCGCACAACAGGGACAGAGTAAGTAAGACAACGTGACAACGCGCTATCAGTAAGGAATTCCCCCTCGGGCAATTTAGCTATTCATTGCGACAGATGCCCTTGCGCCCCGGAACTGGAAAAAACAAAAATTCTGGGAAAGCTGAAAAGCAAAATCTCTAGAGAGATGTTAGAGTCATTTAACATTAGAATGCAGGGGGATGACAGTTGCATAAGTGCCCCGTCAGCACATCTAACAGACAAGGAATTTGAATTCTTGCTTGAGAAGCCCGACTGGGTGTATAAATAGTGTGTTGTTTCAATAAACATTCAGTTGAAAGTAGCGCTTCGTGTTGTCTTACTTACTCTGTCCCTTTTGTGCGGCGCATTTCGTCACACAAACAACTGGTAGTAATCCTTTTTAAGAAAATAAAATAAAATTACTCTTGACTAGACAGCAAGTTAGATATCTGCTGCTAATGCAATTATTGCAAAATATCATGCAAGAAAATTATTGCAAAATATCATGCAAGAAAATTAATTGTTCCAGATGTTCACTACATAAGTGCTTCCTTTTCGCAGTGGCAACTGCTCCTGCAGCATAAAATATAAGGTTGCTAGAAAAGTGACTCACAATGCAGATTGAAGATAACGTAATAAGGCAGGCGAGCTGGTTAAAGTTAGACATTTCTAAAATTCAAGACGGAGGCTACAAGAAAATGAGACGTCTTGTGTTTGTCCCCTCTTTGTAGCGTTTGTCTTGGGTTTTAGAAATCTTCACAATGCAGGCTTGGCAAAACGAAAACCAAAACTGCTCCTCTGTCGTAAGCTAATACATATGTTTGCATGATTTTTATTGTGCACTTTTTTTCGCCAAAATCATAAATAAATACGTGGGCTTTATAATCAAAACCAAAAAACGAAAAAAAAACAAGAAAAAAAAACAACTACTTGGTATAAGGTGGTTAGCCCCATTGCTGTCGCGGCCGTTTGTTTACCTTCACCATTTTGGTATCCATGTCACGCGCATTCTCTCGCATCTATGGACTCTTGTCTGTTTTTTTAAGATGGAAAAACAAATGAAATTCCACTAGGAGATGAAAGCCCATCACACTGGCGGGAAACGATAACAGTGGAGCAGCACTGCATGATCATGCAATGCCACTGACCCGACGAGCTCACAGTGTTGTTTGGAGGACGACCCTCCCAGAAGCGATGGTCGCGCACTCGTACAAGTTCAAAAAGCGCGGCTATTAAAATGCTTTAAAAGAAAGCAAGGATTACCTCTGTGAACAGCGATTAACCATCGTCGACTAGTGCATGGTATTTATGTTTGTGTTCGCGTGCGTTTCATAAAATCTGTTCTCTGAGGTATGCGTTCACTTCATTATTTTGCCTGCACAGTAGAATCGGCAGCAATTTACTTCTTGAATATCTGGGAGCTAAGTCTACCTGCACGTTTGATTCGGG
Organism: Ixodes persulcatus; assembly: GCA_013358835.2. Lineage (NCBI taxonomy): Eukaryota > Metazoa > Arthropoda > Arachnida > Ixodida > Ixodidae > Ixodes > Ixodes persulcatus. Next base: position 392,161 of record JABSTQ010011583.1, read on the forward strand.
GGCACGTTAAAATCGTGCAAACACGGTAGTTCTACGAATAACGTAAATGGTAAGGGTTTATAGTAGCCATGGGCAAATAGAGGATTTTGGTTCCGAACCGAATTAGAAGCGAATAGTGATTTTGGCCAAATAATATCAAATCGAATAGTTCGAATAGTACAAGCAACAAATGCCACAAGATATTTTTAAACTATAGTTTTATATTTGCCCCCTTTTGGTATTAGAAGTACTGTAATTATTAATTTCAAGTGTACGGAGTTCGGGAGCACGAAATGGTCGAAATGGTCGGATGCTTGCACCACCTGGCCGGAAATCCAAGCCAGAGTGTTAGAAAAGGTTGAATAATTAGATACTGTCGAAGAACTCAATATTGTCGAATACTTAAATTCGATTTGAAGCGAATGCCGAAGAGAACAAAATTCGATGGGCTATTCATAATAACCGAATATTCGCCCATCCCTTGTTCATAGGTAAAAGGCTACAATACCTGCAATTTTAGGCGACTAAACTTGGCTTTTAAGGAAGCTCTGAATGTTCAGGGCATGTCCCGCGCTCGGATTATTTGCTATTTGCTCGGATATTCATACATTGCCCGAATATTCGGCCATAACCAAATATTCAGAAATTTCCGAACATGCGATTCTCGAATTGAATGCGAATCGAATAAAAAAATATTCAACTCATATTCGAAATCTCGAATATTCGCACACCCCTACTTTTTATACGAATCCATACGGGCGTAACGCTTTCGGTGTCGTTACAGCCAGCTGTTACGGTCAGCCATTATGGCTGGCTGCCACAGCCGGCCGCTACAGCTGGCTGTCATAGTCGGCTATAACAATCTTGAGGAACCCCTATCTGCCCCAAACAGCAGTCGAGGAACCCCTGCTGGTTTGGGCATTCATTCGGTAAAACGCTGCAGAAGCCTACGGAGCTTGTAGACAATAATGCGCATACTAGGGAGCATTTGGCTCACGGGTATTCATCGATGGGTCGCTAAAATCCGCTAAAATAGTATGGCATGAACTGTAAAAATGCGTACTTGGGTGTGGGGACGGTTGAGGGAATCTGGGAGCTTGGGGAACATGTGAGGGTACTCTGGGGGGCCCCTGGGAACCCAGTTTGAGAAACCACACCCTAGGGGAAGTGGGTACTCGAAGTGTGAATTGCACGTTTTTGAAAAGCTGCGACGTTTTACCGATATTTTATGGTACATGCATACGGAGTTGGTTACTCAAACTTCTGCTTTCTTGCAGTTTTTCACCTTCCAGGCATTCTCTTTATGACTGCGATGAATTTCCCATGTTGAGAACCTCATTGGTGCATTGTTGGCTTATGCTGTTAAAGAGTGGTTGCTCCGATGAAAAAGAAAAAAAAAGGCCAGGGTTTCCTATTTTTGATAATATCCCATCGTTATCTTGCCAATCGTGTGCCTCCACGCCGTGGTACCTGCGCTGCGTCGCATGTATCGGGCTTTTCGCTTCTCACCGGTGTGTGCGAAGCAGTATCCGATGCCAACAGAGCATCTAGATTAGCTCTATGAACTCGGAAATTTTGCTCTCCCTTAAATGTTGATATCCTTTGGTAGCAAATGTAAGTCCGCCACAAAGTTTTGAAAATCAAAAACAGTGGTATTTTACAGTTATTAAAACCTGCAGAAAATGAATTGTGGGGTGAGAATTGCTTCGTGTTTTACATACAGCCTCTCCTAAAGCATTATTCCGGGTTACGTTTTTACGGTTCATAATTGTTTTTATTACGGTTCCCCGAGGTTCCCCGAAAGACGTATCATCGAGGTTTTGCTTGGTACTAAGCATTTTGTCGGGCTACCTTATACTTTCTTTGGGCTGGGTTCCGTCACGCTAATCCGCATTGTAATCAACGACCGGCAAAATCCTTTCTGCAGGCCTCTGTCGACGTGGATTGCTGCAGCTTCCCTTCCGCAGACAAGATTCCTGGGTTGTGGATGAAGAGTCTGCACCCCTTGATGAAGTTCCTGGAAGCTGCCAAGACAAGTAAGACATTGCGGTGCCAAGTGTCTAGCAGCTGTCTGGTGCAGCTGGCACAAAGCACCAATAAGCAACATTAACTGTTCTCTTTAATGTCGAGCGCCTTCTAACCCGCGTCTCTCTTTGTCGGCAGATATCTTTGGCAGCGTGACCGACGAGTACGGCACTAAACTCACCAATGCAACCATTGGGGTGCACACGAGCAAGCGTCCCATTGACGTTACCAATGGCGCTTTCTGCTTGGTCGTGCCGCCGGGCAAAATTGTGCTCACAGGTGAGCGAGGCTCCTCTAGTCGCGTCGTTGTTGCCCGCTTGGGGTGTTCAGTCTGAACTGTTACCCTGTCAACAAACAACCAGCATTCCTCGCCGATGTGACAAGGACAGCTTTATTGCGACGCAATCAACCTTAAGCGGTATTGTTTGTTTACTGGCTCATTTTTTGTTGCCAGTGGGTGACGTCTGCGAGTAGTGTTGGTTGAATGTTTGTGTGATGGGACTTGTATATGTATTTATGAATTCTTTCTTTGTGTTTGGGTGCTTGCCTTCACACCTTGTGATCGGTGGCATTGGTTGAAAATGTGCAACTCTTAGCGCACTCATTCTTCGTTGGATTGTTTGTTTGGGACAAGTTAATCTTTGAACTGTGAGAACCGTTCATTGGCAACTTTCACAATGAATCACCAGACTACAAGTATTGATTTTGGAGATATTGTAAAAATGTAATACTATATTTAAAGTAAATGTGGTAAGTAGTATGTGAAACAGTTGTGTATCACTTTATAGCTATTATCAATTTAGTGAAATTGTCATCTTGTACTATATTTCATATTGTTTTAAAGCTGTCTACAAAGTTGTTCCAGGTAAATCCTGTTTAACTTTACTTAGTTCATTTTACCCTTGTTTCCAAGAATTGAACTGCTTGTTACTGCTGTGTGTCCCTCAAGTGAGAGAAATATGTAGAACATTCTTCATATCATTCCTGAGCGTTTTGACGATCAGAACCTTTCTTCATGTGTCCCTTTCTGGTGTTTCAATTTGGTGTTTCTCGTGAAGTGCGCATCTCCGGATGCCCCCGGATGTTTCTCTAGAGCAAAATGCCCCTTCTGTGTTTTTGCAGTTGTCTACGTCTGCATTTTTTGCGGACTGCAAGCTCTCCACTTGAAACATTGGATTTTAGCTGCAAATCGATAGTCTCCTCCCTGTGTTACCGTTACTGGTGCTGGCGCCATTTTAATTTATTTAGAAATAAATTCCAGGTTTCATTAATTGGTGTCTGTTCATGTTCACGTCTGCATGCTCACATCAGCATGCTGTGCCATCACTTTCAAAGACACTGTCATTTTAGAAGTGAGGGAGACAGGGTTTTTGTTGTAAGGACAGTTACTGGCAAACTTCAGGGTTGCATAGGAGATGCCGTTACAACATTTCTAGTGTTCTGTATTCAGTTTTTATGATGTAATGTATGGTGTTTCATGCTCATGGCTGAACTCTTCGTTTCACACATTTCCTCCCGAATGCATGCATTAACATTTAAGAACTAAGAGCGCACCTTGCGGGTTCGGACGATTAGGTAGCCTTCGACTCTGTAAGACAGGAAAGATCACAATCATTGCCTGCCTCAGATACAATTTGTAATTAGAATCGAGTGGTGTTTCGGGTTGCTCTAAACAAACAAAAACATGCTCCATCTTTTGAAACATGCAGCACTGGTGGTGGTGTTAAAAGTAAGTGGGCTCATGTTTCATCATGCAAGTCATTTTAAATTAGTGTGCAATTATTCGCTTAATAGTGCAGCAGTTGTTTAGAAGCTTTGCATCCAATTGTTTTACTTATCTTTTTTCTCGCTCACACTGTTCTTCGGAGAACAGGAAACTTGTATACTAGCTGGATGTCGTAGTATTTTGCGAGAGATGCATGGCTCTGCTCAAGCATTATTATAGGGGGCATGATTCTACTAGAGCAGATTTCTTTGTTTCTCCTCTTCGTGTAAATGCTTGTCTGTAGACCTCACGAAAGCAGCCTAGCAGGACTGTTTTAAAAGCGAGAACTTGCATCAACTTGGTCAACATTTGCACTTATCTGGCCATACATCGGGAATTTGAAATAATAGGCGTCATTGTGGCACATCGCAAATTCTAATATTCGAGTGCATCTTTTTAGTCCTCATTTTTGTTTGGAAATTCATTTGACTACTGTACTACACTCAGCGTCAACTATTTTCTGCTACATCGTCAAGGCTAGAGTAGCTTCCACCTTACTCCAGTGGTGTCAAAGCCAGTTGCATGAGTGCATGCAAAGAAAATGCAAGATGAAGGCACGGGCTCTCGCAGCGGTGCGGGGCAACAGCGCTGTAGAAGCTATGCTAACTTTGACAATCGTAGACGCCAAGTATAATTGGGAAGATAGTTCCGTTGTCAAGTTGAGATTCTAATTAAACTTGCGGTTAGGTTCCCTCCCAAGCTTGCAAAGTGCTTTGCAGTTGCTAATCTCAGGGCTGGCCTTCAGGCTTAGAGCAGTGCAGGCATGAGCATCCTAGAGAGTCGACCTCGGTCACGCTCTAATGCCGTTTCTGTTGCGGTGCTCGGGTGCAGCGGTGGCCCCCTCGTTTGAGATGAGGGTGGAGCGACTGAGCGTGACGGAGGGGCGGGTGGCCAGCCTGGCACTGGTGCTGGAGCCGGACACCTACGAGCACACATACCACGGCTACCCTCAGATCCTGCGGCTGCTCACGGACATCGCCAAGAAGCATCCCAACACCACCCACCTTTACAGGTGCGCCACTGTCCCTTCTCCACCCGCCGATAAGTATAATGAAGTATAATTTGTCAAAGTGTAATTTCTGGCTCTGTCGTCTGTCCCGCGCTTCCATCTTGCGTTACTTCGTGATATTTTTTTTACTTTTAAGGCTTCCAAGGGGTTGTTTTAGAAGACAGAGAGACGAGCTGGTTGAGGTTGCGGGTAATCTAAACCAAAGATGAACGAATGACAAGATGGGAACCAACGCACATTTGAGACGCGTATGTTTGTTCCTTTCTTGTCATCCGTTCATCTCCGGTTTAAATTATATGTTTCAGAAACTCAATTATTTTTTTTTTCAGCGAAGCTGTTAAGGTTTAGCTTCCCCACTATCGTGTCTGCGGACAAGCGGTGTGTCGACACAAAACTCGAGCCAGTACAGCTTCGCTCGTCTTCCATCTTCACCAGAGTGAAAAAATCGTTTTTGAGGTCGTCCTAGACGTCGTCCTTGAGGTCGTCCTAAAAGTCGTCCGAGAGGTCGTCCTCTAGGCGTCCTCCAAGAGGTTGTCCTAGAAGTCGTCCTTGAAGTCGTCCTAGACTTTGTCTTCGAGGTCGTCCTAGAAGTCGTCCTTGAGGTCGTCCTAGACGTCGTCCTCTAGGCATTGTCCTAGAAGTTGTCCTTGAGGTCATCCTAGACGTTGTCCTCTAGGCGTCGTCCTTGAGGTCGTCTTTGAGGTCATCCTCTGGGCATCGTCCTAGACGTCAAAAAGATAACAGGTTTGCTGGTCCTCCATCTTCCTGTGAAGTGAAAGGGTTCTACAATTTTTAGAGCGTAGCTTTTAGGTGCCCGTTTCCGGGTTGAGTGGCGTCGCCGTCGCCGTCATCGTCACTGTCGCCGTAACCACTCTAAATTTAATGTGAAAACTGACATCACGTGGCCTCAACACCAATTCACTTCCCCGACAAATTCAATTTTTCTGCTAGATTTAGCGGGAAAATTGACATCACGTGACCTCAACACCAATTCGGTTCCCTGCTAAATTTAGCGGGGAATCGTCGTTATCAAATAATCTTTGGCAATTTTCCTGCTAAATCTAGTGGAGAAACTGAATTTGTTCATAGGTGACGTGACACCAAGTCATGTGATATCATTTTCCCCTCTAAATTTAGCGGGGAAACTGAATTGGAGGAGGAGGGGAGGAGGGGCATACCCTCCACTCCGTACACTCCCCTCCTCAAGAGCTGTGCTCTAATTTCGCATTGCAAAGATTTGTAAATGTTTTTAATTTTTTTTAAACTGGTTTTGTAATGATATGTCAATTGGGGTGAATGTGTTGTAATGGAAAGAAGACAGCAGAGAAACAATGCCCCTCACCTGAAAACTAAGGTACCCAGCCACCCTTTCTTTTGCGGGAAACTAAGACAGAAAGATGGAAATCATATTTCCTTTATGGAATAAATTGGCAGCGACATTGATTTCTAAAGTCCCATAATGCGTGTAATGCAGTAGTATTTAAGCGGCGATTGTTTAAAATTTGTTCGGATGACATGAAACGTCGCCTGACGCCAAGGTGTCGCTCAACGTTGTCAGGTCACGCGATACTGTCGCGTCACGTGCCGTCGTCACTCGACCGCATGTGACCCGACACTTTCCTGCTTAGAGGTCAAACCTCTAAGCGGGAGAGCGTAGGAGAGCTCTCTTCCTTTCTTTCCCACGTGTGCCTCTTCACCGTGGCATCATTGTCCCCGGCAGTCTCGGGCGCAGTGCGGGGGGCCGGGAGCTGCATGCCCTGGCGCTCGGGGCGCGCCCCAGTGTACACCGGCAGGGGGTGCCCGAGGTGCGGCTGCAGGGCGGGCTGGAGGGCTCCCAGGCAGCCACCTCGGAGCTCCTGGTGCACCTGGCCCACTGCCTGGCCACCCGCTACCGCCACAACACCCTCGTCACGCAGGTGAGCCACCCCGCACCTTCTACGCTTCGATACGTCGTAACCCGGAAGAGGGCAAATGCTGCGGCCCCTTCGAGCCATTCGGCGCGTCGGAGGGAGTCACGTGGCTATACCCTACCTCACTAGTTAGGGCAGTGCTGCCAAAGTCGCGGGTGGGAGCGAGAAAAAAAAGCCGCTTTTGTGCAAAGTTTGAATGACGGGCCTCTGGGGGGCCCGTCACTCAGACTCAGTGACGTCTGGGACACACAAACGAGGGGAAGAGGGGGGAGGGGAGTTCTTCTTTCTTCTCCAACTGCTTGTGTTACACTCTCGCCTCCGTACCTTTGGTGAAGGCTGTCATGCGCTTCGCCTCCGTTGCTCCGATTTGACACGTGTACGAACACGTGCAGATATCCGAAACGCTCGAATGCTGGTTCAGATATCCGTGTACAGTAAACTTTCGTTAGTTCGACCTCGGTTAATTCGACTTTTCGTTTAATTCGATCGTGTTCAAAAGTCTTGGCGAGCGCCCATACATTTCTATGGGAGGAAAAGTTCGATAGTTCGAACTCGGGAAGACTCCGCATCGTATAATTCATCCCGAGCGAATGCGCGCAGGCTCACATTGCACGGCACCACGGCAGAAAAACCACCAACGTAGGCGAAACACGGGCCCTTGTCTGCAAAGCCGAACGTGCGCAAATATGCGCCTGCTCCTCTACGCCGTTAAGATGGACCGTAGCAAATGACACGAGCCAGTGCAACCAATCTGGTGTGGAGTAGCGCGGAGAACATAGCACGTGGTCGGGCGCAGAGACAGCGCGCGCTCTCAAAGCGCTGCGCTTTTCTGTAGCATCGTGTGCGGTCCATCTAAAACGCCCGGAAAGCGCGGGTTCTCTTTTCCTTTTCTTTTTTTGTTGTTATCTTTCTCTGTCGCCGACGGTCTGACTTCCCGGCACCAAAATCAACTCGTAAAGCTTTTTTTTTTTTTTTGTAGTGTGCAATTTTTTAGAGATGTGGGCGTTTTGTTACTTTGCTCTCCGGAGCGTACTTTTGGACACGCGTTTTATGCGCAAATGGCAGCAGACCATCCGTAAGTACTTTGGACAATAAAAGGAAGTTTAATTTTAGCCGTTTTTCTGTCCTTTTTTTAATTCAATCATTCGGATAATTCGACCAAATTTCAAGGTCCCGTCGAGGTCAAATTAACGGAAGTTTACTGTATTCAATTTGATTTTCAAATCATATAGTGGTATTGGTAATTTTAAACCTGAGACATTTTCAAATAATCTTCGGCATTTAATTTTGTCTCACAAACCCTCGAACGTCATATAATACTCATCTGCGGTATTCAGCGCCTCACCAAGGGAGGCAGCACACTCTTTGTCCGAGTCACAGTGTAGCATCAGTTGCTGATGCAGCTGGCAACCCACATGGTATCTTTGGCAAGATTTCACTCTTTTCTAAGGCAGTCTTAGACTTCGTACCGTATTATAGACATCTGCGAATAGTGGTTTTGAAGGGAATTCAAAGCGAATAGTGGTTTTGGCCGAATATTATTGAATTGAATTGTTTCTCAAAGCCTTTTACTACCGCGCACAATGTTCAAACAAAAACCCAGCTGAACTCGTGAAGGTTGTTCCCAAAGTTTCACTTGTCCACTTCCAAGCTCAGTTAATTTTTATATAACTATATTTATAAACTGCGGCATCTTGTCGACAAATTTGTTGCAGCTATCCCAATCAAGGGGATTTATAAATCTGCTTGCTAAATGCAAATTTTTTTTTTTCCAATTCCAAATTTGACAAAAAAAAGTTATATAAGCTTGATTATGCTGACAAAGACTGGTAAGTACAGAATGTGCGATAGGCCTTGCAGAGAAGAAGAGAAGGGTGTGTGAATGGCACCATCTACTGAAGATTCGCTTTCAATTCTGACAGACGCCATGAGATGGTGCTGCATGACTAGAAAGGATGCAAAGCATGCATGCTCATTCATGCGTTGCACAATTGAGTTCGCTCTTGCGTGGCCCGTACCACAGACCCTGGATAGTTCAATCGACAAAGCACTTGGCTCACAATCTCAAGGTGGTGAGTTCGAATCCTGCCGTGGCACTGCAGTCTTTTTTATGGTTGCCTATAGGCGTAACATTTTTCGGTGTCAGTTTTTCGTTACAGCCGGGCGCTACAGCCAGCAGTTAAAGCCGGCTGTTACAACCAAATGTAACAGAACTCCGTGAAAATCGGCTGATAAAACACAATCTGTGTTAAAAGCACGAATGATGAATGCGGTTTGTAAAGGAAGGGGAGAACCACTTTATTAAAAGCCAGAAGCTACCTTGTGAAAAGGAACGCTTGCTCTGCCAGGGCCCTTTGGAGGTCCGCAGAGTTCGAGCTGAGCCATGCATTCCAGGAGGAAGGGGATGTGTACGGGAAGTAGGGAGAGGTGAGCGCAGTGTTACAGGCTGTTCGAGGCGGGGCTTAGGCCGCACGTCCGGAGGCTTCCTGGCCTTTGACGACGACCATTCCCCGAAGTGAAGAACCCAGGGGTCCAGTGGAGGTGGGAGAATTGGTAACGTAACGAACGGTTTAATTACATGGTAGCGATACAGTCGTCAAATCCAAGAGAACAACTGGAGCCGTCTCACGCCCCGCCTTATATAGGGTCCGTTTTCTCCCTCACTCTCCGCCAGGGCAGCAGGTGCGACCGCCGAGTGCGTAGCAGAAAAGTCCGCCGCGTCGTAGCCAGAAATGAGTCATAGCCATGGTTCTCCGCAGTTAGGCCAGGCCTCTCTCCCCTTCCGGAGCGCACGAACCCACACGCACACACACACACGTCCCGTTGACGTCACGGACACGGTAGGTGGCCGGCAGTCCTGACACGTCGGGACTCGTTTCGGGACTCGTTTCCGCAGCGTTGAAACTCGGAAAAGGTTGTTGAAGGTTCCATTCTTAACAGCCCCTCCGGGGCCAGGGAAACCTCGAATGGCCGGTGGTACAATCGCTGGCCTGAAGAGGTGGGCTTGGAGTAGGCCTTGAGAAGACGCTGCAAGCACCAAACAAACTCCCAAACCTCTCAACGGAGGCATCAGCGGAAACGTCCCCCACAACACCACGCCACACCGCAGTCAAACGCTCGGAATTCGCCAAAGACCCGCCAGACTGGATTACGGATTACCAAAATTTGGTACAATTCCGGGTATCGAGACCCCCTGTCGCCAAAAAAAACTCATTTTTCCAACGAGGTCACTATGAACAAAATACAAAAGACAAAAACTTTTCGCAACTTGTGAGGTCATTTTGGGGTTTTAACGAAGTGCCGATAAAACAATCCGCCTTTTTCATGCCCCGTCACCTTGGTCCTAGCAATCTCCTGAGCGGTACCGCGAAACCCTGACACACTAGGGTCGCTCTTCTGCTCGACTGTCAAAGACACTCTGTCTACTCGTAACAGACGATCCAAATTACGTGACGTCGGAGCTACGAGAGATCCTTTAATGATCCCGTCTTCCTCCGCCTTTTTCGCGGGCTCGTTGGGACGGCGTACGCTTTCTAGCGCTGCGAGGTCAGGCTGTTCTACAACCTGGTCCCTCTCATCCCGGTTTTCTGCCTCCAACTCTGGGAGTGCTTGCTCCCCGTCAGCTGCCTCTGGCTCTGGATCACTCGTCAACAAAGGGGCGACCTGACGCGATTTGGACCTCGTACACGACTGAACTAGCCCTTCTCCCAGTTGTTGACCCCTTTTGCGCAGCAGGAAATCTGACCGGTTAGAAAACAAATAAGGATACTCCAACGGGACTGTTTGCGAGACAGCCGCCTCTGTCACTAGCTCTCCGAACGGGCCAGTTATCCTTACTGTCGCCATAGGCAGACAGACACTATGCTTTTCGAGCAGCTGCTTGATCCAAACTACCTTTCCCGTAAAATCGGATGTCGTTACATACGACGGATGGACAACGTCCATCGTCGCTGCACTGTCCCGAAGCACCCTGCACGGCTTTCCGTTTACATGGAGCTCGTGAAGATAGGGACGAAGAAGCTTCAGGTCCTTGTCACTACCGTTCACGTAAGAGAACACAACCCGCGGTTTCTTACATCTGGCCGCTGTGTGTCCCGGCTCCTGACAGTTGTAGCACAGGAACGGCTTCCTTGCCTCGAACTGCCCAGTTGGGCTTTTCCGCGCCTCGTCTCCGTTTGAGTGTTCTACGCTCTTTTCTGGGACCTTTTGTCCTGATTCGGGCTTCTCGGGCCCGTTTTCTCGCGAGCCGTTACCCTGTCGGAAGGTCTTGCGCTGATCGCTTCGGCCGGATTCGCTTTCCTCTCCGCTCAGCTTTCTACGCGTTGCGTACTCTTCGGCTAGCTCAGCGGCCCTTTCGACAGAGTCGACTCCCACCCTGTCCTGCACCCAGAGCTTGACTGACTGCGGAATGCTACGAAAGAACTGTTCGAGGCACACACACTCGACTACCTTGTCTCGGCTTTCGTACACTTCCTCGCTCTTCAACCATTCTATCAGGTTGGTTTTAAGCCCGTACGCGAATTCCGAGTAGCCCTTGCTGCTCTTTTTGGATGCGTTTCTAAACCTTTGACGGAACGCCTCGGCAGAAAGGCGGTACCGCTTCAAAAGGCTGGACTTCACCTTGTCGTAGTCGTCCGCGTCTCCAGCACTAAGGCGCGCGACAACCTCTGCAGCCTCACAGGGCAACAGAGTCAAAAGCCGTTGCGGCCACGTTTCTGGGGCGAAGCTCAACTTCTCACATGTCCTCTCAAAGTTAACTAAGAATAGGCCCACGTCTTCCCCAACTTTAAACGGCTGCATGAGCTTCTTCATTTGATAACGACTCGGTCTCACTTGCTCGTACCGGAGCCCCAACTCTACTGTTCTGCGAGTTTAATCGCTGTTGTTCAATTTCGAGCTCTAGCCATCTCAGCGCTCGCTCCTCTGTCGCTGCAGCCCGCTCCTGTTCTCGTTCCTCTTTCGCTGCAGTCTGTGCTCGTTCCTCTCTAGCTGCAGCCTGCTCCTGCTCTCGTTCCTCTTTCGCTGCAGCCTGTTCTCGCTCTCGTTCCTCTCTTGCTGCAGCTTCACTCTTAGCGTTCTGAAGCAGTTCCCACGCAATTTTAATTTCCTCTGCTTCCGCGCTCTCTGAAATCGCTTTACTGATCTCAGATTTCTTCATCTTTTGCTCCACCTCCACACCCAATTCTTCACATAAACAGAGTAAATCTGTTCTCAGTAACCTCATTAGATCCATGATCGCTGCTTTTTAGCTTTGGCTTTGTTCTAAAACTTGTCGCGAGGTTATACCAAAACCTAGCGCACGAGTCGAACACTAAGGATTCCCAGCAGTTCAAAATTAATTACCCATAATCTGAAGCCTGGCGAATCTCAAAGCAAAGTCCAAACGCTCACCCGCAGATGTAGCACGATGTCGCATGGTCCGATCCCAACCGCTGCCAACCAGTTGTTCGAGGCGGGGCTTAGGCCGCACGTCCGGAGGCTTCCTGGCCTTTGACGACGACCATTCCCCGAAGTGAAGAACCCAGGGGTCCAGTGGAGGTGGGAGAATTGGTAACGTAATGAATGGTTTAATTACATGGTAGCGATACAGTCGTCAAATCCAAGAGAACAACTGGAGCCGTCTCACGCCCCGCCTTATATAGGGTCCGTTTTCTCCCTCACTCTCCGCCAGGGCAGCAGGTGCGACCGCCGAGTGCGTAGCAGAAAAGTCCGCCGCGTCGTAGCCAGAAATGAGTCATAGCCATGGTTCTCCGCAGTTAGGCCAGGCCTCTCTCCCCTTCCGGAGCGCACAAACCCACACGCACACACACACACGTCCCGTTGACGTCACGGACGCGTTGAGACACGTTTTGGGCAGGCTTAGACAGGTGGCCGGCAGTCCTGACACGTCGGGACTCGTTTCGGGACTCGTTTCCGCAGCGTTGAAACTCGGAAAAGGTTGCCGAAGGTTCCATTCTTAACAAGGCGTAGAGGATGTGCTCTGTGTCAGCCCTGATCTCCAGGCAGTTGGACAGTGAGCTGTCCCCTGCCACCTGAAGTTGTAGAGCATTAGCGGGGTGAGGAGAGTGTTGGTCTGTATTTCGCGGAAAATGTGTGCTTGTTCAGTGTTGAGTGAGGGGTGGGGTTTGGGAAGGGTGGTACGGCTTTTCCTGATGTTTCTGTAGTGTTCAGCTATTTGCTTTTTGTAAGAGATCATTGCGTAACATCTACTTTTGCATAATCGCGGCGAGTTAGCCTTGTTGAGTGCGCTTCTCACCGAGCGCCTGTGCACTGCGGGAAAACAATACCTGCGGAGCCCCCGAGCTCCGTGGGTATTGCTTTTCCGCTGGGCACAGGCGCTCGGTGAGAATAAGCACACTCAACGGGGCTCACCTGTCGCGATCAACAGAATGAAAACGATGAACATCGCAGCTCATATCGAAGCGAATATCGAATAGCGTGTTATTCGAAACCACTATTCGAATATTCGCACAAAACTATAATTGTCTAGTACTTGCACAAATAATTTAAAATGTGACTTTTTTTTGCCTCGAAACACAGGACTGAGCGTAAGTACTATGAACATATGTTCATTTTTTATTCCTTGACCTGACCCACTTTCAATGAATGGATGATGAAAATTAAAACAAATACAGTAGATTCTTAATTAAGACCCCCTCCTTCATTCTTAAAAACAGTGTTCAATTTACGTCATTGCCCAATTATATATCTGAGGTGTCAAGTCTTTTTAAGCAAATAAATTTGTAAGTAAATGTGAGACCGACGGAACTGCCTGCACGAATGCACCCGGTGAAGCCTCCAGTGTGTGACTTGAGCACATTTCAATGCAGATTATGAGCACCACGCGAATCCATATTGTCCCCGTGGTTGACCCCGACAGCATGGCGAACGAACCTGCAATGAACTGCAACACGACCCAAGCCCTATCCGACCAGGGAAAGGACATCTACCACGCATTTCGAGGTGAGGAACAATGGCAGGGTGTCTCTTTTGGATGCTCGACCTCCAGCATGCACTCGTTGCCTTCTGCCGTGCTTTGGCTACGCGTGCAACGCTCTAGGCCTGTAAGACGCCAAATTGTTATCGAAGATAGAAAGTTTGCACTGGATGTGGGACAGCTGAAAGACCCCTCTGCCGTTTTCATGTTGTGAGTGACTACAGCAACCGTCAGGTATGGTACTCTTTTTAAAGTGGTTGCTTTATAGGGCCAACCAACCTCAGGAGCCACGTAAGCGAGAAATGTGTCAATTGATCAGTCCTTAGCCGCTAACCGATCTTGAGAAAAATGGCAACCGGTGCCAGGGGCGAACCCTGGTTACAGGCATGAGGAGCAGAAGTAGGGGGTTGGAGAAAGCATGCAAAGAGGGGTGGAAAGGGCAACAAAGAGAAGAGCAGAAGCAGGTGGTGTAGAAAGAGCGCGCGGAACGAGGACGAGTGGAAAGGACAGGAAAGCGCACTTCCCCTCTCTTAGTGACCAAGAAAATTCAGCGGAAAGGCTTTTTTTACTGACGAGGATGTTTCTGTGGTGGTTGCTTCAGAGACGTCCCAGCGCCCAGAGGTGCTTGCGTTGGAGCGGTGGGCCCGCCGGTATCCTTTCATCACCTCACTGACCCTCCTGACGGGGGCCACTGCCGTGGCCACTCCTCAGGCTGGAGGGAAGGCAGACTCTGCGGTGCTGGACGCCCTGGCCAAGGCATACGTCGAGTCCAACGACGACATGCTCCTTGGGAACTTCAGCTGCGGTGGAAAGCAGTGTGGGTGCCTCTTTTCCTGTGGGTGTTTTAGGGGCGAAGCTCCTTAGGGGCTAGCCATGTCCGTATGGCCGTCCGGCGTCGGGTGCTCGTGCTCCTGCTCGTGAGCTCACGTGCTCACGTGCTCGTGTAGGGCAAAAAAAAAAGGAAAAAAAAGATGAAAAAAAGTTAAGGTATGTCCGTCCGGTGATCGTGCTCGGTGCTCGTGCTCGTGTAGGGCAAAAAGAAAATGAAAAAAGATAAATGACGAAAAAAAAAAAAAAGTTTGCGCAGTCGACAGGATTCGAACCTGTGCGGGGAGACCCCAATGGATTTCTAGTCCATCGCCCTAACCACTCGGCCACGGCTGCGGGACGAATAGGGGGCTTCGAGATGTGGTATTAACTCAAGAGCTGGGGATGTCATGGATGAAACGTTGCATGTAGCCGCTCAACGTCTATACAGGAGAGGGCGCTGCGGTCAAATGCGTATATAATCGCGTTAAACTTTGCATGCATTGGCTCAACGTTTATAGACGAGAGGGCGCTGCGGTCAAATGCTCAAATGCGTATATAACCATGTTCCATACCACACATTCTCTTTCTGACATGGATGAAAACGAACGAAAGGCTCGGCATGCTGCGGCTCAGCGTCTACGCAGACAAGCACCACCAGAGCTTCGCCCCAATCAACATCATTCACCACGTGGAGATGCGGTCAATTTTTTTAGCTTCTGTCTGCCAAAGATTTACCTTATCTCCTTTTAAATTTTTGTGTCTGGGACTTGATTTCACACTTTTTTCGGTTACAGTCGCTGTATAACAGTACCTTGACGTCGGATCTCGGCATCTGTGTGTCCGCCTCTGTGTTTTGATGTCTGTTGAGCGATTCGCTTGTGATATACTGACCTTTCTTTTTTGTGTTTCCTACTAATTTGTATACCGTAAAATTCCGAGTGAACGCCCACGGTAATAAAAATAATCATGCTTCAGACGAAGCGTTCCAGCTAGGGATGTGCGAATAGTGAATTTTCACTTCGAAGCGAATAAGTAATTTCAACGAATAGTTTCGAATCGAAGCGAATAATTTCGAAGCGAAGCGAATATTTTGCAATTCTTAATTTAAAAGTGAAAAAATTGACAAAAATAGAACTTGAATAATTTGCACATCGATATGGCTTAGCTAGCCATGTCGTCTTCAACGTGTTTTCTAGGCTACTGGAAAAACAATCTGGAACAGATTCAAGGGAGCAAACTTTCCCCAAGTTTATTGACGCCTGTGCATCACGTCGTAAGCATTACTCTATATTGTTGTGGATAAACGCACACTCTTTAAACACTTCAGGATGAAGCTTCAGGTGATTGACCAGAGTCGTAGCTGTAGCCGTCGGTGTTTTGAGACACGTCTTGCACGTGTAACTTTTCGCGCCTTTAGGTCCTCAATCAAAAAACTCCCAGATCGCGCTGCGGCACATCGCCCGTTGCGTTTGGTAGTCCATGACTTGTCCGGAAACGCACGCATAAGCTGCATTCACAGCTCGCTTAAAGCGAAAGTGACAGAAGTAGCGAAGGCGAGAAGAACCAACAAAAGCAGAACCGAGCAGAAAGCAGAACAAGGAAATGATCAACGATGGTAGGGCTGGTAGGGTGGCTAAAATGGTGGGAATCATATATGCATACGTGGGGTACACGCCACAGTTGGAGTGTTGGAGTCACAGGTTGTAGCCCGCGCCACCTAGAAATCTGCACCGATATCAATGCCAAGATTTGAAATTTGTCACTGTTTAAGAGCATGGTGATTTCGACTATTGAATGACACTTCAAAGCCATCTCAGACCCAAGAAAACAATTACCGTATTTACACGATTGCAAGTCGACCCCCCTCCCTCCCCCCCCCCCCCCCCCCCCCCACCCACCCACCCACATTGCACATCAGCCAAAAAAAAAAAAAAAAATCTTTAGATGCGCATTTTACTGCGTACACGGGAGAACGGCAAAGTATCTGTTTCGAAAGCCGAGCCTCCAACACGCGATCGATGCCTTCTGGCGTGCTTTGGCTGCGCATGCACGCGCGAGGTGCATGAGATGGCCAGGCGTTATCGAAACTAGGAAGTTCACACTGGAGGCGGGAAAACTGAAGCTGCTCACTGTCGTTCTCACTCCGTCCGCGACTAGACTACGACTCGTTCGCACTGGTGATGTCAGTCCCATCGTCGTCATCACTGCTACTTTCTCGAAGCACGTCGTCGGCGTCGTCCAACGAAATCTCGCACTTCGCAAATGACAGGATCAACCGCATCTTCCGCGCTTGCTCGGCGATCGCGTTGCACGTCACGGGTAGGGAACGATTGCACACTTTTGCGGCGTACGTTGCAAGCCTGACTTCCAACTCCGGAACCAGACTTTGGACTACGGAAGCCTCTTTGTTTGCCGTCACAGTTTAAGATCCCGCGCAACTGCAGACTCCACTTGAGCATCACCCGCTCCGACGGGTCGAACTTGCGTCCAACAGCGCAGTTGTTGGTTGCTTCTGAGTGAAAAATGGCCATAAACGAGCACCGAAAACCTAAACTGCCCGGATCACGCGTGTCAATACAAAAATAAAAAAATAAAACGTAGTTAGCGCTCCAGCATGATCTCGTCACTCGATCAAACGATGTTCTACCGTCAATCGCGCGAAAAACTGCGAAGAGAAGCCGCGGGGTGAGTGAGCCATGAGGCTGTTCTAGCGGCCTCCGGGGTGGCTCTTACAGGAAGTGCCGCCACCCCCAAAAGTCGGGCGCACCGTGCGCTGTTCACCGCCGTATATCGTATATTCGGGTTAATTTGCGAATCGCTATCAATAATACTCGTTCGCGCAAATAAAAAAAATAATTAATTCGTAAAATGAGCACATAGAATAGTGCAATGCTAGAGGTACAGCCGGCTGAACTCGTAACAAGCCGGGGTGTTCATGATGTCGCGATTGTTTCGTTTTTGCCGGTGGTGGAATGCTTTGGTTCGATTATAAGTCGACCCCCCCACTTCAGATTTTCAAAAATTGAAAAAAAGGGTCGACCTACATTCGTGTAAATACGGTACGGTATTCGAGAGGCACGTTCAAATCGGAGGAACTATCGGTATCACCATCATTGTTTTCTACGCGGGGCGGCAACGGCACGCGTGAAATTAGTTTATCGGAGGCAAGAAAAGGACAAAAATAAGCCAGGAGCTATCTTTGGCAACCGTAGCACACGGTCACACGGTTTTTGACGAGAATGTCATCTTTTGTGAGTTGTCTTAGCTTCCCTCTTTTCGAATAAGGTCGTGGTTTGCACCGTGTTCAAACTTCGAAATACTTCGAAAATATTCGAAGTTTCCGAATAGTACTATTCGATTCGAAGTCTGAATCGAATATGGCATTATTCGCTTCGATATTCGAAACTTTCGAATATTCGCACAACCCTAGTTCCAGCAGCTCTTCAAAACACCGCGATCGCTTCGGCGTAGTCAGCAGGGAGCTTCTGGCTTTCGTTCGTTCCAACCCGCATGGATACTTTGAAGCGTATTTTCCATGGAGCGATGTAGTGGCTTGACGCTTGAAAGTTGCCGAGTCTTATTTTTGTAGCTAGCTGTCGCGCGTGCTCTTGCAGAAGGCGGTTGCTGACGGCTCGACCGGCTGATCTTTCAGTTTCGAGGAAGTCCATTAATGCGTCGTCGACCTCTTCGCTAAAAACGGGCCGTCCGTTGCTCATCGCTCTCTTCAGCTTATTCTTCCCGTGACACTGTTGCAAGAGCAATTGGTACTTGGTATTCCATTCTCGCACACGCTTCCTGTCTACTTCGAAATGGCGTGCCATCTTGCTTACGTTGCTCCCATTCTTTCGATGCCACTGGACGACTTCAACCTTCTTCTCGATCGTGTAGTTACACTTCATCTTTAGCACAGACGTGAAATAAGTCTTTACGGTTTCTTGACACCAGTTCGAATGGGGTAGCCAGCTCAGTCTGACTTATATTGCCGGGTATCAGATCGCGCGACCTTGGGTTACGCCCCCGCCTCGGTTGTTTCTCGCTGGTGTCTTATCTCCCCATATTCACCTTGAAGGTCCAACTATCTTCAGGGGGAGGGCGATGTATCGGAATACCATTCCCAACAGATAGTTGAACAAAAGGGATGGGGGGGGGGGGGGGGGGGCGACACTTCAAACGTGGGCGTTCACTCAGAATTTTACGGTAAGTGTGTCTTAAGTCTGGTTATATATTTTTTTTCTTAATGCTGTTTTTGTGGAGGTGCATCCACAAAAGACCATTGTGGTTGCATTGGGGCACTTTAAATGAAGATTATTATTAAAGAATATTAAGTTTATTCATAAAAGTTCTTGAGCTTAAGATTTGCTTCTTCAGAGGATCCTTTTGCAAAACCTTTCGTCCGAGTTTTTGAGTCGGTTTTTTGTTTATATCTTTTTTTTGTAGCAGTATTGTGCATCCTGCCTGTTTCAGGTATGCCTCAAACTTGTGTGCTGCATAGTCCCTTCATGCAAAGGGCATCCGAATGCATGCTTGTTTTTAGAAAACCATTCTTACCTTAACTAATTGTGATTGAGCATTAGTACTTGTCAACATTTTGACTCCTGTTTTCTTTCATCAGACAACACATCCGGCGGAATCGTAAGAGGTGAATCGGATTTCACATCAATGAATGGCTCCTTGATAGTAAGTACAAACAACCTACAGTATAAGATGCATTCACTATAGTAAAGTCAAAGTTTGCTTTATGGTACTCAAGAACTTGCATATCTTGCACTGAAAATACCAAACAGACAAGCTAACATTTAATTTCATACATTTAAAAGAACAATTGAACAATATATGCTGAACTATTCATAATCAGCAGTTATTACTTTGCCTTGGTCATGTATACAAAATGTTCACTGTGGCCCTGATGATTTTTGGTAGTTTTTGCAAGTGCTCTTTTTTGTTCTGTTTCTTCTTCCTTCCAAATGTTATAATTGGAGTTGACACATCGTCAAAGGACAACTCATCTTCTTTTGCCTCATCCCCGAGACTCTTTTGTTTGAAAACTGAAGCATATGCAATATTATATCCAAAACCATATGTGGGCACTTCGATGTTCTTCACAGCACAAGTGAAAAGTTCAACCTTTATCATGGTTTTGTGACTGTGCATTTGAATGCATAAATGTGCAGCAATGTGTTTGCAGTCGTGTCTGCAACATTGCATTGTTCTCAGTTGTGTCTGTTTTGTCTTGACTGCAGGAATTCAGCTACAAGACTGCTGGAACCTACGAGCTGTCAGCGTTTATATCTTGCTGCGCTGCACCAGATGCAGCCACGTCGTCTGACCTGTGGGTGGCCAACAAGCAGTCTCTCCTTCAATTCCTAATCCAGGCAAGCCACAGTTTGTTCCTTACAGCAATGCAGTTTCATTGCTTCATGCTTACACTTAAAGCCGGCCTTGTCAAGCGACGCAAGGCATTTGTTCTGCACTTGTTTGTCGAGACTGGCTGTTTGGAAATCAAGACATGCGACCGCACAGGATCCACCAGCTGGAGCTATTAGTATGCAGCTAGTGTTTAACTAATGCTGAAGGAATCATCATCATAATTTACCTTTTCTTGAGTGCCCGAGTGGGCATATACATATTATTAAAAAAATAATCACAACATGAACACAATATTTAAACAAAAAAAAACAACACTAGTCTATATGGGGCGTTAGAGAGGAAGAGGCTGCTGCAAATATGTTAGTTTCATTTATAGAAACAATACTGTCAGGTAGTGCATT
This sequence comes from Ixodes persulcatus, assembly GCA_013358835.2. Lineage (NCBI taxonomy): Eukaryota > Metazoa > Arthropoda > Arachnida > Ixodida > Ixodidae > Ixodes > Ixodes persulcatus. The sequence continues at coordinate 412,364 of JABSTQ010011583.1, forward strand.
CCAGTCTTTTAGAGCCAGTGGCAACGTAGTATTGTTGTGCAAATATTTGAAATTTTGAATAGTAGTTTAGAATACTACAATAATCAATATTTGCTTCGAGGTGAACTGCGATATTGATATTTTTCGAAGTGTTGATCGCGGCGGGTTAGCCCTGTTGAGCGCACTTCTTACCGAACATGGGTGCACTGCAGAGGAGCAACACCCGTGAAAGCAAGCTCCGCTGATGTTGCTTCTCGGCAGTGCACCTGTGATAGTAAACATTCTCTGAGAAAGATGTTGGATGCTGTCATTCCTTCTCACATTTCCATTGTCTTTTTGTCTCCTATGCTCAAATCTTACTAATGAATGAGTGATTTGAATTTTTTATATTACTTTTCATGCATCTGCTGTATTACTCAGTTGATCCTTAAAGAAGCACTGATACCCCAAAGGTTGTATTTTTTCGGTGTCTAAAACGATGCAAGTTGTAGTCATAAACATGCAAAAAAATACCACAATGTGAAGAAAAAAATGTCCCCACGTACGGTGCTCCTTTCTATTTTTGGTGCCTTTTCTTTCCTTCTTCTCACCCCTTTGCTTCTTTTTATTTGTGACGTAATCAGTTATGAAATTGAGAAGCTTTGTAAGCGACATTTCTATAATGTTTAATAACGGCATTCGTTAAACATGTTTTTTTAACAGAAATATGAATGCACTTCTTTTGAAATATGAAAAATCTGAGTCCCAAAATGATGTCTCCTGGCTTTTTATCTTCCCTCAGAAAACATAGCAGCGCCTGGCACACGTAGCACTGAGGATGATCGGGGAATCGGACGAAGTTCAATTTTTGGTGCCCAACGAGCTTTCAGGCTTCGTAATGGAAATTGTCAAACAGTCAAAACAACTGGGTTTGGTGCCTGTGCACCATAGTTCCGGTTGTGACACTGCCGGGGCAGCCTTTCACGCAGCACCGGCGAGACATGGCCCCTCACATTGCTCACCAAAGTCCACTGCGCGTCCTCTTCGACCTCGCACCGTTTCAAAGAATTTGAGATTGCTGAAAGGGCCCTAAAAGAACTTAAACTCGAAAGTGAAGCGTCGTCTGCTCGCAGCGATAGGCGGCACACATGGAGAAGCGCTGTTGATTGCGGGACGGCTCGGAGCATCCGGAGGCAGGAGAGAAACCCTAGTTACAGGACGACTCAATCTTTGATGTCACTGCACTGGTGCAGATCACGCGGGAGCTTCAAGTTCGGCTTTTGGTATTGTTTGAGTGTTTGTTTTTGTTTGTCACAAATACTGAGTTTCCAAGCTTCGAATTTTGAGGGTAATGTCCAGGCGTCGTTTTCAATTGTTTCGAGTCATAATAAAAAAACATGATTTTGACCTGTCAGTGCTTCTTTAACTTAAAAAATAGGGCCTCTTTGGAAGTGTTCCATCAGAACTTTGGAAACAATGTCCGTGAACAGATCTAAAATGCCCTTTGCTGGAACGCCGGAAGTCGCCCGAACCCGCAACCCTTTCCATCAACCGTCCAACCGCAGAGCACCCGTGGCCTGACCGGCTTTGTGCGCACCAAGAGCGGGGACCCCATCGGGAGTGCCAACATCACGGTGGACGGGCAGGCCATGCTCAAGCCCACCACCCACCTGGGCGAGTTCTGGCTGCCGCTGGGCGAAGGGGTCTTCACCGTGGTCGTCACTGCCACGGACTACTTCCCCATGACCAAGGTACGTAGAGTCACGCTGCAGTGTGGTACCTCCAAAACGTCTCCGACTGGCGCACTTGCGGCGTCCTAGAGAGTGATCCCTCGATTTCCGCCCGACTACTTCGTAGAAATGTCACAGCAGCATTGGTGGAAGCGGCAGATGCCGGCGAAGAAGGCGAGCTATCGCCTCCTTCGCCGTCGTTGCGGCGTGAATCTTGTAACGAGCGTGTAAACTAGCCGTCACTACAACGGTATGAATAGGATGATTCAGGATGTAAGTATATAATTCTATCTGCTTACGAGTTGCTAAAGGAGATGAAATAAATAATCTTTTGGACTATAACACAGTTTTGGCGGTGAAAACATTACCTTTTAGCGGTGGGTACGGTAACCAGTATGCACCGGTCGGGCGGTGGGCAGCAACTGCTGCCTATCACCCGATCGATGCATAGCTGGACGTAGGCTTCTTTCATGCGTTGTTAACAGTCACTCAATGTGTAAATCTCATCTCAGCGCATGTACCAGGGCATTAGTGCCCTGGTACATGCGCTGACCCTGGACGGTTTGGAGCGTTTGGTGTGTTCAAAGTTTGCAATGTCGCCACGGAATGGCACCACAGCCCCACTGGCTGTGGAAACGGACTAGGAAACACCTTCCGCAAGCGCCGACGGATGGCGGTGGGATGCATATTTCGGGAGGTTAGGCGATAGGATGCGTAGTAACAAAGGCCGCACTGGATTGGCTGATTTTAGAGAGCGATGCCCTGACGTAACACCTATCAACCAAAGAACGCCGGCGACGTCCCCCTTTGCCAATTTCAGCGCCGCGCAGTGGGGGACGGCGGGTGTATTACTAGAACGCGCGTTAACCCACACCGGCCACCCTATTCACGCCACTTTGCGGCGACAGTCTGCAGTTGGCTCATTACAAAATATTAACCCACCTTGGCCCACCCTTACACGCCACTTCGCAGTGCCCCGCTGGCTTCCCAAATACTCCCTAGCTCCGCCATCCCCAACTGCACCTCGGTCGCTAGGTGTTACGTCAAGCAATCGCTTTCTATAACCAGCCAACGCTGCGCGGCCGCCGTCACTGTGTGTCCTATCTCCTAACCTCTCGAAATAAGCGGCCGGGGTGCGGGTGCACACTTCGGATGCCCTCAGAAGTTCCTGCCGGCTTTGGAGACCCATGGACGAACACGGGCTGCGGACCCGTTCTTTGGCATGCCACACCGTTCTTGACGCGCAGTTACCGGGTTACCTGGTCGTAAGCGCACGGTCACGCGCACGTCCTTCATACACACGCCAAGTGACCTGATCTGCTTTCACCAGGGAGAAGCGGGGTTTCGGGAATGTTCACCCCCACAGAAAAGTGCCGAGAGGCTGCATTCACCATGCTTCGTTATATATAATCGCAGTGCAAAGTGCTAACGGATTTCTTCGAGAATCAGCGTGGCGGCAGCGGCGATTTCAGCCCATTTCTTTTTTTACTTAAATAGATACTAAATGGAAACATTGTGCGAAGAAAGCTGGCATAAAAATGACTAAAACAGGGAAAGTTTCGGAGAACCTTCTCAGTGTCAACTTTGACTCTTTTGCAGATTGTGACCGTCTACTCAGGCCGCGCCACGAACGTGGAGTTCCGCCTCCAGGAGAACATCTTAGTTGCTGGCTTGCCGAAACACGTCTTTGTGGTCCTGGCAGGTGTGTGCCCCCCCTCCCCCATTCCCTACCTAGCATGCTTCCACAATGGTGTGGCGTGCAAAGAGGGACCATCGAGCTATGTTCCTTTTACATGCATCTGTATCTGGTCACCTAGACTGCATGAAGCCACCAAGTATAGTTTTGCATAGATCCTGCTCTCATAATTTTTCTCTCCTTTTCGGTTTTTCTCATTATAATTGTATTGCATAATTATTGAAAGTAGCCTTATCTTCCACGTTGTGTTGGCAACACAGACAGTTTGCTCGTCTTTGCCGAGTTCGGCGACTGTTGGCGACACTCGACGAGCTTTGAGGTGGCTTCCATTCTAATCTTCCCGAAAGTATCCTTACGGCTCTCACTGTGCGAGATCACTCTTAGGATTGTCTCGCTCCTCACTCAAGCTCGGCTGGATTTGAGCGAGATGATCTGGGCCATTTTGCGCCACCAGAGAAGTGCTTGAAGGTGGCATCGTTTCCTCTTCCCAGGCTCGCTGGTCCTGCTGGCCATGGTGAGCGCCCTGTGCATCTACAGCGTGGTGCTGAGCAGGCGCCAGCCCCAGCGGGCGGGCTTCTTGCCAGTCCAGAGCAACGGAGGCACCCTGTTCGACGACGACGAAGACGACGACGACGACCACAAGGTCAAGAAACTCATGGGATTTGGCGTGCACCGCAAGCTGCTCAAGGCCGCAGAGTACCACGACGAGTCCACCTCCGAGGACGAAATCTACAACACGCGCACCTGGAAGAACGGAAAGTAAGTCTACGTGCACCCCGCTGCCATTGCCGTCGTCACCACAGCGGCGGCTGCAACGCGCGTGAGTGCACCAGTCTCGGAATTTGCAGTCAGTTTTGCCGCGAGCCGCAATCTCGGGGACAGATGGACGGTTCTTGCATGGAGAAGTTTGTTGGCGGCACATGTCTTGGGGTTTCAGGTGTCATGCCAGTTCCGTAATTTGTGTCGAAGTGTGTGAACGTAGGGTGGAAAGCGTGGTGCGCGGAAACAATCTTCCTGTCCGACTCGGGTAACATCGGAATGAATTAACTTTGCAAAACGCGGGTGTTGTTGGCCGTAGACGTGGAGAGTTTGAAGTATTGCTTCGCAACATTTATTTGTGGCAGCAAAAGATCCCGACGGGATTGTTTATAGTGACAATTTTGTGTAATGGGGTTTGGTGAAAAAGTGCAATAGGTTCAGCACATGCTTTTAAAATTTCACAACTTCGTGCTAGGACCTGCAGGAGTTTGATTTGAGTGAGTGGCATCAGTTTCGCAGAAGTTGCCACTGTACCCTGTTCAGCCCTAAGCTGATAATGTGGTGGGAGCTACGTGCTTGCTAAACCAATCAATCGCCTGCTTTTCATCATTTGACCGCGTTCCCTGCATGGGGGTATGGGCGTGCGCGATCATTTTGTGAAGGAGAGATGTAGGACTGGTCCAATGAGCACATAGCTTCCAACCCTTTGGCAGCTTAGGGGTGAACCAAATGTAGACGAGACATACATGAATAATGGATATTCAGCCTCACTTACGTTTGTAAACTTCAGTTTGGCAACCCGTGGGAATACCAATCAAAAATTTGCGTAATGAGCATCTGGTTTCTATAAATAGCCTGTGCTGTCGGCTCAAATCTTCAAACTTATAGGATTTCTCTCGTGTAATGAAAAAGTGTTCTGGAGCAGGAATGGTGAGGCTCTATTGACTTATTCCTTTGCACGCATTTATTTTCAGATCTCCGAAGCTATAGAATCTTTGGAGGTACCTCCAGCTCCATTTGTAAAGTTTCTGAGAAGTAATGGCACTTTCCCTTTTTTTATATTGTTGAGAAGTTGTCTGTACATACATACAGAGGTTTTTGTTGGCCTGATATGTTTTTTTTTTTCTATTTTTTAACATAGGAAACAAGATTTTAAACTTTATATATTCATCTGATCTGTACGTCATCACACCATTTGAGGGCGGACCATACTATGCTCATTCTCACCTCAAGAACTCTAGTAAAAAATAGATTGGCTCCTCGTGGAACATGGCTAAAGTCTCCTTTCAGGTGGCAAATTAGTAGGTACTTGGCCGTACAGTTGAGTTTCTTTTTACTCGACTGTAACATGCTTTTGAAATGCACACCATACAATTTGCTTTTCCTGACAACCAACCCTTGTAAGAACCACTTTGCAGACCACATGAACTATGTGCAGAACATGCTTTTCTTTTCTTGAGGCGACAATGTGTATAGTACTATTTTTTACGAGGAGAAGCTCGTGCACTAGCAGTTTCCGTGTGAGGCGACCTGGTCCGGCGTATACTTTGTAATCTCTACATTTTTGTTTTAGCATGTGCGGTCAGAGTGCGCAAGCAAACATAGAAAGTATGCATACCTGGGTCTTCCCCTTTGCCAGTCACATGTCCGAGTCGTCTTTATTGATGACCTTTTTAAAACAACGGGCGACGACCCCCGAGCAGCCGCACTTGGTCCGAGGACTCCGTGCCACGTGATATAGCATCTAATATATTCAGACGCCGCAGTAACGCGAGGACCCTCGTTCGTGTTCCGCTCCACGTCCGCCGTCGGCCCGCGGAAGTGTCGGATGGTGATGTGCATGCAAGCGTGGTGTGCGTGTCGGTTTGCAGTCCTTATTCTTCAGACTTCCTTTTTGGGACAATGCTATACACATGCAGTGGCCTTATTTCCATAGTGCTTTGTGATGATACGTAATAAGCAGCGATTCTTAATCCAGACGAGACCTTGTTTTGGTGCACGTCTCTTTGACTAGACCAATTGTGTCCGAAGCGAAAGCGCATTTTATTATGCTTGTCTGGCCGTATTGGGGCAGCACTAGAGAACTGACAAGGAAGCGAGCTACAGAGTGCCACGTTTTGAAAATTTGAAAAGGACACGGTTTTGGTCTGTTGCAGAAGAAAATAGTTGCAGCAATCACCATCAAGCTTAAAAAAAAAAAAAAAAAAAAAAAGGGAAAAGTTTTTTTTTTTAATCTGCTTTATGTTACTCCATCGTAGTAGATGTTATTTGGACTGGTGGAATACACTTTCGACCCAGGTTGTATCTACTAAAACCGTGTGCTTTTTTTAGTGGATGTTTGTCCGCACTGGTATTTAACAAGAATGGTTGTTCAGCCGTCAACGTGCACAAGGGCGGGAAAACAAAGCCTTGGTTACGTGCAGTTTTCATGGCTGTCATTTCTCTCTTGGTTGTCTGGAGGTTGCACATGTCTTTCAACAGTACTTAAAAGGTTCCCTCACTCTTCTAGGGCTGGGGATTATCGCTTGTCCTAAGATGATGACCAAAGTTTTTAGAGAACTATCAGCAGGTAGCTTCATTTGTTCAAGCCTTACCAGTCTGCATGGTATCTTCCTTTTTTATTCAACGTCGAATGCTTCAAAGGGCTCATGTAACACCATTTCAAAGACTAGGGGGAAACCATGCATCCTCTCCTTGTGTGATATGTGAAAAGTGTTTCAAGCTGTTGTTCACATGCCTACTGTGCACTCCATCCACAATGACTGGCACCTGTTAAAAGGGAGGAAGTCCAGTGCATTTGTTACACACCCAGCCCTGTTTGGTCTCGTCTTCCGAAAGTAACTCCAGTTTTTGAACTTGCTACTAACCACCACAAGAATATAGATGTGCTCCCAGAAGAAGACGATGTAACTAAGATACTGCTATTACTCTCCTCTAGTCACTTTGATGCAGAAATAAAGAAATGGAACACTGCAACTATGGCAACGAGTATTTTTAATACTTCCATCTTCATTCACAACAGTCTTTCATCACACAGCATTCTAGCTTTGTTTCTTTCTTAGTCTTCTTAAAAATGAGGCTCAACAGAACACCAAGGCTCATTTTCCATGCTGGCTACCTCTGCATGCAGATATGCATATTCATGTATAGTTCAGATAATTATATATATATATATGTACACAAAAGCTTTTTTTTTTTCATGTTTTATATTAAACTCGCCTTTACTACTTTCTCGAGAAAAATGTATAAAAAAAAAACAAGAAAACTGACTTGATTAGAAAAATGACCTAGCACACAACAAGCCTGACTGCCACACCATCCCATTCTCTCTCGTGGCTCTTGACGTCAGCTTGTGGCCACTGTGGTCGGCCAAACCGCAACGATTTGCTCTAAACGTGGCTTTGAACTAGACGCATTCTCACTTAAGTCCATTAGCACGCACCTTCGTTCCTACCAGCTCTAAAATTAGGGGGGAAAAAAATGAAAAAGCTTTAGCTTCTATTTTTGTTTTTACAAAACACGTAAAAGACGCGACACCCTCATCGAAAACGGAACAAGAAGGATGGCAGGTCACAAAGCTCGAATGCCCTTCCGACGGGGCGCCGGTTGTACACGCGGCAGAAGCCTCTGGTTGTGGAGCGACGCAAGGTGGGACAGGCGCCGGACACGCGCCCGGGCCGGCCGGCTTCCGAGGCCCGTTCCCGCGCCTGTGGGTCGTCGGCCAAAGCGGCACCTACTGGAGGACGCACATCTTGCGAAAGTCGTTCTCGAACTCGTCGTCAATGTCCCTGGCGTCTGGCACCTTGCCCTCTGTGTTGGGCATGTAGGCCTCGTAGTCTATGCCTTCCCGTTCGTAGAACAGCATGTAGGCAGAGTCCGAGTCTATCTGGTCCAGTTGGACTTCCTGCGGCAAGAGACGGAAGACTTTTCAAGCTCCGATACGCCATAACTTCGCCAGTACGGGAAACCCCTCTAAAAACCTATGGCCACCGGCGACAGCAGCCGACGCAATCAAAAATTGTAGAGCCCTTCCACTTCACGTGAAGATGGAGGACCAGCGAAGCTGTTATTTTTACGACCTCAAGGACGACCTTGAGGACGATGCCTAGAGGACGACGCCTTGGACGACGTCTTGGACGACGTCTTGGACAACCTCAAGGACGACTTCTAAAACGACCTCGAGGACAATGCCTAGAGATGATAACAAGGGATCAGGACTTCACTATCTAATAATGCCAAGGAAGGATGACTTACGCTGGTTGTCCCCTCTTTTATTTTTTTTTATTTATTCATACTTGCCACGACAAATGGGGAGTTTTCTGTCAACATCCACAGACATGTTTTCCCAGATCCTAGCACATAACAGCTTCGCTGTAAAAAGTATAGGCTCCGCGACATTTTAGGCATTTGCGAGCCTCATTTACCCAATCGCAAGAGCTGAAACCATCACTTACGTTCAGTGTGTTTGCACAGCAGGACATTTATTTATCTATTAAGGAGGCTCAACGGCGTTTTGAGCATTATGTACGACTGGTTCGCATCTGAAAACCAGGAAGAAGGCTTTATCCATTAAAACTATATTCTCAAAACTTACTTTTGATGCCGCCTTCTCGAAATAGGTGAACACAGAAAGATGCTCGAGGTTGAAAGTCGGCGTGCCAGTCGGCAGTGGATATCACTAGAGAGCCTACTGGCTAACAGAAGCCAACCAGTGGCAGACGTGCCCACAAACTCACAGGCACATAACCACGACACAGCAAAAGTGACAAAAATAATGACTGCACAAGCACTACGAGGCATAGTGGGGGCTCCGTTCCAAATCAAAACAAAAAGTGATCGCAAATAAAAAAAAAAAAAGTTTGCAGAGGATACAAACCCCCCCAAAAAAATCTCCGACGGCAACAACAATTGTCTTAACCATTGCAGTAACTGTGCAAAGCTAAATAAAAAAAAATAAAAAAAAAGAGCGGCTTAGGCACTTTGCATGTGTGGCATCAAACAACAGCGTTGAGAATGAATCGGTGATGGCCAGTGTTTAAAGGGACACACAAATTTGCAAATACGTTCAAATCAACGTATTTGCAAATTTTTAAAAGCCACAAAAAATGGGTATGATATTTTTGTTTTCTATTTTTAATATTGCATGTGTGCCTTCAATAGAGTATCCCTCCTGTCACACAGCTGTGCTAATTGTTCGTCCTTGTTTCATTTTCCTTAGACTGTATGCACCAGTTTTCCAACCTCCTCTTTGTGATCGCAACACTTTTTTCCTCCATTCTTTCATCCTCGCTTGCAAAGCCGAGTGCCCCCGCCAAATCCGCTGACCCCTCCGGGAGAGCAGGACAAGTCCTGTACAGTCGACTTTCATTAATTCAAACTCTCTTAATTTAAACTTGCGGATAATTCGAACTAACATATTCGGTCCCATCCTATGCGTCTCTATAGGAGGAAACTCCCGCTACTTCAAACTTTGCTTTATTCAAATTTTCGGCCCCCCTCGAGTTAGAATTAACGAGATTCGACTGTACACTCTAAAACCAGATGCTCCATTGTTTCGTTCTCATTTTGGCATATGGCACATAGTAATGAGTCCATTTTCTCGAATTTAGCCCTATACGTTTTCGTTTTGGTCATTGCCATCGTGACTATTTGTAAACAAACGGTCACGATGGCGATGGGGCTAGCCACCTTATTGGTGAGGAGATCGAGCTATAGGGGGCGCTCTGACCCGTTTGTTGCCCCCACACCTCGGTGTTTACCAAACACAAGGCCTGTGCACATGCCCACAGGCCTTGTGGGCATGTCCATGCCACCTTCTTCGATAGAGCGCGGGGCGCAGTGTAATGTAAAAATACTAACAATAAACACAGTGACGTTAAGTGCCGGATCTCTCCCGAAAGTAGTCGTCAGAGAATGCAAGCTTGACCCACTTCTGCTTTTGTACTGAGCTGGGCACCGTGCATGCTGCATTGTTCATGCAGGCCGGAGTGGTAACAAAAGAGCCCCTCCTCCCCCTCACCGGAGAACACAAACTCCAGCCGAGCGCTCACGCCGCGTTCGGTTGAGTCGGCCGAGCGCCGAGTCATTGTATTTGTTGTCCCCATCCGTGTAGTTCTAGAGTTAATTGCTTGGGGAGCCACGGCCTAATCTCCCCAATACCGAGTATATTTTGGAGTTTCGGTTTTTGGTTTTGATTGTAACGCGCATCTAGTTTTGAGCACCGATTTTGGCAAAAAAAAAAGTGTGCGTTAGAATCCTGCAAACACGGTATCGTCTCCTTGCAGCATATTGACATTGTTGTAGTGAATATATTGCGATAGGTTCTCTGCTGCCTTTCATTTTTATAGTTGGCGATGGTGTCGGCAGGATGAACTAGATTGTCTTCTCGACAAAACAGGTTATAGGGAAGACATTCGTGAAAACAGTAATGTCAACAGCAAAGGTGAGACGTACTGATTGACTGAGACACTAGAGCTGAGCTGTAGCCAAGTTTTGAGAGTTTAAGATGTTTAAGTATTAAAGGGGCACTCAAGCGGTTTTTGGGGAAGCTACTTTTTGGTGCGATGGTGTTAAGGAAGTGTCAGTGAATGAGTATCTTCAGTTTTAGAAGGCAGAACTGCCTATTAATCACGCAGGAATAAAATACGTGCGGACTCTTTTCTGTTCCTGCGCCGACCAATGAAATTATCGTATGTTTGAAAATTTTGGCGGCCTTTCTTTTTCCGCTCCGTTGGAAACTACCGCAGCGACAGACCAATCACAGGTCGAGGAGAACTGGTTGCGCGCGTTGCATGCCGGTCGTGGGCATGGCGTCGGTGGTGATCGTTGGCATGGTCGGCGTGGTGGAAGCTCATCGTTCCGTGTAAAAGCGCTATCCTTGACTGTGAATTTTCGTCGTGTGTCGCTGTGATAACCCAGCACGTACTAGAAGGGAAGATCCACCTACTCGTGCGGCGATGTCGTGGCGGCACTCTCAAGACAGCAGAAACGCCCGTGCCGTCGTGTTTGTTTACTTCGACTACAGTGGTGCTTTCTCAGCATTTATGTCCTCGAACATCGCCCGGATTTCTCATTTGGCGCATTTCATGCGTGTGCTCAAGTTCAAGGTATTACTGGCGCGTACCGTTAAAGGACGCGAATTTTCATGCGTTTTCATCACCGGAGAAAAGTGATTCGTGTTAGCAATCCTGAACGCTCGCAATGCCTATCTGATCACGAAATTATATTTCTATGTTGCTATATCGCTACTAAGATTCGTGTGGCGATATTTGTACTATTGGCAAAGTCGTGTATTAGAGTCGTGATCGTCCAAGACGGCTTACTGAATCTTTTTCTTTCATCCACTGTACCCTGCAAGCCTATCATGAAAAAAAGAAATTAAGCTTTAGGCTATAGAAAACTGTATGTCTATATTCTGTTACGGCATTGAGTGGCAGTGCGTCCCCTTTTTAGAGGCGCCGCTGAAACAGCTGACGGCGGCGTAGAAGCGGTCGCCGTGCTGACGACCCGCTGCGCTTGTTGCAGTGGTTGCTGGTGTGTGTACGCGCGGCGCAGAGCGGTCGTTCCGGTTGCAACGGACGCAGTCGTAGGTAATGCGCTCGTCGCACATGTCTGAAACAGCCTCCTCCCGAGGCGAAAGTCAACGTGGTGACATCGTTTGACATCACGTACCAGAGGTTACGCTGCGATGCCAAACGTTGGTTTGGTTACGACTTGCTCCAACCGCAAATCGAAGAACGCCCGAAAAGGCCTGCGTATCGTCGTCCTCGGAACCCGAACACGACTCTGAAGCGCTGCTATCGTCCACATCGCACGTCGGAGTGGCGTCATAGGAAATCATCCCCAGGTCGGCTGTCCGCCGAAGAATTTCAACCTCTAACGGCGTCAGGTCCTCGAGCGTAGAGAACTCCGCCATGATCGAAGCTCGAATAACAAAGAAGTTCGACCGGTGCGGCTCCCTCGGGATCACTGCGCGACGGAACGTCGTCCAACGCCATTGGCCCGAGATCCTTTTGATATGCGTGCGAGGACGAATGAGAGTGGTTTCGTTTTCGGATGGATCCGAGGTTTGGCGGCCTTCAATTACATTTTTATTAAAGAAATAATCACCGTATGACTATATTTTTTGGTTTTTAGGGATACTTAGGGCGTCTAGATTCAGTTGTCATCATCAAAACACAAACTCAAAAACCACTTGAGTGCCCCTTTAACAAGAAATGGCACGAAGATAGATTCATGTCTCGCATACCTTACATAAACTGTGACATCAGAATGTTTTCTTAGCTAAAAAAACAAAACCGTGCCTTAAAAGTCGAGAAAAAGTTCCGCAGAAAGAACACATCCTTTACTCATGAAATGGTAAATAGCTTTTAAAGGGACAATGAAGACGATTTTATTTAATTTTTTTAAATGGTATTTTTATGCTTTTTGGGAACATAGCATGCTGCCTAATTTTTTGTAGACATTTGTGACGCGTATTTCTGTGCCTACGAAAGAAGTAAAGAAACCGAAACTGAACAATCTCCATTCCCGTTTCTGGGCCCCCGAAAACGGAGGTGACGTAGGGAGTGACGTCAAGTGTGAATAGTCGGTATCGGTAGTATTTAGGAGATCGAGACTCTGGTTACCGCGGTGGATTATAGCAGCGCGGTGGCGTGGTCGTTTCGCCGAATCTGTCAACATGGACGGCAATGCCGCTCTCGCGAGCGAGTTCGAGCTTCCGTTCAGTGACCGAACACCAACGGAACGGGAGTATGTGTGTGGCGGCCTCTGTTATCACCCGACGGAGACCGCCCAGCCGGCAACGAGCGGCCCGCATGCCGAAGGACGGACGCGGGCAAGATGCCGAGGGGAAAGCGGCAGCGATCCGGTTCCTCCGCGGACGTTCTCTTTTCGTCGTCAAAGAACACGAACAGCAACCCACACGTGAAAACTATACTTTGTTTCACCTTATGTGCGAGCGAAGGCAAAGCTGGAAGCGCGAGTACGAAAGCTCCGTGCGTTCAGGCTTTGCTCGAGCGCGCGAGCTGGGCAGAAACGCAAAAAGCGTTGGTCTCGCGCTTCTAGCTTCGGCTTCGCTCGCAGATAAAGTGAAACGAAGTATAGCATCGCTCGAACGAATACTGGTCTTCAGTTGATCGTTGGCAGCCATCTACAGCTACCATTTTGCAGAATCCTTCGAGTACCCGTGTTCTTTTTTTATTTTATTTTGTTTGCCCATAGTTGCTCGTTGCCCGTTTCGCGTCCAGCGTAGCAAAGAAAAAAACAATTATACTGTTTTATTTACGGTTTAGTAATGATTTCCGGTCTGATTTATACTTTTCATGGTTATTCAAGCGGAAATTAGAACAGTATTCCTAAAAATCGCGAACCAAAACGTGACCGAGGGCACGTTTCTCGTTTCGACCAATCGCTGACGAGTCTTTTGTGACGTCGCGCTTCTTGGCCCCGCATCGATCACGTGAGCTCCGCTTCTCCTGGCTTCTCCCGCAACTCTCGGGGCGTCGCCCCAGTCGATCCCGGTACGATTATTACCGCGACTGTTTAATTGATTTGCGCGGCACACAAGCGCCGGTTTCGGCTGAAATTTGGGCAACGTGGCCTGAGACGTGCCTGGAACCCAGATCAATCGCCAAAAAGATGTCCGAAATTGCCTTCATTGTCCCTTTAACAAACAAAACAAGAAAAAAAAAATCGCAATGCTTTTTTGTTGGTTTGCGCATGTGGAGACAGACAAAGCCAATGCATTCTGAGGAGTTTGTCTGCTAGCGGAGACTCCAGGCTCGCCAGGCGCACTTCGATCAGTTTTGGCTCTCGCGCCGCGGGAGTTTCCAGTATCAGTCTCCAAGATATTTGCTAAGGCCTCTCGGGAGATTGGGGCGGGCAATTTACTACACTTGTGGAACGTCCAGTCTGAGCCCTGGTTTTGGGCAAAACACTAGGAGCACCTGCTCGACTTTACGCTACCCACCTTGCAGCTGCTGTCGTTGTAGCAGTACCACCGGTTGTTGGGATTGCATGCGTACGAGACGTAATGGCCGCCTCCCAGGATACCCGTGTGACACTGCAAAGGGCAGCACACAAACAGTAGTTGAAGCCGGCTCCCTCGAACGGAGGCCTCTTGCAATATACCTAATAGCTCTAGAACTACGGTAGAATCTCGGGTGGAACCAGCTGAACAAAGGAAGGAGGGAGACGGAAGAATGGCGAACCGACCGCTCGACTACCAACTCTCCAGCGGTAGATTTGCCAATCTTATCTCCTCTCTCCCTCCTTCCATTGTTCAGCTGGTTCCACCCAAGATGTACTATAACGAACTAGCTCAGCTCATCCCCGTAGCAAGTAGAATCTCAACAGAAATCTCTCGGGGTTGTGGAAAGTATTTGTATCATCCGCATATCGTGTTATACAAAATTGGCTCCGGAGAGGTAATAAAATATGCGCGCATACTCTGCGAAAACAGATGGCTTTGGGTGAGAAAGTTGCTTCGATCCCGAAGGCAAAGCATTACCGCCGGTATTGCACTGCCTTTGGGATAGGCCCACTTTTACAGCAGAGCTGTTAAGAGAAGATGTTGGTCTCAGTGGCGTAACCAGGGGGGGGCAGGGGGGTACAAGTGCCCCGGGCGCCACTTGGGAGGGGGCGCCGAGCCGAGTCCACCCAACATGTGCCCTATGAAAAAAAAACGGCAGCGGGGCGACGCGAGGGGCGCGAAATTTCATTTGCCATGGGCGCCGTCATATCTAGTTACGCCACTGGTTGGTCTTTAACTTCTTTTTTTTTTTTTCATTTATTGCGCTGAAATTTAGTATAGTGATGTATTTCTCAGTGGTGATTTCAAGTATACAATTAATTTTCAGATAACTTTTCTAGATCCTGAGTTATCAATAAATTTGTAATTTGAATTAGGGGCTCCTTACAGGCCGTTGGCATAAAATTCTTGGAAATTTTTATAGAATTGCATTCACCAAGACATTTTTTGTGCGGTGATGCTATTTTAAGCCCGATTTAATGACATTACATTGGTAAAAACATTTGCAATCAAGTAGCACAAAACGGGAGGCTATATCTTTTTGAGACTAATCAATTAAAATTATTGTACGAGATAAAAAGCAACAAAAATAGCATCACCGCACAAAGCATGTCTTGGTTAATGCAATTCTATAACGATTTCTGATATATTCTGAAGAATTTTATGCTAACAACCCGTAAGGAGGACCTAATTGAAATTATAAATTTGTTGGTAACTTCAGGATCTAGTAAATCTATCTGAAAACTAATTGCATATTTGAAATCAGCCCTGAAAAATACATCAGTATACTAAATTTCAGCACAATAAATGAAAAATAAAATACAAAAAGTTTAAGACCAGCATTCCCCCTTAAAGGGCAACTCCGCTTCATTTTTGGTTTTGAAAAAACAATGCAGTCCTCTTCAGTATCGCCTAGGAAGACCACACGTCAAATATTACGACGCAGTTCTGTCTAAATGTTTCTTAAACGGTCCGGCAAACTTTGCAACTCGCCAAGTTGCCGAAATCGGCTGACTCGAGCGGGCGAATTCAGGCGCAACCAACAGCGCAGTCAAGGCTACGGCATGGGCAGAGCCAACATTGAGCTAAACGTCATCTTTATGGCCCCCTTTTGCTTGTTTTTACCTCTCCGATCGAGCGTAGCGCATGACGTCAGCAACGTTGCCTCTCTGCGCTCAGCGGTGTCCACGTGATTGGCGCACGCGCCTGCGCAGCGCGCTTCTTGGGAGCAGACCGGCCGCCCGCCGTGGTCCCGCCGTTACCGCCGTCTTTCGCGTCACAACCACTGTCGTCGTCTCACCGTTTGTGATTATTGTCTCTCGGAGTTTCGTCCACACTATGAACACCACGTGCGCAGACTTATGCCGCAGTTGTGCAGACGTCGTCGAATGCCGTAGACACCAAAACGTGGCGAAGAGTGCGGTACAGAGCAGACGACACTCGCGCCTGCCACACGCCCGCCCCCATCCCGCCCGTCGTTGGGCCGAGGATCACGTGACATCTAGTATCACGTGATGGCCATGTACTTGGCGGCCCGAGGCCACTGTTGCCGGACGGAGCCGAAGTTTCGGTTTCGATATCCGCTCGCGTTTAAAATTAGATTTAAAAATATATATCCCATTTTTCGCGAAGCAAACGACGTAGTGTCTTTTACTAGGGCTTTTTGATTCGAAATCACTCATTATCCCGAAATCTTCGGAATTGAGCGGAGTTGCCCTTTAAGGGCTAGTTTCCCCAGTATCATGTCCGTCAGCAAGCTGGAGTGCCCCTAGCGGATGCCACCGGCGCCGCGTATGACGCTCGCCGTCGCCCATAAACAAACTACTGAAATGCGATGTGGGCGTCGGTGTGAGTCCCCCTGCCCTTTTTTTGCGTTCGAATTGTTTATTCTACGTCTTCCTAGCAACCACTTTAGTGGCCTGAACGAAATTATTGAGGCTCGTTACACCGCAAAAATTTTAGTAAATAATGTGACATGCGGCGATTCATTCTGTGTGGACGCTGCAGAATGTATGCTAAAGCCTAATTCCCACGATTAGATTTCGCTCGCAATTTTCAGTTGCGACGTCGCTCGGGCTGCAAAAGCATGAACTGTAGCCGAGATGGTCGACGTCGATGCTGAAAATTGCAAGCAGAACCGGACCAAGTGAATTAGGCATGGTCGGTGATGGCCACTGGTAACAATGATCAACATCTCCTTGTATCTACTGTTTACATTGAGCCTGCTTACCAACCTTCAAACTTAAGTCTTTTGAGGTCTGCACTTACTTGTTATCGCAAGTACAGGGCCAACATTTGGTCTACGGGACGGTGTCGTC
Organism: Ixodes persulcatus; assembly: GCA_013358835.2. Taxonomy (NCBI): domain Eukaryota; kingdom Metazoa; phylum Arthropoda; class Arachnida; order Ixodida; family Ixodidae; genus Ixodes; species Ixodes persulcatus. Next base: position 429,356 of record JABSTQ010011583.1, read on the forward strand.
TAAAAGAGCAGACGACACGCAGAAACGTTTAAAAGATCAGATGACAGTTTGAACGATCAGGTGGCTGTTTGAACTTGAAGACGCACTGAACGTAGTCCGCAGGTGGTCCGCACAACGTGACGGTTTTCCGACGTTCATGTTGGAACAAAAAAAAATAAATTTGACTACCATAAGTATCCGTGAATTCAACCCAAAGTGCTTCCCGCCCAAGCAATCGTGGTCCGACGGTGTCTGGTTTTCCCTTTTCACTGTACATATCCACAATCTCGGACGAACCGAGCACATGAAAACTGACCTTCAAACCTTTCTAGACTCTCTTGGTTCAGCCCCAGTCGCAGCGTTTTGACGAGGAGGCAGGTTTTTGTCTGGTTCCTTTCAAAACAACGCAGGAATACACGTCTCGCATGGGGACTTCCGCCCACAGCCCCGGACCGGAAGTGCGCCTGACGCGCCACCACCACGCCGTGACGCAACAGAGTTGAGTTTGTGTATAAGCGACAGCAGCTACCAGACAAACTGGCTTGCCAGTTGTCTGGTTGCCACCGTCGCTCATAGATGAAGCAACCTTTCCAGCCTTTCCACTCTGGCTTGCCGACTTGCGGCCGGCCATTACTTCACTGCCAACATAGCACAGCTTCGCTGGTCTTCCTCTTTCATCAAAATGAAAAGGCTGAAAGGTTTTTTTTTTTTATTATTATTGCCTGTTTTTTTTTTTTGTTTTTTTTTTGTCCTATCCCAAGATGGGGTTAAAGAGCACAGGCCAGGGCTAGAGTAGATAACAACCTAGCCCTTGCCGCAGCCCTCTAGTCGTGGTGACTGTGGCCCTGTGGCAGTCGCGATTTCGCATGCTGTGGCGGCGCAAAGGGGTCATAAATAGCTTAATGGAATGTGATCCGAGCTAGGAGAAGGGAATATCAAGGTGTCCTTTCTTGAAATACCTTTACAGCCGCGTGAGTGGCAAGAAGCCCCTTGATATTGTTTACCGCAATGTCCCTCGATACTTTTAAAACCTAAGGACGTCAACTCCTCGAGGTCGGCGCTTTCGTTTCTATTTGGAAATGTAGCATATTATAAAAAAAAACACTTTTCAGCCGGGGTTGTAAAAAAAATTTGCCTACCGAAATTCGGATTATTTGTGACCATATCGTCGAGATTCTACCGTATAGTTACGCAACTATACGCCTCGCAAGTGGGCTCATTTTCGTCTTCTGCGCATGAGAAAGAAGGTAGCGGTGACGTCAGAACGCCGAGCCCTGATTGGCTGATCGCGACCCCCCTATCTGAGCGTCGTCTGCTCCTTTGCAACGTCGTCTGCTCGCAACGTCGTCTGCGTCTGTCTTACCTTTCCTGCGACTTTCGGAAGTGCAGGTCTTTACGAGCGAGCTCGACTTCGCCTTTCAGAGAGGGGAGACGAAATAACTCCAGCGGTACGTTGTTTTTGTCGAACAACTAGCAGACGCGCATCAAGGAGGGAAGTCAAGGGACTCGCTGGCGAGGTGTCCCGAGGCGCCGAGGTTTGTCTGCTAAGAAGCGAGAGTGTCCGCAAGTTCCCTCCCAAATACTTTTTCCCTCCTTGCGTGTGCGGCGAGACTCCTCACTCTTAAACGGCGTCGGCGGGTTGGTGCAGTTAACGTCGTCTGCTTTACGACTGCTAGTCAAAGCGATGGCTGCTTTACCTTTCCTGCGTCTGTCGGAGATTCACCGCTTTTTCACCGGCGAGAGTCGCCGCTGCCTCGGAAAACAAGGAGATGACAAGAGGAAGAGATTGAAGGGTTCACAAAGGTAGCGCGGGCATATTCCATTCAGCACGCCAGCCGGTCGTGGGCAGACGGTCTTGGCCAAGGACCGTCGGAGCACCGCTGCGCCGCTGCTAGGCCTATCTGCCGAGCTCGCTTGGACGGGGTCAGTGGAATCGTGGCCGTTGGAGCATTTCCCGGGTGTTTGTGGATCCAGCGTTCTTGTTCGTCGTGGTTTATTTCAAGTACTTTTTACTTTTTTTCTTGCTGCTTGTAGTCGTGACGCATGAGAAGAGCACGTACAAAAATAAACGTCCGTTGGTCGTCGCGACCAAGTAACTGAGCGACGCTGTCGGCCATGCTGAGTTGATCGTCGTAGGATTCCGTCGTAACCTGAGCAAAACTTACGATAATTTCGTTTCGTGAATACGAATTTGTTCTCACGTTTTGTCTTACGCACTCTTTCGGCGTAACATGGTTTTGTGAATCTGGCCTCTGCACTTCCGAAAGTCGCAGGAAAGGTAAGACAGACGCAGACGACGTTGCAAAGGAGCAGACGACGCTCAGATAGGGGGGCCGCGATCAGCCAATCAGGGCACGGCGTTCTGACGTCACCCGTACCCCCTGCGCGAGAAGCAGACGAACTTGCCCTCCGCATAGTCCGTTTTTCCACGAGTTGTCAAAATGGGTTCTCAGAAACCCCAGAGGCTCCAAGCTTCCAAATATTCATGACTGTTTCTGCCCGCAGGTAAAGCGTTTCTGTGGTTTAAGGGGGGACACTACCCAGAGAAAAAACAATTCTACAAAAAACATCGATTTTGAAAAATTACATATTTACATCCATCTACATCCAGAGAGTACAGTAAAACCTCGTTAATTCAACCCCCGCTAATTCGGAAATTCGGATAATTCGGACTGCCGATCCGGTCCCGTCAAACGTATGTATTAGTCAATGGGAGCAAACGCTCATTAAGTCGGAGGGAACGCGGCGCGCTATGGTTAATTCGGACGAATTCGGCAGGTGGCGCTAGCTACCATCCATTCCAAATGGTATGACCGCTATCCATCCGAGGTGCACACATGGTTTTCCGGTTTTCCCATGGTTCTCCGCTCTTCCCGTTCTCCGTGTTTCGCACCAGTTTTGCTCTGGATTGCCGTGCTTCAGCGCGCTACCCGCTACTCTCCTGGCATGGAAGCGGCAGAAGCATAGCTGCAACGGAAAAAGGGTAGCACAAGTGACCGACGACCGCAATGGCGAGATCGCGACGCGCGGGGCTATTGTTCCCGAGCGCGCCGATAGCGAGAGTGACAGTCACGTTTCATGCCTCAGCGCGGGGATCCTAAAGCCCGCCATTTTAACCGGCCACCCCCGCGTTGTAAAATGCAACGTGACTGGCACTCTCGGTGTCGGGCGCTCGGGAAAAATAGTGCCGGGTTTCGCGATTTTGCCGCTCCGAATATTGGTCAGTTGTGCTACTCGTTTTCCGTTGCAGCTGTACTAGGCTAAGAATTTAGCGACGAAAGTGGAAATACTAAGGGCCTTGAAGGACGGCGTCTCTATACAAGTGATTGAAAGTTACGACGTCAAGAGAAGCAGTTTGGCCACGTATGTGTGAAAATTGAGGGCGATATACTACGGGCTTTCGAGAGCGAGAAGTTCAACGCGAAAAGAAAGCGGCCGTGGGCGGTGGTGCACCCGAAACTAGAAGAGGCCTTGCTGTGCTAACTCGTCAGCGCGCGGGATGCGTAGCTCCGACTGTGCGAGTGCGATGGAGCACTCGACCGCGCTAAGGAAAGTTCCCGTCTCCGTCCAAGTGTCGTCCAGAAAGCAGGTGGTAATAATACATTTCTTCTCAAAATAAAGGTATGTCACAGGGAAACGCTATCGCGCAGTTTTCTTTGTCCTTTCGATATTTCGACTTTCGGATAATTCGGACATTTTTGCCGGTCCCATGAGATCCGAATTAACGAGGTTTTACTGTATTCCCAGAAATATTTACTAGTTTACACTGCATAGTTAATTTTTTATAAATTATTTTCTGTCCACCGAAGCTAAAGAAAAGGTAGGGTTTGGAGCACTTTGAACACATTTTTCTCCGTTCCACTCCATTTTAGTCAATCTATCGTTTGATAATGGCAATACAGGGAAGGCTCATTCTTCACTTTCCCTGACTAAAATTTAATAAGGAATGCGCCTATGGAGTTTGTTTGTCACTTTACGGATGTCTTTTATAAAAAATGTTGACATTTTGTCGGAGACACAGAAAGACCAAAAAGTTGACCAATTTTGCAGAAGAGAAAATTGATAGAAATCAATGACTTTTTACAAAAAAACGTTCCATAGGCGCACATCCTAGGCATTGTGCTACATATCTAGCGAATAAAAATCTTGAATATTGTGATAGTTTTCCGACGATAGATTAACTAAACAATGTAGGGGTGTTGCTGATAGAAGCTGCCCTAATTTCCTTCCCACTTAACCGACAGACCTGAAAGTTTGTCATGCACCCTCTAGCATGACCACCAGCCTACCCTGTAAATTTCATTAATTTTAAGCCAAGGGTTCAAAAGTTAACCCTCCCAGGGGGTGCATCCCCTTAAGTGCCATTTTAGCAAACCTGAACCACCCAATGATGCATAACTATCAGTGAAACAACCCCTAGCATCTACATTATGATTTACAAAGTCTCTAGCTTTCAGACTGCTTCGTCCCATCAATGCCGAGACCAGGGGAGGAGTTCATTGGGTAGCAATCGAGAGGGACGGCGGTTCCCCCGCTTCGTTGCAACAAGAGATCTGCGAGGGAAACTCTGCCTCCAGCACTCGCATGTTGCTTTTCATTGTGCTCTTGCTGCTCGCACGCCGTAAGTGCTACCGAAGGAAGAAAACTTGCACCGGAGGCAGACCTTCTACTGTAGATCTCGTGTTACAATGAATTATAGCGAACATTGCCTAGTAACAGGGCAGCAAGAGGGACAGTCAGTTTAACACCTGCTAGATGACGAGGGCGTAGTGCTCAGTTCTCGTTACCTTAAGAGGCAAACGCCAGGCATGGATCGGGGACGAGCGCCACATCAGCGTCTGTCTCCGCTGACTGAACACAAATCTCAGCCAAACGCCGATGCAGCACCCGTGTCCAATTTACGGCCCACATTTGCTTCTTCGGGCGACGTCAAAAATTCGGCACCACGGCCTCGTTATCGGGGAGCTGTTGGCCCAAACCGTGCTCCACTCACCGCCAGGGCATACATCTGGTACTTGAGGTCTAGCGGGCTGTAGCCCGGATGTAGCCTGTGCTTGTGGTGGTCCTGGGGCTCGCCGCCGGTGCCTGCTTCCTGGGTGCCGTCGAGAACGACCGAGTTGTGGCACGCGTCGTGCCGCAAGTCGCCGTTGGACAGGCCCCTCGTCGTAGGCGGGCTCTCCTTCTGCTGGGCCGAGTGCCGGAGCTGGGCCACCTCCGGGCGGCCCCTGGCGGGACTAGAAGCGGACTGCCGCAGGAGCAGCCCGGGTTCGGGTGTGCGCCGGACTAGAGGGGAGGCGGGGCGGGCGCCGGCCTTGGGACCGGCTGGCGACGACTGCCGCTTCCGGCGCTGGAAGCTGAGGGCAGCCTTGCGGGGCACGGGGGACAGGTAGTCGGTGGGGTCAAAGTCCTTGAAGGGGAAGCGCACTATCTTCTGAGACTTGACCCACTTGCCGTTGAGCAGCTGGAACCGCTTCAGGTGGATAATCTGGGCGGGAAAGCGACAACTTGAAAAGGCTTGTCTGCTACGGGAAAAGGGTGCTCCGGCGGTCGGCTAAGTGCCCATTCAGGCAGTGGTTGCATTATGTTACGGGAGCTTCTGTGCTTCGTGTGAAGCACAGCTCAGGGAGTAGCTCTGCATGTACAAAGCACCAATGTTCTGGTGATAAGGAACACAACGTAAGGAAATGTGAGCAAACGCTCCCATGTGAATGGGCCTTAAGGGCACAAGCGGAGACACTGCTAGATGCAAAGCTATGCTCACACCGCTTTTCTTGCACTAGAGATATGCAGCAGCCAGTGTTTTTGCTGTCTCAAGATAGTAGTTATTTTAAAGGGACACCCAGGTACTTTTTGTAAAAGCTTGTTTTTGATGGCATATTGTTTGTTGGGTTGTCAATAAAAAATGAACAGTTGTAGATGGCAAGACGTCAAGTAAACTTGCAGCAATGGAAATACACGGGCACCATTTTCTCTTAGAGGGGGCTGGGGGGGGTTGCCATTCTTGGGTCACCTATACCTCCATCAAATTTGACCAACGAAAATAGTTAATTGTAAGGAGATTCCAAACGTTACTAATATTGCTCTTTTTGGGCGCACTGTGCATTACATATTTATATACATCTATATATATATACAGTCAAACCTCGATGTAACAAAGTCGGTAAAATTCTGAATTTACTTCGTTACATTGAAATTTTGCTACATAAAAATTTGGGGCTAACGTTGAAGAAAGTTTCCACAAATGTTTCTCGGGTGCACAAAACTCACCGAGGATGCCACCCACTTGCCAATTCAAGCCAAGTCAAGCCAGACCAAGTCAAGTCAACACAAGCCAAGCCAAGACCACCGACCGTGTTTACTAGTGATATGGTGCCTAAAGCGCGTCTTTGACTGGTGTGTTTAGCATCCAATGCTGCCCATACATATAAAAAAGATTGACCGCATCTCCACGTGGTGAATGATGTTGCTTGGGGCGAAGCTCTGGTGGTGCTTGTCTGCGTAGACGCAGAGCCGCAGAATGCCGAGCCTTTTCATTCATGTCAGTAGGAGAATGTGTGGTTTTCTTATTTTTCTTTTTTTAAGCAGACAGATGGGATGGCATCTCAGAACCCCCTACTCTTTTTTTTTCTTCTTTTTCTTTTTTCATAACTTTTTTTCATCTTTTTTTTTTTCAATTTTTTTTTTTTGCCCTACACGAGCATGTGCTCATGTGCTCGTGAGCACGTGATCTCACGAGCAGAAGCACGAGCACCCGACGCCGGGCCTACGGCGGACGGACATACGGACATGGCTAGCCCCTAAGGAGCTTCGCCCCTAAAATGGTTCCGAAGTGGCAACAAATGAAGTTGCAGAAGCCAGAGTGTCATGCCATTGCATGTCGCAATCCTGGCGGTTGGTTGTAGAAATGCTGGTGAAAAGCACGAGCGAAAGAGAGTGTCGCTGCTGTCACAGCGTCTTAACTTCTGGCTGCTGAGGCTTCAGTGGACTGTAACATTGGAGAGCGACTTGCAGCAGAACAGGCGTCTGCCACATCCACCACCGCTGCTGGGACACCGCCAGGATCGCGACCGGCGACAGCATGACACTTCTATGATGTCATCAGGCAAAAATTGAGGGGCCACTTTTTTGCACGCAGTAAACACACCAGCCGGAGACGTGTTCCAGGCACCATACTATAGTCGGTTACAAGTTAAGAAGGTAGGAGAAGCTTCTCCCAAAAGCGTGGTGCGCCGGTTTCAAATCCCTCCGCAATCGAAAGAAGAGTTCACTGGAAATGCTCCTTGTTCCGCTTCAATGGATAGATAATGGCCACAGAGTGGTGCCAACTTGTCTCCGACCCCCACTTTTTAAGAAAGCGACCTTTGTATTCATCGGAGAAGGAACCGAGCCCCTGAAAGCAGCCTTTGTATCAATCGGAGGGGGAAGCTAATCCCCGAAAGTCGTCTTTGTTTCCATCGGAAGGGGGTAGACTTAATCTCCCTCTCGTGGCTTCCACAATGCTAAGTCAAAGTCGAGAGATAAAGCAAATATGTACAGAAAGGCACGACCCTCCTCGCGCGTTGGCCGCAACGTCACGGAAACGATGGGACGCTATTGGATGCGGAGGTGGCGGAGGGATATATGATTCCCTTTGAGGGGCATTTGCCGCTACCTTCTTGACTTGTAACCTACTATAGTGATGGGCCGAACCTTTGCCAAATCTTGCGATTCAGCAAAGCCGAAGCTTTGCCAAACTTTTTAAAAGATTCGGCAGAAATACATTGTTGCCAGGCTTAAAAGCTGATATTTCGTTTTTTTCGAACGAAAAAAAGTTTCTAGGTTTTTTTAATGCATATTGACACAGTTGTTACTAAGGTAACATTCTAAAATTGTATCATCGTCATTTTTGTGTGTTTACTGGCAATTTTACAGTGACCTTTTGCAGAGCTGGTGTGATAACGAGGTTGGGTAGTTGCGGGTGCAGTCACGATACGCGAGTTTCGGTGTTGAGGCCTTATCAGCACAAGCCTGCAAGTGCGTACATTGTTCAAATAAAGGCGGCAACACTGTGCTCTTACTTTCTCTGCGAGTAACCGTTTCATGCGCAAAAATGAATGAAAAGGCTGCTGAGCCTTCACCAGAAGAGATAACAATATTATTGTAAATATGCACATTTTTTTTTATTTGAGTCACTTCAGCTTTGCATGAAAGTGCCCGTCCCATATTTGCAACATCTCGTTCTTAACTTTGAAATTGCCGGTTTCTGATGTTAGGACACACGCGGACGTTTAGAAAGATGGGAAGAGCTAGGAATGTCGGATGTGCAACGTCGAGCATGATAGTTCCGTGTTTAGTTTTACGCGGATAGATGAAAACCACGAAATAACGCTAATTATAAAAACAATATTGTTTTTGGCACAAACTATACTTATGAGCTGAGGAATGCTTTACAGTACTTGTCAGTCAATGTTACAACTACCTCGGTACATCCTATCCAGGATGTACCGCATCATTTGTCGCTTGAGCAGTGGACTGCGTTAATTTCAGGTCGATCTTCTGTTCTTGGGGCAGAAAATATTGAAGAGAACCACACTCACAAAGGCTGACAAACACACAGTTACGATGTCGCCTACTCCGCGCCTCGCCATAACCGCTGGTAGTACTACACTATACAATGGTAACCGCACAACCGCACGCCGTCCATTCGCAATCCATGGCCCCGTCGCATTCTCACATGTGCGCAGAAGTTTGCCGAATCTTTGCTCAGCATGTGCTAAACTTTTCCGAATCTGAAGTTCGGCAGATTCAGCCCATCATTAGAGTTTACGGAATCGTGCAACACGAGGCGTTTTTTTATGCGAAGGGGCCAGAACAAGAATGAGTGGGATCGTGAATCGAGTTTAGCAGTCTTTTATCTGCCTGGATTTTAGTTTCTGCTCCAGATGGTCTGGTGCTTGTGTGTTTGTGCTTCTGCTTCGTGCCTCGCTTTGCTTGTGGGCTGCCGAGGAACTCATGTGGAAGAAAAAGGAACTACCAGACAAGCGGCGCCGTGCTGCTGCCTGTCTGCGAAGTTGCCAAGTGGATTGCAAATGGAAGGACCTGAGCCACGAGGATTAGTGCTGAGTGCAGTCAAAACATGAACTGATATCTCTTCGATTTTCATTGCCTCTTCACTTCTGCTACGCCCCCGAGTGCGGTAAATTTACGCAGCCTCGACTCGCGTTATAGTAATAATAATATTTATTGAGAAAATCAAAACCTGTCCTTGCGTTATATTCGTGGTCACGTTATATTCGTGCAAATACGATATATATATTTAGATACATTTTGGAAAAACGTCAAATTTTTGGGTATAGGAGACATAATACAGCCATCATTGTTCGAAATTGCCGTCCGATGGTGCCCCCTGGTGTCTGCTTCAAGGTGCAGAAAGAGGGGCATGTCACAATCTTTGATTAGATTTTATTAGGGAAATCGGCCGCCCACGAGTGTAATCTCGAGTGTTTTAGGATGCGTAGAGCTAGTCGACTGAGTTATACCAACAAAATTAGATCATTTCGAAATCCACTTGAGTGCCACTTTAATAAATAGTGAAGAGGCACCCTCATTAGATATATAGATGCGATAGTCTCAAGTTACTTGAAAAACAAGCGATAAACAAACACTGCAGAGCACAGATGGTGTGTCATTCGAGTGCACACCATCACCTCTGTTGATGCCCCATGTCACAAAACACTTGGTACAGTCTAAGCTTGTTATAACAGACCTTGATTTCGACCAAGATTTTGGTCTGTTCTAAAAGGAGTATGTTGTATGCAGATATGAAGTTCAGTCAATGGTGCATAGAGGAAAACCAACCAAACTTCAGAAATCGGTATGCTAGATCCAAATGTCTGTTGCAACCAAATTTGTTATAATGAGCTTAGACTGTAGTCCCGTCTGGTGCGTCGTACAATCCCAGCGATAGCTGCGACACATCACGGTGAAGTTGTCGGGTATCAGAGTCTCATCAAAATAGACATTCGACTATTTTGTTACAAACACTGCACATCTCCTAGCACAAGCTCTTGTCATTGAGAACGCTACAATGGCATTTTGTAATTGGCCATTTTTTCCAAAGAGTGTGTGCAGCGGGCATAGGGTGCAACAAAAAAATTGACCGCATCTCCACGTGGTGAATGATGTTGCTTGGGGCGAAGCTCTGGTGGTGCTTGTCTGCGTAGACGCCGAGCCGCAGCATGCCGAGCCTTTTCATTCATATCAGTAGGAGAATGTGTGGTTTTCTTCTTTTTCTTTTTTTAAGAAGACATGAGATGGCATCTCAGAACCCCCTACTCTTTTTTTTCTTTTTTCATAATTTTTTTCATCTTTTTTTTTTCCCAATTTTTTTTTGCCCTACACGAGCACGTGAGCACGTGAGCAGGAGAATGTGTGGTTTTCTTCTTTTTCTTTTTTTAAGAAGACATGGGATGGCATCTCAGAACCCCCTACTCTTTTTTTCTTCTTTTTCTTTTTTCATAATTTTTTTCATCTTTTTTTTTTCCAATTTTTTTTTTGCCCTACACGAGCACGTGAGCATGTGCTCACGTGCTCGTGATCTCACGAGCAGAAGCACGAGCACCCGACGCCGGCCTACGGCGGACAGACATACGGACATGGCTAGCCCCTAAGGAGCTTCGCCCCTAAAAAACCCAACTGTAAAGCGGGTTGTTAACGCTGTGGCGTAGCTCTGCGGAAACGCCTCCACTTTGCGCGCGGTGGATCCAGGTTTAATTCTCGTGGACAGCAAGCGATCTTCTTTGAGCAGTGTCCACGACCGACACCCTACGCCCTACTACACCAAATATACAACATCAACAACGGCGACAACTACAACTACATCAACAACGGACATCATTTCCAGCAGTGGGAAGAGCCCATAACAGCTATCGCTGTAAAAGAAACATTTCATCCTGTTTTAGCATCACTTTCCCTGAACTATGAATGTGCCACAAAATCCCTGGTGCGGTAAGCACATCCCGAGACTGGCAACCTCCATACATTTCCCTCATCAAGACGTTTGTATGCTCGTCGAATTTCGTGCACCTCCCCGGTTTGCTAGGGCGATGGAGGCGGCAAATACAATGCTGCCACTCCTAAATTCTTGCACATCTGGCATCCCTGCGGCGATGAAACAAATTTCCCGTTCCTCGCAGTGTCCCGCCAATGAACCGAGGCGACAGCCGAGACGCTGCTTGCTCTGCTGCACGTAGACTATGTGCAATCCTTCTCCACCACTCTTCAGAATTTGGCAAGGATGCAGAGATTGATTGTCACGCGATATCCCAATATCTCCGCTAAATTCAGTGGACTACAGTGTATACACACCGAATTCACTGCGAGACCTCAGCAGTAACGGCTGTTGCTGCAAAAGAAAGACTGAAAGAATCCAATCGCGAGAGAGAAGAGAGAGCCTGACCAGGATGGGAGGCAGCCTGTAGATCTGGAGCTTCTTGGTGGCCAGCTGGTGCTGCCTGCAACGGGAGCAGTAGTACTTCTCCCGGTCCCCCAGCTGCTCCTCCTTGGTGAAGGCCTCCAGGCAGTCGTGCACGCTGATCGGCTCCACCTTCTGCTGGCGCGTCCGCTCCACGCTTGGGTGGTCCACGTATACCTGCGCCCGTTTGGGGAAGGAGGACCATTCGCATCTTCACTGCAGCTCGGACTTTGGGAGACCCAAACGTTCCGTAGAAATTATCCCCAACTCCAGCGATAAAGTCAGTGTCACCAAAAGTAATAGTGTTGTGCGAATGTTTGGAAGGCGGGAAGTTGATCAGCCTCAATGGGCCATTGGTGCCTCTGCTATAGATGAAGAATTCAGCCAGTGTAGCATCACTGCTAGCCTAGGGTCCTTAGCGTGCACAAAGCGGTAGCAATACAACTGCACGCCAGTACTACAATGCTCATCCAGATTGAGAACAGGCAAGGGTAAGGACTGAACGGAATTCTGCAGCGTGAGCTTGCGCCTCCACCTGCTACAAGCTACAATGTGCCAATGCACTCACCACCAATTCCCTTCGGCTTTGCCAGAAAAAGAAGTGCTCTCTGAGTAGGTAACCTCCAATATGCCATGTAGCAGTGCCAGTAGTACTGCCAGGCACCGCAACATTTTATACAGCCATGTTTAGCCGCACAACTATCCTTAATGACCTCCTGCAATAGCGAGCAGTAGGCACCAAAAGGATAGGATTGCATTCAACACCAAGAACATTGTTTTATTTAGAATAGCAGCGGGACATTCTCCTTTGAAACTAAGACACAGGACCTAGGCTCCAGAGACATGCTTACCCTCTCCTGCGAGGCCTGGTACCTCAGGTGAAGTGCCGTGGGGTCCCAGTCAATGGACAGGTAGACCGTACTAAAGTTGAAGTCCGCATCATCGCACTCTATCTGGCAGCCACGACAGAACCTGCACGTAGGCACACAAGAGGAGCACCCTGACCACCGGTTTCAAATCAATACAGCTTTTACATATTGGAGAGCTGCAATGCCCTAAAAGAGTGGTTACCAAATGGGCCTTGCATGACCGGAATGGCTCATGCCAGAGCAGGAATAATGACGGATGCACCAACAACTGAATAAAATGTGTTCTGTGGAGTGAGGCTTGTGAAGTGAGCATAAACATATATAGAATCCCCTTCCCTGTCATGGCTTAAAGGGACACTTCATGGCTTAAAGGGTCACTGACATTGTCCCCAAAATTTTTTAAAATCTTTTGCCAGGTGATTTAGTATGGCGTCAGAAGACTACTCAATCAATATTTTGCTACAGAGTCCCATATATTTTTATAAAGTCAAAAAGCACAACTGCTCGAAACCAAAGCATGTGCACAGAGGCTCTGAGGAGAGAGTTGCCGGAAGTCGCGTGGCTATCGCTCCCTACCCAGTTTTTTTCCGTTCCTCAGCTTCTCTGGCATGTAGCAGACGATGACAACGAGGACATTGCTTCAACCGTTTGTCGTGTGATTGCTTCGTACTTACAGTCGCCGACCGATTTTTCGGAGAGCAATAATTCGGACTCGTTCAATATTTCGAAACTAAAGGAAGAACGGTGACCTACTCAATAGAAATAGTGCATATTCACGAACAATGTTTCAGACAGCTTGAAGTCCGAAAGGTAAATTTTTCGGAAAAAATCGTCGCGAGCAATCACCGGGAAACACCATCGAGAAGCCACCATTTTCAATTCTATCTTGGCTGCACATGGATTGGCTTGGTTTCGCAGCACTACTTGAGTGCTGCCAAGTCCAACCACTAGGTGATGCTATGCTATGGCTTTCTTTTTTTTTTTTACATATATATGAGCATTGTTATCATTATTATTGTTAACATTTTGCTTTGTTCATTCGCCATTCTGCAGTCGTGGACTTCAGCCTCTCATCTCGTCTCGGTGAATCATGTTTTTGGACTACACTGGCTTGGACGTCATGGTCCCATCTGTTCTTCCGCGCCGCGAAGCGTTGCTAAGAAGCCCAGAAAGTACTCAACCATAACGCTAGAAAAGAAGGCAGCGATTCTCAAGCTAATAGAAAGTAGCCGAAAGCAAGCAGAGGCGTAACCTACCGTAAAATTCCGAGCAAGCGCCCCCACCCGAGCAAGAGCCCCCCCCCAACTTCACCTCTAATTTCACATTTCCGTGCCGTTCCGGGAAAGCGCCCCCCGCCCCCCTCCCCGCTCCGCACCCGTATCACGCACCGCGCTGACCGCGCCCAGGCAACACTGGCCTGCGAAGTTCAGTCCAAGAATCCAATCCAATCCAGTTCTACTTTGCAGCCCGATCAGCCTGGTCACTACGCCACTACGCGCCACTGTCGCTTTGTTTTGGGGATGTGAGGTCTTCTATGCGTTCTTACACAGTGGCAAAGAAAATCGAGGTCGTCCAATGGGATTGTGAAAACGAGAAAGACGCACACCAGACGTACTTCTCGACCGGATACGGGAATGGGACAAGAATTTTGACAATTTGCTACAAACTATGGGAAAGCCGAAGTTCGACGAAAGCTAAGTAACGGCGCGCCGGTGTTCAGTGAATACGTGGACAACGCACTCTTTTAATACCTGGAGCGCGAAGGAAGTGCAGAATGAGCCATTAGCAACCGGCTTCTTTCTGAAGAGGCTGTCAAAATAGCCAACGGCATGCACTCGGGAAACATCGCGGAATGCTGCGAACTTTTTTTTGCGGCCGACTCTGGCGTGGTTTTGAAAGTGATTAACATAGCAGTGACAAATCTTTGGCCTAATAAAGTCTATGTTCTCAGAGATAAATAAAATATTAAGTCTGCACTTCGCTTTTTTTTCTTTTTCTGGCGGAAAACTTTTGTCGTCGCCATCTTGAATTTTGGTGCCGTTCCGGGATAGCGCCCCCCCTACTTTGCAGGTAATTTTGACTTGGGGGGGCGCTTACTCGGGATTTTACGGTAAAGCAAGGAACTATTGACGGCTTTTTTAAGCCCGCTTAGACGTAATAAGTGTACGTTTTTTAATATGCCGATTTTTCGGACTGCTCTATTATTCGGTTGTTTCCTCGGTCCCTGCAAAGTTTGAACATCGGTCGGCAACTGTATATCCCTTCCCCTCGCAGTTCTGCGCTTGAAGATCAATTGGCCGGTACCAACAACCCCAGTTCCGAAGTAGCGGTCCCACGTCCGTTGCAACGTTGATCCGCTACTATGTCGTTTAGCTTGTGGCAGGTCGCCATATTGAGAATGACATGTACATCTACTTTCTTCGATCTGTGCAACAATATTTTTCAATCAATGTTTCTGCAGCTTCTAGGAAGCCGCAAAAAAATGGGGTTCATATTCTTTTCTATTTTTAATATTGAATGTGTGCCTCAGATATCCCACGACTCTGAATATATTTGGTACGCATCAGTTTGAACGGCACGTGACCGTAAAAAAAGAGTGAGCGCGCCTAAAATCGGCCAATTCTCAACCGGCAATTTTTGGGCGGAAAAAAATATGAATTTTGAGCCTTAAATTGTTTTCTGGGTAATTGGGCTCTCATAGGTCACGTGCAAAGAAAAACATTGGCACGCATAAGTACCCTGTCAGTGTGTATCCCTTTAAAACAATGCGTATCAAACTTTGTCTACACGGCCCGCGTGGGAAGAAGCGTGTCATATACAAAAGTAGCTTCCACGGTAAAAAATTTACCCAGAAAGGACACTTACTTGTACCATGGACACCATGCACACATGAAACCGTCCTTCTGCACCGCTTTCAGCGTAAAGGGATATTCATAACCCAAACTGTCATCGCTGAAAAGAGAAAAAAAATGCCAATATTAAAAATAGTCTTACCTTCCTGACAGGAATTAAAACAGGTAGATATAATTCCCCATTAAAATTAATGATATAGTAGTAGTTCCAGAGAGCGCTTGCAGTGGCGTCAAGTCGCAAAAAACCCCCAAGTATAGAGCGGGCTATTAAAGCTGCAACGTAGTTCAGTGGCAACGCCTCCGTTTCGCACGCAGCGGACCCAGGTTCGATTCTCGCGGGCGGCGGGCAATCTTCATTAAGGATTTGGCAACATCGACGACGGACGCTCTACAACGACGACATCAACAACTACTACCGCAACTACAACATTCACAACGGACGTCATTCCCACTGATGGGAAGAGCCCTTAACAACTAATGTTGTAAAAAAACTTTTGTGCAACCCCTCTTTGCTTGCTGACCCCAACTAAGAAGATGCCAACCACACAGGTTAGCTTCATGATCTTTGCTTCAACACTATTGTTTTGCATATTTAATAGTGTTGTGCAAATATTCGAATTTTCAAAGTAATCCCTCGTTATAACGAAGTCAACGGGCCGGCAAAAAAATTCGATATAAGCAGTAATTCGAAAAAGCCGACAGAGCCAAAAAAAAAAAGCGCCAGCAGCCTTCCAGGTGGATGGGAACACTGAGGAACGCTCTGACCGTATATTTAATCAAACAAACTTTGGTTATGAACAACAAGCGGCAGGTTCGCCGAGGAAAAAAAATAATTAAGTGGATTTTGCTGAGAATTTCATTCGGGCATCAGTTCTCCTCCAACTGCTCCAGGCATCGCAAAAACACTCCCTGCCGCTGCACTCTACTTTGCTTCTAAGCAGCCATAGGATGTTTTGTGTCTCCACAGTCGTCAGTGTTTCCCGAAGTGCCTTTCCGACACTTCGTGTTTACCCTGGCTGCACGCAAGGTTTACGATCGCAGCATCCGTTGCAGGAGCAACAACGGGAACGTCCGCATCAACAAGCGCAAACGAATGAGTTATCCTCGGTCAGACATGTTTTTACACGCTCCTGCAGAGGCCGTTGCAGCTCTGGGAATCGTGCACCGGCTCGGCAGACATGCTCGCGAAAGAAAGTCTGACGTGCGCAAAGCAGTTGGCGATCTTTCATCTCCGGGTCGCGGGAGCACTTTCTCTAGCATGAGGAACTTCTCGAACTCGTCCAGCATGCCTTGCTTGTTCCGTAAAATGGTGAACAATGGCGAACAGCCAAAGCCGAAATGTTGAATTCTTTGGCGATTTTACGTTTGGGCCAGCCACTTTTCTTAACCTCACAGACCTAAGCGACTTTCGGTAAACACTTTCATTCCTATACGACGCACGTGTGCGTGTAGCTTCTGGTAGGCCGCAAGCGCACCCGTGCAGGCGCGCGCATTGGGGGCTACCGAAGGGATGATCTCCTCTGGGCTCTACTGCTCCCTTGACCCGATTCCGACAAGAGTCGGGCAGCATTGGCCGCAGGCGTCGTGAGTAGCGTCGAAACGCTGACGCTGCTACCTGCCCGCATCGGCATCGGAAGCAGTGCTTTGCCCTCCGTCACCCGTTTGTTCCGTTTACTTTTTACAGCGAAGCTGTTTATGGCTAGGGCTCCATGGTTTTTTCATGTGCATCAACAGAAACTCGCAGCGATCGTCGTTCCAAGCACTTGCATGCCTAGTTTCCTTCCGCTCTCCCAGGGTGGCAGTCCTGTCACGTGTTTGCGCGAGAGCCCGCGCAAGTCTAACTCTAAATCAAGACCAACGCTGATCAAGATCTCAGCCTCAGGCTCGCACTGCTCGCACCAGATGCGTTTTTCGCCCCGCAACGTTCGTTGTCGTGGGGCAGAGAACGCATCACAAAGAAGCAGGTACCATGCTGCTAAATTGGACAACTTCAATGGAGCATACTCTAAATTCAAAAGAGACTTTCTGGACAGACAGTCTGGGTGTAGTTGTAGCGTGTGTGATCGGCTGTGGTTCGACAACGACTTGACCAACATCAATAATGTGCGGGATCCTGCAAAGGATCCCGCACATTACCGATGTTGGTCTTGCAGTGCACAGTCATCACCGTGCACTGCAAGTGCTGTCGGTGACTACTTGCATTTGATAGATGACCACCAATTAAGACAATAAATGTGTTCGTACCTTTGTTCAAAATTCTGTGTCACGTCTGTGTTGTGTGCTAAACAGCTTCGCTGGTCCTCCACCTTCACAGAGTGGAATGGCTCATAATTTTTTGTTGTTTTCCCAGTTTTCCGTTTACCTCGGTGGAGAAGAGGGAGGGAACGCAAAGACCTCCGTGTAAGCTTGCGGGCTTTCGGCACCTCGGCCTTCGTAATAAGCATGGTCAGCTTCACTTCAGTATCACTTCGATAAAAGTGATAATTCGAAAAAAGTGATTTCGTTATAACGAGGGATTAATTTCGTTATAACGAGGGATTACTGTACGTTTTGATTCCGCTACATAAAGAATTTTCATAACTCACTGCCCGTTAGCAGGCAGGATAACTAAAAGACCTCCCTACCATCCTAATTCTGTCAGTGACCATAGCACAGGACGCGAACAGCTACTGCCAGATGTTCTATGTGATTTGCCACCGCTCCGATCCCAGCTTAATCAGAGGCAAAGAAAGGCATGGGACGTGCCAGTCTTGAGCGTGGTTGGGCACGGCGGCCTCCGCGGGAGGCAGGGGGGACACCAGTCGCGCCACCTGCGTCCACACCAGGCGGTACAGGTCCTGGCGGCTGGTGCCCTCGTGGCAGGGCAGCACCAGGGGCATCCCGAACAGCGTGGGACGCGTCTTTTGGGACGACAGGAAGTACACGTCCTGGCGCATCTGCGAGACACGGCAAGGCCAGATAAGCGGGTCGGCATCACTGGTTCATGAGGCTCTGCCGAGCAGAGATTCTCATAAAATTTGTGGCAGCTTGATTAGGTCAAGTAATATTTTCTGGCACTGCAAGCTTGTCCTTGATTCAACACCTTTGCATTTCTGGTGGACCAGCCACAGCTCTACAAACATGTTTGAAAAATTCTGCATTGCAGTGGACCTTGAAAATTCGACTTCAGCGTCTGCTCCAAAAACTGGGAGTAGTCAATCTGCTTCTGACGCAAGCACTCAAGGACCTCTTAGCAGTCACACATGGTTCTACAAGATGGCAGCTGCATTTGAAACCATTCCTTACCTTTGAGAAATACTGATATAAACCTTTCAAAAAGCTATGCTCTCCACTTCACCCAAGTAGCTAAAGAGTCCAACAAACCAACATGAATTACCCGTTCAAGACCAGAATCTAGTGACAGGCAATAACAAAACTACATAGATTCTCAACCATTTTGCAGAACTTGCACCATGACTACCTAGACCAACGGAAGGCACCCTGTGTGCTATACAGCTTTTTCACGTAGTTGCAATCTTGAATGGCAGAAGCTCCAGTATGGGTGAAAACATAGTTTTGCCCTCGCCACACAACTGAAAAAGTGCTCACGTTTCAAATGCAACTGTCAATCCTTGTTTTGCCTCTTCTATATTTCTTTTACTTCTTCCACATTGCAATTTTGTTTTTGTCACCCATACGGGATGCATGAATTATGTGACTGGAGACAAGGGTAAAGAAAAGAGTTCTACTATAATAAAAAAAACTGCTCGACTGAGATGCGAAGAAAGTCACTCACCATCTTCCGATGGTAAGCCACCACGAAGTTCCGCCGTGCCAGCTCGGACAGGTCGGCCGCCGAGGAGTTGCTGGTCAGGCTGGACGTCATGCCCGGCGAGATCTCGGCAAAGAGCCCCACGCCGTTCCACGAGACGGTGGGCACCACGTTCCTCGAGGACGTCGAGCCGGGCGTGTCGGGACGTTCAGGGACTCCTTCACTGCCCTGACCCTGGAGAGAGAAAGCAACGGCCGTTGAATTCCCTACCGACTGCATTCTTCGTGTTTGGGCCACAAGACACAAAAACTGCCCGTCTTTTTGGTATATCCTGATGGTGTTCTCCGAATGCAAGGCATATATGAGGCATTCGATTTTAATAGCAACAAATTTTTTTTTAGGAAAAGGGTTGGGAGTTAGGCGAGTGCCGTCTTCACGACATACTTATCAGGCTCGGAGGATGCTAAACAAGGGGATCATCGTCCCAGTCAAATACCGTATTTATTTGAATATAACCAAAGAATTTCGACCTACATTCGCGACCAAATTTTGCGACCCTACCGGAGGCATGGAGCTATCGAGTCACCGAGCTGGCGTTGCCGTAGGGCCGCGCCGCTTCTTGTTTCAAAAAGCTTTTGGTGCACGAAAACAACCGAAACAGCAGCAGCCAACGGCCCGCCCGCGGTGGCCGCGCCGCTGCCGCTCTCACGCGCATCCCTTGGGCGTCGGGTTTCGCCATCGCGCCTGTAACGTTCCCCTCGCTGGGCAACAGGGAAGGGGAGTGAGAGGAACGCGATGCGCCATGCACTTTGCCTTCCATCTTCGCAAACGTGCTAAAAAAAAAACAAAAAAAACTGAGGTACTTTTGTTTGTTGCTTGAGGCGGCTCGGCTAGCTCGGCTCGCGTGTTGCTCATGGCGACTCGACTCGACTCGCGGCGTTGCTTGAGTCTTCGCATTTTGTCTTTCGTCGCTTCACCCGTCTCCACCTTCTTTCGTTTCTTCTTGTCGTCATTTTACAACGGTGTCAGTGAGGTATTGTTGCGAATTTGCGAGGGTGTCTACCAAGCTGACGAAGCTTCGGACGACGATGACATGTCCAGAAGTTCTGACGGCGATTAAGTTTTTGGCATCGCCCCGTAATTTAGCTGAGAGTGCTGTAAATAAAGGTTTGTTTCTTTCTTTTGCCCAAACTTTCCCCTGTTCTTAAAAATAAAAAAAAGGTCGACCTATATTTGAATTATTTTTTTTATTCTCGGTGGGTTCAATAAATAGGGGTCGACCTATTTTCGAGTAAATATGGTAATAAATTAATCTAAAATCTGTCGATTAACTTTTTAATGATTGGCTTCAGGAGTCACGTTGCAATTGCAGTATTGTTTGCAATTACAATTAGAGGCCAGGCAAGTTAAAATAATTTGTCAAAAATATAATGGTTTTTTAGATATTAATCTACATATTGCGAAGTTTTTCAACCAGATTTAGAAATTGTGTGTAAAAAGTGTGCCGCAAGCCCCGCCCGCAATGACGCTTAAAAGAGTGGTGCAGTCGCTTTGGTCACATCGTCATTCGTGTCGTTTGTGTAACGACCAAGGACGTGCTGCCGAGAGAAAGACGACACAATTGAGACGACTACCCCAGTCATTCTTCTAAGTGTCATTGTAGGCAGAGCTTGCAACACGCTTTTTGCGCAGAATTCTTAAATCTCGTTAAAAACATGAATATTTATCAATATCTAAAAAACCATTACATTTTTGCAAATTATTTTAATGTCTGGCCTCCAATAGTAATTGTCGCCAATACTGCCATTGCGACGTGACCCCTAAAACAAACAGATAAAAAGTTAATTAGCGGATTTTAGTTAATCTGCCTACCTACCATCGTGATTACCTCGTCTAATTTCTGCCGAGCCTGATAAATACGTGGTGAAAACAGCACTTGTCTAACTCTCACCCCCTTTTTTTTTTCTTTTTTAAATCCGTTTGAATTAAACACCCTGTATAGATCCTCCATGAGGCCAGGTCACACGTGAGTGTCACGGGACATCGTGGTGTCGCATGGTGCAACGGTGTCACGCGACGACTGCTACACCGAAGCTGCCCTATGAATGCCATCAATACAATGTTCACGTGATGACATCTTCTTAAATCTTTCAAAATGCCGATGACGTCACGTGAGGTGAGGTCACCTCACATGATACGAGGACGTACCAGCGTGACATGATATCATGGTGTCATGCAACGTCACAGTACCATGTGATGTTATGGCGTCGCATGACAACTGTCGCACTGATGGCTTCACGACATGCGACGTCATCGCGGTGAATTTTGTAAAACGCCGACGACACCATGTGAGCATCGTCGTGTCATCATCGAGGCTACGTGCCACGAACACGAAAGCGACGAGTTGGCCCTGGAAATGTTATGCATAAAATGCTCCGAAACTTTGCTTCTCAGTGCTCACCTGACGTCAAGTTTGCTGGTTTAATCTGGGTCACTAGCAGCTACAGCAGAACCTTGTCTGCTGTGTCGGTTTATACATTTTTATTTTTATACGTTTATTCAAAACAAAAAGGACGCTAGAAATCCTCCAGAATAATGTTACCGACCATGGTGCACGCCAGGGCACGAGTATAGAGGAAGTTTCCAACTTTTATTTTAAGCTGGCGTATGTAGATTTGCAGCCTGTTGTTCCTAACGGCGAGACAAGTTGTTAGATTTGTTATGCCATTGCGAATTTTGGTAGCTGCGGCAGTGCGAAAACGAGACTAAGGCCTTATTCACACAGCCGGCGTTTCTCCCATCCCGTCACCATCGCGAGGGGCGTTCCCGTCAGGGGAGAGGATTTTCGGCCCGGTTTTTGCCGGAAAGCTGTGCCGCGCCGGGTGCCGGGCGACGTAGGGAGCTGCTCTACGGCACCGGCGTCCCGGCGGATGATGGAGTCCCACCCCCATCGAAAACCGACCAATCACAAAATAGAAAAGTTTCCCTAAGTTTGGAAGATTTTTCATCGTTCGGTTGCCAACAGTGAGCCAACGCTTGTTGTGTTGTTTTTGTTGTTCCTTTTCGGCGGGAATTGTTAATAGCAGACGCAAACCCTTAATTTACAAAAAAAGAAACGTGCGCACTAATGTTCAGGCACAATTATCTCTTTATTTTGTAATTTAAGTTGAATAAATAAGCAATCCGATCCAATCCAATCCTGCCATCGCTTTGCTTGCGCGGCGTGTTCGGACACCCTGCCGTCGCGTCTCCGCCGCGGCGTGCCCCCGTGACGGTGCCGGGATGGGAGAGGAGCCGGCTGTGTAAATGAGGCCTAAGACAGCAAAGAGCACAAAACGCCTGAAAAACAACGCCCCCAAAGGCGGAGCAGTGTGAGGCACTGATCCAGCCCCGGGGGCGGTGTTCTTTAAAGAGCACCGCCCCCAAGGCCAAAGCATGACGGAAGGCAATGAGCGCACGTTGGAGGCAGGGCGTCTCGAAAAGACTCCTTGCTGTTCTCCTCCTGTCGGCGACTGTGGTAGGTCAAATTGGCACGACACAAATCGAGTTGGCAGAGCCAACACATGATCGTCCAAGTGAAAACACTACCGCTACTTCTACCTACTATTGGCAAGGCACATGCCGTGCACCAGTCCAAACAGTGCCGGTGCATGTCGCATCTGCTACAGCACTGTGCGCCACTCCCCGTGTGTACCAGTGTGTGTGCGTGTCCCCTTGACCCACATTGGACACGTGTCCTCTCTGAAGGACTACCAGACCTTCAGAGGCTCCACTAATTCTTTCAACTTTGCTGCATAATAAGCGAGCCAAGCTCTTTTCTATACTTTGCATCAGAGGTAGGAGACAATGCTGTGGAAGACATGGCTGCTAGCCCATGGTGTCTCAAACATTTTTGTAGCCAAATCTACAAAACTCAAACCTTACGATTTAACCACGGTAGACTACTGAACCCATAAGGCAGCAACAACGATAGTTTTAAGAAACTGTTTTTTCCAAGAACGATAATTGAATCGAATTGCCTTCCAAAGGAAACTTTTACCACGTCCTGGCACATCTACAGCTGCTTGGGCCCAAGCAGGACATGCAATATCGTGAGATAAAGAAATAAATAAAGCTCATTAGGCTTTCAAACCGTTAAATATAATCCATTAAAAAATTTAAAAAAATTCCGAGGACATGAGTTAATGCGAAAGCATGAATGTCGTTCTTCCGTTCTCTTAGTTCGTTCGCGGCCGACGACCGAACGCGCGCTCTCGTAAAGTGGCTCCGCCACACTGAGCTCAGCCGTGCAGCCTCTCCGGAGTTTGCCCGTGGCGGCTCTGCGGCCAGGCCCGCACCTCTTTCCGGCGGCCGGGCCGCTGCGTGCGCTGCACAGCCGTGAAGAGGGCTTCTCTGGTGGCGTTCCTTGGAACTACGCCACATGAGAGCCAATGAGGGCCTCGTTCCTTCAAACTATGACGTGCGCCAGCCAATGGGAGTCTATCCATCAGATTTCTGCTACAGACGACAAGCTTCGCTTTACTGGGACAAAGGAAGGTGCCGTTTGACACGGCTTCAAAAGTTGATAACGTCGGTTCGCTAAATTTGACAGTTCATGATTGCGCATTAATAAAGTGCAATCTGGGTAAATGCTGTCAACAAAGCAACTGGTGGAGGTACTTAACTGTATGGCCGCTGCCCCCGGTACGTCGGCAAAAATAAAAGACTAAGTGACACATTATATCCCAAAGTAAACTTCTCTTAGTAAACAGCATCCTCAGACTGCTAGATAAAATAGCATACATGAGAAGATATTAATTCCATTTGACGTTGGAAGGCCTTCAGAGGACCATCCATCTGGTAATCCGAGACATTTAAAGTCAACTCAATTGGCGACTCCAGCAAAATCGATGGCACATGGCGGCTAAAACAGAAAGCCGCGACGGCAGGTTCGAACGTCGGCCATCTCAAGTGAATCAGGTATTCACAGCACCTAGCGTTCTTCTAAAGAAGAAGCTGCGGAAGTAGGTTTGGAAACATGCAATGAAAATTGCCCTCATCTATGGTTCTAGTGCTCCGAGCAGGCAACCCTTTCTCGACACATAGTGCACAAAGCCTCTTTTTTGTCTGCACCTTTTCTTGTGAGACAAGAAGGCGAAGTCCATAATGGGCCCACTGCTCGCCGTGGAACTGTCAATCCCTTGAGGAAGGCAGCAATCGTGGATGCAGCGGACGAGTGCGATAGGTGGCCAAGCCTGAACGGCACACGTGGCATCTCGGGCAAGTGCACAGACTGCCGGACTGGGGAGCTCTTCTTCCTCACCGTCATTACCACCAACACCCCTACACAACAACGCCGTGCGTTCCCTCTCTGGGACGGGCATCGATTTTATGAAGGATCAACGCTTGGCGGGTACGGAGTTTACTGCAACCCTGGTGCCTAACTGGGGACGGTGTGGCACACACAGACACACAAGCAGGCACACACGGACAGGGACGCACGCACAGCCCGGCGGCAACTTACGACCCTCAAGAACCCGCGTCCGAGGCTCGCGATGTACGGGGCGCACGGAGTGCCCCCGTGGGCCGCCAGGCGGCTGCAGCAGAAGAGGCCCGTCACCTGTGCGGGGGTCTCGCCTGCACCTCCTCCTCCCGTGCTGGGGTCCCCCAAACTTCGCGCCATGGACGCGCAGTCCCCAGAGGGTACGCTACCATTGGCCAGGGGCATCTTGGCGGGGTGAACGCCGTTGGCACCTGCAGGGGCGGTCGAGAGTTCGACGTCCGGTTAAACCCTTTCCTACTTGCCTGAGCTCTCCTCTTGTAACCTCCCTCGTGTCAATTCCTAGAGATGCCACATACTATCGAGCACGAGTGAAATGTGAACAGCAGAACGCGTGGCTGTCGATGCACGCTGCACCACCTGCATGTCCCTGGGAATTGGTAAGTCTGCGAGGGTGCGCGTCCTAGTTCGATGTGTTTGACCCCCGCTCAGAGTAGCCCGAGTTTCTGTGCTGCGCCGGAGGTGCGCTGGTATAGTCACCGAGAGAGTGACGACGGCAGAGCTTGTCTTTTGAACGCCTCCAAGCACGCGCTTTCTGCCTTCCACCCCGCTATAGCTGCACATGAGCGCTCGTAGTGTATGAGACGCAGAGCGTTGTTGAAGGTGGGAAGCTCAGGCTGGAGGCGGTGAAACTGAAACTACTCCCTGCTGTTCTCATCTTGTTAATGACTATGGATGGATGGAGCGATTCTAACGTCTGTACCCTTTATAACGGGCAGTAGCTTGTGTTACCTAGCCGAGACACCAAAAAGAACCAAAAGTATTATTCCTTCCCTAGCCTTTCTAATCCAATTTTCCTTTCCCTCAGCCTTTTTGTAACTATCACCAGGCGGTGTGGGATATCACCGGGATAACTTTTGGGGGATCGGGCTATAAATCTGTTAGAGCCGCTGTTGCTTGCTGGGCTTGTGCTCTGCAAGGAAGGTATGCATTGTTGCAAAAGAAGAAATGGAGGAGGAAGAGCCATTTTTCCTGTGACTGCTATCTTTCTGCCAACTATCCCTCATTTAATTAAGGTTCAATTAAGGAAGAACATGGGCCTAAGTTTTAAATATTTTTGAAAAAATTAATTTTTCCTATTTGAGGTTTTTGGTTTTAGAAACTAATTATACACCCTTATACTAAATTTCATAACCATCTGCCAAATAGTTACCTTGACATTAAATTATTTCAACGCATTGTGAGGCAGTAACAAAGTTAAAGTTAATGTTTGAACGCCTTTTTCTCAGTTCCACTTTTTACTGCGAAAGCATTAACTGTCTCATAGAGCGAGCTGACGTCATCAGTTGGAAGCGGGAAAACGGCAGATAGTTTCCGCGCGCCTTCGGTTCCATTGGCTGGCGCGCGTCGACGGGGCTCCCATTGGCCGCTGCGCCATGACCTCCGAGATCCCGAAGAGCGCGCGCGCTAGTACGCAGCAGACGACAAAGGGAGCGGATGAGCGGCTTGCATGCTTTCGCATTCAGAACTCATACTCAACCTCCAGGGGTCTCAAACACGCGGCCCGCGACTCGCTGGTACGTGGCCCGCCGGCAACCGGCTACGATTCTCGGTTCCCATACCTCGAGCACTAGAATTGGCCATGCGCCATAGTAATCTCAACTCGTTGATTACTTTTCGATCGAAAAGTAGCTCTGCTCTTTTAACGTAGTCTAATAGTTTAGACTTATCTGTGTTCATTTGCCCTTTGTTTCGCTTTATTTCTGGCCTCCCAGCTTTTTGTAATGTACAGTAAAACCTCATTAATTCAACCCCCGCTAATTCGGAAATTCGGATAATTTGAACTGCCGATCCGCTCCCGTCAAACGTATGTATTAGCCAATGGCAGTAAACGCTCATTAATTCGGAGGGAACGCGGCGCGCTACGGTTAATTCGGACGAATTCGGCAGGTGGCGCTAGCTACCATCCGTTCCAAAGGGTATGACCACTATCCATCCGAGGTGCACACGTGGTTTTTCCGGTTTTCCCATGGTTCTCCGCTCTTCCGGTTCTCCGTGTTTCGCACCAGTTTTGCTCTGGATTGCTGTGCTTCAGCGTGCTACCCGCTACTCTCCTGGCATGGAAGCGGCAGAAGCATAGCTGCAACGGAAAAAGGGTAGCACAAGTGACCGACGACCGGAATGGCAAAATCACGACACGCGGGGCTATTGTTCCCGAGCGCGCCGATAGCGAGGGTGACAGTCACGTTTCATGCCTCAACGCGGGGATCCTAAAGCCCCACCCCCGCGTTGTAAAATGCAATGTGACTGGCACTCTCGCTGTCGGCGCGCTCGGGAAAAATAGTGCCGGGTGTCGCGATTTTGCCGCTCCGATTATTGGTCAGTTGTGCTACTCGTTTTCCGTTGCAACTGTACTAGGCTAAGAATTTAGCGACGAAAAGGGTCTTGAAGGACGGCGTCTCTCGACAAGTGATGGAAAGTTACGACGTGAAGAGAAGCAGTCTGGCCACGTACGTGAAAGAGGTCGAAATTCTACGGGCTTTCGAGAGCGAGAAGTTCAACGCGAAAAGAAAGCGACCGTGGGCGGTGGTGCACCCGAAACTAGAAGAGGCCTTGCTGTGCTAAATCGTCAGTGCACGGGATACGTAGCTCCGACAGAGTGCGGTGGAGCACTCGACCGTGCTAAGGAAAGTTGCCGTCTCCGCCCAAGTGTCGTCCAGAAAGCAGGCGGTAATAACAGATTTCTTTTCAAAATAAAGGTATGTCACAGGGAAACATTTTCGCGCAGTTTTCTTTGTCCTTTCGATATTTCGACTTTCGGATAATTCAGACATTTTTGCCGGTCCCATGAGATCCGAATTAACGAGGTTTTACTGTACAACAATTCCGCTTCTAGGCTGAAAGCGCAAGCTGTTCGTTGAAGGACAAATCTCGGCAGCGCAAACTTTCGATGAGCAGGAGCAACTGCCAAATATAAAGCTTCGACATCGGGATTCTTGCCTTAAAAAAAAGAAGTCACCATTAAAAGACAAGTGTGTGTTCAGAGTGTTGTAATAAAAATCTCCAGGAAAGCAATAACTGCCAAAATTGTTTTTTAGAGTAATGTTGAGCTTGATTAATTGCTGAGTGAATTGAGAAACGGGAACGACAGTAAGCTTGCTCTCTTGTTCTATTAAAAATGGCAGAACGTTGGGGGGGGGGGGGGGGGGGGGGGGGCTGTCATTTTAATTCCTTTATCACATCAGGTAACGGTCGAAAGTAGTCATATAAACAAATAAAATCTAAAGATGTGACTGGCAAAACTGTGAGTTTACAAGAAGCATAGAGCACTGAGGTCTCTTCTCTTTAAAATCTTTTGAACCCCCCCTCCCCCCCTCTTCCCCCCCCCCCCCCCCCTTCTTACGTTGGCCCTCGACCTTCCCCGTGTGGGCTATCTGGCCCCCACACCCAAATGAGTTTGAGACCACTGCATTAGGTGTACCTCAAGCTTTTTGTTGCAAATTTCATACGAAGGAATTCGTTCGGAGGTAAAAGTATTCTGATACCTAAATCAAGATGCGTCCTAACGAAAATTTACTGGGGAATCAGGCTATCTACTTTATTTAGTACTCAAGTTGACGTCCTCACGGAGAAAAAACTGTTTTCAAAAATTGACATAGGACAGATATGCATCTCATATTTTGAGGTAATAACTCTTCCTGAAATATTTACATTTGAGTTATAAAAACTAGATAGCTCGAAGTCCCACATCCCCCACTTTATATTCAAGCAGTCAAAATGGAGCTTAATAGCTTCATTTGCATATCATGGATTTCTTAACAAAACGTGACACATCTTCTTGTGCAGCCATATAAAATAGTCCTAGAGGGCTGAAAGTTTTCACAATACACATACATCTGATGCTAAATCTCCCCTGCGAATTTCATTCCAATCACACGAGTAGTTCAGAAGTTAAATCTCTAGCCAGTGTTTCCCTTAATCGATCCCAAATCTCACAGATGTGCATACAATTTCCCGGCCTCTTGCTAACATCCTGGAGCTCTCCAGCGGCCGAACTGCACCACCATCCATGACCCACAGGGGCGGACACAGGCATTTCCAGAAAGGGGGGTCAGTATATCAGATGGTTAAGAACACCCACCCCCCAACCCCCTTTTTACCACCTTGAAATATTATACATGCGGAATTCAGGAGGGGGGCCAGGACATCTGGACATCCCCTCTGAATCTGCCACTGGATCCTATGACTGCCACCTTTCCGCAAACTATAGCCCCATTAAATCAATCCAAACTCATGTCTCGCAATATGTTGTTCTTTCGGTCATCACTCTTTTGCATCTCGCTTTCGCATCTTGCTTTTATGTCTTGCTTTCTCGTCTCCCTTTTTCATCTGATTTTTTGCACATTACTTTTATGTCTTTCGTTTTTACCAAGCTACCCACAGCAAAAAAGTGCATCCGACCAGAAAAAGAAAGAGGCGACGAACAGGTCGGTGCCTGCACTCACAGGTGACCACCATCCTCTGGATCTGGGTGAGGGTCTGGGGCTCCCTGTGGGCCAGGTCCTCCTCGAAGACGGCGGCGTCGCCGGGCACCTCGTAGGCGAAGAGGCCGGCCCCGAGGGCCGTGGCTTGCACCCGCCGCTCGTCCGGCAGCAGGGCCCGCACCACGGCCCCGCACACCTCGGCCAGCAGCATGTGCGCAGGCGCCAGGCCGCACAGGGCCCCCAGGTGCCGCTTCACCGTTGCGTACCGCTCGTCCGGATTCAGCTGCAGTCCAAACCTGCGGCACGACGGAACCCCTCCCCAGGTAAGCGGGTCGGAAGGAGGGGAGCTGGGACGTTCTTCGCATAAATTAGGCGAGACTAAAGGTCGGACTGTCGTCGCATGCGAGGAACCTCTTTGCGGCATGTTCTCGTCGATGAGAAAGCAAATACGCCGTCGTCGTGTCCGTCTCCAAGCGTGCACGAACCCACCGTCAGTAGCGTCATGTCGCGATCGTTTGACCCAAAGGAAAAGGCCAGCGCGAGAGGGGAGCTCGGATGCCGCTCGTATAAATCGAGCTGGTTCAAACGTTTCCATTTGAACATACTTCAGTCTGTTGCATTCCCTCGTCACCACTTACGACGGAGAAGCAGAATCGGTGCCATCTATCTTGGAGCCCCGGATCTGCGTATCGCAAGTCCGAAGGTTTTGCGGTGTTTGCGTGATCAAATTTACACACTATCCGTGAGAAATGGCCGCTCGTAACGTTGCCGGAATTATTTCGAGCCCACGGTGAAAGAATGATGCGTAAAATATCGCGAAAATATTACGGAGATCGGAGGTGTTTCAGGGCTACCCAATAGATTGTGCCAGCGAGTCCCCTCGTCGTAAGTGGTCACGCAAGAATGCGACGCACTTGAGCACGCTCAAATGCAAACGTGCGAACCGGCATCAACTCTTTGGGACAACACGAAGCGCCGCCGCGACGGGGGCACCGGAGGAATCAACGCCACGAAGCAATGTGGTGGGGGTCACCTGATGGGGGCGCTGCCGTCCAACCGCACGACGACCACCTCCACGTGTACGCAGCTCTCCATGGGCAGGGGCAGGGAGAGGAAGTTGAAGGGGTCGAAGCGCACGCTCGTGTGGCTGCACACCTTGCAGGTAACCGTCGACTGCAGCTGGCCGTGGAACAGGTCCACCACCACAGACCGGTTGCGTAGGGCATGGTTCTCCCACGCCTCTCGCGCCACCTCGTCGTCCGGGCGCCCCGCGCTGTCCTTCAGTTCCACGTACGGCTTTTCCTGGACTCTGAGATCCGAGGCAGAGCATTGAGGACGTTCAATCTTTGAGCATATGGCACATACCCCAAAGAATATCCGCAGCTTTTCGCCACGGTGTGCCAAGAATTGATGGCGACAGACGTTATATTGCGGACTGACGCCCACTATTACGCATACTCACTCTATTTATTTGATTGCATGCAATGCAGTCACATGGCCACCGAAAAAGGTAGGAAAGGGGGTACACTAGCCAGTGCCCAATACTCAATTGAGGCAAATATCGTTACGAATGGTGGGTTGCTTTATTTCCAATGGTTCGCGCCAATCGAGCTCTATTGTGAGGAATCTTTAGCGGTGTCCCCCGACATCCGTAGAAGGCCATGCTGCCTTGCAAGAACCAAGTGCGTGCGCTTTACCTGGTGTCGCGGGGTAGTGCACAGACGAGCGCAGCTAGAAAGTTCCTACAACTTTCCCTGTAAAACTTAAAATATTTGTAACAGTAAGATAGCACAAAACGAGCAGGAGGACGGAAACAGACATGTACAAGCTTTAAAAAAAAAAAAAAATATTTTTTTTTGTTGTTACAAAAATAAACAATGCATTGCCAAATGTTGTATTGATGGTTTGGACCAGAGGCTAAAGTTTCCAAACTGCTATCTTGCTCCAAAGTTATAAGCGAGTTTCGGAAACATTCAATGGGAAAATGGGACACGTTCCCTGTAGCCAACGCCATTCGTCCATACTCGGGGGGCTTTGTCTGCCGCCATTTTACCGTTGAAAGTTTCCACAAACTTCTTATAACTTTTGAATCAGATAACAACAAGCTCCGAAACTTTGGCATCTGGTCCGAACCACTAGCACTACATCTGGGAAAACACCGAGTGTTCGGCGATGTGCAATCTATTTTTTGCAATAAAAAAACCACCACGAATTTTTTTTCTAAGGTCACTCTGTACAGTGACCCAAGTTTTTAATAATATCACGCGAGCGTCAACCGCC
Organism: Ixodes persulcatus; assembly: GCA_013358835.2. Taxonomy (NCBI): domain Eukaryota; kingdom Metazoa; phylum Arthropoda; class Arachnida; order Ixodida; family Ixodidae; genus Ixodes; species Ixodes persulcatus. The sequence goes on from JABSTQ010011583.1 coordinate 460,502, forward strand.
GGGCCGACCAACGCCGTGCCGCGGAGAGGTGCGGTGATACGGAAGGGATAAGACGCGTGCGCACAAAGCTCTTTCCGGTGCGAGCATCGTCTGCTAGACTATTCCGCTGACCGCACACAGCCCCTGCTCCGTAGCAAAGGAGCGCAGGGTGCTGCTTCACATATTTGTTTATCCAACGCCCACTTCCCTCTCTCTCTCTGCTTCTCTTATCTGTTGGTAGAGCAAAAAGTCTGAAGAGCGAGCGCTGGCGTGAAACTAGTCTTGCGCGGCAAGAATAGTGGCACAATGACGCTAGTTTTACTCTCCGGTCTGGTTGTGTTGTTTCGTGTTTGAATTTGCGGCCGGTTGCTATTTTGCGTGCCCGGAAAGAAAGAGAGTGATAAGCAAGCGCTGTTCATATCTTTGCTTAAAGGCAATTAGCTATGCCAGCAGATAAGGAGCAGGGGTTGTGTGCAGTAAACGAAAGAGCCTAGCAGACGACGCTTGCACCGGAAAGATCTTTGTGCGCATGCGCCTAATCTCTCCCGTATCGCTGGACCTCTCCGCGGCACGGCGCTGGCCGGCCCAGCGGTCGACGCTCGCGTGATATTATAAAAACTTGGGCCACTGTACATGCCCAGCTGAGGGAGTCCCTCACCTATTGAGATCTTCGTGTAAGCCATCCAAGAGGAATGCCAACAGCTCCTGAGAGTCGTGCTGCTGGAAGCCGTTGAACCGCGGGGCATACTTGCCGATCGTCCACTGAAAGTCCGAGCAGAACATCGTGAGCGGTCGTTGCCGCGATATTCTTTGCCAGCTCCCACCGCGAGGAATGGTTCCCCCCCGAACAAACCCTGAGTTTGAGCGGTGCCACGGTCTTCGAAGTACCACTCCAGAGATCGTGCACCAAGTCTCCGTACCGCTTGGCAATGTGACCTTTCATGCCCAAAGGATTCAACCTGGCAACAAAGAACGCAAAATGCCGATCCTGAAGATCACCAAATGACTGTGAAATGGTAGGGAAAAAACTGTCTATCTCTGATGTATCCCAAAGGTGTCCTAAATGCATAGCATGTATAGGTCCTCCGATGCAATGGCGTCGCTTGACGTCACAATGTCAAGTCATGGTGTCACATGACGACTGTCACGCTGATGGTGGTCGTCATGCGACCTTATCGCGTCATCGAGGCTACATCCCAGGAGTGAACACGAAGCACTCAGAGCTGGCCCCATAAATGCCATGCACCTAAGAAAGAAATGGCCGCTTTTGCAAATTGCTGTGACCAGCTCACCTGTTCAGTTCGTAAAGGTGCTTCTCGCCAATGAAGTATTGAGTGAGGGGCCGCGTATTGCTGACGCATTGCAGCGCGGCATTCATGAAACACGTGTTGCCCAGGTTGTTCAGCCCAGTGGCCCCCTTCTCCGTGGGGCCTGAAATTTTGGGGAGGTCAATACTGTAACAATCTGCTTGTGCAAAACCCACCTAGAGAGCATTGCCAACATAAAATGACAAGGCACATTTTTAGGCTATTTGCCCATAACACAGTTGCAAACCCGTTAGTACCATTGTCTTGACCCTTCAGTACATTTGTTACTGAAAGACACTTGTACAGCTGTCAGCTAGTGTAAGACGACTCAGTGCTGTAGTTGAAAAAATCAGAACTGTTCAAAACTGTACTCATTTCAGGGGCAGGACAGAGATATACTGTTGGTGAGGAAACACAATCTACACATCACTCTGTGGCAACTGAAAAATCTAAAACATAAAATACTAAACACTCGTAGGTGTGCTTAAAAAATAACCCCGCAAAAATATCTCTTAAAACTAAAATTACTAACCCAGAACGACAGTTAAGAGTCAATGTCATGTTGCCTGCTCAAAATGAAAAGCCACTAACCTTGGTTTTTTTGGTCGATCTTGGAATTAATTATGCAGGACATCTCCTCAGGCCATGTCTGGTCTTTGTTCCTTACTGTAAAATTAAAAAAAAAGCAAACAGACAAAAATCAGAAACTACAGCATCACTGTGTCGAACCCCGACCGACCCCATCTCTGCGAAACTAACAGTTAGGCCATCACTCTCCGAAAGGTGGAATATCGACGCAAATACTTCCGAGGTATCTTTAAAGCTCGTACAACATCTCTCTACTTGTCACCATTGGCTTTTGACCTGCATTACAACATTCCCCCTAGAGCCCACACTCACGGCAGCTTTGCGCGGTGCTAGGTTAATGCAAAAGCAAGCCGAACTCACCTTCAATGAGAATTTGTTCGCCGTCTTCTATGCCGAGTTGTTCTAAAGTGAGGCCCTCCTCTTCGAGCAAGGTCAGGTTGTTCTGAAAACAACAAGATTAACGTCGGTCCATGAATTAATCCCCAATCACAGGAAATAAGCTGGATTAGACGTTCTGTAAAGTGCAACGAAGGTGCGAGAGCATTAACACGGAGTTTCTAACCGCTCACACAGCCAGCATTTCTACGCAGTGGTGGGGGGGGAGTTAGCACACCGCTGACACTCCCTTCCTCGTACACACTTAGTCTGGAGTGACGCCGGACCAACAGCTGGGCTCAGTAGCCAAAGCTCTATTGCCTTAAAAGGTATGCCAAAGTAGCACGGCCAGCCGGGTTGGTTGCATGGAGAGCGGGGGAATGGCGGTACCTCGTCGTTGAGCTGCCAGAGGCGGCTGTCCTCCGGCCGCAGGCGAAGCCTGGTGCAGAGGAAGTCAAACACCTGGCGCAGGGTGGCCGCCCGGCTGAACGACGCCAGGTATGCCAGGTAGCGCTTGGGGGTCAGGCTGGGCTGGCCCGTTGCCACACTGCCCACTGTAACGCACAAACGCACAGTCACTGATTTCCCAGCTTTGTGGCATCGCAAACAGCATCGAGATGCCTCTTAATTAAATGCAAAAAAGAGATAAGTGCAGCAAAAACCGTGAGGTAGAAATCAGAAACAGCCACCCAAAGAAACCTCAAGAGGGCAGTACAATGGCCACCATCCCCTGGCACTTCAAGGGCTCAATTCTATGTGTGCAAAAAAGCGTAGTAAACTCCAAATAAATAATGCGTGTCAAAACTGTTATTTTTGTTTACTTAATAACAAAAGAAAAAAAAACAACATAAGACTTACACGGACGACCACAACCACAAAGAGTGTGGTCGTCCGCATACGTCTTTTATGTTTTTATTCTGGCACATTGATACTTTAGACCCATGTTGTTGTAAAAAAAACTTTTTCCAAACTCCGGTCTAAAAACATGCTTTTCGTCTAAGGCTTGTCAAATTATGAGGCACTAGAGAAAACCAGCCTTCTGCGTTTAGTCCCCAATTCAAACTCTTTTTGTTCGCGTTCCACCCGTTGAAAAGCATGCAAGAAGGGCCTCAGCATGCACCTCTTATCACTGTGCCGCAGTGTTCTTCTGCAGCATGAAGGCCGTCTGCTTTCATCGCCGTCACCATGGCAACGAACGCCATTTTCCGAACGCCGTCTGCTAGACAAAGTTTAATAGTTTTGTAATGAGCAGCCGCACACTATCACTGCGAAGCGGCGTGAACGCAGGGGGGGGGGGGAGGGTTAACATGCTCCCCAGTGATACACGCGCCGTCTGAAAGGTCATTCCGCGTTCACTGCCATGGTGACGGCGATGAAAACAGACGGCCTTTATGCTGCGGAAGAACACTGGGGTGCAGCGATACAAGGCGAGTGCTGAGGTGCTTTTCGCATGCTTTTTAATGGACTGAACGCAAACAAAGGGAGTTTAAATTAAGGACTTAATGCAAAAGGCTGGTTTTGTCCAGCACCTCATAATTTCATGAGCCTTACATGAAAAGCATGTTTTTTTGGCCACCTTGCGCCATTTTTTTTATCCGTAACATGGGCCTAAAGTATCAAACTGCCCTAATTCTTTCGTCTTTAAGTGTTCATTATAACAATACGCCTGAATTAACTAGTTGTTCCTGTTGTAGCGAGCTTATTTGCTGCAGTGGTATGAATAAGCAACTGAATTATGCAAGTTCCATATACATTTGTGCTAGCAAAAAAGAGATAGGGTTCATCCTCAACCTCCTGTAGCCATAACAGGAAGAGAGACCAATGCTTCAAAAATTCCGAAACTTTTCAATCTCGAGGAACCCCCATCTCTCTCGTCTGACAGCCGAGCAAGCCCTCCCAGACTCTGCATCGATGCAATAAAGCAAAGTAGTGCAGAAGCCTACCCACCTCGTAAACAATGCATACAGTAGGACCTGTTTGGCTCATAGTCACCATATTTTTTGGTCTGTAAGTTACACCTTTGCATAAAGGTTAGTTCACACAGTTGCGACTGCTTACGACCGGAGAGGCTTATTAAGAGCGAGGTTGGCATGGTACCTAAACTTTTTTATTTTTAGAGCTATCTGTATGAACTTTTCAGGGTACATTCATAGTGAACAAAAGGTTAGGGTGCAAACGAGCTGGTGGTGGATAAACGTTCGACTAAAAACCCAGAGACCGGAACGAGAAGGGACGGACAAACACAAAGTCTCAAACGCAACTAAAATTTCCTATCATGTTAAAAAAACATTGCCTTGTTTTCATTGTATAAAGGAGGACACTGCTTCTCAGTTGTATTGTAAAGGTTGCTTTGCTGTGCTGCTTGTGGCACGGGATTCCCCATTTCTCTCTCGCCCTCTCTCTCTCGTCTCTAGTGTTTTGTGTAGGATCTGATGCCTATATAAGCCCTTTCGTCGTGAAATAAATATCAGCAGTGTTAGAGACTTGGTGTTTGTCCAGCCCTTCTTGTCCCAGTCTCGGGATTTTAGTCAAATGTCTACATTCATAGCACATATATAAGAGTAACTGCTAAGTTTCACAAAGCTTCGCCCATCATTTCTTAGTTTACAAAAAATATTCAGAATGGTTCCCTTGCTTCCTTTATTCCAGGCCCGGAGAAATAGCAAAACATAGTGGGAATGTGAAATTTATTATAAATAACATTCCTGGATAGGCACCCCAGTGCATGACAAAACTCTTTTTATTAACTTCTTTACAGAAATATTTTCGCGCAACACTGAATTTCATAGAGTTGGTCATGCCCTCATCCATCCAATTTAATTTGAATATTTTAAATTTTCAACACAATTTTCTAAAAAAAAAAAGGAAGTTGCCATGTCCTCACAAAGTTATTTAAAAACACAATAAAAAAAAAAAAAAACTGCACGCAAATTTGTTATGCAGTTCCCAAGATATCGCTGGGGCAAGTGCCAATGCCAGCGGAAAAATCCATTTGGAGAAAATGGCGATTAAAAGTTGCACACACATTTTCCGCATCGAGCCCGTTTTTCGTGGCACGATTCTGCTTGGGATTTTCATTCTCGTGCGGCAAAGAGCTTGTGGACACAGTACGCATGCACGTAACTCACCATTCATGGCTTTTATTCATTTGTTTCTACTCGAGCGAGTGACGTTGCAACCGAAAATCACGAAAATTGCAAGCAGGATTGCGCCACGTGAAATGGCTTACCTGCGCAGTAGCTGGAAGTATCCTCGCATGCTTTCTTTTGTTCCTCTGTTGTCTTTACTTAGTTTCGACGGCCGATGGCATAGATAGAAAAATCACAATCTGAAGTAGCAATGCGATAAGCATCGGTATCCCGCCGCGCAGAGGGGGGCCGCCGATGTTGCTTCCGATGGTCGCCATGCAAAGAAGCTTGCATGAACCGCTTCCCCATGCGCTGAATGCATGCACCGTCTCCTAATTCATTCCCTGCACCTCTTGAGGCCATGAAACACGCTGGCAAAGTTTGCGAAACTACTAAAACAATGGGCTGCAAACGATCGTAAAGATGGCGAAAAGCAAAGCGGAGCTGAAAAAGCGCAGGAACAAGCAGACGATGCAAGGCCAACGTAGCCATGGCAACGGAAGGAGAATAAACGTCGCCTAATAGTAGTTGCGCGCTCCCTTGAGCGGGTGCTTTGGTCAATCACCGCTTCGCAACCGCGAGGTGGGAAAACACAAATCATGCCACAACTATGCTGAGGGCACCATTTTGAAGGGCGGCAAAAAGAAGAAAAAGATTTTGCTTCAAAACAAAACCAAGATGGCGGCCGTCTGGCAAGTTGAAAGAGAGCAGGAATTGCTTAAAGACCGACTCGATTTTGAATCTGTTATTTAGAGAACATATTTTTTTTTAAACATATTTTCTCAGTGAATTACGTGCTGATAATTACCGAGGAGGTAGAGTAAGAAATATACAATCCAAAAAAGTGGTTTACCAAGACATTTTTTTCACACTTTTTTGGTTCTCAATTTTGCGTCCCCCCTTAAAAACCGGCTGTGGCGTAGTCGTTTGCAGTCAAATGCAAGTGTGCGAACCAGCCTTTAGTTGCACCCAATTATGAAGAGCTGTTCTCAGAAAAAAAGTTGGTATAGTCGCCGACCAATTTTTGGGACGCCGATTTTTCAGACACGTTCGATTATTTTAACGTTTTCGCCGAACCGTCACTGACCCCACAGAGTTAATGTATAACATTGACCCAAATTTCGGACGCTATAAAGCTTATTGCTCAATATTTCTGACATAATTTGCGTGATTTCCTCAGTTTACAGCCACAAAACAGCCGCCGCGTTAGCGCCACGAGCTTGGTCATCGCCATTTTGGTTGTGTAGAAACGGATCCGTGAATCGCTATAGAGTTTTAAGCACCAAATTATTTCGGCCTTTGTCACAGCGCTCTTCAGTAGAAAGCCGCTCATCAATGTCTTCACACTTGTTGTGGTGGCTGCAGGCTCCTCAGGGGCACATGTGCGGTCTCCGCAACATCCGACCGAAACGTTCGCTGCTGCCGCAAAAAATTACAGATGTCCAGATTGGGAACGTATTGACTGCGACTTCAAAGCAGCAAGGTGCTTTTTGCTCGATGCGTGACTGGAAACTGCCGTGTTTCCCATGTTGCTCAAAGAAAACATTTTGCGGCACATTGAGCACTGAGCACTGTGAGGATCACTTTGCACGGGCTTAATCCAGCTTGCATATTCCGATATATTCGGATTCGTCCAGTCTGGATTAAACAGGCACTTTCTTGCCGCCGACATCGTCAACGAAGAGGCCACTTCTGGAAACACGACGCTCAACAACACACGTCAATAACCGAATGTATGGCCGCATGGCCGCCAGATGCGCACCACTGTGACGCACACTTTCGGATACTTTCGGATCGGATTGGATTGAATTGCGGTCTGCGGCTTTCCCATTTGTTACTAAATCTTGTTACTAGTGTCGTGCCCTTAATCCAATCCAATCCAATGCATGGCTTGGACTGAATTTGTCGGCTGTTCCCTGTGCATCGGGTAGCACCCTACATCGGGTGAGCAGAGCCCGCGTTCCGCTCTAAGCAGTATTGCCTATTTTTCTGCCCCCCAGTCGTCGAGCCTTTGCTCAGAGAAGTCGATGGCGTTTCCGACTCATTTTCCCTGACCGGGCTCGCTTTTTGACAATTTCCCTGACAATTCCCCGATTTTTCCCGGACAATTAAAATTTCCCTGACAATTCCCGGTTTTCCCGGTTTTCTTGGTCGCTAGACACCCTGCCTAATAGTAGCTGCGCGCTCCCTTGAGCGGGTGCTTTGGTCAATCACCGCTTCGCAACCGCGAGGTGGGAAAACACAAATCATGCCAAAACTATGCTGAGGGCACCATTTTGAAGGGCAGCAAAAAGAAGAAAAAGATTTTGCTTCAAAACAAAACCAAGATGGCGGCCGTCTGGCAAGTTGAAAGAAAGCAGGAATTGCTTAAAGTCCGACTCGATTTTGAATCTGTTATTTAGAGAACATATTTTTTTTTAAACATATTTTCTCAGTGAATTACGTGCTGATAATTACCGAGGAGGTAGAGTAAGAAATATACAATCCAAAAAAGTGGTTTACCAAGACATTTTTTTCACACTTTTTTGGTTCTCAATTTTGCGTCCCCCCTTAAAAACCAGCTGTGGCGTAGTCGTTTGCAGTCAAATGCAAGTGTGCGAACCAGCCTTTAGTTGCACCCAATTATGGAGAGCTGTTCTCAGAAAAAAAGTTGGTATAGTCGCCGACCAATTTTTGGGACGCCGATTTTTCAGACACGTTCGATTATTTTAACGTTTTCGCCGAACCGTCACTGACCCCACAGGGTTAATGTATAACATTGACCCAAATTTCGGACGCTATAAAGCTTATTGCTCAATATTTCTGACATAATTTGCGTGATTTCCTCAGTTTACAGCCACAAAACAGCCGCCGCGTTAGCGCCACGAGCTTGGTCATCACCATTTTGGTTGTTTTGATTTTGCCCTGTAGCCTCCATACCACGTCCTACGCAATAAACAAGCTGGGTTGAGGCTATAGTCGGGTTTTCCGGTTCTGCTATAGCCAACATGGCCGCCGTCGGCCCATTCTCATGGCTCTTCCAGTTCTTCTTGGGGTCCGCATTTTTCGAGTGTGACCGCGAGAAGAGCAGCCATCTGCCGTTCTTGTGGTCTTTGAGCACAAAGGTTTTTAATGCAAAAGCATTAACTGTTCCATGGGGCGAGCAGACGTCATCAGCAGCACTAATTGGCAGATAAATTCCCAAAGCTGCAATCTGCGGCATCTCAGCTTCGAAACCACACATGTAAAGCCACGCAAAGTGGCAGTGATATGAAGCCCCCGCGCGTCAGTTTCAATTAGCGCCACACCATGGCACTGCGTGCCCGCGCCAAAGCAGAAATGGCCAAGGCTCCAAAAGCACTAGAGGGATCAGAAGCGGCCACGGCGCCGAGAGGATCGAAAGAGGCCTCGGTGCCGAAAGGATCAGAAGCGGCCGCGGCAAAAAAAATTACGTTTATACTTTCACGTTCACAACCCATAGGAAGTGCTTAGGTGAACCTTGAGCCTTCTTGCCGATAGGCTTAGTATTGAAGCGAGCTTGGTGCACTAAATTTTGTCTACAAATAGTGCCAAATGGCGCCAACTTCAACTTGTTTGTGCCAACGAAGGCGCCGACAAAGTGCAGTACCGTGATCAAACAGATCAACAAACAAGTGAAAAGTGAACAATATAAAGCGGAAGTTCCACGAGAACTTAAAATTGACATCAAGCAAGTGGGAAGTGGCCAATATGCAGTGGAATACGTATGCGCGAAAATTTGATATTTTGGCTGAAATTGATTTTTCGGACCGGTCGATTATTTGGACAACTTCGGAATCCCCTCCGAGTCCAAAATATCAGTCGGCGACTGTATATAAGTTGCACCCGTGTATAAGTCGCACCTTTACACTTGCACGGTTGATGCGAAAAAACTGCATTGAAAAGCACTCATACGTCACTTATGATAGCAACATATACATAGGCGCGAGCAAGTTTCAATATTATCGACAATGAATCAAACGAGAAATAAAACCCTTACAGCAAACCTCCGCAGTTAAGATACATACTTATGGAAAATAATGCATAGAAGTGTTGTACAGAAGACGCAACAGAAACAATAGAGGGAAAAAAAAGTTACTCATATACCAAATTTATGCGATTCAAAGCACCCTCCCCCCTAATCCAGTCAGAACGGCGAACAAAAAGTTTGCACGCGAATGTAAGCACCCCTTTTTCGAGCACAATTCAAAATCCGAGCGCAGCGCGCCGTTGTTCCTTCCCAGAAGGAGACACTGCGATTGCCGAGCTGTTGGCAACGTTGATCGCTGAAAATAAGTTTTTCAACATAACTGGATAGATGACAACACATGAAATGCGCGCTCGCGGCGAGAATGCGAGCCGCGCAAGCAGGTGAGTTTGCTTGTTCTTTCTCCTTTTCTTTTCAAGGAGCGTCGGCTGCATCGGCGTAGAGGAGCCATCTTTGTTTCGTTTCGGCGGCTTCTGATCAGTTTTTGATCAGTCTCACGTCAGCATGAGTGTGAAGAGAACTTCCTATACATTCAAGTTCAAGAGAACAGTGATCTCGTTTGCGAAGAAGAATGGAAATTGCAGCGCTGCTGAGAAGTTTCAGCATGGACAGGTCCAGCATGATTCGTTGAAGAAAGCAGCAAGAGCTGATTTTTAAAAGCGCTCGTGGTCAAGGTTTTTAAGAAGTGTTGTATAATGAACAGTTTTGACTAGGCATGGGCGAATAGAGGATTTTGGGTTCGAATCAAATTCGAAGCGAATAGTGATTTTGGTCGAATAATTTCGAATCGAATAGTTCGAATAATACAAGCAAAAAATACCACAAGTTATGTTTAAACTATAGTTTTATAATTGCCCTTATTTGGTATTAGATATACTGTAATTGTTAATTTTAAGTGTATTGAGTTTGGTAGCAAGAAATGGTCGAAACGGTCGGAAGCTTGCGCCACCTGGCCGTAAATCCAAGCCAGAGCAAGTGAAACCCGTTTATATCGACCTCGCAAAAAAACGTCTACCAGTTTGATATAGCGGGTAATTCGATATAAAAGTTTTAATAAATTTGACTCTCAAAAAACCACTTTCTGCTGAAATATTACGCAATAAAGTAGTCTTGCATCTTCTGCTGCTTTTTCTTCATTGCATCCGCGATAACAAGATTTTTCTACGCCAACGACGGACTCCAAAATGCTGAGGCCGCTGCCTTCTATATTCGCGCATTAGCGCTGAACTATGCCGAGAGCACGGAGCACATCCAACGGGAGCACCTTCTCCTGCAGAGCGCCGTTTTGCTCTGCAAGTTGGCTTTCCCCTACAACAGGTGGCATCATGGGGAGAAGCCAACTAGCAAAGCAAGCTGGCTTTTTTTTTTTTTTCTCTCTGTGCGGCTGCGTCAATTTGGAAGAAAAAATAATATTCTCTTTTGCGGACGGAGCGGGGAGAGGGAGCACGGAGCACAATCTCTCCGCAAAAGATATATTTTCTTTTCTTCCGGGCGATCAACGCGGCCACCCGAGAAAAAAGAAAAAGCCAGCGTGCTCTGCAAGCTGGCTTTCCCTCAATGCGGCCGCTCGCGTTGGGGGAAAGCCAGCTTGCAGAGCAAAACGGCGCTCTTGGCAGTTCGATATATCTGTAGCGGCTGCTATTTTTGTTCGATGCAACCATAGTTTTTGCTATATATTATCACTGTAACATTACTGTGCACAAAAATTGTTGAATATAAGGAATAATTCGATGTAAACGGGTTCGATATAGTGGGGTTTGACTATATTTAGAAAGGTCGAATAATTCTATATTGTCGAATAATTCAATATTGTCGAATAATCCAATATTGTCGACTACTTAAATTAAATTCGATTCGAAGCGAATGCCGAATAGAACAGAATAGACCGATCTCACCAGCCAGTTTTACTACGCCACCGCTGCCGCAATTCATCAAGGGAACTTTAGTCTTTCTGCACGTGCGACAACCTCGCTGGAGCTCTGCGCGTGTGGAGCACGAGACAGCACGAGCCCTCTTGTGCATTGCCTTTTGCCTTCTGTAAACTAAAGTTATGGCCGCGCCACGCATGCACCGAACGCTTGGTGAGATCGGTCTATTCGATTGGCTATTCGTAATAACCGAATATTCGCCCATCCCTAGTTTTGACGGATCTGAGGACGACCTCTTGTGGGACACGGAGAGCATCCCAAGCAGCAACAGCTCGAACGGATGCACCGAGGCGTTCTGCATGGTGTGCTGCGAGCTGTGCCAGCAAGTAGAGTGACAATCTCCCGTATTTGTTGTATCCTCCGTGTTCTATTTTACCTTTTATTTTACTTAAAAGAAAGTAATATTTCTTTGCTGAAATTTTGTGACATTTAGTGTCCTTCGAATCTAAGCAACCCTCTCTCGTGAAGCATTGCGAATTTAAAAGAAAAAAAAAAAAAGGGGGGGGGGGGGTGCTTAGAATCGAGTACCGTATAATCGCGTGTAAGGGCCGCACCCGTGTAAGGGCCGCACCCCCGTATTTAGGACAAAGTATTGCAAAAACAAATTACAGAAATTATTTGTGTATGCGCCGCACCCCCTTGTTTTTGAGGCGCGCCGACTGTAATGCCACGTTTCTATGAATATATTTCGCTAGGTGGCGCTAGCCACCGCCCGAGCACGTAGCGGCACGCGTCCGCATCCCCGATATTTGCTCTCCACTCATCCGTATCACCGCATGGCAAAATGGCTGTCGACCTCGATCGTGGTCGGCCGCACTGTCGGGATGCATTTATGTTGCGGCAAGGCATTGAGAAAAGATGAACAATATGTCACGTTCCGTGGCAAGCCCGAGGAATGGGGATTCAGTGGGCTCGGCTCGCGCGTGCACTCAAGTTTCCGAACGCCACTGTACTCTCTGGGGAGGTTTCCTTTTGTTCTTCGATTCGTATCAAAGCGTCGTGATTTGTACGGCGTCTTGATTTGTCTGCCTTTTCGCGCAATCTCAGAGCTATGGGCAAGTACCACTTCAACAGTCATATGGGATTCAAGTCCAAAGTTGCCGCGCATGCTATCAGGTACGACAGAAAAAAAGAAAAAAAAAAAAAAAGAAAGATGCGTATTGCGCAGTATGTAAACTAATTAAATACGACTGACGACTGAGTCCGTATTCCAGAGTGAAGGCGTTTCCGACCAGTGCAGCCGAGCGCGCTCATGTACGTTCATTTCAAAATGTGGATACAGTTGTTTTTTTTATCCGTGTATGGGCCGCACCTCGAAAATTGGCCCTCAAATCGGGAAAAAATAGTGCGGCCCTTACACGAGTTTATACGGTAAATACGGTACATTGAAAAATATGGTATGCCATCAGTGGGTTTCTTAGAACTGCTAAAATAGCACTCAAGCCGGGAAAACACTTTACACGACTGCAATGTGCGGGATGCACCACACACCGATCGCCGGCTGGCACAGACGAGGGTCTCACCGTAGGCCGACGCCACGCTGCCCACCACGGCCGTCCAGCTGCTGTTGGGGTGTCGGGGGGGCCCCGGCGGCGCCTGGTGCCGGTACAGGCGCAGCGTGACCGGGTACAGCTCCAGTTCGGGGCTGGCGCCGGGCGTGGGGCGCACCACCTGCCGGGGCAGCGCGGGAGAGCCCCCGTACCACTGGAACAGGGCGCGCCACACCGCCTCCGGCACCGCCTCAAAGTCCCGCCCCTGGCACAGGGGCACCTGACGCTGGAGGCGGCCCCCCTCCCCCGTCAGCACCATTGCCTGCAACGGGCGCCAGAAAGACTCCATCGTTGGGGCTCCTGCTCCGGTGCGTGGAACACAGAGACGGAGAATATTTGGGGGCGGTGCAACGATTTTTGGGTTTTGGCCAATTGTAGGGATGAGTCTCTGTAACCTATAAAATGAACAGAAAACCATTTTTTTCTTGCATGCTCTAAAAAAATAAAATAAATCGAAGTTCGGGGTATCTGTCAGCTCTCAAACAATCTTTCGAGTGAAGTCAGGGGGGTAGAACATGATTTTTCATTGAGTTCTGTTTTCAGGGCCCCAGCAGTTCCTCCGCAATTGTCGACTTTTCAAGGGCGCTCAGCGTCGCCAAAGGTTGTAGCGAGCTATAGAGACAAGACGATTTGGATAAGGAGGGCAGCAGCGGAGACAGAATGCTTTGGTTGACTTCCATTAGATGGTGCCACGAGAACTTGTGTGCTTCCCATGACATGACACCGTGATTCCCACGACCGACACACGCGACTGCAGATCGAGAGATCATGCGTTTTTGCCTCCGTGATTACCATAATATTCCGAAAGATGCCCTGCCCCGGAAAGATAATCACCCCTATTTTTATCGTGCTTTATTTTTGTCAAAAGCACCAAAAGATAGCCCATTTCTAGTAATTGCAGGGCCTTGGCCAATGGTGACCTGGAGAGAAATGGTGTTACTTAGCTATGGAGGGAGATAAGCGAACATTGCTGACTGGGAAGGCCAGTCGTCTTTGGTTAATTGACCCTCTGCGATCACAAGCCTTTGCCAATCACAAAATAAAAAAAGAAAATACACATTAAAAGTTACATTGGTTTTTCATTACATTAAAAGTGCTTTTAATTACATTAAAAGTTAGCTTACTCCTTATTTTCTCCCGATTTTGAGTGGGCTATCTCTTGGGATATTACAATATGTGGCGGAATTGCAGTATTTCGGGAGGAGGCGGCTCGTTTTTGTCCAATTATGCCAAGGTAAACAATATACAATACACAAGCTGCAAACTCTTTAAATTTTAAAATCGTTGCACTGCGCCTTCAACCACTCAAAAATGATGTACAGTAAAGACGAAAAGCAAGACCTCTCACCTTGACGGTATTGGGAACGATGAGGCCAGTGTTGTCTATGGAGGGCGGCCGCTGGGGAAATGCTGGCAGGAGCTTGCGCGACACGCTCGGGGACGGGTTCAGGGACGACGGCCGCGAAGACTCGGGGCACTGTTTCCACGGGCAAAACAAGACAGAGGGCAAGTGTTACATTTTCAGTTTCTTTTCAGTTTTCACTAATAGACAGTTTCAATGTCCTCAGCTAACTGCTGCATCCTATTCCTTTGCTCCTCTGCCTCTGGGTTCCTCTAAGAGTGGAGCAAAGGGACGTATATGAGTCCTTGACAGTGACTTGAAGTGTGTAGATTCAAATTGGCACCTATTCAGAAATCACTTTAGACAGCCTTTACTTTATACACATGCAGTCATAAAGCTCTATACCTTGTTTCACTTTACGTCCGAACGCAGCGGATGCTACGAGCTATCCCAGCCAATCCCGCTCTGTGGACGTAGTCCATGATACGCTTCCTGCGCGTCACTGTGCCCCCTCTCCAAGGTCCCATATGCTCCGATGGCTCGTAGCATACGCTGCGCTCGGACGCAAGGTTGAACGAAATATAGTCACAAAGCATGTTGCAACTCCGGTACAAACAACCGTAAAGTACTCTATTATCACGAGCCAATATTTCACAATTTTTGCGCACTGCGGGTTTGGGAAATGTATCGAGATTAAAAGCGGCATGCAATGAAATTCGTAACCACAGGGGTGAGGAGTTTGTGCGATCGATTTTTCGCAATATTTCCCAAATCACAAATGTCGCGAAAACCACGTCCTCGCGAAAACAAGGCCATTCACAGTACTCCACAGGTGCCCAAACAGGCCCGCTTGAGGGTGGTGCTCGTAGGTGCAAAGAAGAAACAAATAAAAAATTGCAGTGGCTTAGCTCGGCTATGCCAGGATATACGTAGCGTGAGCTTAGGTTCATCTGGTTATTCTTAGCTTTCCTGGTTGTCTAGGATTAGCTTGATTATCATGCTTACTGCTGCTTCAATGACACACACACGGCATACGCATTATGTGACTACTTCGGGATCCGATGGGTTAAGCTTCTCGCTCTTCTGCGCCGCTGAGCAGCAATTTCGCTCTCCTTCTCCATGGCTATACCACACTGGCAAACGTCCCGCTATATGTATACCGCCACTGATACCTCTGCGCATGCGCACAAAATGAGAGGCGCTATCAAGCGGCTCCGGTGCAGCGTCAGACTTGGCTACTGCGCAACGGAGGCGCACAGCTGGCGCACGCGGCAGCGCCAGTGCGTCTGCCGCAACTATGACGTCACCCCTCTGAAACGTGCAGACCGCAGTGGCGGAGCGCGCGGCGGCGGCGGAGCGCGCGGCGGCGGGGGCTCCAGTGCGCCAGCTGTGCAGCCGCCTCGGATCCCCATGTGGCGGGTTCGAATCCCGGCCGAGGTGCCCACAATCTGACGGAGGCTTATTGCGGAGGAGGCGCCGTGTAACAGGGCTTCGGTTGCACGTCAAAAGATCGCCAGGTGGTTCAAATTAATCCTCAGTCCTCCGCTGGGGCGTGCCAGATGCCCTTCGTTGGTTTGGGACGTAAATCCCCAAATTTGACTTTTTGCGCCAGCTGTGCGCCGTGTGACGTCACTGCTCCTCGCGCATGCGCAGGACGGCTCTCCAGGAGCCACGCGAAACTGCTCAACCTCGGCCAGTGTAGCTCACGCTACAAACAAACAAACAGGTTGACGAGATCTCCGAGACGACTCCAGTCCCCTTTGTGGTTTCCATTTTATCCAACACCTCTTCAGCCACATTCGTACAGAACCGTAAAACCCCATTTTGACGATCAGAGAAGCACCTGCTTGTCAAATGTGCCCTACGCCGAAAGAAAATAGCTATGCCTAGCCCAGTGTGCCTAGATTTCAGGGTTTTCTACCGCATGATTGGGGTCACGCGGTTCACGAGCACCTTTGCGGCAAGGCATTGAGAAAAGATGAACAATATGTCACGGTCCGTGGCAAGCCGAGGAATGGGGATTCAGTGGGCTCGGCTCGCGCGTGCACTCAAGTTTCCGAACGCCCTGTACTCTCTGGGGAGGTTTCCTTTTGTTCTTCGATTCGTATCAAAAGCGTCGTGATTTGTACGGCGTCTTGATTTGTCTGCCTTTTCGCGCAATCTCAGAGCTATGGGCAAGTACCACTTCAACCTAGTCTATGGGATTCAAGTCCAAAGTTTGCCGCGCATGCTATCAGTACGACAGAAAAAAAGAAAAAAAAAAAAAAGAAAGATGCGTATTGCGCAGTATGTAAACTAATTAAATACGACTGACGACTGAGTCCGTATTCCAGAGTGAAGGCGTTTCCGACCAGTGCAGCCGAGCGCGCTCATGTACGTCATTTCAAAGTGGATACAGTGTTTTTTTATCGTGTATGGGCCGCACCTCGAAAATGGCCCTCAAATCGGGAAAAAATAGTGCGGCCCTTACACGAGTTTATACGGTAAATACGGTACATTGACAAATATGGTATGCCATCAGTGGGTTTCTTAGAACTGCTAAATAGCACTCAAGCCGGGAAAACACTTTACACGACTGCAATGTGCGGGATGCACACACACCGATCGCCGGCTGGCACAGACGAGGGTCTCACCGTAGGCCGACGCCACGCTGCCCACCACGGCCGTCCAGCTGCTGTTGGGATGTCGGGGGGGCCCCGGCGGTGCCTGGTGCCGGTACAAGGCGCAGTGTGACGGGTACAGCTCCAGTTCGGGGCTGGCGCCGGGCGTGGGGCGCACCACCTGCCGGGGCAGCGCGGGAGAGCCCCCGTACCACTGGAACAGGGCGCGCCACACCGCCTCCGGCACCGCCTCAAAGTCCCGCCCCTGGCACAGGGGCACCTGACGCTGGAGGCGGCCCCCCCTCCCCCGTCAGCACCATTGCCTGCAACGGGCGCCAGAAAGACTCCATCGTTGGGGCTCCTGCTCCGGTGCGTGGAACACAGAGACGGAGAATATTGGGGGCGGTGCAACGGATTTTTTTGGGTTTTGGCCAATTGTAGGGATGAGTCTCTGTAACCCTATAAAATGAACAGAAAACCATTTTTTTTCTTGCATGCTCTAAAAAATAAAATAAATCGAAGTTCGGGGTATCTGTCAGCTCTCAAACAATCTTTCGAGTGAAGTCAGGGGGGTAGAACATGATTTTTCATTGAGTTCTGTTTTCAGGGCCCCAGCAGTTCCTCCGCAATTGTCGACTTTTCAAGGGCGCTCAGCGTCGCCAAAGGTTGTAGCGAGCTATAGAGACAAGACGATTTGGATAAGGAGGGCAGCAGCGGAGACAGAATGCTTTGGTTGACTTCCATTAGATGGTGCCACGAGAACTTGTGTGCTTCCCATGACATGACACCGTGATTCCCACGACCGACACACGCGACTGCAGATCGAGAGATCATGCGTTTTTGCCTCCGTGATTACCATAATATTCCGAAAGATGCCCTGCCCCGGAAAGATAATCACCCCTATTTTTATCGTGCTTTATTTTTGTCAAAAGCACCAAAAGATAGCCCATTTCTAGTAATTGCAGGGCCTTGGCCAATGGTGACCTGGACAGAAATGGTGTTATTTAGCCATGGAGGGAGATAAGCGAACATTGCTGACTGGGAAGGCCAGTCGTCTTTGGTTAATTGACCCTCTGCGATCACAAGCCTTTGCCAATCACAAAATAAAAAAAGAAAATACACATTAAAAGTTACATTGGTTTTTCATTACATTAAAAGTGCTTTTAATTACATTAAAAGTTAGCTTACTCCTTATTTTCTCCCGATTTTCCTTCGATTTTGAGTGGGCTATCTCTTGGGATATTACAATATGTGGCGGAATTGCAGTATTTCGGGAGGAGGCGGCTCGTTTTTGTCCAATTACGCCAAGGTAAACAATATACAATACACAAGCTGCAAACTCTTTAAATGTTAAAATCGTTGCACTGCGCCTTCAACCACTCAAAAATGATGTACAGTAAAGACGAAAAGCAAGACCTCTCACCTTGACGGTATTGGGAACGATGAGGCCAGTGTTGTCTATGGAGGGCGGCCGCTGGGGAAATGCTGGCAGGAGCTTGCGCGACACGCTCGGGGACGGGTTCAGGGACGACGGCCGCGAAGACTCGGGGCACTGTTTCCACGGGCAAAACAAGACAGAGGGCAAGTGTTACATTTTCAGTTTCTTTTCAGTTTTCACTAATAGACAGTTTCAATGTCCTCAGCTAACTGCTGCATCCTATTCCTTTGCTCCTCTGCCTCTGGGTTCCTCTAAGAGTGGAGCAAAGGGACGTATATGAGTCCTTGACAGTGACTTGAAGTGTGTAGATTCAAATTGGCACCTATTCAGAAATCACTTTAGACAGCCTTTACTTTATACACATGCAGTCATAAAGCTCTAAACCTTGTTTCACTTTACGTCCGAACGCAGCGGATGCTACGAGCTATCCCAGCCGATCCCGCTCTGTGGACGTAGTCCATGATACGCTTCCTGCGCGTCACTGTGCCCCCTCTCCAAGGTCCCATATGCTCCGATGGCTCGTAGCATACGCTGCGCTCGGACGCAAGGTTGAACGAAATATAGTCACAAAGCATGTTGCAACTCCGGTACAAACAACCGTAAAGTACACTATTATCACGAGCCAATATTTCACAATTTTTGCGCACTGCGGGTTTGGGAAATGTATCGAGATTAAAAGCGGCATGCAATGAAATTCGTAACCACAGGGGTGAGGAGTTTGTGCGATCGATTTTTCGCAATATTTCTCAAATCACAAATGTCGCGAAAACCACGTCCTCGCGAAAACAAGGCCATTCACAGTACTCCACAGGTGCCCAAACAGGCCCGCTTGAGGGTGGTGCTCGTAGGTGCAAAGAAGAAACAAATAAAAATTGCAGTGGCTTAGCTCGGCTATGCCAGGATATACGTAGCGTGAGCTTAGGTTCATCTGGTTATTCTTAGCTTTCCTGGTTGTCTAGGATTAGCTTGATTATCATGCTTACTGCTGCTTCAATGACACACACACGGCATACGCATTATGTGACTACTTCGGGATCCGATGGGTTAAGCTTCTCCGCTCTTCTGCGCCGCTGAGCAGCAATTTCGCTCTCCTTCTCCATGGCTATACCACACTGGCAAACGTCCCGCTATATGTATACCGCCACTGATACCTCTGCGCATGCGCACAAAATGAGAGGCGCTATCAAGCGGCTCCGGTGCAGCGTCAGACTTGGCTACTGCGCAACGGAGGCGCACAGCTGGCGCACGCGGCAGCGCCAGTGCGTCTGCCGCAACTATGACGTCACCCCTCTGAAACGTGCAGACCGCAGTGGCGGAGCGCGCGGCGGCGGCGGAGCGCGCGGCGGCGGGGGCTCCAGTGCGCCAGCTGTGCAGCCGCCTCGGATCCCCATGTGGCGGGTTCGAATCCCGGCCGAGGTGCCCACAATCTGACGGAGGCTTATTGCGGAGGAGGCGCCGTGTAACAGGGCTTTCGGTTGCACGTCAAAAGATCGCCAGGTGGTTCAAATTAATCCTCAGTCCTCCGCTGGGGCGTGCCAGATGCCCTTCGTTGGTTTGGGACGTAAAATCCCCAAATTTGACTTTTTTGCGCCAGCTGTGCGCCGTGTGACGTCACTGCTCCTCGCGCATGCGCAGGACGGCTCTCCAGGAGCCACGCGAAACTGCTCAACCTCGGCCAGTGTAGCTCACGCTACAAAACAAACAAACAGGTTGACGAGATCTCCGAGACGACTCCAGTCCCCTTTGTGGTTTCCATTTTATCCAACAACCTCTTCAGCCACATTCGTACAGAACCGTAAAACCCCATTTTGACGATCAGAGAAGCACCTGCTTGTCAAATGTGCCCTACGCCGAAAGAAAATAGCTATGCCTAGCCCAGTGTGCCTAGATTTCAGGGTTTTCTACCGCATGATTGGGGTCACGCGGTTCACGAGCACCTTTGCGGTACAAGCTGCGAGGAGTCCAAGGCGTCCATCATCCGCAGGCGTCTCTGCCCCCGCCATCCTCCGCACCACTATATTCGCCGGCGGATGGAGAACGGCAGGGCACGTCTTTCGAATGCCCTGCCTCTAGCACGCACTCCATGCCTTTCACCCTGCTCGACGTGCACGAGACGTCGAAGCGTCGTCAAAGATGGGAATCTAGCTCTGGAGGCTGGACAACCGAAGCTCTTCTCTGCCATCCTCACCTTGTCAGTAATTATGGGCAATGCAGGCATTCGCACGCGCATTTAATGTGCGCAGGAGGCTTCCGCCGTCGAATCACAAACGCTCTTCGTGGTTTGAGCCTCTCTTAAATCTAGGCTCGCTAGCCAGGCCCACCTGGAGGCTCGTAGAGGACGACCTTGGGCACTTGGGGGAGCCCGGCACGCTGGGGCAGTTGGCGGCCGACTGGGCGTCGAAGGGCACCACCAGGTCCAGGGTGTGGCCGTCCGAGGACAGGCTCGTCACGCTGGCCAGCACCACGCTCCCGTCGTCCGTGGCGGAGCGTGCCACGCTGGACTCGATCTTACGCTGCAGCCGGCTCGTCACCTTCACACCGCTCACCCCCGTGGGCACGCTCGAGGCCGTCGTCTGCACCTGCCAGGCAGAAAGAGCAGACGCCCCCAAACTAAATCGACGGCTTAGGGACGTTCCATTCATAGCACTCTTTAGTATTGGAGTGCTGAGAACTGGGCCAGCTTGTATTGGTTCATAACGAGAAACAAATGCACGGTTTTTGAGAAACCTTCGGTTGAGAATGAGTGCTCGTCCGCTTTACCTGTCTTCCTTGTGCCCCTGTTTTTCGTGCGCTCTGTTTTACATTTTAAAACACTCTTTAGAGATGTTCTGCCTTAGTTTCCTGATGCCTTCGCCTATTTGCACAGCAGCACCCAATGGTTTCCCAATGCCTTGGAGTATTCGCGTAGTAGCGTCCAATGGTAAACTAGACTTGATTGTAAGATGTTGAAATAGAGGCCGGAAGAAATCAAATACTGAAAACGACTTAATTTTCGCGAATCGGGCCAAAGCTGAAAATTTGAAATTATTCGCAGGTTCTAATTTTCGCGAATCGAGTGTGGCATCCGTAGTGTTCACATATTGACCGAATTGTTCGCGGGACATATTTTTCGCAAACTGTAGGCGATTTGCGAAATTCGCGAAAATTAGGTCCTCGCGAAAATTTAGTCGTTTACAGTAACATGAATGGAGAAATGCAAGTTTGCTTCTCCACAATTAGTTTCAACCTACCTTTTACTTCAAATCCTCAACTGTTTGTGGCTTCTCTACCTCTTCAACTCCTACTGTTCTGTCACATAGCATGCCAAATGTGTGGAGGTTCAGCACCTTCCCCATGGTGTCTACCTTCAAATATATTCTAGGCGTACACATCAGGTGGGTATAAAAAGGAAATTTATTTCTAGGTACTGTGTACTGTATGTATGCATGTATACACAAACTCATCTCTGTGACGTCACGGCGCGGTGGTGGCGCGTCGGTTGCACTTCCGGTCTGGGGCTGTGGGCAGAAGTCCCCATGCCAGACGTGTATTCCTGCGTTGTTTTGAAAGGAACCAGACAAAAACCTGCCTTCTCGTCAAAACGCCGCGCCTGGGGCCGTACCAAAAGTGTCGCGAAAGGTTTGAAGCTCAGTTTTCACGTGCTCGGTTCGTCCGAGAATCTGGATATGTGCCGTGAAAAGGGAAAAGCAGACGCCGTCGGACAACGATTGCTTGGGCGGTAAGCACTTTGGGTTGAATTCACGGATACTTGTGGTCATCAGATTTATTTGTTTTGTTCCAACATGAACGCCAGAAAACCGTCAAGTTGTGCGGACCATCTGCGGACTACGTTCAGTGCGTCTTCAAGTTCAAACGGCCGCCTGATTGTTCGAACTGTCGTCTGCTCTTTCAAACGTTTCTGCTTGTCGTCTGCTCTCTTAGACGACGCCGGTCCGTAGACCAAATGTTGGCCCGGTACTTGCGATAGGAAGTGCAGGCCTCAAAAGACTTAAATTTGAAGGTTGGTAAGCAGGCTCGATGAAAACAGTAGATACAAGGAGATGTTGATCATTGTTACCAGTGACCCTCACCGACTTGTTATGCCTAATTCAGTTGGTCCGATTCTGCTTGCGATTTTCAGTATCGACGTCGACCATCTCAGCTGCGGTTCAAGCTTTTGCAGCCCGAGCGGCGTCGCGACTGAAAATTCTGAGAAATCTCATTTTGCGAATCAGACTTTAGCGTACATTCTGCGGCGTCCACGCGGAATGAATCGCCACATGTCACATTATTCACGCGAAGTTTTGCGGTGTAATGAGCCTCGGTAATTTCGCTGACGCCGCTCAAGACAGACATACATCGCCTGGAAGACGTAGAACCAACAATTCGAACGCGAAAAAGGGCAGGGGGACTCACACTGACGCCGACAACATTGCAATTCAATGGTGTGTTTATGGGCGACGGCGAGTTTCTTGCCCACACCCCCATCGCGCATGCGCGGCGCCGGTGGCGTCCGCTAGGGGCGCTCTGGGCGCTCCGGTTTGTTTGTAAACATGAGTTGGTGTATATATGTATGTCTGTGTGTGCGTGCGTGCGTGCATGTGTGTATACACATATATATATACTAGGTGTACCTCGAGCCTATATATATAGGCTCAAGGTACAGCTAAGCACTTCTTACGAGTTGTGAATGCGAAAGCATGAATGTTGTTTCCTGCTCCCTTAGTTAGTGTGCAGCGTAGCGGGTGCCTGCGGCAGAGAGCGCAAGTGGGGGGGTGCGGATTATACATGAGGGGAGGCTTATACACGAGTATATACGGTATTTACTTCTCCAAAATAAGGCTTAAACGTCAAAAATTGCACAAAAGCTAGTCAAACATCCCGGGCGAGATACGAAACCCAGAAAGTTCCAATGTCTAAAAGAGTTCCTCAAGCGAGACAGAGCAAGAGTTTCATCTTTGGGCTCGGGGATGGATGCCAGCTGAAAGGCCCGCCTTACCCTGCGGTCCACATAGTCGTTCCAAGACTTCCACCAGTCCATGGAGATGAGGTAGAGCATCTGCCCCACTTGAAGGCCCCGCCGCTCCTCCCTCCTCAGCCATGTCCTGCACGGTACAACAGAAGGCTCAGAGAACTTCCCAGGGCAGTTCGTGGACTAGTGTCAAAACAAATTGCTAAGCCATTGTGTTGCACATGTGAAAGATTCTAGCATCACAAACATTTAACGATACTCTCAGTTTCCAGACACCAGACGCCTACGCTCACAACGCTCTTCATCAGATAGTTTAACAAATACCATGTGTACACTTGATAGTTGTTCCCAGAATGAAGCGATATTACCGCTAATCGAACCAATAAACCTGCCGATCTTCCAGAACCTTTCATACTCTCGAACTCCTCTCCATCAGTGTGCACAGGCGGTCAAGCTCCTCCTTGCCTACCCCTTCGGTCACAAGACCTCCTCGTTAGCCAATCAGCATCGAGCACCTCACTCCTCCTCTATCACCCATCAGCCAATCAGCGTCAGTGTCGAGCCTCGCGGCCAAGCTTTTATCCGGGCTTCACTTTTATCTGGGCTTCATGAAACGCCGAACACCTAGCCAAAGAATGTTTCACGTTAAAAGCA
Source organism: Ixodes persulcatus (assembly GCA_013358835.2). Classification (NCBI taxonomy): domain Eukaryota; kingdom Metazoa; phylum Arthropoda; class Arachnida; order Ixodida; family Ixodidae; genus Ixodes; species Ixodes persulcatus. The sequence continues at coordinate 484,327 of JABSTQ010011583.1, forward strand.
ACAGGACAGATAGCTGTGATTAGCACGTGGGTTCTCAAATTGGGTTTTTGGAAACGTTCACCAAAGTACTCTCATGGGTTCCCCAAACTCCCAGATTTCCTTGACCATCCTCACCCCAAAGCAAAGTTTTTTTGTTTTTTTAACACAGAATGTGTTACATGGCTGGCACCTAACCATATCCACTTAGTTGCCAGCAATGGAAGTCAACAGGCCGACTGCCAGCCGAACGCTGATGCAGCGCTCGTCTCCTCACTGATTGTTCACCGGTGCCAGCCGAACTTCTTCCTCAAGTGCCTCTGTGTTGCTCTCAGCGGGGAAAAATATCAGGTGTTCAGACATACAGTGGCACTCTGCTCCGGGTTCCGCAGAAGAAAGCGTGCAACAAAAAGCAACAAAAAAGCAAAAAAAAAAATTATACAAGCTTGATTGTGCTGACAGAACAGAATGTGTGATAGGCCTTCTAAGGAAGAAGATGAGGGCCTATCGCACGACCACTTCCTCGCGCGCAGCGCCGTAGACGTTGCTTTTGAGTGACCGAACTACAGGCCCTGGATAGTTCACTCGGCAAAGGACTTGGCTCATAATGTCAAGGTGGTGAGTTCAAATCTTGCCAGGGGACTGGAGTCTTTCAATGCGAAATCATTAGCTGTCCCATAGAGCGAAGCCGGCGTTGTCTGTAGCAATGAAACCTTAATTCCCATTGGCTGCAACGTGTCATATGGCCCCATAGCAACGGCGCCGTCGTTGCTGAGGAGCCAGCCTAACTGCTGGAGGCGCAGCGGGAAGGGGGGGGGACGCAGGTATGCGTTGGCCTGATGTTAGGCCTAATGTTAGGCCTATCGTTACGCTTTGAGATCTAACGTTGTCAACCAGTACGAGCAGCTGTTTGTTGTGAGGGGGGGATGCGGGTATGCGCTGGCCTGACGTTAGGCCTAACTAACAGGTCTAACGTCGTCAACCGGTACCCACAGCTAGGGCGATGATGATGAGAGGACACGTGATTTCAGCATGAGCTGCGCCGAGCTTCGCACTCCCACCACTGCCTCACCCAGCGGCACAGCAGTCACCAGCGAGCCAGGGCGGTCTGCGCGGCGCGCCGCTGCACTCCCTGTTGGCGCTGCGGCTGCTACTGCTCCTCCGGCACCGAAAATGCTTTCGCATTCACAACTCGTAAGAAGTGCTTAGGTGTCCTCGGAATTTTTTATATGGTTCCCTATAAGCATAACGCCCATCGCTGTCGTTACAGTCGACCTTACAGTTGACCTTTGCAGCCAGACATTACAGAACTCCATGAAAATCGCCTGATATAACATTCTGCATTAAAAGCAGACTCTTTTGCTACGAGTTAAGGTAGTTCCGAGTGTTTGGTTCTCTTTTGCCGCAAGCTTGTGCCAGGGCCCTGCTCAGCGCTGCGGCGTTCCGTTTTCCTCAAGCTCAGTCTACCACGTCTCAAACTCCAACAGGCTCTGAGGAAGTTGCATTTACACTGCAACTGCAGAAGATGGCACCCACAAGTAAGACATCTACGGAACGCTCACCTTGCACAACACATTGCCACTTCGCGCCATCCTCCAGTCTCCACATATGTATACAGTTTCTCCACATTGACACATCACATTCCGTGTTACCACTGCCTTTACCATGCTAGCACGGCAAAGGGGCAACTTTTCTTGCCAGTTATAGAAGAACTAGCAAAAACTGATCAACACGAGATTTAAGGGTGTCCAAGTCTACCAGGATCTACGGTATAAACCGGAATATAGGTTGAATTTATTTTTGAAAATGGACCTGAAAAAGTTGAGCCTCGTCTTATATAACGGTCATTAGCGGAAAAACAAAAATAATCTCGCAACATTGAGTGGCTGAAGCCGCCATCTTGTTTTTCTTTGCAATCGCCTAGCACTCGTCCACTCGTCACGACGGTCATGATTCACTTTCACTTGTGCTCCTTGTTTTGTTACATCCACCGTTTCCGCTCCTGGAATAATAATGAGTGGAAGTAGAAGACAGTTCAAGGTAGCCTTCAAGAAGAAGGCAATCACCTATGCAGAGATCCATCGGAATCTTGCAGCGCAGCGAGAGCTCGATGTATTGGGGAAGAGCATATGCTACTGGCAAGGCCAGAGACAAAAACTGGCAGCGTGCAGCAAGGCGAAGAAAACTACATTTCGTGGAAGGACTGCGGCGTACCCCGAATTGGAAACAAAGGTGGCAAATTTCATTCGGAATCTGCGCGCCAGATCGCAACCTGTGACGTTAGAGTGAATCCGTACGAAAGCCGTTGAGGTCGCTCGTGCCTCCGGGCTCTCGACGGTGCAATTCAAAGGGACGTCATCGTCCCTTAGAACTGCATTAATGAACTCGTCGTCGGATAAAAGTTCTGAAGAATCTGAGTATTAACGCTGGCGCACTTCCTGTTTTATTGCGTGAGAAGCAATTAAATAAATGTGCCTTGTTTTTTCGTCCTTGTTGCATTTCCTTGCCGTAAAAACTTTTTTTCTCTTTTTGCAACTTGTAAATTAGGGGGTCGACCTATATTCCGGTTCAATTTATATTCTAGTTTATACGGTAAATACTCACAAAGGGCCTTGCTTACCTTATTATCTCACCCTCTTCTTCCCTGGATGAGGGCCTCAGCCCAAACACAACATGGCACACCTGTCGGAAGAAAAGATGCTTCCAAGTAAGTCACCGATGCACAGCTCTACGTTTTTGTTACGTCGGTATCACGCACGCAACGACAATACCGTAAAATTCCGAGCGAACGCCCACGTTTGAAGGATCGCCCACCCCCCCTTTTTGTCCAACATCTGTTGGGAACGGTATTCCGATACATCGCCCTCCCCGCGATTCCCGCCGGACGTCACGCGATGTCCGACGGGAATCGCGCGTCAACGGCGCGATCTGCGGTCCCGCGTTTTTGTCTGCGATCCGCGCTCGTGAAATGCGTGAAATGCAAATCTGCTGCGTTTGCGATCTGCGCTATCCGTTCCCGAGTTTTTAGCGGATTCCCGTATTTTTGCCCGCGATATCGATTCCTAGCTGTAACACGCGCGAGTTGTTCCGCGTGTATTATTGCATCGTGAAATACGATTCTGCTGCGGCCGCGATCTGCTTGATTTGTTTCCGTGACATGCGGGTTTGCAGTGGATTCCCGCGTTTGTCCGCAATCTGCGCACACAATATCGGTTTCCGCGGCATCCGTTCCCGTGAGATGCGAGTTCTCGGCGGGTTTCCGCGGGTCCATCGCGCTGTGAAACGCGCGAATCTGCTGCGTCTGCAACCTGCGGTATCCTTTCCCGTGACATTGGAGTTCGTAGTGAATTCCGGCGTGTTTGTCGAATCGCGAAACGCGAATTCGCCGTGTCTGTGATCTGCAGTATCAGTTCCCGCGTCACGCGGGAACTGATACCCCCCCCCCCTTCCGGTTCTTATCATTATTTCTGATAAAATTTTGCTGAGGCATCCCCAAAGATAGCCCACCCCATGTTTTTCACCATTTATCTCTTCATTTTGGGTGGGCGTTCGCTCGGAATTTTACGGTACATTGTGTCTAGCGCTTGTAACACGACGACACATTCTCAAATTCCTAATTGATATCACGACCGATGTCACGGAACTGTTGCGGCCGTGCCGGTCTGTGTATCGCCGTATGTAACCATTGCCGCTCCAGTGGATAGGGTTGTCGGATTAAGGCCACCGATGTAGCACCGCTCAAATAAAGGGCTCTGCCAAAAAGTGTGTCCAAGATATTGGTCACAACAGTTTTGATTGGCCAAATTTGTTCGTTCGACAGCTCTTGAAGCCCCACTGGTGAAGGGCAATTCACCGAGGGTCACGTGGTCGAGCAAACGAATTCAGACCTTTCGATTTGCACAGGGTTACCGAGGACAAATGTCACCCACCTGAAACATGAGGTTGAGTAGACTCAAGGTGAGGCTGTTCCCGACCGTCCAAACAAGGTACTCGTCTAGCGTGATGGTCCCGTCCTGGCAAACGAGGCAAAAAACAACGACAACAATGAAGCCCTGCTTAAAAGCAACAAGCACAAGCTACGGTCGCCCGTTGGTCGAGCTTTCGTTCGCAATAACAATTTTGTAAATATATATACAGCCAGTGACAGGTCAAGAACCCGGGGCGAAGGAAAGGAAGGCTGGGGAGGAGGAAACAGGCGTAATACTGGAGATAGAGGGATGTTTCCTCCTCTCCAGCCTTCCTTTCCCTCGCCCTGGGTTTTGGCATGTCACCGTCCATAGTCACATGTAATGGATGCAAGCAGCATAGCTACATCACACACCGTAAGTAGAGCCAACTACAGTCAAACCCGGATATATTGAATCCAAAAAGGATCGTAAAATAGTTTGATATATCGATAATTCTATATACAAAAAATACGTTAAATTAAGCTCGAGTTGAAATTTCCTGGCATCTCTGCTGATACCGAAGGTGGCGACAAACGGGAGCTTACCAAATAGAGCATCCAAGTGCCGCTAAATGCAGTAGAGCATAGTTGGCGGAGACCGCAAACACTGCCGCGCTTACACGCGCACCTGGCTGGGACCTCCACACAGCATAAACGACAAAGCACGAAAATAATAATAAAAAAAAATGAAAGAAACCAAAAAAAAGCAAGATTCATAATAAAGATCTCTTGATCCATAGAAAAAAGTGAAGCAAGCAACAAAAAAGAAAGCACACTAAATTCAGGCAACAAAAAAAGAAAGGCAAAAAAAAAAAAAAACGGGGAAAGCAATAACGGCAAAATAAAGAGGTAAACCAAAATAAGGCATTAAAAGTGTGATTGCACAACTGTTGTTGTCGACACACTCAACTTGCCAAAGACCTTTCTTTTTTTTTTTTTTTTTTTGCTCGTTTTATTTTGAGGTACGGAGTCACACAGCATCAGCAATGTTCGGTGAAAGGGCGCAGGCTACCATTCCGATAGCGGGCACTCCCTGCTCTTCCTACATGCGCGCAGGCGCCCTTCCCCTTGCTTTTGCCATCCTCAACCTTTATTTTTTCTTTTTTTTTTTTTGCTGTTAATTTTTATTTTTTACAACTGCTTTTTAGTTGCATTTCTTTCAGCATGTATGCTGGCTTGACGGTCCGCCAGCCATGCAAGGCAAGCGATGTGCTCACCACCTGCACAATCGGATCGCGTGAAAAGCGACGGGTGGCCGGGCTTTGTTAGCTATATCGAGTGTCCCTGCCACGGGAGTTCGATACAAAAAAAAAACAACGCTCCTACAGTATTGCATCTGATATTCAAGGGGATGTTTGGACTGTTTGATATAAACAATAATTTGAAATACCCAAGTGTGATATAACCGGGCTCGACTGTAAAACATACCTTATTGGAGTCGTGCTTGTCAAAAATGTCCTCCACTAGCCTGCTCACATCCAGTCTACTGTAGGTAGCTGAACTTGAAAGAGCTGCAAGCATTACGAAGTTCACACGCATCAAATAATCCTCGAAAGACCGTACACAAAACAAAATAGACAACAAGAAATGCACTGCAACGAAAGCACACAACTTGCACGGTTACCTCGTCGTTTGTGACCCTCTCTTCTTGCTGGAGCACCGTCAGAAGCGAGAGCATGTTTCTGACTTCTTCGTAGGACAGCATGCCGTCCATGTCTTGGTCAAACACCTTGAAACAGACTGGGCGGGAAGGGGACCCGCGCAACGTATAAACAAACTGGCCCGCCACTACGTGTTCATGAAACGGATAACGCAGACGTGCCAGTCGACGGTCGAAGAATACTTACACTTCTGCCGCTCGGTGAGGGGTCCCCTACAGCAGGCCGACACGCCGCACGCCATCTCCTTGAAGTCGATGTGGCTGTCCCTGTTCTCGTCGAAGGCATTGAAGATTCCTGGAAGGCAATATGAGCCACATCGTCAATGTCCCTGTCACAGTATGCGGTAAAGTTTGGGCATGCAATAGACTGTGCAGCACTTCAAACAAAAGGAATGCCCAGAAGCTGTGCTTCTGACTCTCCGTTTCACTCCCGTCGCAGATGCATTCGCCGTCAATTTCGAGAGCAATTATTAAAACATAAAAAAGAAAAAAAAAACTGGCTCAAAGAGCTCGGGAAAGAATTGAGCGGCCTCGAACAAAACCGACCTATTCTTAAGGGGGGACACTACCCAGAGAAAAAACAATTCTACAAAAAAATTGATTTTGAAAAATTACATATTTACATCCATCTACATCCAGAGAGTATTCCCAGAAATATTTACTAGTTTACACTGCATAGTTAATTTTTTATAAATTATTTTCTGTCCACCGAAGCTAAAGAAAACGTAGGGTTTGGAGCACTTTAAACACATTTTTCTCCGTTCCACTTTTTGGTATAAATTTCATTTTAGTCAATCTATCGTTTGATAATGGCAATACAGGGAAGGCTTGTTCTTCACTTTTCCTGACTAAAATTTAATAAGGAATGCGCCTATGGAGTTTGTTTGTCACTTTACGGATGTCTTTTATAAAAAATGTTGACATTTTGTCGGAGACACAGAGGACCAAAAAGTTGACCAATTTTGCGTAGAGAACATTGATAGAAAACAATGACTTTTTACAAAAAAACTTTCCATAGGCGCACATCCTAGGCATTTTGCTACATATCTAGCAAATAAAAATCTTGAATATTGTGATAGTTTTCCGACGATAGATTAACTAAACAATGTAGGGGTGTTGCTGATAGAAGCTGCCCTAATTTCCTTCCCACTTAACCGAAAGACCTAAGAGTTTGTCATGCACCTTCTAGCATGACCACCAGCCTACCCTGTAAATTTCATTAATTTTAAGCCAAGGGTTCAAAAGTTGACCCTCCCAGGGGGTGTATCCCCTTAAGCTTTCTAATAAGCTTCTTTTCTGGCCACACGAGCTTCGAGACTATGGAGGTAGGTCGTCGCAACTTTTGGCGGGTGGAAAATTTATTTGGCATTTTTTCATGAAAATCTACTCTGCACAAAGAAAGGTAAGAAGGGCAATGTGTTAGGGGGTTAGGATAGGAGTCAAGGTGTTGCACTGTGTCGACACAATGCGGTGGCCGAAAAGAGTGGCTCACCCTGGCAGAGGGCGGCAGGCACGGGCGGCGAAATGAGTGGGCCCAGTGTCTCCAGGTCAAACTTGCCCGTCCTCGACTGAGTCTTGAGCTGCCAGTACCGCTTCTCCAGCTCTATGATGTCCGTCTCTTCCACTGCGTGGAGAAGGAAGCTGCTAAGCGCAAGCGGTGACTCCCCTTCGTCCTCCCAACGTCCGCTCACCCAGCTGGTTTGGGTGGGAAACTCATCATAAAAGCAAAGCTAGCGTTCCAGCAGGAGTGGAATGCAATGCGAAGTTGGCATCTCTTGAGATTGCAGACTCCGGCTTTGACCCTACTGTTTCGCGTCTCCATGTTTCCTCCAAAGCACATGCTTGTTCTCTGTCCCCTTGCCTCCTGCACACTCTTCCACTAAGTAGGCGATCACACTCACCCAGCACCACCTAGGTAACGAGGTCCTAGTGCTAGATTTTTGTCGTCTGCCGGCGGTCAGCGCGGGTAACAGATTGGACAGGAGTGTGCCGCAGTAGCGTTTTGCTGGGACTAAAGTTCAATAAGTGAGAACAAGAATTCCAGCTGAATGTTGACGCAGCGCTCGTGCGACACTCTTCTGTTACAGGAGTGCCTCGTAAGAAATGGCTAGGAGTCGGCCATTTAACACATTCTGCATTACGATTTCCAAATTTATTACTAAATCAAGCTTCCTGCACAGCCTGCAGGTGGACATTGAAGGCGCTTCAGACACTAGCCCTAGCCATTATCATATCTTAAAAGTGTTTAAAAATAATCATTGCATTTAGCGAGAGGATTTACCTCAGTTTTGCAAGAAAGAAATTCTCTGTAAATGAGAAGTAGACAAGTCGAGGAAATCTCATTACCCAGAACTAAGATTACTGGAAGCAACCCACAGACAAGAAAACATCCAGGGACATGTGAATTGTGCATAGCCGAAGCAATAAAATGCTTCGCCACTTTAGTATCACACCCCACGTGCAAGGCATGTATCCATCTGTGATTGGTTGAAGATGCTTCTGTATCAAAAGGGAACTCCACTAGACAAAAAGGGAAAGAAGCAGCTGCGTTCCACAAGTTGGACCAAGCTGTCGAAAAGAGCAACATTTCACGATGCTCTAAGCTCGGAAACCAGCCCTAAGACCCATACGGTGTTAATAAGCTCAGGTGGCACTCACGGTGCGTGACCCCGGCAAGTGTCTGGTAGAAGGTGGGTGTCTCGAGATCGTTGGACAAGGTCACCGAAGAAGGTTCACTGAGCAACCACCGGGTGAGAGACGTGGCCTCGGGATGTTGCAGCAGCCACTCGTGGAACTCCTCAAACGTCACCTTTTCGCTCTGGGGCAGCGGGCAAAGTTGCATGTGCACAATAAGTGATGTCCTCGGATGTTACCAGCATTACTAGATCAATTCAGTTGCAGAACTGTCCATAGACACTGCTTCCCCGCACATATCCCCCTCCCTCCCAAAGGTTTGTTTCCAGTCGTTCGAAGCGCCATGGTTTCGAAGACGGCTGTTGCGGTAACGGCGGCTTATTTCATAGTATAAACAGGTTTTGAAGAACAGTGTCTAGATGGCGCTTCAAATGACGGTTGGTTGCCTCGGGACGAGTGAAAAGGGAGGCCGATTTTCTGCAGGAGTTTAGCAATTGAGTTGATCTTGTTAGATCAAATGTTACCGAGTCCATCCTAAAAAGACTGCTGATGACATTCTTTCGATGGGGCCTCGAGATGACCTTCCTGAAATGTATTTCGTTTGCAGCAGCTCATTTAATAATTTTAGTTTCATTGCTTATTTTTTAATCAGACCTCAAAGCGAGCTTGCAGGAGCCCTAAATCGGCCATATACATGTTATAGTTTAAACTTTAAAATAAAAGGTCACCTTGGCAAGTTCAACTTCGCACGTTTTACATGGTCAGCTCTTTACCAAAGTTGGAAGAAGATGGAAACGGCCCTCCGAATTGATATTTTTGAAAAAACAGTGAGTGCGCAGGCGAGCTGGTGGATGTTGATCATGATGTAGAAAACCCGAGACTGTGGTAAAAGCAGGGAAACTTGGTCGAAGAAGAAAGACAGGGGAAACGAACGTCTCAAACTCAGCTACTGCGTTTATTTCCTCAATTTCTTATATACCCACAACCCAACCGCCACCACCGACGTCACAAGGTCAACCTTTGTTATCTATACAATCCTACCCACACTGGTCTTCACCTCAACCGTAAACGGTGACCTCAATCCCAAAAGGAAAGCTTACGACCTTGAACAAAAAAGCAAACACAACAAAACAAACACACAGACCTCCTCCCTTTCCAACCGGAGTCTGGAAAGGCAGTGCTTTATATAAACGAGAACTGATAAGACCCAACTGAACCCCTGCCCGCAAAATGACTCATTGCACGTTTACTTACAACTATTAAAAAAAAAAAAAAAAACTTTACATTTTAAGAAACTTTTTGGAACTACTTCCGAGTTGCATCGAAGCATGGCTGATACAATTGCCGATGGATTTGATACGAACTGTCTCTTTTATGAGCCTCTTAGTGTTGTTGCGCTCTCTGTGAATAATGTCAGTTTGCGACCAATGTGCCGTACAATCGTTACACTCACTACTAATGTGTTTAGCAATTTCTGAATTGGGTGCGTTTATTTTTACATTTCGTTTGTGCTCTACCAATCTATCATTTACACACCTTGCCGTTTGTCCTACATACTTGAAACCGCATTCCAGTGGTACTTCATAGACCACCCCTTCCTTGCAATCAACCGACTTATCACGGTGCGCTTTCTGACACACTTTCTGAGTCGTCTGAAACGGCGTCATGCGGTTCAGCTTAAAGGGGCCATGAAACGAATTTTGGGTTGGGATGAATGATTTTAAATTGGGACTTTACTAATCGCATATCGTTTAGTTGGCCAAAAGAAAGAGACTAGAAAGTCAAAAGCCAGCTTTTCGGTACGAACATTTGAAAATATAGCGGACTATTTTGTACCTTCTTGCCTTCGAAAGCTCTCCGCCTTTTCACTATGATACTTCCGCGGTTCCAAATGCGCGTCACCGGCGCCAAACTGACGTCAGCAGAGGCCAGCTCACGCATTGGACACGAGAACTGCATCACTCGGACGTATGCTCTCGTCAACAATCAATCCGTCGACGAATATTTGGATTCGCGTTCGTGGCCAATGAGTGCCCTGACGGAACTTATTGTCACTGGGGAATGACAAGTTCTATGGTGTGCATAAAAAGCACGGTGGAAGCTAGGAGTCATCGCACCGGTGCCGAAGGAATGTCACGACCACGTGATTTCACAATTCGCATTTGAGTTGAGGATTAAAGCTAAGGAGGAAGAAGTAGGAAAATCGTTTCATGACCCCTTTAAAGTCGGACTTGAATGCTACATCTACTCCAAATTTTTTTGCGCATGCTTTAAGGTTATGAGAAATTCCGTGAAAATACGGAATAACCGCATAATGCCTTTTTGTTTCCTTTTCTGGTCGTTGTTTAGCCTTTTGCTGTAATTCCAATTGTCTTTTTATGAACATACTGTTATAGCCTGCATCTTCTAACCTTGACCACTGCCTTTCTACCGCATAACCCATAAAATGGGCACACGACTTATCCAGTGCGTTGCTGATTAGAGATCTGACTACACCTGATTTCACTGATTTAGCATGACAACTTTTCCTACTCAAAACTGGTTTTGCGGCCATCTTTCCGTACTCCCAACAAAAACCCCCCTCTACGTGAATGCGCAAGTCCAGAAATTGTAAAATACCATTTTCCGCCTTTTCTAAGGTGAACTTAAGTTCCGGCGCCGCTCCTCTCGCTGTCCGTTCCAAGAGGATATACTCGAGTTGGAACGGACAGTGAGAGGAGCGGCGCCGGAACTTAAGTTCACCTTAGAAAAGGCGGAAAATGGTATTTTACAATTTCTGGACTTGCGCATTCACGTAGAGGGGGGTTTATGTTGGGAGTACGGAAAGATGGCCGCAAAACCAGTTTTGAGTAGGAAAAGTTGTCATGCTAAATCAGTGAAATCAGGTGTAGTCGGATCTCTAATCAGCAACGCACTGGATAAGTCGTGTGCCCATTTTATGGGTTATGCGGTAGAAAGGCAGTGGTCAAGGTTAGAAGATGCAGGCTATAACAGTATGTTCATAAAAAGACAATTAGAATTACAGCAAAAGGCTAAACAACGACCAGAAAAGGAAACAAAAAGGCATTATGCGGTTATTCCGTATTTTCACGGAATTTCTCATAACCTTAAAGCATGCGCAAAAAAATTTGGAGTAGATGTAGCATTCAAGTCCGACTTTAAGCTGAACCGCATGACGCCGTTTCAGACGACTCAGAAAGTGTGTCAGAAAGCGCACCGTGATAAGTCGGTTGATTGCAAGGAAGGGGTGGTCTATGAAATACCACTGGAACGCGGTTTCAAGTATGTAGGACAAACGGCAATGTGTGTAAATGATAGATTGGTAGAGCACAAACGAAATGTAAAAATAAACGCACCCAATTCAGAAATTGCTAAACACATTAGTGAGTGTAACGATTGTACGGCACATTGGTCGCAAACTGACATTATTCACAGAGAGCGCAACAACACTAAGAGGCTCATAAAAGAGACAGTTCGTATCAAATCCATCGGCAATTGTATCAGCCATGCTTCGATGCAACTCGGAAGTAGTTCCAAAAAGTTTCTTAAAATGTAAAGTTTTTTTTTGTTTTTTTTAATAGTTGTAAGTAAACGTGCAATGAGTCATTTTGCGGGCAGGGGTTCAGTTGGGTCTTATCAGTTCTCGTTTATATAAAGCACTGCCTTTCCAGACTCCGGTTGGAAAGGGAGGAGGTCTGTGTGTTTGTTTTGTTGTGTTTGCTTTTTTGTTCAAGGTCGTAAGCTTTCCTTTTGGGATTGAGGTCACCGTTTACGGTTGAGGTGAAGACCAGTGTGGGTAGGATTGTATAGATAACAAAGGTTGACCTTGTGACGTCGGTGGTGGCGGTTGGGTTGTGGGTATATAAGAAATTGAGGAAATAAACGCAGTAGCTGAGTTTGAGACGTTCGTTTCCCCTGTCTTTCTTCTTCGACCAAGTTTCCCTGCTTTTACCACAGTCTCGGGTTTTCTACATCATGATTGATATTTTTGTTCTAGAAAGGCACAATACATTTGCAAAAGAGTTATATATTGCTGCTAAAATGCCCTAAAGTACATTTTTGACAGTGCAATTGAAGTGAATAAAAGTTACAAAACTCAGCTGATTTCCCCATATTTTTATGTTGTCATCAACACTTGAACTTCATAGACATTTTCTTACATTTAATATGTACAACTTTATATATTAAACTACAAATAATTCATTATAGACATGGTTCTCAAGTGATACGGTTCCTCACACTGATGCACTTAAAGTTCAGAGTTCCACGACGACTTGATCAGTTGCAAAATGTTAAACTTGTAGGATATCTCTTTCTACCCTTTGATTTCGCTACCTCTCTTGGTTATTAGGCGCTTACATAACTCGGGTTTTTAAGACACCTGCTACAAGAAACCGTGGCAATTCAGGGCCAAGTCCATTCGCTTCTCTTTGACTGTATATGCTGCAAGAGAATTACGATCCATAAAACCTTGGCTGCTCCTAAACTACAGTGCAGTCCACTTATAACGATACCACTTATAACGATATATCGGTTATAACGATCGATTTTATAGAAGCATCAATTTTTGCATTGGTTCTATGTAAAAATAAACCATATATAGCGATGCATTTTTCCCGGCATATCGGATATAACGATCAATAAATGATAGCGTAGAATGTGTTCACTACGAAAGTTCAACAGAAAATGAGATAAAAATTGTGAAATTCCGCGAAGAAACGGCAGAGATCGGCGGACGCGATCATCGCCGATGGGCCCCGACCGAATACTCCGTGAGTAGGCGCTGCGCGCGGCCTTAAAACCTTGGCGCTATCATCATCATCATACTCGTAACTCGTCCCCGCCCTCCTCTTCCCCGCGTCTCTGGCGTGAAAGATGGCTCCGTCGAAGCGAAAAGCTATCTCCTTCGAGAAGAAAAAGCAAATCCTACGTGACTGGCGGCAAGGATTCAAGGTCGGAAGTCTCGTCCGGAAGTATGAGCTCTCTCAGGCGACGATACCGACCATCCTGAAATCCGGGGACGTCGTAATGAAGAAGGCTGGAACAAGCGGCTTTGACGACCAGCGGAAAAGGCTTAGGGAAGCCTTGTACGAGGATGTCGAGGAGGCCCTGTACCAGTGGTTCCTTACGATCCGAAACGAGAACATGCCCATCAGTGGACCAATCCTTGCCGCAAAAGCAAAAAAGTTTGCGTTCCTTCTCGGACGCGGGGACTTCCAACCCGGCGGAGGCTGGATCCAGCGCTTCAAGGAACGTCATGGAATCGTGTACAGAAACGTGGTGGAGGAAGCCGCATCGCTCGATGGACCAGCGAATGAAAAGTGGCTGGCGACGAAGCTCCCCGACATCCTGGACCGCTACTCAGAAAAGGACATCTACAACGGCGATGAAACGGCGCTGTTTTTTCAGATGGTGCCGTCCAAGACACACGCTCTCAAAGGAGATCCGTGCGTCGGAGGGAAGCACTGCAGACTCCGGGTGACTGTGTTTCTGTGTGCTAATATGGACGGGAGCGACCGGTGCAAGCCCTTCGTTATTGGGAAGTCCAAGAACCCAACGTGCTTCAAGAATCAGTACATCCCGGTCCGCTACCGTCATAACAAGAAGGCGTGGATGACTCGCATTCTCTTCGAGGAATGGCTCATCGAGTTCAACAACGCCATCGAAAGCCAGAACAGGAAGGTGATCCAATGCGGAGGGCAAGTTCGTCTGCTTCTCGCGCAGGGGGTACCGGTGACGTCAGAACGCCGTGCCCTGATTGGCTGATCGCGGCCCCCCTATCTGAGCGTCGTCTGCTCCTTTGCAACGTCGTCTGTGTCTGTCTTACCTTTCCTGCGACTTTCGGAAGTGCAGAGGCGAGATTCATAAAACCATGTTACGCCGAAAGAGTGCGTAAAACAAAACGTGAGAACAAATTCGTATTCACGAAACGAAATTATCGTAAGTTTTGCTCAGGTTACGACGGAATCCTACGACGATCAACTCAGCACGGCCGACAGCGTCGCTCAGTTACTTGGTCGCGACGACCAACGGACGTTTATTTTTGTACGTGCTCTTCTCACGCGTCACGACTACAAGCAGCAAGAAAAAAAAGTAAAAAGTACTTGAAATAAACCATGACGAACAAGAACGCTGGATCCACAAACACCCGGGAAATGCTCCAACGGCCACGATTCCACTGACCCCGTCCAAGCGAGCTCGGCAGATAGGCCTAGCAGCGGCGCAGCGGTGCTCCGACGGTCCTTGGCCAAGACCGTCTGCCCACGACCGGCTGGCGTGCTGAATGGAATATGCCCGCACGACCCTTGTGAACCCTTCAATCTCTTCCTCTTGTCATCGCCTCGTTTTCCGAGGCAGCGGCGACTCTCGCCGGTGAAAAAGCGGTGAATCTCCGACAGACGCAGGAAAGGTAAAGCAGCCATCGCTTTGACTAGCAGACGTAAAGCAGACGACGTTAACTGCACCAACCCGCCGACGCCGTTTAAGAGTGAGGAGTCTCGCCGCACACGCAAGGAGGGAAAAAGTATTTGGGAGGGAACTTGCGGACATTCTCGCTTCTTAGCAAACAAACCTCGGCGCCTCGGGACACCTCGCCAGCGAGTCCCTTGACTTCCCCCCTTGATGCACGTCTGCTAGTTGTTCGACAAAAACAACGTACCGCTCGAGTTATTTCGTCTCCCCTCTCTGAAAGGCGAAGTCGAGCTCGCTCGTAAAGACCTGCACTTCCGAAAGTCGCAGGAAAGGTAAGACAGACGCAGACGACGTTGCGAGCAGACGACGTTGCAAAGGAGCAGACGACGCTCAGATAGGGGGGTCGCGATCAGCCAATCAGGGCTCGGCGTTCTGACGTCCCCGCTACCTCCTTTCTCATGCGCAGAAGACGAAAATGAGCACACTTGCGAGGCGTATTGCTGGACAACTGCAGCGCTCATAACGTCAGCCCAAAGTTGACGTCCGTTGAGCTCATGTTCCTGCCTCCAAACACGACGGCAGGCCTACAACCAATGGACGCCGGCGTGATTGTGAACTTCAAGATACTGTACAGGCGTCGCATGATGGAATATCTCATCATGAAGATCGACAGTGCCGTCGCCGGACCATCAGGAGGACTGGCGAGCGGATCTCCTGATCTCAAGATCACTTTGTTGAAGGCCGTGCATTTTGTGTACGGCGCGTGGTATGAAGTGAAGGAGACCACGATCAAGAACTGTTTCAGGAAGGCAGGCTTTGTACGGGTAGACGATGTAAACAGTGAAAACGAAAGTGACGTTCTGGTGGAAGAGATGGAACCCTCTGACGTGACCGCACTGTGGGAGCACATCGCAGCGTCAGAAGAAAACACAGGCGGAGCTATGTTATCGGAGTATTTGAATGCTGACAGTGATGATGCTTCCTGTGAATAGACGAGCGAAGAAGCGATCGTCGAAGAACTGTTGTCTCGACGGGGAGCTGGTCTGAGCAACGGCGACGACGACGACAGTGACAACGACGGTGACAATGACAGTGGTTTGCCTCCAATGTCCACCCAAGGTGCCTTGCTCTCGATCCAGTCACTGATCGATTTCGTCAACTCCAAGGGACTACCGTCAGCGTACGCGCAGCAACTGGACGCGATGCACACCGCGATAGTCAAGCTCCAGCTGCCGCACAAGCAAGCGGAGATCTTGGATTTTTTTGAGCGTGTTTAACACCATTTCATTGCGTGCTTACTGATGACCCTACAATAAAACTTTGTTATATTACGGCGCTTCTTCTATGGTGTGATTCAGTGAACACTGGTGAGTAACCTTCTGCTTGGGGGAACTATTTTGGGCAGTTTTCAGGGTCAGTCCGGATACAACGATAATCGGTTATAACGATCGGATTTTCCGCATTTAATAATATCGTTATAAGTGGACTGCACTGTACACTCGTTTTCACCTCAACTACTGTAGTAAAAAACAGTCCATCTCCTCACGCAGCATTACTAATTTCCCCCTTTATTTAGATAATTAAGGTATGTGTAAGTGCATTTTAGATTAGATTTATGTTACCTTAACAAGACGTACATGCTTCAAACGCCAAAAGCATTGCTTCTTCCTCCGACAACCAAATCCTGTAAGAACTACCTCGCGCGGCGTATGAACAATGCGCAAAACTTCCTTCGTTCTTGAGGTGAAAACGCATATAGTAAGGAAAAATGTACACCCATTCAGCCAACTTGAGAACAATGCAGTCTAAGAAATTCCCAGACGTATAAATTTTAGCAGGGCATAAAAACTGATAAGAACCAAGCCTTGTGAATGATGGAGCTTAGATGCACTTTGGATTAATAAATATTCTATCGAATAAAAACATAAACTCGATTAATAAAACTTAAAATGAATGTTTAATGCGGCAAACTTGGGCCGAGAAACATAAAGTAACAAAGATCATACTTTGACGGCGACAAAAGGACGACTGACTCGAGCAGCCATACAAAGCTCTCTTTGTAAGCGCGTAGGTGTTTACATCTTGTAAACCCTGAGAAGGGAACAATAAAAAAACAGACAAAGACAAGAAAATCTCTTTGTCCATTATTTTATTGTTCCCCATCTCAGGGTTTACAAAATGTCTATTCATTACCAGCTAGCCTGCACTCTATCACTGCTTACAATAGGTTACAAGCACAATAGCTTGTGCTTGTTATAACTGACAAATTGTTTTGTTTTCTGTATTATGTACCCCCTACAATAATGCCCTCTGGCGATGTAGGTACTGTGTAAATAAATAAATAAATAAATAAAACGTTTCCGAGCTCGAACAGACAATAAAATTATTGAGTCATCTGGAACATTCAAGTCATGCAAACAGAAGAGAGATTAAAAAGGCCGATGCGCTGGTGGGGATCAAACCCCAGCCAGAAGCACTGGGAGTCGAGCACGCTGCTGACTCAGCTATTCGCAAGCAGCAATATGATCTCCACTGAATCACCGAAGGCAAAGCCTCTGTGCTGGTCTCATTATAACAGGCAAAAACGTCATCCATTCATTTGGCCCCAACATTTGTCAGGCTTGTACCAAAGATCCTGATACTTGGTGCCCTGCACGGCACACAAGGAAACAAATTTCTAAAGGTGTGTGAAAGAGTTCACATCAACCTTTGCTCCACTACTACAGAGGAGTGAACTGGCTGGCACAGAGTGAAGCATTTTAACATAACACGAAGTAAAAATTGTAGAGCCCATCCGCTTCACGTGAAGATGGAGGACCAGCGAACCTGTTATCTTTACGACAACTATACGACATATATACGATTTACATATGACTGCAATGAAGACACGTGCACGACTTCATTGTTTAATTCTGTTTTTCGATTGAGCCCAAGTCTCTAAATCAGCATCCCGGAAGCAAAAGAAAGGAAGGTTCTTAGCTGAGATAAGTCGGTAACCGTAGATGATAACAAGGGATCAGGACCTCACTATTTAATAATGCCAAGGAAGACTGACTCACGCAGGTTGCCCCCTCTTTTTATTTATACTCGTCACGACAAATTGGAACAAAGGAACACAGTTTTTTTTTGTTTTTTTTGTTATCATATATGGAAGCATTTTTTTTCCAAATCCTAGCACAGGGGTGGCCAAACTGCGGCTCGCGAGCCACATGCGGCTCTTCGTGTGTTAAAGTGCGGCTCGCGGCACCCTACCCTACCCTCCCCCCCCCTCCGCCACCCTCCCGGGCACACGAGAACTTCCCCAAAAAGAGAAATGGAACGCGTCTTAAATCGAAAGGCAGGTTGCGGTTTGGTAGTCTTGTGCTACCTTGCGTACAAATGGACTGCTTTTGACTCGGATAGATTGAAAGAAGTTAGAGTTTCGTTTATTGTTATAAAAAAAAGTTTGCCCCCCCCCCCTGCGGCTCTTGGAAGTTTCGTGGTTTTGTTTGCGGCTCTTAGGCAGGGTCAGCTTGGCCGCCCCTGTCCTAGCACATAACAGCTTCGCTGCACAAAATATTGGTTGATAATAGTGGATAAGCGAGAGCCTACCAATGCAATGGCTGGACGTCCAGTCACGATTGGTGGAAATTATTCAACTGCACTCGACAAAGAAGTACTTTCAGGATCAATATGAGAATTTGTAGTTGGGCAACTAAGTCTATCAAGATCAATACGAGTGTGAACACTGCTCCCTGTAGCCCGCGGCACAATCAGTGCCCCCTGTCGAACTCTCCACAAAGCTGATGCAAGGGGGGTCGAGACAAGTAGACTCCTGCGCTTGTTGCGCCGCCCTTTTACTTCTCGGTCGTCTGCATGCACCTATCGTGGCCTCTACAATTTGTTGTACGCGCGTAAACTGGCGTGCATGATAAAAACTCAAAGCAATGGCTGCACTCGCTGCGGGAAGGTTTGTGATTTATTTATTTTGTGTCATGTTGCTTTTACAATTGCAGGGAGCGAAAGATTGCCTACGCTTGCACCACGCTAACTCCTTGTTTGTGCAGATTTGCAGTCCCTTGCTGTTGCGAAAGTCACGCGAAGTAAATAATAGGCAGTTTTAGTAGCCCGTTTCGATACTTCCAATAACAATAGGATGCATTTGCAAAGGCGTCGGCGGAGTATCGGGTATTGTTATCGGAGATATGAGAATAATTTACTAAAACTTGCTAATAAAAAAAGTTACCTTACACAAGTATTTATATAAGCGATTATTGCTACAGCACATTGCTAGCAAAAAATGCTCTGGGTAATTGGCCAACATTTTCACGGTTCCGCCGACCACTCTTTGCTAGCAGACGATCCGGAAGTGCAGAGTGGTGCAACGATCACTAGAGATATGTCTCATCCGCAAAAGGCCTTTATACTTCATGCAGCAATTGACGGGGCACTGATAGTACCACAGGCCCCGCGGAGGGGGTATTTACTCTGATATTGATTATGATAGTGCATATGTATACACAAATTAGTCAAAGCTGCAATAACAAACCGTTTTACTAAGCTGAGAAAAAGAAGCAAGTTCATAAAAGAAAGACATCTTTCTTTATGCGAGCATTTCACAGCATGCCCCCTTAAAGGGATACTTCAACGAAATTTGAAATACAGTTGAAACCCGATTTTATGAATTTCTCAATTTAACGAACAAATTCGGATTCCCCCCGCAGTTGCCAATAGGCTTAATGCTTTTACGAACTCGAAATAACGAAACAAACTTCGCCGCCAACCCCGATTTAATGAAGCATTCCGGGAAAAAAGATGCATAGAAAAAGAGTTTTTTTTTCAAATTTATGGCGTCTAGAATGTCTGGCAGTGTGCTGCCGGCGTAGGACCGGTACAATCGACGCAGCGGATGCATTCTCGTTTTGATTTCTTTCCAGGCTTTGGATCAGTTCCACCAGATGGTGAAAGCAGCGACTGGTGCTTGATCTCGCGTGTGACAGATGGCAGCACTGACGCTCTTTAGCTCCCTCCGCGCGTCCGCTGCTTTCGCCATGACCGGTTTCCACCCGATCGCCCGTGTCCTTCAGCTGTTTGCGCATGTTAGTTTTCTTTCTTCTGTTTTGCTCTGCGCATTCTGCGTCGTCGAAGGATGGAGCCCCCGAAAAAGAAAAGGAAAGTACTGACCCTTGAAGAAAAGGCGAACATAATCCGTGCTGTCGCGAGCGGACGAAAAAAATGTGACGTGGCCGCAGAACACGGCATCCCGGCGAGCACGCTTTTGACCATCTTGAAGGCGAAGGACGCCGTCGACCTTCTGAGGCGGTTTGCTGGGGCACACGAGGGTACCGAGGACGCTTTGACTTCACTCGCCAGCTACGAAAACTGTGTGCGCCCGCTGCTCACGAAGCACGCGCAGGCGGAAATCACGAGCTTTTTCACTAGGCAATAAATTTATCGTTCTCTCCAGAGCTGCCAGCTTTTGTTTTCTTTTTTTCGACACGCGCACGCAGTTGTGCTCTCGCTCATTTGCAGAGTTCTTGTACGCGCATTTTTTCAAAAGTCCCGGCAGTTTCAGCCCGTGGACTGCACGAATGTGATATCGCGGTAGTTCGTAGGATGGCGCTGCGCTAATACTTCAAAATTATCAAATCCTACGCCCGAAAAATAACTTTCCCCATTTTACTAAGTTCCCGATTTAACGAACTAATTCGCGGGTCCCGGTGACTTCGTTAAATCGAGGTTCAACTATATATCCGTCGTGTTCAAAAGTAGGTTGAATATGATCCACAATATCCTTAAAGGGGCCCTGCAAGGACTTTTTTACTGGTTTTTATTTTGCACCGAACCTGAGCGCACTGAACGTAGTAACTCAGTGAAACTTTTCTTTTCTCGAAATTCGCTTTATTTTAAAAATTATAGGCAAATTAAGATTACAAAAACAAGCAAAAAATAACCTCCCTCATGACGTCCTTGGTTGCTTGAGTGGCCGTGAGGGGTAGTGAGCTCAGCGACCGCTCACGGTCGCCGCACTCCGTGTCGACGGCGCGAGAGGGCGCCACTAAAGCATGTCCTGGATAGGCTGTATGCAGCGGGCAGCCAGAGCGGCTCTCATTGCATTTGCTACGCGATTAAACACTAATTCGGCATGACACTTCATTGGCCACAAACGATAGCAAACACGGGGTAAAGATCAGTTCAGAATGGGAGCCACTTCGCGTTGCCATACCGCAAAACGGCTAAACCGCAAGACAAAGCTTCTCGCTGAAGGCCTTCGGAACGCTCGGAGCCGGTCGCATCCTCCTGTCCTTACGACCGCAGCGCCGCCGCGTACATCCGGGACCTTTCTGTGTCGGCGCCTGATCCCACTATTCCTTTCTAGTATGCGCCGCCTTTTCCACCGCTTGGTGGCGGGTATGTCGACGGGTCATTTCTTGTTTTCGTACTTTATAAACTGCATTCGTTTCTTTTCTGATCTAAAATACTGAACAAAAACTACTTTTATAAGTAATTGAATCGGTTCGCGCCACTTATATTTTGTACTTCGACTAAAAAAAAGCTTTTAGCGGCTCTGACCAGTAGTAAGCCCAGGACCAAAGACGTCACATATCGCGCGCTTTCGGTACCGCGGGTCGCCCTCGTCGGTAGAGGAGGTTTCCGCGTCGTCCGTTTAAAATATGACGCACTGATATTTAGTTACTCTCTCCGTGCCCGCTGGCTTGCCCGAACCCCAAGAGACGTGGAAATAGCAAAAAAGGTAGACGCTTGAATATGATTGCAGGGCCCCTTTAAATGACAATCACATGTTTGTATTTTGAGCCTGGTGGCTGTATTTTTCGTTATAAACGGCCCGCTCGGGCAAGCGCTCGGAGACCAACCAGCGGAGACCAACCAATCAACGCAATCGTGACGTAGGTCGTCTCGGGACAAGCAAAGCTACGGCGAGGCTGACGTCGAGAGGATGGCCTAGTCATTCCAGCCACTGAAGCGGTTGCTTTTGTACGAATTTTGAGTGACGGGTTAATCTTCTATAACCTTGCAGAGGACAATAGCGACATCTGGGTCACACAAAAGGGATTCTCGGGAAAAGGGGAGTTCCCCCTACCCCTCTTCTCTCACCGTGGCTGGAGGCGAGACAGTTACCGTCACTACCTCTCAAAGTTCCTAGACGGGCATTACAAACGAGGCGTTAGCAACATCCACCAGGTGCTCTTTGCTAATCGTTTAATTCGTTTTAAAATTCCTTTTCGTTACTTTTTTAACAAGATATTGGTGTGTTCGATGTGATACTGTTCCTTTGAACACATATAGACCAAGAAATAAGCGCCGACATTTCGTTGAAGTATCCCTTTAAGACTGAAACAGTTGCCCAAATGCTTGTTTGAACATAAAGTTGGGTAGTAGAATGTCCTACGGCCTCAATTCTCTCAGAAAGAAAGAACACATAAAACAAATCATGAGCCATTCCACTCTGTGAAGGTGAATGACCGGCAAAGCTGTGTGGCACACGACACAGACCCGCCCCGAGGAGCCGGAAGAAACTAGATAACGGGAGACGGAATTGCCACCCGGCAGAAAGCAGACACGCACGACAGGACCGCCGCCCCGGGAGAGCAAAAGGAAAGGAAACTAGGCATGCAAGCGCTTGGAACGACAACAAAGAGAAGGCGGTGCGAGCGTCAACATAACCGACGCGGGTCGCACAGCGGCCAATCTTTGAGAAACCTTTATTATCTACCTGAGAGTCTACTGATCTTCAAAATGGTGCCTATTGATAACTAATCTACTGTATAGACCTATTATTAAATTACCCAAGCATCAAGGACAATTCAGAAAATGGGGTTCCACGCGCCGCACGTGCCGGTGTCTGCAGCAGTAACTGTTCTAAAGCAAAAGCCTAAAACAAATGGCATCTTGGAGATGCGTTCGTCAACACTTTATTTTGGTTATTCACTTTGAATCTTTTATACGGGGAAGGCGTGCGTGTGCGGCGCCGGCGTCTGCAGCAGTAACTGTTGTAAAGCAAAAGCCCAAAACAAATGGCATCTTGCACGCGCATTTGTCAACACTTTACGGGAAAGACGTGCGCATGCGGTGCGTGCAGCGGTGCGAGCGTAGAGTTTTTAGCCACTGCACACGAAAAGTCTACGAAACCCTAGCCATAAACAGCTTCGCTCTAAAAGGACCACAGGAGCAACTGCTCACCTTAGGACTCTCCCTCATTTCCTTCCCTCCTCCTTGTTTCAAAAAGCGCACGAGATTAATGATCTTCGACGGCAAAAGCCGAGCTCGAAGGAAAGAATGGGGGCTCACCTCGATGAAGCAGTCGGCCACCGCTTCTGGAATGTAACCGCCGTCGCAGGCAAGGACAAGCTTGATCATGTCGTTCTTGTAGATGTGTATGCCTCCTTCGTTTGCGTACAGGTTGAAAATGACTGCCGCACCAGCAACGCCGGGGCAAACCAGGATGAACAAGAAGGGAGAACAAACCAATGCCATCAGATAAGCTTGAAAGAGACAAAATGATTCAGAGTGCCACAAAGAATGGCTCACGCCATCACGGCCCTCAATGCTTTTAACAACCTTCTAAATCAGGAAGGATTGGTGTGGAAGTGGCAATAGTTGCCTTGGCTGCAAAGAGAAATGTCTCCACTTCAAGGACATGTTTTGGTGGCCCAGGGCTGACGCACACTGGTACAGCCTTGAACATGATGAGAAGAACCTTGCTAACTCTAAGCATCAATCTTTTAGCCTCACTCTATTGTGCCTTAACCAAGAACAGGAACATTCACACATCCAGGACCTGTCTTAGGAATGGTTTAGAGCTGGCATACACTGGTACAGCTCGAAAAATGAAGTGACTAGTACTGAACTGTGTTCTTAAGAGAAGAACCTTGCTACATCTAAGCATCTACCTTTTAGCTTCATTCTATAGAAGGATTATCGAAGAGGAGCTTAAATTGTAATGACTATATGTATCTGACAAAGTTAGTGTTGTGCGAATATTCAAATTTGTCAAAGTGTTAATTGCTGTGGGTTAGCCCCGTGGAGTGCGCTTCTTACCAAGCACCGGTGCACTGCAGAGAAGCAACACCCGTGAAGCTTGCTTCCACGAGTGTTGCTTCTCCGCAGTGCACCGGAGCATGGTAAGAAGCGTGCTAAACGGGGCAAAACTGCTGCGATCAACACTGAAAGCTACAAATATTACAGTCATGTGCTCAGTAGGAAAGCACACTTCCAAAGCAAGATGGCGCATGCACGCTTAGTGTAGCGAGAAAAAAATAAAAACTTTGTGAGTGTTGATATCTACACGAAAGTAATATTTTTTGAAAAGGAAACTGTGGCTATTATGCGAGAGTATATGTTAGGCAGAGATGTCCTGGCAACCTGCATTGATAATTCATAATTGCCTTTCTTTCATTTGCTCAAACAAGACTTAAGAAAGGATACTTCTACATTGTAGATAGCAACATGTATAAATTTCCTCAATTAGGTATAGCTAGGCATCTCTATAGGTTTAACCTTACGTTAAATGCATCATTAATTTGTCATCCCAACGTAGGCACTGAACTGTTAGAGGCCACAGTTCATAAATATAGTTAAATTAAAATTAACTTACCTTAGAAATGGACAAGTGGAAGCTTGGGAACAACCTTCGCAAGCCCAGTTGGGTTTTCGTCTAAGCATGGTACAGTAGTAAAAGGCTCGGAAAAACTGTTCAATATCTGATTTGAAAATATTCGTACAAAACCACCATCCGCTTCGAATTACTTCGAACTCAAAATCTGCTATTTGCACCTGCCTAGACAGAATGATTCAGCAATGCTGTGAAGAAAAAGTGAAGAGGGCGATGTGCTCACATCTTATCCGCTCCTCCCGGGTGCCTCGCGTCAGCAGCACCAGGCCGCAGAGGAGGTCCTTGAAATTGATACCCTTGCTTGTTCCGCCACATGCCTGGAAGATGTGCTGCACACCAAGTTCCCCACAAGAGGTCATGAAAGGGCCTGCCATTGGCTAAAGATGTCCGACCCCATCACAATGTATTTTCTTCACTGACCTTGGAAAGCAACTGCAGCATCCAATTTTTCATTAAAAAAATATTTTAAACAGTTTGCTAACTTAAAGTAATGCTTAGATCGAAGGTTAATCTCCACAACAACGCATGGAATAACTTCAGTTCTTGTTTCTGCATGATAGCTTTTGTAGAAAATAACAAAAGGTTGCTGACCAATGCTCATAAAATTTAAAACACGATTGAGACCGAGTAAACATGGCAACCCCTCAATCAGTGCCTGAGCTAACCCAATCCTTCGAGCCAAAAGACTAGAGTCACTAAACAATTAAACCACATGCAAAGTCACATGGTACATTGGTCAAGTGGGCCAGTCACACCCCATACCCACAGGTAGAGCTAGTCACTGTATGGGTTCCCAGAGTAACGCATTCCTTTTCTTTTTGCATTTTGCCAGCAAAATACTCTCTCTAGCCTATCATGTTTTGGCTTGGTGAGCATCATTGGACGGTAGCGATCACGTGACACAAGCGCCGCCAGACTCACCTCCATCAGCGCTTCAAGTGGCTCTAATCGCCACCATCTTGGATCCAGCAAATAACTGCACACATGCATGCTCTGCTGCTATCAAACGCGCATTTACGCGCCGTCTTTTTCACGCGGTTATTAGCGTCAAAAGCAAGGAGTTTGTGTACTTAGTGGCACAATGCCTGCCTGTTACGCTTTTGGGTGCAGCAGCAGGTCGGTGGATGGAAAGAGACTCTTCCGGATCCCGTTTGGAAAGGATGCAACTGCAAGACGAAGGAAGAAGGCTTGGCTGGCCATAGCAAGACGGAAAGATTTCAAGTCCACTGCAACAAGCAAGCTTTGTGAGGCGAGTGCCGATTACAGCTGGTTCATTCCGTGTATCGCGGAATGAACCAGCTCTTTCAACACGCTCCAATGCATGTCACTATTGCCTTCATACCCCCGTCGATGCGTGGACCCAAGATGGCGGCGCCATGGTTTCGGTTCCAGCTCCGCGCCGCGATTCTAGAACAAACCTTCGGAGTTTCGTTACTCTGGGAACCCATATAGTGACTATACCCTCAGGTGTAAACGTGACAAAACATGATGGAACAACAGTCACAATGCGACATGCACAGATAGGGGTGTTTCCAGAGTTGTGGAAAGAGTACCTCAGCTAGCTTGAGTGGCACAAATTCTCCAAGCACCTCCTTGATGAATGCCTGCCTGGTGATGATGCCACTCAGATTCGAGGCCCGCTTGAAGGCATCCCTCAGCCGCCTCAGTTCAGATTCCGTCACTGCATATGACAAAATGCGGAGGAATGGGAACAGACCTTAAAGGGACACTGACAGGGTATTTATGCTCGCCAAGGTTTTTATTTCTACATGACACATGAGAGCCCAACTACCCAGAACACAATTTGCAGCTCAAAATTCATTTTCTTTCCGCCTGAAAACCGCCGATCGAGAACTCGCCGGTTTGAGTCACGCTCACTCTCTTCTCGATGGTCACATGCCGTTTTCCATGGTTTAGACATAACCACCAAATATAATCAAAGTCATTGGTCATCGAAGGCACACACTCAATATCAAAAATAGAAAAAGATACAAGATACCCATTTTTTGTGACTTAAAAAAAAACTGCAAATACGTTGACTGAAAAAAAAAAAAAAGAAAGAAAGTTGTTCACCAACGTGACTTCTGGCAACGCTCTCCTCCTCTGTATTTCTTCTTCCTCCCCAGTCCAGTTTCAATTTCGGTTTCGAGCAGTTGCATTTTTTTACGTTATTAAAAATATATGTGACGTTGTAGCAAAATATTAATTGGGTAGTCCTTTGACACACTTATTAATTGCATGGCAAAAAATAATTAAAAAAAAATTTTGGGGGTGTCAGTGTCTCTTTAACCAGAGGTGGTACAACTTTTCAATGATGCGAGAGAAAGAAGCAGAGGAGTGGCAGGGCACTAGACCATAACAGTTTATTGACACATGGGGTGCTGACTACGAATAAAAGTTTCTGCTGCCAAAATTGCTTTTTGTCCCGAGATGTATGGTAAGCTGCATGCCACAGTTCAGGGCCCGTTTGCTCGAAAGCGCTAACCGCGGCTAAAGTTAGCCGCAGTACCTAGGAGAGGGATTTTAAAATCCCGTGACTGGCTCGGTAGGGATTCGGGGAAACATGGCGGTGCCCCGGTAGGTGAGCGCCGCTCGCTTTGGAACTAATATGTCGTTGTAGTTGCAACATCAGGCGCGTTAGTCAGCAATGAATGGTGCAGGAGGCTTTTACTTTGCCTTACCTCTCTTAAATCGCAAAGCATGAGCAATGACCTCGCCGCATTTTTTACATAGTCTTTTGATTCTGGCCATTCCTAAGCCTAAATGAATGCGATAACTGTCGGCGTGGCAACGTCTTTGGAAAGTGGATCGCCTTGGCTCAATCGGCCAGGTATTTATAGCACACAAAGGCTGTGTTCCAAATCTTACTCAAATGAATCCCAGTTACTCCGGCGGGTCGTGTCACGTGACAACACAGAGTGAAAAGCGCTGGACACGGGGAGGTTTTGGGACGCCAAGGTACAAAACCCTTACCCTGGAGTAAGATTGAATAAATTTTGGAACACGGCCAAAAGCAGACAGCGTCCCAAGCACCGAGGTGCATGCTACGAGTGTAGTTACACGCGTTGCACGTGCTGGCGTCTGCAGTAGTAATTGTTCTAAAGCAAAAAGTCCAAAATAAATTTTGCCTCGCACACGCGTTCATCAAAGCCTTATTACGATAATTTACTTCGAATCTTTTTACAAGAGGAAGGCCAGCGCGCGTGGACCATAGAATTACACTTTACGCGTTCTCCTCGATGCTTAAGTAATTTACTCAAAGGTATATTTTCACTGGAGCCGAATTACAGGTTTTTCAATTTATGATGGTGTTATATATGTGGTAGTATTTACGTGATTGTACCGGTCGTACCGGGTAACAAGCAACACTACGTGTAGAACGTTTTGAGATCCCCTGGGCGCTGTGTGCTCTTCTTCCTTTCCCCCTACTTGCCCCGTTTATTCGGACTTACAAAACAATATTATTACATCTCTTCTTCCCACGAAAAAGTCATTCGCCAAATCTTTTTGGTTTTCTTATGAACCGTCCTGAGCGGGTCTTTGGGATGTTTTCTTCTCTAGGAGGAACACTGCATTCTGGTGTGCTTGCTTCAGGATGTGTTTGGTTGCTGGTAGTCACCCGTGGTGTTGGAACCAGGCGATGTGCATTCCGGCGGAGATATCCTGACCTTGTCCTGATAGTGTAGGATCGAGGTTCAGTGTAGTTCGCAACTGCCTTCCCATCAGAAGCTGTGCCGGACTGTATCCAGAAGGTCCTGGTGTTGTTCTGTAGACCAGTAATCCAAGCTCGGGATCTTCAGACTTCTTGATGATGTCTTTGGCTATCTTGACCATTCTTTCAGCTTCCCCGTTACTTTGCGGATAACGTGGGCTGCTTGTAACATGCTCGATCTTGTAGTCCTTACAGAAGCCTTCGAATGGCTTGGAGCTGAATTGTGGACCGTTGTCTGATCGCAGAACCTCAGGTATTCCGTGACGTGAAAATAGTGCCTTGAGATGTGATATGACTGCTTCTGAAGTGGTTTGTCTCAGTCTGGTTATTTCCACGTACCTCGAGTAGTAGTCTACGACGAGCAGGTATTGGGCTCTTTTCAACTCGAACAAATCTGTCCCAACTCGTTGCCATGGTCTCTCTGGTAGTTCAGACGCGATCAACAGCTGTGTTTTTGGTACTCGCTCGTGTGCGCAGCTGAGGCAGTTTGTCCATCTGAGAGCTTAGTCCTGGCCACCAAACTGACATCTTGGCTTGTTGCCGGCATCTCGAGATACCCTGATGGCCATCGTGCAGTCGGTGCAAGACTTGCTTCCTCATTTGACTTGGCATCACAAGGCGGTTTCCTCTCACGAGTAGGTTTTCTTGTACCGTGAGGTTGTGTCTTTCTTGGAAATATGGGGTGATCTCGATTGGCACTTGCTGCTTGCTAGTTGGCCATCCTTTTTCGCAGTACTCCCTCACTTTACTACAGACTGGGTCATCCTCTTGCATCTTCTTTACCTCGATCAGGTACTCCCGGGATGCAGGGACTGACTGAAGAACGACTTGCACAAAAGCCTCGGTTTCTTCTTCCATATTGTCTGGCGGTTCAACAGGTGACCTTGACAGGGCATCGGCCGTCCAGAGTTCTTTTCCAGGCACGTGTGAGATTGTGTAGCAGAATCTCATCAGCCGCAGTTTAAATCGCTGAACTCTGGCTGGAATCGCATCCAGTTCTTAGGACCCAAGAAGAGGTACGAGTGGACGATGATCTGTTTGGATGTGAAACTGTGTTCCTAGCAGGAACTTCTCGAAACGTTCACATGCCCATGTTACGGCATACGCTTCTTTCTCAATCTGAGCATATTTTGTTTCTGTGGTACTCAGTCCTTTCGAAGCGAAGGCTACTGGTCGAATGTCTCCGTTCTTGTCTTTTTGTAGTAGCACTGCCCCCAAACCGTAAGACGAAGCATCTGCTGAAACAATAAGTTCTTGTTGCGGATCATACAGTGTTAGGGCTGTTGCCTCCTGGATGTCCTTCTTCACTGCATTGAATGCTGTTTTCTGTGCAGTGTCCCACGTCCACTCGTTTGCCTTCTTGAGAAGGTCACGCAGAGGCTTCATTTTTCGAAAAGATGGGGGATGAAGCGTCCAACTTGGTTTGCCATTCCGATGAATTGTCTCACCTCAGTCACTGTCGTTGGCGCTGGCATATTGGAGATGGCTGTGACCCTTTGTGGGTCTGGCTTGATCCCTTCCTGGCTGACAATGTGTCCCAAGAACTTTATGGACTTTTTCTTGAACTCGCATTTGTCGTTTAGTCGGACACCTGCTGCTTTCAACCTCTTAAGGACTTCCTCTAGCCTCTCATCATGCTCTTTCTCGTTCGCACAAGTGATTAGGATGTCGTCCATATGGCATAGGACTCCTGGGATTCCTTCCAGGATCTCGTTCATCCTTCGTTGAAAATACTCCGGGGCAGAAGAAATTCCAAACGGCAGTCGTTGAAAACAAAATCTGCCAAAAGGAGTGGTAAAGGTGGTCATAGTTTGTGACTCTTCTGCCAACCGAATTTGCCAAAATCCGGACTTGGCATCTAGTTTTGTGTACAGTGATGTGCGTGACAACCGTCCCAGTGTTTCTTCGACAGAGGGCAAAACTAGCTTTTCGCGCTCTATGTTCTTGTTCAGTTGCGTCAAATCCACGCAGATCCATACTTCTCCGTTCGGCTTGGGCACCACAACCATTGCAGAACACCATGGTGTAGGCTCTTCAACTTTCCTTATGATTCGATCTTTCTGCATGCTTGCCAGCTGCTCTTGTACTTTCGTCATCAGTGCCAGGGGTACACGCCGTGATGTGTGGACGGAGACTGGCGTGGCGTCTTTCGAGAGTTTGATTTTGTACTCTCCTGCCATTTCTCCGAGACCTTGGAACAACTCAGGGTATTGTTCGTGGTACCTCTTGGCTGTTTGGTCCGAGACTGTGCACAGAAGTTGGATCAGCTCCAATTCGCTGCTGGCTTTTCTTCCCAAAAGAGGCTCTTCCAGGCTGTTCACTACGTAGATCACGTGCTGTATAGACTTATTGTTATGTTGTATTGTCGCTTGAAACTTGCCCAACACTTTGAGTTGCTGCCTGTTTGCACCGTAGAGCTTGGCAGCTGTCTCCTCAAGGGTCACCTTGCTTGGGACAGTGTTTGGAGGCACGGCACTGACGTCTGCACCAGAGTCTATCTTGAACGTAGCAGTCGTTCCGTTGACTCGCAGTTTGACTTTCCACGCACTTCCTTCAGCTGCGTGGATGCTTCCGATCATCCAGATTGGCGCTTCATTTGGGTCCTGTAGAGTCACCTCTTTTAGGGTGCTCTTGCCCTCATTCCTAAGCTTCTTAAAGCAAACTTGTTGCCAGTGACCTTTTTTTCCGCAGTTGCAACAGGTTGATCCCGCTGCGGGGCACTTGGACTTTTCGTGTGCACTGTTGCCACATCTTCCACACGTCTGTGTTCTAGCCGCATGATTTTCAGCGTTTTTCGGCGTGTATTCTCGCCGCTTTGCGCCTTTCTCTTTTGCTGACCTTTTTTTGTGGAGGGCATCCAGCGTCATGTCTTCTGCTTGGGATTCGCCTCTGACGACGGCTTGCTGTCGATGCACGGCTTCTTTCTGTCGAGCTCGTGTGTACGCAGCTTCCAGTGTCAGATTTGGGTCGCTTTAAAGTTTTTCTGAGAGCGAAGAATCTTGCAATTCAACGACAAAACGATCGCGGACGAGTTCTTCTTTCAACGCACCGTAGCCACAATGCGTTACTAGGCGATGCAGGCTAGTCATGAAGCTCTCAACAGATTCACCCGGCTCTTGTTTCTTCTGGTGGAACTTGGCCCGTTCGTAGATAATGTTTCTCTTGCCGACGAAGTGGCTTTCGAAGAGTTGGGCGACTGCTTCGAACTGTCGCTGTTCGGTGTCGGTCAAAGCCGAGGCAGACAAAATGTCTTCCGCGTCCTCGCCGAGAAAGTAGATTAATGCGTCTACTTGCGATCCTTCGTCTTCTTTATCGAGTTTCGAAACTCTACGGTACCTGTTAAAACGGGTGATCCACCTTGGCCATTCTTCTGGGCGCTTGAAATCAAAGGCTGGCGGCGCCGTGAAACCCGTTGCTAGCAGTGTTGTTTGGGCCGTTACGTTTTCTGAGGTCGATGAGGTTGCCATTTCCGAACCACTTCTGACACCATGTGGTAGTATTTACGTGATTGTACCGGTCGTACCGGGTAACAAGCAACACTACGTGTAGAATGTTTTGAGATCCCCTGGGCGCTGTGTGCTCTTCCTCTTTTTCCCCCTACTCGCCCCGTTTATTCAGACTTACAAAACAATATTATTACAATATACAGTTCTTACATGCTGGCCAATCATGCTGCCGGTGTACCGCCTGCCTTTCACTGCTCACTTCTTCCTTGTCGTTTTTAGGACTGAACTTCGTTGTCCTCTTTCGAACTTGGAAGGAAATTTCAACGAGGCGTTTGTGAGCTATCAGTACCCGGCTGATTGAGTCAAGGCAATCCACTTTCCAAAGCCGTTGCCATGCCGACAGTTATCGCGTTCATTTAGGCTTAGGAATGGCCAGAATCAAAAGACTATTTAAAAAATGTGGCCGAGGCACCGCCATGTTTCCCCGCATCCCTACCGAGCCAGTCGCGTGATTTTAAAATCCCTCTCCTAGGTACTGCGGCTAACTTTAGCTGCGGTTAGCGCTTTCGAGCAAACGGGCCCTGGTGCCTTCTCCCGTAGCAGGGCCACATTAAAGTTTAACAAGTTGTACAGCAAATGAACTTTTTTTTACACACCAACCCCATCTCAATAAAGGTTAGGGTAAAACAACTCTACACTAACGACAATACATAAACAGACAACCCGAATGAATCCAGCACAACTAAAATTAACTGGTACAAAAATTGATATATGACCACCAGAACACCTCTTATTCAATGAATTAAGTCAAAAAAGTCTTGTTGGCTGTGTTCAAAAATATTGTTGCGGTTACCCCCCTTTTCTTTTTCTCTTTATCTTTTCTAGTCTCAGGTTTTAGTGCGTGTAACTTTAACCAGCTCACCGGCTGCTTATTCATCTTTTCGTCTTAGCACCAAGCTTCTTCAGACTATGAGTGCCGTCTAGATTTGGTAATTTTATTTATAAACTATGAAGTCCTGAAATAACTTGTACTTTCCAAAACGGCATTTTATATATTCTAGAGAAGTCCTTGCTAAATCCATCACACATCACTAACACTGAGGGCACCAAATGTTTATGCACTCAGTAAGGTTTATTTGGCTTGAGGTGACCACCTTAACAATGACTTTTATAGCAACATCTAAGGCACAACTGCGAAACCTCTTGGTCACAGTTTAAAGCAAATGCTGCAATCAGCTCAACTAGAACAAATCAGCTATTTAGCAAACCCGACCGATAGTGAAGTTTGTTCAAACAAATTTTTTCCCACACTGATGTAGCAGTGGTATGTCTCTAGGCGAAACAATAAGATTAAAGCATATCAAACCCTACATTACGATGGCACAAAGCCGTAAGAACTCACAAAGCCTCCAAGGTCAAACAAAGGCATTGTTCTTCTCATCTCAAGCAAAACCTTAACAAACAAGTCTCCCTTTTGCTGTGCTAGCGTAACAAAGGCAGAGGTGACTAAGGGTTTGCACGGGCCGATGTCTAGAGGCCCGACCCAGCCCGGCCCGCTGTCTCTTGGGCCCGAACCCGCCCACGGCCGTCATTCTATTTCCGACAGCCGGCCCAGCCCAGCTTGGCATGACGCTAATTTTCAAGGGCCCGCTGAGTCCCGTTTCATTTTAGCCCTGTATGAATAACCCGAATTGCGCCGCATGGCAGCTTGCTTGTCACTGCTACACATATGCTGATTACGGTAACCGATTGTCAATGCTGTAAGCACCTTTTTTTTTATTTTTTTTGCAGCTATTATTAGTTGGACCAATCTGCGGGCCTAGGCAGCACGTTTTATCGTCCTTTTCTGTGACCAAACCCGTGCGGAAAAGACATAAAAACAAAAATGACAAGCAGCAGCAGTAAACAAAACCAAGTGTCAAAGTTGAAAAAGAGTAAAAACGTTGTGACGGGTTGGGACCTAAGACAAACGAAGTTCTAAATTGCCCACTCCCAATGCGTACAACAAAATATATATATATATATTGCCGTTTTTGCGGTGGTCTGCGAGAAATTCTTTAGGAGAAGCACTCCCTCGGGGGAACCTCTTTACCCATATTCTGGATGCATGCACTCGTACGTACATATGGTTTACGCCGGCGAGGGTGCACATTGTGTAGGTGCATATCTGTGCGTGTTGATGGGGACAAGCGATGGTACGATGGCGGCACCGCCAGTGACGAAAAGGAACGCCGCCGCTATGTTCTGGAAGAGCATTCGCTGCACACATACCAAATCGTACAAACACACATACATGCACACACACATTTTCAGCATTTGGGTCTCCCCCACTGTGGTCACTCTCCCAACCCCCCAAACAAGCTTCCAAAAAACATTACTGCTAAAAAGAAAGTAATGGCCAGCTTGGCTCGCTTTGGCCCGCCTTGTAGACTTGAATGCAAGGCCCGTACCTGGCCCAGGCCCTTCATGAATGTAGCCGTGAAGCCCGAGCCCGGCCCGCTAGCCGGGCCAGCCCGTGGCCTGCGGGCTAGCCTGTACCCGTGCAGATCTCAAGTGCTGACACAGAATGTGATGTGCTAGTGAAGAACTGTGTACACATGTGAAGACTGGATGGCACGAAGTGGCCCTGTATTGTGTTAGGTAAGCGCGTGAGCGCTCCATGAATGTCTTACTTGTGGAAGCCAGCCATCTGCAGCGGTTGCAGTGTAAATTCAAATTTTTCAGAGCCTGTTGGAGTGTGAGACGCAGTAGACAGAGCGTGCGGAAAACAGAACAAATGGAAGATAGCAGTGCCAAGCAGAGCCCTGGTACCAGCTCGCAGCGGAAGAGAACTAAACACTAGCGGCAAAGTGAGTGTCTGCTTTCTTTTTTCTTCTTTTCTGACGCTCTCGCTTGCGCTCTTTCTCTGGAGAATCCCTAAGCATGCTCGTTTCACAAAGCAGAGCACTGCTGTATGTTCGAACATAATGTTTCTCCCTTGCCGGGAATCACACGAAGGCACTCAAGGGAGAGGTCTGGCTGACACTGCTGTCCAATCAGTGAAGAAACGAGCACCACGTCAAGTGTTCGGATGGCAGTCGGACTGTCGACTTCCATTGCTGACACCTAACCGGATATGGTTAGGTGTCAGCCATATAACAGATTCTGCGTTAACAGACACACACAAAAAAGGATTTTATTTTACTAGCGCAAACGAGACTGAACAAGCAGACACCAATGCCGGCAAGTCGTCCGAGATAATGGGTAGTGGCTCCTCCGAGTGAAAAAAGGGGAGGGAAGCTGAAGAGAGATGAAGGAAGTGTTATTGTTCCATGAGAGCGGGACGATTTCCTCCCGGTGTCCTTCCTACATTTTCCTTGTTTCTTTCGCCCCTTTCGCGTCGGTGGCAACCCCGCCTTCTCGCACCACGTGCCGTGCCGTGTTTGCGGAAAGACACACCTTGCCCCCTGTGCCGCACATTCTCAGGCTCTAGCAGCGGGTCTCAGTTTCACCATCCTCAACATCTTCACGCCGGTGTGTCGTGAGGGGCAATTACATCTCCATTAAAACCGAATTAAAAGCGTCTCGAGATAATCTGGGAAAAGTTAGGTTTCACGCAGTTTCTCAACATTGGTCGTACTATGCATAAGCAAAAGTATGATGAAAGAAACTACCAACCAATCCCTAAATCTGAGAGGGCCCAGAACGTTTCAAAACCCAGGAGCAACAGATAGTTCAGGGATAAAAGAAGGTAACCACCCACCGATCCCTAGACAATTGTACAGTTGCATCGGTGTTTCAAATACATGTTATGTACATATTGACGAGCATGTGTATCTATGTAAATGAAAGGGGGCCCAACGTTTTGAAACCAACTTCTTCAGAGGGGACTGTGACCGTTGAGGAGGAGCTTCCTCAATGGACCCTTTCTTTTAGTTTTCTTCTTACTTGCTTTTATCCTAATTTTAACCCGACCAGACAGACTTCTGTCGAATGTGCTTATGTTTCAAGTATTTACAAAAGTGCACGAGGTGCACATTTTAACACTGCTTGAGTGTGCCATTCATATGAGGTAAAGAATGCCTGCCATCTGCAATGATTATTTACCAGAAGGTTACGAGGTCCCTTTTATGTAAGACATGAAACTACGAAATTACTATATCTCAATACCACAGTCATGCTAAAATCAGACAGTTTCTTCACACAGGGAAGGGTACGCTACATTACAAGGTTGTGCACATGAAATTACACAGGTGAAATTGCACATTAAGTCGGGACTCCTCTGAAATCTCAGACGAGTCTCAGGATGAGAAGCAGCTCAGGTCAAATGTTGCATAAGAAAATAATACGATTATAATGCAACATTTTAGGAAACGCTACTCACGGGCTTTCATAGCCCACGACCCGAAATTGCCCGACACTGTCCACACCACTACCGGTTGCCACTCAGGGTCAGCGCGCTACAACCCAAGTAAAAAAAGAATGCTACGGGTCGTCGGCAGAAATTTTAATGAGGCCTTTGAACAGGCTCGTATGCTCGTTCAAGGCCCTGGCCTTGTTGCAAGTCGAGCCTTGTTACAAATAAACTACAACGAGCCTGCCTCTGCCTGGCTTTCATTGTTTGTTTATTCGCTCATTTTAGTATCCACAGCGCCAGGAGCATTCAGAGATGAGTAGGTTATAAAAAAAAAAAAACAGCAATATACAAGTAACAAGAAATCTTTAGAACAATTATTATGGCCCATTACGACTATAAAGGTTAATCACGGCACTCCTGAAACTGTAAATAACATAGCAACTTCAGACAGGTGTGGGAAGGTGATTTTAAATCAGAGTTGTTGGGAATAAAAGCATAAAATGCATTAGCCCTGACTGTTTCCAACTTCTCGATTAAACTTTCCTACTCATGGTTCTGAGTAGTGATGGACCGAATCTGCCGAACTTCAGATTCGGCAAAGTTCGGCAAATGCCGAACTTTTGAAGGAAAGTTCGGCAAAGATTCGGCAAAAATTCGGCAAATGCCTGTGCACGCGCGAGAACGCGACGGGGCCGTGGATTGCAAATGGACCGGCAGCGTGCGGTTACTATCGTGCCGTGCACGGTGGCGCAGCGTAGTACAACCAACTCAAGCTCGTTGAGTACAACCAGTGGTTACGGCGAAGTGTGGAGTGAGTAGGCAACACGGTAACTGCGTTTGTGAGCGAGTGTGGTTCTCTTTAATATTTTCTGCCTCAAGAATAGAAGATCGACCAGTAATTTACGCAGTCCACTGCGCAAGTAACAAATGATGCGGTACATTCTGGATGACATGATTTTCGTTTGACATTTCCAGTGATGCAACGAGGTAGTTGAAACATTGGCCGACAATTACTTTAAAGCACTCCTCGCAATTATAACAATTCTGATTTCGACTCAGTAGTGTGTGCCGCTGCGCTGCGCACTCTGCGCGAGTGTGTGGGCCGCCCTTAATCTGAGAGTCCAATGGCCATATTTTGTCCTTCTTGTATTATTTGTTCGTCCGCGTCTAAAACGTCAAACTGTTGTGTGTTGTGTCTATTTGTTAACTCACGGAAACTTGGCTGGCAGACGCCTCAGCGTACGGGTTTGTAACCTTTCTGCCAGCCGCGCACGCTTCCCGTGTTCTACTATTTTGTGCAAATATAGATTAATTGATTGCTTTTTCAACGCTTTATTTCGCGATTTTCCTGTATCTGCATAAAACTAAACACAACTATAATGCTCGACGTTGCACATCCAACGTTTCTAACTCTCCCTATCTTCCTAAACGTTTGTGTGTCCTAACACCAGAAACTGGCATTTTAAAGGTTAAAAATGAACCGTTGCTAATATGGGACGCACACATTCGCGCAAAGCTGACGTCAAGTGACTCAAATCGAAAAACATGCATATTTAGAATAATATTATTATCTTTTCTGGTGAAGAGCAATAGTTGCATTCGTTTTCGCACACAGAACGGTGAGTCAGGACGCAGCGTTATTGCCCTCATTTTAACGCTGTACACACACATGCATGCCTCAAAACCGAAACTCTCGTAGCGTGATTCGTGACTGCCACCGCTACTACCCAACCTCGTTGTCACGCCACTTCTGCTAGAAGTCACTCTAAAATTGCCAGTAAACACACAAAAACGACACCGATACAATTATCTTGTAGAATATCACCTTACTTAGTAATAACTGTGTCAATATGCATTACATGTTGAATTTAAGTTAAGAAGAAAACAACATAAAACCTTTTTTCACCAGAAAAAACTAAATTGCAACGTTAAGTCTGGTAACAATGTATTTTTGCCGAATCTTTGCCGAATCTCTAAAAAAAATTCGGCAAAAGTTTGGCTTTGCCGAATCCCAAGATTCGGCGCCGAACTTTCGATTCGGCAAAAGTTCGGCCCATCACTAGTTCTGAGTCACTTAACACCATTTGCTGTGGGCTGCCTGGATATACGTCACATATCCAGGCTGTGTAAACTATCATGCTCTATATTTAATAGGCTTCAAAGCCCGAGGCCTTTCAATGCTCTAAGCCAAAGCCTGAAGCTCGAGTTCCTGCAACTGCTACAAACGTAGAAAGCTCTATAATTGTCACATTGTACTTTAATTATCCTATCACAAGATACAACATCTGTGCTAAGGTTTCAAATTGGACAATGAACTATCCACTGCACCAAGTTCAACGCACCAGTCGAAAGATTCTGAATGACAGAACAAGTGTTTCTCTCTCTCTCTCTTTCCTTGTGGGAT
This sequence comes from Ixodes persulcatus, assembly GCA_013358835.2. Classification (NCBI taxonomy): domain Eukaryota; kingdom Metazoa; phylum Arthropoda; class Arachnida; order Ixodida; family Ixodidae; genus Ixodes; species Ixodes persulcatus. The sequence continues at coordinate 522,465 of JABSTQ010011583.1, forward strand.
GACATAACGGCGTCACTAATAGAAAACCATAGCACCGTCACGATTCAGTTTTACAAAGCGAAGTTCGCGCATTCTATCTCTCGGCGAGAAGTTGCGTCTTTATTTACAATTTGATAAACAATACGGTCGTACAGTTCAGATAACGCCACTGAGGGTTCTATCTTTTCAGAGATACTCCTCAGGAACGGAGAAACAGGCGATAAATATGACCCGTAAAAAAAGCCAGAGAAATATCGGCACAACGCACGAAGCGTCTTTTTCAACGCATCGCTCGATGAATCAATGAACTACGTTATGTGTTTATGGCGATGTTCGAAAGGCTGTGATTGGGAACACATTTAAATAAAGTAAAAAAAAAAAAAAAAATTAGTTCGATTTTAATTAGGCTAGCTCAAGATAAAATATTTAACACAAATGCATGAATCAGCGACTGTTGCGCAGTTTTCCAGCATCGTTAACATATCGCAAGAAGCTCACCCGAACGATCGTCACCACCACTTGTTTTTATGAATATTTTTCGGCTCTTGACATAGTCCTCCCTGCATCCAGAAGTGTAGCCGGGGTACGGAGATAGCCTTAAATTTCTTAAGCACAAAAAACGTGACCTCCCGACACATAAGACCCGAGCAACTCCGATTAGATTAAAAAGCTCGAGCAAGAAACTGAATGGAGAGCTTTACCGGAGTTGGGATGGTAAACACTTGCAACACACGACAGTGTAAACTTCCTCTGCTTACCCACGTTCGGTAGCTTTCGAGTCGATCAGGTTGTCTGCTTACACACGTTGACTAAGTACTTGACTCATAAAAAAACATATTGGCTGTGATTCGAGCAGTATCCACAAATGACGAGGACATTTCGTGAGCGGAAAGCATTAGGCTTAGCGGCCCTCCCACTGTCGGAAAGCCAATTTGTAAAGTGACGGGCCCTTACCTCTTTTGGAGGCATCCTCGTTCGTGATTGAGCAGGGCTTGGAATCTCTGGCCCCCATGGCACCCCTGTGCTTCACGGTAACCGCATAACAACGCTTCGGACAGTCATTTCTACGAGAAGAATGCACAGACACTACACTTGCAGCCCAAAATGCTAGCCATGCTGGTTGGTCACATGACTAAACACACGAGTGTTTAGTCAGGTGAACGTAAAGTTTCGAAGAATGCCCATAGATGCCGCAAGTTACTGTCAAATTAAACTTGCACGACATATCTACTCAGTGATTGGTTTCTTGTTTCAGTTTCGTTTTTGAAGGTTAGAAGTTTTCATATTGTTTACGTGTTAAAAGCCGACATGCATTTCGCGCTTTCCACTTTTGCCCGCCTTCTTCTTTCCTATATCCCCTCCATTTTTTTTTTTACCTTGCTCTAAATTGGCGACTTGGCTCCCCTCGCAGCTTAGGAGAAGGGAGGATTATCTTCCCTGCACACTGCAGAAAGCCGAGGTTGTCCGTCGGCCTTTTAAGTTCATAGCAAAATAACAGTTTTAAAATATTCAATGAACAAGTCACGTTCACTGTCAACTCCAGAATCTGTGAAGTTCAATAAAATATTATATTCGTAGCAACAGTAGTTAGAGAGTGAGGGCGATCATTACCAAGTACAATAATATGTCAATAATGGTGCAGTCCTGTGGAGGGAAACCTATCACCTTTTCTTTACCATGTCGTTTATTTGCCCATGTCACCTACCTCCAACCTTACATAATGTACTAATGATTAATGATAGGGGGCGCAAAAACAATGTCGAAATTTCAAACCAGGGCTTACCTCGATATTTATATCCCTCAGCACAGACTATGAAATCTGCAGATGGATTTGGAGGAACCCGAATAAGCTACAAACTCATGCTTTTGTCATGTATGCCCGCACAAATACTATAAAAAATAATAAATAAAAAAAAGTGCTAGGAAAATTATTTTAAACCATCAAGGAATTTGCTGCAAGACACAAGTAAGAAGAAAAAACACCCCAGAATTTTGATGCAAACATTTATTCCGTCCACTCGAGTAATCTTTTTATTCAGAGCAAGAACTGCTAAAATATAACAAGACTAGAAGCATACAAGGCACCGACACACACACACACACACACACTGCTCCCGCCAGTTCGATTCTCCACATGCTCATGCCCCATAAACAGCATGAGCAAAATATGAAATACTCATTGGAGCATACATTTTCCCCAAACAGGTGTTCCGCAGAGAAATAAGTTCTCAGCATGACTGGAGGCACACAGGAAGGGGTTCCCTACCGATGCCCATTTCGCTCAGCCTGCAGGCTCGTAAAAAAGATGGGCTTAGCCATATCATGCTCCGTCAATTATCTCAAAACGGAGTTGTGGATTTCCAAGATATTATACACATCGGACTTGTTAGACGTGAGCAACTATGAAGAAACAATTTAACAACAAGCAGAAAAAAAACAACAAAAAAAACACAGGCATGCGACTATTTGTCCGCAGAGGTATCAAAATTTCACGCTCTATGTACAAAAACGTATAAAATGCGGACCCACTTTTGGAGAGCATCCCGAGCTTTTCGCGCTCGATAATCGGCCCACTCTATCTATGATGGTAGCATAATATGTTGCATGTGACGACTTCCAACATGACTTAAAGAATGAAAAGAAGGTACATGTACATTATTTACAATTAGTCAAGAAAACACTTAGCTTAGGACTTCTGGCTTTGACTGAACAGAGAACTGACCATAAAAGAAGGTTTATCTCAAGATATAGCCAGGAAGAAATGTCTTTTTACATAGAAACAACACTAGATGAAAAAAAAAAAAAACGACAACATTGGTAGTGGAAGAAACAAGAGGACAAGCAAGCATGATAGGGACATTTGTGCTGCATTAGCAAAAACTAGTTTCCAAAAAAAAAAAAAAAGAAACAGAACAAAACTTTAACTAACGCATGCTTGAGCATCTGCCAAGTTACAAGGGAACAAAGTAAAGCGCAACCCGACCATATTATACATGTCCCAATTCGAATTAAAAAAATCTTAAGCATTGTGCCCTCTTTTTACAGATACGAGCTCCAAGTTTTAAAAAAGCTTTCGAGCAAAGAGGCAAATTCTTGAACACATGATAGCTCCTAAGAGCAGTTGGCATACAACCACTCTCTTCCTTTTACAAACATACATTTGGCACGAGCGCATGCAAAGCACATGAGAAGGCATTAGTGTTTGACATCCCGAATTTTAGACAACTTATGTAGACTATGACTAGATTTTATTGCGCAATAAATTTACTATAACCCCCCATCTGTTTGCGGCTTATGGGGAGTGTTGCTGGTTGTATAGTAGTTCAGTATCCGTGCCATTAAACCATCCCTAAATCCAGATCTCACATCATAAACAAGAGCTGGTAGTTTATAAAACCAACACAGACCTTTCATCCTTTGATGTCACAAAAGGCTGCCAGGCCTTTGAATATTTTGCAGAAAGGTCTCTAAAAGGAACTGAAATGTAAAGTATGCCCCCCCCCCCCCCCCCCAAAAAAAAAAAAAACAAGAAACAAAGAAAAAAAGAAAAAAAAAAAACAGCAGTGGTGTTGATGCACTCTCATTTAAAAACCATCAGAACTTGCATAACATTAAGAACCAAATTTCCCTAGTCAATCCAAGGTATTTGAGACCAAAGCGTGAAATGTGAACTCTCATCTCTCTTGGCAGACACGCACAGGGCAGGCAGAAGATACCACAGTTTGAGAAAACAAAAGCAAACAATTAAAAGAATATGGCACCAATGGAACTTAAAACACAGGACACCTCTGAAGCAACCAGGGGACTTGCAAGATTGTCAAAAGCTCAATTAAAAACAGGGTAATATACTCTCAGCATTCGTAAGGCATTGCAGAAAGCACTCTTAAAGACAGTATGTCCTTTAGTATACATGCCAAACAGATGAGCATACTACATATAGCCAACAAAGATACACTTTTAGCGCTCACTCAATATGTACAAGATGCACTGAATTCGGGCAAAACCAAAATATAGCAATTTTTCTATCATGCTGGCACAATTGAGGACTGATTTTTACTATGCATGTGAAATGTAGTAATAAAACTGCTAGAGAAATGTTTTGTACCACGCAGGAAGACAACAAAGAATACAACAGAGGAAATGTATTTTCCTCCTTTTAGTTTTCTTAATGCTAAGGTTGGTTCAGACATTTGCACCCGGGCAACTGTGACTGATAACAGCTTCACAAAGCCAATGCTTGCACTGCTTGCCACGTACAATAAAGCAAATGGTTGTCTAGGACTCTGGGTGACAATGCAGGGGTGGAACTCATGAAATGTACTTGGGAGCAGCCACGGGAGCAGCTGAAACAGCTGTTTTGGAGCAGGTTGGGAGCAGCTAAAACTACATTCTGGAGCAGGAACAGCTCAAATCAGTTTTCATTGCACTTCAGCTTGTGTTTAGACGAGCACGGGAGCAATTTCAATTGTGCTTAGCAGCACGAATGAACATGAGTGGTTTGAAACCTAGGTAGATGGGATAACAGTGTAACAGATGCGAAAACTTGAAACGTTGTGAGCCTTAATGAGAACCAAAAAGCAAGTATCATATGTTTCTGAAGATAGTGTCCTTGATATTTTCTGAGTGGCTTTCAGCTGCTCAAAATGCAAACCAGCACTGCTTATAGCACAACCCACACGTGCTCGACATAGTAATCATATGTGCGAACCACGTGACGTGCGTAAGCAACAGACGTGCAGTTGCGCGGAGGAACAGGGCAACAAATTTCGAGTTTATCCTATTGTACAACTCAATATCGAAGCAGCAGACTACTGATTAACGGAGTTATCGTATTCGAAGCGATAAGCCGGAGAAAGGTTAAAGTACGCCCAGCAGATCTACCGCTCGCGTGAGAGCTGCTGGCCGGCAAGGTGTCGGATCAGACCGCGTTTCAGTTCTATCAAATCACGATTTATCTTGAAGGAATACGGTTCCAACTTCTAACGATGAAGTACTAAAAGGAATCTTTTGCTAATGTGTTTCAATTGGCTGACGTCCGGAACCCGGGCCGCAGAGCTTCAGGCAATCTGACGCTTAACGACTTGACCTCAGCTCGGCCGACTTACTTAACCGCTTATGGTTGAAGAATGACAATCCAGTCGCAGGTGATGTAGCGCATGAAATCCAAACCCCGAGTTTTTTCGCGTGCTTCCGACTTTGGATACACAGGGAAAATAATCAGAACAAAGTATTGCAAGGCCGACCAAGCTAAACGCACTCATTGTTACCAATCAAGTCGATAAAAACCGAAACCAAGACAAAATACAATTTTTTTGGCGCACGTTGTGCGATTTGGAGCATAATGGTGCGAGGTATTGGCTGCGGTGCAGTTTCCGCAAAATGGCGCAGGATGGCGCAGACAAATGGGTCTGGCGCAAAATGGCGCAAATGGCGCAGCCGTTCCACCCCTGCAATGCCGTTGCTGCCGTTTCAGTCACCCCGGATGCAACTGTCTGGACCAGGCACAAGATACCTGCTCGAACCCCTCAGTAAAGAACCATCGACACACGCGAGATTATATTTGCGGTACAACAGCTTGTTAGGTGTGTGCCAACTGTACAATACCTCGACCATGCAAAGCGGGTACTACACAGAAGCCAACTCAGTGTTTGACAATGACATTATTTTGACACCCCACTCCAGAAAAAGAAAAAAAAGAAGTGTTTGAAAAAGTTAAAAAACAAACAAAAGAGAAAGTGCAAACTCCTTAAAATTCTTCCAAGTTCTGTTCGTAAAGGGAACAAAACTATGATCTGTACAATGCAGGTGTGTCGTATACAGCTTAAAAAAGACAGTTTTAGCACACTCGCAGGTCAAAATGTGGTTGAGCTTTGAAAAGAAGCAAGGCACAGTCAGACCCTCGCACATCGCACGAGACAGAGTCTGAGCTCCACTGCCGAGCTCGCCTCGAACGACTGCGCAGCAATCTAGTGTTGAGAGAAACGTGCCACGCAACTCCACGTGGCAAGATTCAGACCGTGGCCTGCAAGATCATACTTCAATTCGGCCGACAACAAAGCTCCGACGTGACAGCCGTGAAATACCAAGCTTGCCCTCATACTTGTGGGACCATGCCCTGTCTTCCTCCCTCCAATTTCCCTTTAATATAAAATTTAGACAAAGTTCACAACTTTTACAAAAGCTGATGGTGCTCAGGTCAGGGGATTGAACAGACTTAATCTTGTTAAACGTTTGAGCTTGGTGCAGGGTATTTCCCGGAGCACGCTTAAGACGGGACGTTAGATTTTGACAACGTTTGCGGGGGTTGCGGCGCCATTGTCACGAGCGCTTGCAGAAACGAAGAGATGGGTGGTGGTTACGAGGTGACGGGGTCCCAGGCACAGATGATCGCCGACTCGATGGCGGGCGTGCGAGAGGCGTCCTGCTACCTGTCCTTCTGATGCTCGGAGGAGAATTTGAAACTGAATGTGAGAGAAGAAGATGCGGGTGATATGAGAAAAAGGCTTCTGGAGAGCACTGTCAGAAACTCGAGTTTGCAGATGGACTTGTGGCTTCAAAGCCTCTACTGTAGAGGGGAAACTAGTCAATGCTGCACAACAGCTAACTTGAGTCTTCAACAGATATTAGCTCAGGAAACTTGTGGGTGCAAACAAAGATGGATGCGGAGAAGGGGACATGGACAGGCGCCTGTCCGTGTCCCCCTTTTCGCGTCCATCACTGTTTGCACTTACAACTTTCTAAGCATCATACACCTACTAGCCCAACAACAAGTCTCGTTAAACATATATAGGATGACTGAAATAACCAGGCTCGTTTTAAAGTCGGCTGTAAAAATCAGCACCTGCACGTAGCAATCTAAACTTTTCGTCAAAGGTGCATTTCGTAGGTCGTTTTTTTCATGTAAAATCACAAAGCGTAACTCCCTTTCTGTAAAATATAGGGCCAAAAATCTTGCCAGGGTCAATGGCGGACGGCGACACAGACGACCGAGCCGAGTGACAGGGCGCAATTGGTGCAAGTATTGATAGATCATGCTACCTCCTTATCGAGATGGCTCGTGACGACCCTGGTCTGCTAAAATGAACATAATCTTTTTGTAATGTGTCCAAACTTGAAGCAAAAATAAAAAGTAGTTGCATAATGACGGCGCTTTTGCTGCCAACAAATTTCGTCTGCGTGTCGTATGCTTTTTCTCGCTGGCCGGCTACACCTTCCGACACTGCTCTGGACGCCCTCTATCAGTATGTGCGTCAAACGTGCCCCGCCACTGGACTTGGGCGTCTGCGTCGCCGTCCGCTGTTGACCCTGGCAAGTTTTTTGGTTTTATTTTTTACAGGAAGGGGGCAACGCTTTGTAATTTTACAAAATAAAACCGACCAGTGAAATACACCTTTGACGAAAAGTTTAGAATGCTACGAGCAGGCGCCGATTTTAACGGCACATTTTAGATCGAGCCTGGTTATTTCAGTCACCATATACATCAGGCAGTACATAGTAGTGTATTTATATGATTGTAGGTCAACCTATTTAAAAATGTTTTGAAAATCTGAACTGGGGGGTCAATTTATAATCGGAACCAAAGCATTCCACCGCCGAAAAAGCCAAAACAACCGCGATATCGGGAGCACCTCAGTTCACTACTGGTTCTTTAAAAATTACTTTTTTCTTTTATCTGTGCAAACGGATATCACGATTTGCTTGGCAGCACTGAATGCGTGAAATACACTGTGGCGAACGGTGCGCAGAACTTGGTCCCAGGGGGCTGGCAACAGTTGATGTAAAAGCCACGCTGGCCAAGATGAACTGTAACGGCCACTGGAACAGCCTCACTTGCAAGTTTCTGATCGCACGGTTGCGCATTCTTTGTTTGAACTGTTTATACGACATCGTGCGACCGTGCTAGAGGGTGCGACACAACGTTTCTCTGTATATTGACATGCGTGGTCCGGGCGGTCTAGGGTTTCGGCGCTCGCCTATGGCCATTCTTCATGCGAAAGCACACGACAACTGTGCTGCTGAATGCAAGTTCGACGTGTCGGAGCGGGTGGTGCACCAATGGCGTGTGCAACAGCAGAAAATCTTTAACTGTGACGGCAAACGAAAAGGTTTCCACGGGCCGAAATTTGGATGCTTTCTGAAGTTGAAGCTTGCAACACACGTCGCAGAAATGCGCAATCTAGTGTCACTGAATACTCTAACAGAGGTGTAGGCAACTGGCAGCCCCTGGGCCACATCCGGCTTGTGGTGCAGTATTATACGGCCTCTGGCACGCCACCAAAAATGACCCCCTCCCCCTTCCCCAAACACAAGGACAAGGGCTGTGTTTAGTTGCAAACCCGGTATAACCGGCTGCATTAACTCTGAACAAGTTCATGAGATTTGCTCGATGAAATTCGTTGATCAGCTGATCCCCAAACAGGCAATAAGCTGAAGAATGCATACATTAAAAACGAGCGTGTTGGCAAATATACTTAAACAACCGTAAAAAAAATACACAAAATCGGGACGAAAACTGACGCACACGTATGTGACAGTTTTCGTAGAGTTTTCGTGTTTATTCTTTCCGGTTGTTGAAGAATGCATTTGTAGCGAACGACTTTGTTAAGTTTTCCACTGGCCTCCCTGAATGAAATTTTTCAAATCTACGAAATCTTGTAGCAGTCTTGATCGAAGCATTCGCTACAGCATGTATATACCTGCGAACATACTTTTTCAGGATGAAGACTGTGATGTTAAACGTGGTTCTTGCAAATGACAGATAAGCACCTCCAAAATGTTTTATGACTCTCGGTTAAGAGTTTAAATGTGAATGTTTGCATCTTGGCAAGCAATATTGAACACCCAAACTCTTACTGAGGAGGAGACTCAATCAATCTTATGTTACATGTGCCTGGATTAAGATAACATTTTCGCATATAGCTTTTAGTGTGCATACCTGCCAAACTAGCAACATAAAAATTGATTGCATCTCCACGTGGTGAATGATGTTGATTGGGGCGAAGCTCTGGTGATGCTTGTCTGCGTAGACGCTGAGCCACAGCATGCCGAGCCTTTCATTCGTTTTCATCCATGTCAGAAAGAGAATGTGTGGTATGGAACGTGGTTATATATGCATTTGAGCATTTGACCGCAGCGCCCTCTTGTCAATAAACGTTGAGCCAATGCATGGAAAGTTTAAAGCGATTATATACGCATTTGACTGCAGCGCCCTCTCCTGTATAGACGTTGAGCGGCTACATGCAACGTTTCATCCATGACATCCCCAGCTTTTGAGTTACTACCACATCTCAGAGCCCCCTACTCGTCCCGCAGCCGTGGCCGAGTGGTTAAGGCGATGGACTAGAAATCCATTAGGGTCTCCCCGCACAGGTTCGAATCCTGTGGACTGCGCAAACATTTTTTTTTTTTTTTTTTTGCCCTACACGAGCACATGAGTACGTGAGCTTAGGAGCAGGACCACGAGCACCGGACGCCGGACATACAGACATGGCTAGCACCCAAGGAGCTTCACCCCTAGAATTTAAAAAACTGCCGCGCGCATGTGCAGGGAAGGGGGAAAAGTTAAAACATTATCTTTTTCTTTTTTTTTTAGTTTGACAAGAAACCTTGTGAAGATGCACTCTGCGTGGATCACACTGTCTTCGCAGTTCTTTTGGAGGAAACTGCTAATGGTGCCCTGCTCTTCTACGGCACAAACATGGTTCTGATGCTTTCATGAAGCTATGTGTACCTTGATGTCGAGCTTGCAGCCGTGCAAAACGCTCACATCACAGGCGCACATGGTACAAAATCTATACTTTTCAGCTTTCCGCGAAGCGACAAAGCATGGAAACTCAGTCGGGTATGATCTCAGAAATATTAGCAAGTAGTTCTTCTTGGCTTTTGAAAGCGACATCGATCGTTTCAACTAAACTCGGGGAAACACAGAGTAGTTCGTCGTTCCGCACTTCACTCGACGACCTGACAAAGCCAACTGAAGCCTAGCGCACCCATGATAATATAAGCCGTGTTCCAAAATGCGCTCAAACTTATTCAGGAGTAGAGGCTTTGTACCTTGGCGTCTGAAAATCTACCCTTGTTTTACACTGCTGCTCTTAGTTGTCACTTGGTAACCCGCCGGATTAACCTAAACCTACTCTCGAGTAACTCACACTGACACACGCATGATAATTATAACAATAAAAAGTCACGAAAAAAAACAAAAAAACTATGACGGTTAATTTTTGGGAGATTTGAGGTCGTGTCCGTACAATCGGGAGATGTGTTCAAAATTCGGGAGGCTCTCGGACAATTCGGGAAAAGTCAAATTTGGGGGTTTTACGTGCCAAACCAACGACGGGCATCTGGCACGCCCCAGCGGAGGACTGAGGATTAATTTGGACCACCTGGGGATCTTTTGACGTGCAACCGAAAGCTCGGTTACACGGCGCCTCCTCCGCAATAAGCCTCCGTCAGATTGCGGGCACCTCGGCCGGGATTCGAACCCGCCACATGGGGATCCGTAGGCCAGCGCTCTCGCCTCGGAGCCACCGAGGCGGCTGGACAATTCGGGAGAGTTGGCAGATATATATATGTGAAAGTTTTTATCTTTTTTATCTTTTATTTTTAAAGGTGAACTTTTCCCCCCCCCCTCCGATATCCATCTCACCGTCTGGCCCGGAGTGGGAAAGACAGTGAGATGGTGGTGAGACGGTGGGCCAAATGGCTAAGCGGCGATTTGGCCGCCGCAACAAAAGGTTGCCAACTCCTGCTATAGCACGATCGGTCCCTGCCCGTGATGTGCAATGCAATCAGCGAGCAAGCGTCAAAGCAGGGGCGGATCCAAAGGGGGGGGGGGGGCGACAGGAGCGGCCCCCCCTCCCCCCTTCTCGGAGGGCAATTTGACATGGGTGGACCCCCCCCCGGCACACACGAAAGAATGGGAGAATAGCATCCTTACAAATTTTCCGCCCCCCCCCCCCCAAAACGGAGTTCTGGATCCGCCCCTGCGTCGAAGATGCGGGACGTTGTTCATGGGGTGTACGGGATTCGGTTAGATGACGACGCGCTTGGCGAACATAACAGTGATGACAGGAGCAGCAACAGTGAGGACGATTCATAATTTAGCAATTAATAAAAAGTCAGTGCTCCAGTCCACGCTGCAAAGGTGGTTGGCCAGTGAAGCAGTGGTATCACCTGCAACGATTGCCCACTGCACTATAGCAAATGATTGACGAAAGAAAAGTGGATGCATTGCATCAAAACTTTTTATGTACAGGGTGTTTCACGTAAGAGTGACAAAAATTCCTAAAGATAGTGTTAAGGTAAAAGGATAATTTTCTAGAACCGCATTACTCGTGGTGGCGGACGTCAGAAAATGTGCGATACTTACTACCGTATTTACTCGCATAATGAACGCACTTTTAATGCAAAAGCATTAACTGTCCTATGAAGCGAGCCGACGTCATCAGCTTTGAAGCAGTGCCAAACGGCACCTTAAATCCTTGCTCCAAGTGAAGCCAGCTCCCAGCTATGAAACCACGCGAAAAGCCTAGACAACGACACCTAGTTTCCCCTGATCCCAAAGGAGCGGAGTAAAGCTGATGGATTTCGGCTTAGGTCTCATTGGCTGGCGCGCGCCGACGAGGCTCCCATTGGCCGCTGCGCGTCAGTTTCAAACGACTGCCACCCCATGGCGCTGCGTGTCCGCGCTGCGAGCGCGCCGGTAACACGAAGCGTCCAAGGTCAGAGCGGCAAGGAGAGCTGGGAGAGCGAGCGATCGGTCGACGCAAGTACGGCCAACGCGGAAGTGCGACAAGCTTGCTTTCGCATTCACAACTCATAAGAAGTGGTTAGGTGTACCTCGAGCCTTTTTTTCCAAAAAAATGACACATATTTGAGGGGTTACATGGGGTAAAATTTTTTCATTCACACACTTCGTGCAAATGCCATATCAGATGCTAATTTGAAATGGCAAGGTACTGTGGCACGTCTCCACTGATGGAGGCGCACCCACGGCTGGTCAGGGGCGCGCCAGAGTAACCATGCTTCATAAATTGCTTTTGACGTGCTTTTGACGTGCCTTTTATTGAAGGAAAAGCGCCCTACGAAGCTCACTCAGCACGGAAAGCAACGCGACTGTTCTTAGGTGATACATGACGATGAAAATCCTTTATTTAGAAAGGGCTGGCTGTTAGGCCTAATGGGAGGAGCAGGGGGAGGGTGAGGGGTCAGGGGAGGAGATCACATACGACGGTCGATGCCCGCGGCACACGCAAACTTCCACAGGGAGAGCAGTGTGTCGCGGGTCTGGCCATTGTTGCCCGTAGTGGTCCACTCGAGGAAAGTCCGAACGTGTCGTGGGAGGTGCTGCTGCCAGAGGTTTTGGTAGCCAGGACAGTCTCACAGCATGTGCTCTATTGCTAGTATCCGGCAGCGTGCTCAGGTATATACCGCGACTACGCGTATAAGAACTCGTACGAAGTCCAACCGCCGACCGCCGAGGCCTGCTGGCACGGATCAAGTTTCACTCACGGAGACGCCTGTTACCAGGGGCTACCAGACACTCTCAAAATACGACGCAGCGCGCACCTCGCTGCACCGTTCTGTTACGAATTAAATAAACACATTTACCCGGAGTATGTGAAATTAGAGGCCTGACCACTTTCACGATTTCACTGTCCGAAAGCGGACCACAGACGACGGCTTGTTTGTCGACATCAATGCATCCAATAAGCGAAGAATGTCCGGGGCTGGGCGATTGCTCAACCCAAGCTTCGTCGAGTGTGCGCGCCGCTCGGTTTCACGGTTGATCACTTCCGCAACTACCGCAACTACGCACTTGCGGCCATTACGAGAGCGGCTTGGCTTGACTTCGCCTGACCGCTTGGCGGCAAAAGAAAATTGGCTTGGTGGCTAACTAAATTGGACGTAATTCGAGACTCGCGGAGCCGAAAATTGGAGGTGCGTTGATTATGCGAGGGAAAAATAAAAAGTTAAAATATTGGTGCCCATTGTGGGGGGTGCATTCATTATGCGAGTAAATATGATAATTAGTCTGCTAATTAACTAAAAATGACTAATTAGCCTTTTAATTAGTGAAAATAGACATAAGGTTCCAATTAGAAACTTGCTGACAGTCATCAACAGCCCCTAAATCAGTCCTTTTCACAAAGATTTTGAGCGCATGAGAAGCGTAGTAGTGCGCTAAAGTTACCACTCGTGGAGCAGGTACAAGCCTGAGGATTGCGGTAAGGCACCCGCGCGATTTTTCTGTCTCTTAGGCCTCATTCACACAGCCGTCGTTTCTCCCATCCCGTCACCGTCGCGAGGGGCGTTCCCGTCAGGGGAGAGGATTTTCGGCCCGGTTTTCGAAGGAAAGCTGAGCCCCGTCGGGTGCCGGGCGACGTAGGGAGCTGTTCTACGGCACCGTCGTCCAGGCGTCCCGGCAGATGACGGAGTCCCGCCCCCATCGAAAACCGACCAATCACAAAATAGAAAAGTTTCGCTAAGTTTGGAAGATTTTTCATCGTTCGGTTGCCAACAGTGAGCCAACGCTTGTTGCGTTGTTTTTCTTGTTCCTTTTTGCCGGGAATTGCTGGTAGCAGACGCAAATCTTTAATTTACAAAAAAAGAAATGTGCGCACTGCTGTTCAGGCACAATTATCTCTTTATTTTGTAATTTAAGTTGAATGAGTAAGCAATCCGATCCAATCCAATCCTGCCGTCGCAGCCTCCGTTGCTTTGCTTGCGCGGCCTGTTCGGACACCCTGCCGTCGCGTCCCCGTCCCGGCGTGCTCCCGTGACGGTGCCGGGGTGGGAGAGGCGACGGCTATGTGAATGAGGCCTTATGAGAGCCCCAGCCTTGTACCTGCTCCATGAGTGGTAACTTTAGCACACTACCATGCTTCTCACGTGCTCAGTCTTTCTGAAAATTACTGAATTAGTGGTTTTCTATGATGCTCAGGTAGTTTTTTAATTGGAACCATATGTCTATTTTCACCAATTAAAAAGTTTATTAGTAATTTTTAGTTAATTAGCAAATTAGTAAGTATCGCACATTTTCTGACGTCCGTCACTACGAGCAATGCGGTCCTGAGAAATTGATCCTTTTACCTCGAATACACCGATTTTAAAAATTTTTGTCACTCTTACGTGAAAAACCCTGCATGAAAGGCTAGTGACGTCACTCCCCACGTCGTGAGCTGCCGTCGCCACGGCAGCTTGTGCAACAGTAATCTTTACCAGGAAACATATGCGGTGAGCGCTACGTGCTTCGCATTGTTATCGGGAGCGCCTTATCAATTACGTGGTTCAGATGCTTGTTTCGTGCTTGTTCTTTATTGAAATGAATGCTGCGCTGTATGTTGTATGCATGATATGAATCGCTGAAGGTTTCGTCACATGGAGCAAACCGACTTCATCAGCTTTGAAGCTGTACCAAACTGCACCTTCCCCTGTCCCAATGTCGTCTGCAGCAGAGATCTGATGGATAGGCTCCCATTGGCTGGCGCGCATCACTAAGGAACGAGGCTCCGATTGGCTCTCGTGCGGCGTAGCTCCAAAACATGCCACCACAGGAGCCCTCTCTATGGCGGCGCAGCGCATGCAGCATCCTGGCCGCCGGTAAGAGGGAGCGGTCGCCCGCAGAGCTGGCAGAGCTTGCCCGGGCAAACTCCGGAGATGCTACACAGCCGACCTCTGTGCATCGCGGCCACTTCACGAGCGTGCACTCGGCCGTCGGCCGGCGAAACGCGGCCGTCCTTGCCACTACGCCGCAAGCAAACTAAGGGAACGGAAGAACGACATTCATGCTTTCGCATTCACAACTCATCAAAAGTGCTTAGGGGTCCTCGGATCTTTTTTTTTTTTTTTTTTTTTTTTTTCCGTGAGGACATTGACACAAAATAATCCGACCTACGAGTCATTTACAGCTTCGCTGTAAAATGTTCGCCGTGGAATGCACCCTAAAGTACTATTTTTTTTTTTTGTGCTAACATGCAATGTGGGGGAGGGTCGACCTACAATCGAGTTGACTTACAATCGTGTAAATACAACAATTATGTCAATGCGCGCCGTTGCGGCACCCATTCTTACAGAAACTGGCAGGGGATTTAAACCGGCAGTGTTCGGGCGTGCAGCGTGATATTTTTTTACCACATGCTGTCAAGCTCTTATGCATTGGCAGGTACAGGCACTATTTCCAGATCTGTCTCAGAGATGCCCTAAAACACTCTTCAGAGAAATATGCATTAGGTATGAATTCATTATGTAAAAAATACATTCAACATAGTGAGGATTAGGAGGAAGCGGAGAGAAAGTATGAAAACCCTCGCGTAACAAGCCCAGAAGGGCAGAGTCTCATTGGGCGAGCATTTAATCAACTTCGCTAGCAGGCGTTGCGGAAATGTCATTTTGGCAACTCAACACTGGGGACAAGAAAGCACCACAGAAGTTGCCAACAAGGTGCTTTGGTTCTATCCCCATGTAGGGTTGCTTTACATTCACTTAGCAGTACTACATTACAAAGCAATGGTTCTGAGCAATAGTAGCTGCAGCATCATCAGCAATATTTCCAATATTAGCTATACTATCATGCTGTTAGGCATGTCCCCCTATATGTGTATATACAGTCGAACCCGTTTACAACGAACAGCAAGAAACGCTACAATCAGTTCGATGTAGCAAGTAGTTTGATATAGCAAAAAACACAACGAACTTCCACGATGAGTTCGTTGTAAGGCGAGAGCTTCTCTTTCTTTCTCATCTCTTCACTTCCGCCTTGTAACAACGCGCTAAAAAGCTTTTTTTTTTTTCTTTTCTTTTTGGCATGCCTGCAGAGTTTGTTCTAGCTTATCTTCCCTTCTGAATCGCTTCTCTTCGTGGGCAAACGCTTTGGAATGAAACATTCTTTTTTTCTGTGCGTGCGTGCAGAGTGGATCTTTAGCTTTCTCCCCTTCTGAATCGCCTCTCTTAGTTCAATTTCATTTGCAACTTGAGCTTTTGGAATTTTCTTTCTTTCCTACTTCTTTTTTTGGGGGAAGGGACAGGCTAGGAGACGATTGTTTGCGCTTTTTTGGAAGCCTTCCCGCGGGGAAAAAGTTCGATATAGCCAATATGTTGTTCGTTAAAAAACATACTTTTCACATGCATTTTTATTTCAATCTTCCGTGAGTTTGATATCGACAATAATTCGCTGTACGTGGGTTCGTTCTAAACGGGTTTCACTGTACTCCCAGGTACTTGTAACACGTCGTGCACAGGGTGCGTTAGAGTCTTACCGTGGCACGAGTTCTTTCTTGGTAACTGCTTGCGTGGCTTCTTCGGGCAGCCGACTTGGGTCAGACAAGATGTTTGTGGTGGTGCTCAGGTACCTCAGAGAGTCCAGGACACCTGCAGTTTCAAGGGAAACTAAATCAAGCACTAGTGCTGATAGGCTGTGCTATGCTGAATGCCAACCGATGCATCAACCTTTAGAACCTACTTATCCCTGTCTACATTCAGTTTAGAGCAACCACAATTCGAGAGCGAAAAATTCTACTCTGCTATGGCACCGACTGATACGTGAATGAACTTACTGTCTACAGCTGGTTATAGAGCAACCCCAATTCAAAAACCAGAAAAAATCTATAGTTTGTTACGGTTGATGTTTGTTTTTAATTGGAGGAGATAAGAATAAAAAAAAAGAAAGGGGGGGGGGGGGGGGGGTGACAGTACATGGATGACTTCTTCACTGCATATGTATTGGTCTCAGCGGGCATTAGATGGGAAGATTTACTAAAATTAACAAAAATGTGAAAATGCGACAAGAATGCAAAAACTGATCCATGACTATCTTAAGACCCGTTGCCTTTTTGCAACTTTGAAGTGTAAACATGACTCATCTTACCATTTACTCAAAATTAAGGTTGTGCGAATATTCAACACTTCGAATACTTTGCGAATAATGCTTTCTATTCGACTAGATTCGCTACGCACTTTCGCTGTTCAAAGTATTCGAGTTTTTCGAATACTGTAAACGACCCAATTTTCGCAAGGACCCAATTTTCGCGAATTTCGCAAATTGCCTACAAACGCGAAAAATACGTCCCGCAAACAATTCGGGCAATATGTGGACGCTACGGAAGCTACACTCGATTCGCGAAAATTAGAACCCGCGAATAATTTCAAACTTTCAGCTTTGGCCCGATTCGCGAAAATTTGAGCCCGCGAAAATTAAGTCGTTTACAGTACTTCAAAAACTTTGAATAACACGGAACTCGCTGATTAGTGTCAACTTGTGGTCGAGTTCCTTGTTTTGTTTTTGGAATGTGCAGTATGGTTTCAAGCTTGGCAAACCCAAAAATCCAACCTAAGTACCTTTTTTCTTTTTGTATGAAGCACTGGAATGTTATTTGCACGCGGTAGCGCAATCTGTCCTTTGCTTGCCATGATGTCTGGATTGCGGAGTTGGCGAAGTGGTCGTAGCGCAAACGCTGCGATAGATTTGATAAAGGACTACGATTTGCAACGGCCCGTGCATCATTGGAATGGACTACACGACGTTTCGGGCGTCCGCCCAAACGTCGCGTATTCCTTCCTGTCAACATTCCTTTTTAGTGTAGTAGAACCATATATTTGCGATTTAGTTCCTAAAGTCACTACAAAAGCCAAGGTGCTATGGATTCGGATATGGATTTACAGCTGACCTCGGCTATCGGCGATATCTGGCTCGCGTTACTTTCCGCTTGATTTTCCGGTTCATCAGTTTGCCAGTATTCCGTTTGTTATTTATTTCTACCTGTTTTCACTGGTAAAAGTAAGACTTGCTCCCTCCGCCAACAAAAAAAAAAAAGTATTCTTAATTTATTGATTTTTTGTGATGTCCTCAATGGACAGAACTATTGCACACGAAAAACGATGGCGCAAAGTCAGTGCGGCTGTGCGGCGCGATCGCACGTTCTCCAACTCTGCTGTGGCCTGTTCACGTGCTAGCGTTCACCCGCGTAAAAAGAAATTGCAGAAAGTCGGTGCAGCAGCGCGACGCAATCTTCGTCTTTGTATTGTGGCTTGCCGACCCGCCTCCACTTGTGTACTTTCATTTACGTTCTGTAACTCTACTCCTTCAATGGCGTTTTTCTGACTGATATTTTATTTCATCTGTCTTTATCAGTCACATGAGTGACATTTTCTTACTGCAATAAAAGCAACCTTTTCAGAAATGTTTGTTGAAAAAACAAATTTCAGTTGTGTTTTAATTGAGCATTCTTGTTTAATTCACATCAAATAGAAAATATTTGTTATCAAAAATGTTCTTATTCGAAAGTACTACAGTCAAACCTCGATGTAACAAACTTCTATGTAATGAAACCCCCGATGTAACGAAGTACATAAGTTTTTCTAACAGCAAGTGTATGCACACCATCATGTATTTTTGACCTCCATGTAACAAAGTCCCGTTTGCCGAAATTTCGATGCAACGAAATTTCATGGACAATTTGTCACAAACTTTTTGGTCCCAAAGGAGATTTTGGGACGCACATGCGCTGAAATGTGCCCCCCATAAAGCGCAAAGGGTGAAACGGGCCGAATCTGGCGAGTGTGGTGTACAGAACGGCTACTAGAGCACACGACAGCCGCCGCCGCCGTTTCGTCCGTCGGCTTCGTTCGCGCTGCGTAGTTCGTTTCGAGGCCTAACTAAAAGCATGCGTTTCTCACTGTCCTGGGCGATGGAGCCTTAAAGGGCACATGCAAAGAAAAAAAAACAGAAAAAGGATGTCATAAAACGATTTTACAACGAAGAAAAAAAATTTTTAGACCTATATTTACGGCGCAATACGAATTTGTAGTTGGCGCCTGCGGGCACCGCGGAAAAGTGGCCCATATTTATCACGTGACTGGCCCTTATTTATCACGTGGTGCTTGCGCTCTTTCAAAAGCTTTCTATTGTTTTTGAAAGTTACTTATTTTCTTCAGTTTCTTGTTGCACTTATTTTGTAACAGAATATTTTGACTTTTGGGAAACTTCAAGTATAAGAAAATCATCACTTCCGTTTTGACGCTTACGAAACCAAACAAAGACCGCCATTTTTTCTGCGAAGGGGCGTGGAGCTGGCGGAGCGCGGTCGGCACGGTGTTGTTTTTGACATGCCGGTTCAACGAAAGCGACACCGCTGCTCGACGAAAGGCTGCAGTTCTCGTGATCGTGACCAGAAGGATTTCAGTAAACATGCGGTACCGGCAGACGAGCATTTGAGAGCGATCTGGCCAGTCATGGGCACGTTACTAGTAATAAGTAATAGTGTTACAGTTACAGTTACCTAGGGGGAAAAAGTAACTCTGCTACAGTTACAGTTACCGGTTTCAAAAAGTAATGTGTTACAGTTACAGTTACTGAAAAAACAGTAACGCCGTTACTTTCTCGTTACAGTACAAAAATTGGAGTCAAGGAATCACAAACCAAAACAATATTATTTTATTTGTTACACCATAGTGAGAAGAAAGATACACCCCCTGAGAGATTACAGAAATTTAAACCCGAAGGGTGTTTCTTTTTTGCGTCATTCGCCGTTTCAGCATTTTGATGTGCATAATTTATTTGGAATAATTGTTATAACTTAGAATCAACCGTTTTTCAAAATTGCCATGGCCCGCGTCAGTGAACGTTTTGGTTTATTTTTCACTTCGAAACGAATGAGGACAGAGATGGTCACATAATTACCTTATGGGATATACTTGGAAGCGGACCTAAACATAGCAGGTCAAACAGCTTCCAAAGAATAAAGGGGGACAGGAAACAATTAGCCTCTGCTGCTTTACGAGTGTACGACGACCACCGCGGCGTCTATGTCCGAAAAGCCAACTGTGGAAGTCGAGCTCACTCGAGCGGCACAATATGGGGACGGCTTTATTGAAAACTAATAGGAATGAGGAAACTACGAACGGCTGGGTGTAAAAACGACAGCACAGACATATCCAAGACAAAAGCCCAGACGGAATACTCGGAGGCATCGCACGACCACCGACACCCGTGGATGGTCCCCACGAGAGAAGATTGAGCCAAAGTCGGTGAAACAGACATTGTTTGCCGCCCCTACCACCGCGGGCGCCGGTTCCTTTATCTCCCGGTTTTGTGCTGACTCGTCCGTCATCCATTCTCGGTCATGGGCCAAACCAGGCATTTTTGTTTGTTTGTTCAATGAGTGGCCACGGTTCTTCTTCTTATTTTTTTTTGTCAGCGAGGAGTTTGGAGAAAAATACTTCAAGATGGCAATTTCTCCATATCCGCGGCAGTAGGTTCTAATTTATATAGTAAAAAAAAGTAACTGTAACGGCGTAAACAGTTACAGTTACCCAATAAAAAAGTAACAGTGTTACAGTTACAAGTTACCAATATTAAAGAGTAACGCGTTACAGGTAGCAGTTGACCAGAAAAAGTAACTAGTTACCGGTAACGCGTTACTAGTAACTAGTTACTGCCCAAGACTGGATCTGGCTAGAGGCGACCGGGCGTACGCCTGGCACGCCTGGCGAGAAGAATGTCCGGGTGTGCTCTCGTCACTTCGCCCCAGAGGCCTTCGAGCCACGCAGCGAGCGAACCCAACGCGTGACTTTAAAGCCAAATCGCATCTCGTCACTGGACAAATCTCAACGATTTGTCGAGTGACGAGACGAGCGACGAGAACTCGCTGTCGTGCGTCGAGGCAAACCGCACGAGAAGCGTATCGCTGGCCTCGGAGCTTTCCGCAGGGGGGTTCGCTGGTCTGCGAGGCGTGTCCTCGTAGGGGCAAAGCCCGAGCTGCCTGCTCCGGTCGACGAGTGTGCGCTTCAACTCAGGATCCATCGTAAAAGACGCGGAGCAGGCTACCACCGCTTCCACCACCAGCACACAAACCCAACAAGTTCAACACAGCACGCGCCAAAGTTGAACGGAAGTGGCACCTTTTTTAGCCGAGCAGCCAAGCCAATCCAAGCGGCTTACCTCTCCTCCCCGCGGAGCGCACAGGCGCGAGAGAGAAAAGTGGAAAGGAGGAGCGTTACACCGCGCTTGACAAAAAATCATCTCGCGCCGTAAATATGGCTCTAAAAATTTTTTTTCTTCGTTGTAAAATCGTTTTATGATATCCTTTTTCCATCTAAGCCGTTTAAAAAATATGTTTTTTTTCTTTGCATGTGTCCTTTAAAGGCGATGGAGCCACCCCTGACAACGTCGACCTCGAGGACTTTCTATATGCCGATTCTGCTGTCATTGCGACGGAGGAGGTGACCGACGAGGCGATAGCTAGCGATGTTCGTGGGAACTCGCGAAACGGGGATGACATCGAGCCTGATGAGCAAGACACCTGCTCTGTGCCCAGTAACCGTGAGGTGGTGGACGCAATCGATGTCTTGAGGCGGTTCGCGTTCACACAACAAGACGAAGACGCGATGCAGGCCGTCTGGCTATGCGAACGTCCTGTGATGCCAATAATAATGCCAAGAGTGGCCCAGAAAAAGGTGACGGACTACTTTCGACCGAAATAGAGGCGTCCTCGGTGAGTTTTGTGCGCCCGAGAAACATTTGTGGAAACTTTCTTTAACGTTAGCCTCAAATTTCTATTTAGCGAAATTTCAATGAAACGAAGTAAATTCCGAATTTTACCGACTTCGTTACATCGAGGTTTGACTGTATTCGTATTCGAAAATATTCAATTCGATTCGGAACCTTTATTATTTGATTCACTTAAAAAAGATTTTGATATTCGCCCACCTCTACTCAAAATTATTCAACATACCATGATGATTATTCCCCATAGGCTCATAAACGCACAGTGAAGACAACATCAATGTAAATATGTAACGGTCCCCCCTTCCCTTTTACCCACGCCTTTATAAAAAATTCTGTTCAAATTAAAAAATTGAGAGCCCTTCCACCCCATGAAGAGGGAAGTCCAGCGAAGCTGGCACTCTGGTGGGATTTGCTATGTCGAGCTGGAAGCAGCGGCAACGTCGGTTTCACGTTGGCGGCGTGCCCATTCTCGCTTCTGGGCGCGCTGACGCTCCTCATACTCCCACTGCTCCTCTTCGGAACGTACAACACGGGTGCGACCCATGTGGAGTCTGAAGTCCGACTGATAAGGACAGTGGCACGATCTTCGGCAGGTGGCTGCAGAAGAGTGCGCAGCATTGTGCAATGTCAGGGGCGGAGAGACGCCGCGTGTAAAGAATGCGCGCGCGTGCGGCGCCGGCATCTGCAGAATTAACTGTTCTAAATCCGAAGCCTAAAACAAATGGCATCTTGCATGCGCGTTTGTCAACGCTTTATTTTGGTTATTTACTTCGAATATTTTATATGGGAAAGGCGAGCACCTGCGGCGCCAGCATCGGCAGCAGTAACTGTTCTAAAGCAAAAGCCTAAAACAAATGGCACCTTGCACGCGTGCTTGTCCACGCTTTATTTTGGTTATTTACTTCGAATCTTTTAAACGGGGAAGCCGCAAGCGTGCGGCGCCGGCGTCTGCAGCATTAACGGTACAAAATTGTTAGTCTACGCTCGGTCCGACCCTGGAGACGATCTGCCAGAACCTAGCCATAGACAGCTTAACGGTAAAAATTCTATATACAAGAATTGTTCTATAGAAGAATTGTTCTGCATGCTCACATGCAGATTGATAGCAATATTTCCCAACAGTAGACCATCAAAATTATTTCAGCTTGACAGAGGTGGGTGCTTTTGAAACATTATGTGCAGCTCCAAGTGCTGTTTTCCCTCGATTTTTTACACTGTACCTACCTGCATTTTCTGCGGGCTATACTATTTGATTTTAGTTTGCTACTTTTGGGGGAAAAGCTTCGAGTGTTGTATATCTCATCAGCTGTACAGTACATCATCAAATCCTTATTCAAAATGTTTATTGTTGAAAAACCAGTTTAAAACAATAAACGTGAACTTTGGTGGCACTGTAGAATGCAGTGTGCGGCAAACTTGACGACTGTTGGTATTTATATTTTAATAAGCAAGTCATTAGTACATTCTAAATACAAGAACCAAAAAACACTGAAAATTGCGACGCAAACAATTCTTGAAATGACCCCATTACTCTTATGGAAGCTCGCACGTGTCGTGCTTGCGGCGACTGTAAATACGACCCGCAAATCGTACCGCCTGGGAACGTATCGTCGGCACTCCGTTTTCCGATTTTCTTCTGGATGCCGCCATTTTGGTGTTTAGTGCAAAGTGAGAGCAATTGGCGATAATTAGGATGCGAAATTGCAACTTCATGACCTTTAGATGCGGTGTCCAGAAGCTCGGGCAACATCGGTTAGCCCCGTCCAAATATTTTAATATTTCCGGATGACTGAAAAAGGTGTCTTGCGATTTCAGGTAAAGCTTAAGATAAATGTCACCCATGATCTTAAAGGGACCATGACAAGAATTTAAATGTAGCGGGCTGGTATTTCTTATTTCCTTCACCTTGAAAGCACTTCCGCCTTTTCACTGCGATGCATCCAAAGTGCCTAAGCACATCGGCCGAACCCAGCTCGCGCATTAAACACGGGCACCACGCCTCCCGGACGTATGCGCTCGTCAATGAAGGAATCCGTCGACAAATATTTGGGTTTGCGTTCGTGGCCAACGAGTCATGATGGCACTTATCATTCACTCGCGAATGAAAAGTTCCATGGTGTGCTTAAAAAGCACGGTGAAAGCTCGGAGCCATCGGTTCCGGTGAAATGCTACGTGACGACCACGTGATTTCTCCTTTCGCTTTTGAGTTGCGGGGGAAAGCTAAGGAGGAACGAGTTGAGAAATCATTTCATGGTCCCTTTAAGCACCCAGATGACCTAAGTATCTGGACTTGGAAGGATAGCTCATTCAGTGGCTCAAGCCCGGTCTTTGCAGCAGGTAGCCCCGGATACGGGGCTGCGTGCCTCACCTGGCCTGAGGGCCCGGAGGGAGCAGTTCTGCTCCACCCATACGAGGACCGTCTTGCACATCTCGTCCAGGCCAGCCTTGGACACCGTCTGGTTGTACGACTCCAGCAGGGGCTCCAGCAGCAGGCTGAACTGTTGCGGCAGACTGGGTCAAGGAAAGCCGTCTCTGCTCGCCAACCGTTGTTTTATCGCTATATGACGACCGGGTTTCATTTTGAAATCTTCAAATCGTTCGAGAAATAAGGTTTTACAAAAATTACGAGTTTGACAAATTGGTCGAAAACCGTATGCCACCACGGAAATTTCAACTATGCAAGAAGTGAAAGCTTAGACATCGGGCAACCTCACAACTCGAGCGACTCCCAAGGCTGGAAGACCCGACGCGCACGTCGAGTGTCGAGGCTAAGGACGTTTCATTGTACAAGCTTTCACAGCCCCCTAACGGCCATGTAGACACTTGGATGCATCTAACTTTTTGCCTGATGGAAAATGCTGGCTTCTTTGGTTTTGGAAAATGCAAGCTCTTCCTGAAGCTTACATTTTGCCAAAACAGAAAGTTAGAAACGTCTACCGCCATTGCTAGTACAGTCGAATCTGTTTATAGCGAACCTGAATACTTTGAATTATTGCCTATATCAAACACTCAAATATTTAGAACAAAATTGCACGTAAAAAAGTAAAAAAAAGTAATTAAAAACTAAGAAAAACGCGGACTTCGAAAATGCGCAAGCACCCATCTCGTGTAAAAAGAAATTTGAAAGTAAACGAGTGCCCCGTATCATTTAAGAAAGAAAAGAAAAAGGAATGCGTAAAGTTAAAGCCTCCCAAACAGCAAACAAAAAAAGCAACCACAGACAGCGCAGAAAAAAAGAAAAAAAAAGAGCCCCCCCAAAAAAAGTTAAGGTCAGGACACGCTGTTGAGAGCAGTCTCCACTCGAAATTTGTTTTTCTCCTTGCCAAGTGCTCTCAGATTGAAAAATTTCAGAGACCACGTCGGCTGCATCCTAACCACCGCTTGCTATGTTATGTTTGTTAGCTCTTTTTTTCGTTTGACTTTTGCGTGCTAGTCCGGTTTGTGCAGGAAATGGTTACCGTCTCTGTCGTTTTTCGACAAGCTGGAAATGATTCCTTGGTGCAAAGTACAGACCTGCAACCAGCAATCCTCGCAGCGGCTTGGCTGCTCCGCACGGCTCTCTTTTTCATCTCTCTACAGTTCCACTAGTTTTGTTTGGACTATGGCATCACGGGAGCGCAATCACTATTCTTTCAAGGACACGATTGCCATACCGCAGATCGTGGATCTAAGTCTAGACGAAAACGCTTCACAGTCAGCTAAAAGGGTAAAAGATTTTTCTTTCCGCGGACGCCTGGACGCTTGGATCCTGTAAACACATCCTCGCAGAATAAACAGTTCGAAGACTAATTTTTGTTCCAGCTGTCAGCCCGCGTAGAGCGTTATCAGTTACGTTTTCGCGGGTCATAAATATTTTTGCAGTCCACTGAAGAATGCATTAACGCATGTTTACCATAGTGTCAAGAAAATAATTGTTTGTTACGAAGCCCTGGCCTCCAAATTTGCTGCAGGCCCGATTTCGATATAGCGAATTGCGGGATATATCCAACTAAAATGCGTGTCCGACGGAGTTTGTTATAAATGGGTTCGACTGTACCAACAAATAACGGGGCATTTCGTCCCAACACCCTCTCTTTCGTGGAGCCTTGGTGACCAGCTCGGCCGCAAAAAAAAATATTGTTTGCGGTGGAGACGGCGCTAAATACCTAAACAAGGAGTAAGGGAGAGGATAGACGGGACTGATCGAGCGGACACCAACTAGCCCAACTTTCCATTCTCTCAAATGAGTTCGGATCTCTCAGGACGCAAACCCAACAGCAAAAGCAGTAAAACTGTGCTAAAGATGAGGCAGTCGTGAAACTCTCACAGTGAGGCATTACATGTAATGCTAAGCAGTCTCTATAGTCGGTGACAGGTTTCTGCCTCCAGCACATGCTCGCTGCCTCCCACCAGACTTTGGATGGCACGTGCGAAAGAGTGTTATCGAAGGCTTAAAGCCTGCGCTCAATGTAGGGCGTCTACTGGATTCTTAACCCGTCATTGATTATATGCACATTCACTGTTCGAGATCCGGCATCCAAGGATACAATCCAGAACTTCCAGTTCTGTAGCGTCCTCGTGCGCACGTAGTCGTCAAAGTTTTCCCTCAGGTGGTTCGCTCTCTGGCACGGCAGTGGCACTCCCGTTGCCGGCAGCTGGTTTTGGTAAAGGCTGCAAGAGGGAGGAGTCGGCGAGAGATGCAGTCCGGCAGCAGACAGTCACAAATGAGCAAACGCACATCAATCACACATCAATGGTCCTCCGGGTGTTCGGAAAAGTTAAAAAGCTATTCTCTTTCTGAGGTAGTACTTCTACGGAGAAATTAAACTGTACATGACGATGCTTATCAAAGTTGCCCTAAAACACATTCTGCATTAATGTTGTGGAGGTTCAGAGTACTGTCAGTGTTTGACACGAAGATGAAATAAATACTATTTTATCTGAAGCGATAAGCAAGAGGTCTGAAAAATTGCACAGGCCTACTGTGATGATCCGGCAATGTAGAAAACACCGAGCTTAATGGTTTCAGTATTGAAAAAGTGAAATATAAACTTTTAGTGCAATGTTGGCACAAATTTCTCTCATTTTGGTATAATGTAGCAAGACGTTGCGAGGTAAGTATGGTACTTTGGTGCGGTTGGGCACAAATGATGAAGCAGTCACATCACTGTGTGTGTCTAGAAAACATAGGCAATTTTTCTCGGTCCCTTAAAGTTGCAGAAAGGTTGCAATTGTAATTTCAATCTTCTTTATTGTCACGACATCGAGGATGTATAGAAGCACAGACTGAGGTGTACAGTTGCAGACCGATTTTTCGGACGCCGATAATTCAAACTCTTTCAATACTTTGGACTTAAAGGAAGAACCGTGACCTGCCTGATAGAAATAGTGCATCTTCACGACCGATGTTTCGGACAGCTTGAAGTCCGAAAGTTCGATTTTTCGGACAAGATCGTTGCGAGCGATCAGCGGAAAGCTCCACCGAGATGCCACCATTTTAGATTCTATGTTGACTGCACATCATTGGCTTGGTTTGGCAGCGCTACTGAGTACTGCTAAGTACTACAGCTAGGTGACGCTATGCTACGGATTTTTCTTTCTCTAGGTGCGCGCCATCATCACTGTTACCATTTTGCTTTGTTCATTCACCGTTCTGCAGTCGTGGACTTGTGCCTCTCATCTTGTTTTGGTGAATCCTGTTTTCAGACTACGCTGGTTTGGACGTCATGGCCCCATCTGCTCTTCTGCCGCCTTGAAGTGTCGCTAACAGCAGATTCACACGACGGACCAAATCGCGATTTTCATCCACGGACCGTGTATTGTGTGACCGGCACGTCACCGATTCCTGCGATCGCCTTTTCACTCGCGGATTTTTGGCGGGAGACTCACTTGAAAAGCAATCTTGCAATGGTACAATGTTTTCTTGGCTTTTGTTTTTTGACGATTAAAACAAAAATACCATATTGTTGTGTTTTGTGTATTCACTGGTTCATTTTGTCGCGTGACTCTTGGTTGCATGCGTGAAAGAAACTGCAGAAACTTTGTCCGGCTGACGCGACACAGGTTCCAGTACTCCTCCAGGTCCGTTTCAAGAAGCTGCCGTCAAAACTGATCTAGCACGCTGCGACAATTCTTGCACATCCAATCAGGCTTTCGCCGAGCAAGACCTTTCTTTTGGCTCTGGTGTACTTTAGTGTTGTGCACAAGTGCGGAGTGCGTGAAGGCATCTCCAAATGCCCCTCCGCAAGCCCAGAACTTCGGCGCTTCTACGCCGAACCCTTCTCGAGCTGGACTGTGTCACTGTCATGGCTTGGATTAGAAAGGCTAGTGGCGCTTCACGCGAACCCTATCACGGTGTTTTGTCTCAATCTGTACGTAACAGCAGCATAGATTCTTTATCGCGGTCGCAAACGTCAATTTCTCTCTTGGACAAAGGTGCCACGATACAATGTTGGAGTTTCGCGGCACTGTGGGGTGGCGAATAGGTTCGGTACGCTCTCGCTGGCGTCTGCTTGTCGTCTACCTCGTGTGGATGCGCTTGGGTGAACCACAGACATGTCGTCAAGTGATCAATCCGTCTGTGGATCAGTCCGTCGTGTAAATCAGCCATAAGAAGCACGAAAAGTACTCGACCAGAATGCTGAAAAAGAAGGCAGCGATTCTCAAGCTATTAGAAAGTGGCCGAAGGCAAGCGGAGGCATAACCTGAAGCAAGGCACTACAGTCGAGTCCACTTATAACGATACCGTTTATAATAATATATCGGTTATAACGATGAACAACGATGGCACCGTCCACTTTTATATGCTTTCAATGGTAAAATAAACCGCTTATTACGATGCTCCAGGGCTGCAATATCGGATATAGCGATTGATTCCGGTTACAGCGCGCGCCGAAAATGCCAGCCGCCGCCGGCTCTCCGCGGCATGCTGCGCCCCGCGCCACGCATCCCTTCCACCCCTCAGAAAACGAGTCGACTGCGCCGCTTACTAGGAAGCGAGAGGAGGAGCAGCTTTCCTTCCGAACTCCCCTCCCGGAGCCGCCGCTTTGGCCTCGTCCGCGCGCCCGGTCGCGCCACTCGCTCGCTCACTCGCCTGTTGTGTGCTCGTTGCTTTGAATATCTTTCTCCGACTTTGTTTTACGTTTCACTGCGGACGGGGCGTCATGGCCGATCCACAGCGCGTGTATGTGCTGCGGACAGCGGTGAGAGCGACGACTCCGACGACGCGGTTGAGGAGCCTACCCAGGTAGTGTCATCGGAGGAGGCCCAGCGGATGATACAGTCCCTCCGAGACTTTGTTTTCGCGAAGGACCTCCCGCTAAACTACGTGGAGCACCTAGATGCTCTAGAAAAAGATGTGCGCCAGCTTCGCGTGAAGCAATCAAAGCTGACAGACTATGGCTTTTCTGCAAACAAGTACTTGCATTTGCACTACCTTACTTGCCTGCAAATAAAATGTTTTGATCTCTGTTTTGTCTTTTTTTTCTCAACCCGCTTATAACAGTTATTGGTTATAACAATGGTATTTTTTTGGCACTTGGATATTGTTATAAGTGGACTAGACTGTATTGGCGGCTTTTTTAAAGGACACATGCAATGGAAAAAAACATTTTTTTAAACAGCCTAGATAGAAAAAGAATGTTATAAAACAAATTTACAACGAAGAAAAAAAGTTTTAGAGCTACCGTATTTACCCGAATATAGGTCGACCACGGAAATAGGTCGACCCCTATTTATTGAACCCACCGAGAATAAAAAAAAAATAATTCAAATATAGGTCAACCTTTTTTTTTTTTTTTTTAGGAACAGGGGAAAGTTAGCGCAAAGGAAAGAAATCTTTATTTACAGCACTCTCGGCTAGATCGCAGGGCGATGCCAAAAACTTAATCATCGTCAGAACTTCCGGACATGTCATCGTCGTCCGAAGCTTCGTCAGCTTGGTAGACATCCTCGCAAATTCGCAACAATACACAATACCTAACTGACACCGTCCGTTGTAAAATGACACTGCGCAAGACGCAACGAAAGAAGGTGGAGACCGGTGAAGCGAGGAAAGAACAAACACAAATACGCGAGCAACGCCGGAGTCGCCGTGAGCAACACGCGAGCCGCCGCAAGCAAAAAGCTAAAGTAACCTCCGTTGTTTCTTTTTTATTTTTTTTTTTTTTTTTGTGGGCATTTGCAAGGGAGAGCCATGGAGGGCAAAGTGCATGGCGCATCGCGTTCCTCTCTCTCCGCTTGCCCAGCGAGGGGAACGCTACAGGCGCGATTTCGAAACCCGACACCCGAGGGATGTGCGCGAGCGGCGGCCAAGGGGGGGGGGGCGGGCGGGTTGTTTGTTGCTGTTGCGGTTGCTTTCGAGCCAAAAGCTTTTTGAAACAAGAAGCGGCGCGGCTCTACGGCAACGCCGGCTCGGTGATTCGATAGCTCCATGCCCTCCGTAGGGTCGCAAAATTTGGTCGCGAATGTAGGTCGAAACTCTTTGGTCACGATTATAGGTCGACCCTTAATTTTTGACAACATTTCCGGAAAAAAAAGGTCGACTTATATTCGAATAAATACGGTATATTTACGGCGCAAAACGATTTTGTAGTTGGCGCCGCGGGAGCAGCTGCGGGTCACGTGGTACACCTGTGCGCCGTCGTACGGTGCCGCTGCCGCCTCAAAGTCACGCCGCCACCGCACACTGAGCGTGGTGCGCCGCCGTTTCAACGCGTTTCTCCACGCTGCCGCCACCGCTGCCGCGCAAGTTCGTCTGCTCCGCGGCGCCACCGCCGTCATCTGACTGGCACACAGGTCCATCACGTCTGCTTGCACTTTTTCAGGAGCTTCCTTTGGGCTCTAAAAGTTACTTATTAATCTCTGTTTTTGTAGCGTGAGCTACACTGGCCGAGGTTGAGCAGTTTCGCGTGGCTCGCATAATGAGCCATGCTCCGTGCTGCGCATGCGCGAGGAGCAGTGATGTCACACGGCGCACAGCTGGCGCGCCGGAGCAGCCGCCGTCGCCGCGCTCGCCTCGCCGGTCTGCGCATCCCAGAGGAGTGACGTCATGGCCGCGGCAGACGCACTGGCGCCGCTGCGTGCCCAGCTGTGCGCCTCCATTGCGCAGTAGCCAAGTCTGACGCTGCACCGGAGCCGCTTAATAGCGCCTCTCATTTTGTGCGCATAAGCTCACGCTACGTATATCCTGGCATAGCCGAGCTAAGCCACCGCAATTTTTTGTTTCACTTGAAACAAAGATGAATAAGTAACTTTTAGGGACATATGAAGCTTTTGAAAGATCGCAAGTACTACGTGACAAATAGCAGTCACTTTTCCGCGGCGCCCGCAGACGCCAACTACAAATTCGTATAGCGCCGTAAATATAGCTATAAATTTTTTTTATTTTTCGTTGTAAATTCATTTTTTTTACTTCCTTTTCCCAACCAGGCTATTTAAAAAAAAATTTGTTTTTTCTTTGTATGTGTTTTTTAAGCCCACTTAGACGTAATAAGGGCAAGCTTTTTAATTTGCTGATTTTTCAAACAGTTCTACTATTCGGACGTTTTTTCAGTCCCTGCGAAGTCCGAAAAATCGGTCGGCGACTGTAGGTGAAGAAGCAGATGTTTGCCTTCCACATTCATCTAAAGCAATCTCTCGGGTAACAAAAATAATGGTTTTGCTTATCCTTTAAATTACAATTCTGAATTAAAATTGCGGATTGTTCCTTGTTTGCCTTAATTTGAGTGAAACAAGAGCCCCTACCTTATTGCCTGGTTGAAACTCTCTATCTGCTTCCTGAGCATCTCAGCTTCCTCTTGCTGCTGTTGTCGTTCATTCTTCAGTGTGCGTATGTACTCTCCGGCTGATATAAAAGAAGTCCCAAATCAGTATATTCATACAAAAGACGGAACTGAGTAAACACCCACACAGACACAAGAATAGCGGTGACATTTAAAGAAAGCGAAAAAAGATCACCTTGCTGAAGCATCTGAGCCTTGCTCACTTTAGAGTCTGGATTCTGACTCAGCGATGGCAGCAAATGCCGAAGAGACTCGAACCCATTCTGGAAGATGGAGCAAGGTAATGAGTGATGCAGGTGTATGCAAGAAACAAACACGCCGGGGCACAACATCAGGCACGTACGCGAGATATGGATCCTGTAGAAATAATTCCAGCCCTCACATGGAGCGAGACGGCGTTCCAGATTTCGGATCGAATTAACACCCTTAGGTGCCGCAACTGCCCGTGGAACCTCACTTTTTGACACCCTCGGCTTACATTCCAACGTACCGGAGAGCTAACTCCAGCCTCGCGGATTCAAAGAAAACACCAGAACAAACACAAGCATGGGGAGGGGGTCCTGAAAAATGGCTCCTCAATTTCCAGTAAAGTATATAAGGAAGACGATAAGGACGGTTATCATAACGTTTGCGGGCAAGACATGCACATAGACTTCTGTAGATGTCAGGCTTGGTATAGCATTATACTATTCCCTGCTCGCAACGAGCACCCCCATTGGGGGGACAATGACCCGAGCGAGGACCGTTGTCCGACCCTGGTTAGGTAGCTTCAAGTGTCCATCCGAATGCAAGGAGTCCAGGTGTCAAATTCAAATGGTGAAATTCTGAACTGTGCAGATTCCAGAAAGAGAATGCTCCTCGCGATCTGTGCAGAAGCGCCTCGTGTGAACAAGCAAAGTGTCCTACCAGCCCTACCTTGATGTTGAAACGACGTTTCTGCTCGGCATTGATGTGGCACACCCTCCGGTGCTCCTTGTACTGGACGCGCTCCTCGTCCGACTTAGGCCGGAATGGCTTGGCAGAGGCCCCTGAGGCTGAGGCGGCCTGCGGGCGCCAACGACAGGGGTGTTTACGGACATTGCAAGCAGAGTGTGCCATCCCCAACAACTGTTCTCACTGTCGTTGCATCTGTGCAAGAGTGATGAGTTACCGCATTCTCATCTAAAGGCTGGTTCGGCGACAATGCTCGACATGGGACGCAGATTGCGAAAGATACCGAAACCGATGGCCGAGTACATACTGAAAATTGACTCATATTTCTTATGCCATCCAGGTGTATGAAAAGTTAAAAAATGCCAAATCCCTCGCTTTGCTCTCATGTTCGCTGCCAGACATATTAGTAAGTGCAAACGTTAGACGTTCACACTCATACTGTTCATGGGTGCACCAGACAAGTTGCGTAGAAATGAGTGTACAATCTGCCCCGAGCCATAACGAGTTTGGTTTTGCACGCTGCAATTTCTTTCGCAAATTAAATACTGGAATGGTGGCAGCAGCAATATCCAAAGCTGATGCTACAGTATGGCAATGTTCAACGAAATCTACTTTTTTTTGCAGGCTTGGCCCAGTCAAGGAAAGCAATCTGCAAAGAAGTCTGTTTCAAAAATTGCAAAGTAGGGGCTCTCGTGGCTGGAAAATGCAGCAGTCGCAATGAATATATGCCTTGGCCTACATAACATCTGATTTATACCGTTCAACATTTAAAAACTAATATTTCATCTAACCAAGAGTTACGTGAACTGGAGTGTTTGAATCGGGAGAATTTTAAATATTAAAAATATGATAAAGGCCAAGAGCCAAGGCTGGCACTAGACTGTTGCACAGGCTAAGGATAATCAAGCATTCACAATCCAGTCATGGTCACCAGCAGCTTTTAAGTACTATAATGAAGTTGAGCATGAGGAGCCTTTAATGCACTTGAAAAACATCAGCACTCACAGGAGCATCAGCAGTCTTAGCTTGGGGTACCACTGTACTTGGAAGGGCTGAAACCAACATGAGGCATCACATGTAAAACATTCATGAAAATAAATTATCACCAACAACGGCCCAAAGATTCAGGGTCTTGATGTTTTGAAACCGATTCGGTTTCTTATTCAGGGGTAGACTATTCACAAACGAGGAGCAGCAGCTTCATTTTCTTTCTTCCAACTTCAACCCAACCGGATGGACTTCCGTCGAATATGTTTATGTTCAAATGTAAAACATTTAGATGCCACTGAAGACACACAAGAAATTTCTGAACTTCCAAAAAGTCAGTACGCAGCGCCAGCACCTCCATGCTTCGTGCGCTGCATTTTGACTTTTCACTAAATTACCCAGGCACCAAGGAGAATGCTAAAAAAGCAGTTATGCATGCACAGCACACGATAATTCTGTCTGTATAAAAAAATTGACCGCATCTCCACGTGGTGAATGATGTTGCTTGGGGCGAAGCTCTGGTGGTGCTTGTCTGCGTAGACGCCGAGCCGCAGCATGCCGAGCCTTTTCATTCATGTCAGTAGGAGAATGTGTAGTTTTCTTCTTTTTCTTTTTTTAAGCAGACGGATGGGATGGTATCTCAGAGCCCCCTACTCTTTTTTTTCTTTGAGCCTTTTCATTCATGTCAGTAGGAGAATGTGTGGTTTTCTTCTTTTTCTTTTTTTAAGCAGACAGATGGGATGGCATCTCAGAACCCCCTACTCTTTTTTTTCTTCTTTTTCTTTTTTCATAACTTTTTTTCATCTTTTTTTTTCCATTTTTTTTTTTTTGCCCTACACGAGCACGTGATCTCACGAGCAGAAGCACGAGCACCCGACGCCGACCTACGGCGGACGGCGGACGGACATACGGACATGGCTAGCCCCTAAGGAGCTTCGCCCCTAAAAAACTGCCATTCAACTAAAAATAGCAAAAAAAAAAAACATTCCGAGGGTTTAAGCACTTTTATTCAGTTGCGAATGCGAAACCATGAATGCCGTTCTTCCGCTCCCTTAGTTTGTCTGCGGTGGACTGGCGTGGACAACCCTGTTTCGCTACTGCCTTGGTTGCCGAGCACGCGCTCTTGTGAAGCGGCCGCCAATGGCTGTCTAGGAGCCGTTTTGCTTAGCCAATGGGAGAATGGGCATTTCTTTCATGTTTTCTGCGGTTGCAGACGCCGGCCAGCTCCGCTTCATGAGATAGTTAATGCTTTCGCATTAAAAAATGGCGACAGAATAAAATAGACACAAGTCATTTGAAGTATGATTGCCCAACCGTTGTTGACACACTCAGCCAGCTAAAGACTTTTAGGGGCAAAGCTCCTTAGGGTCTAGCCTTGTCCATCCGTCCGGCGTCTGTGCTCACATCAGTTGCCATCTCATCTGTCTTTTTAAAAAAAGAAAAAATGTTTGCGCAGTCGACAGGATTCAAACCTGTGCGGGGAGACCGCAATGGATTTCTAGTCCATCGCCTTAAGGGCGATGGACTAGAAATCCATCGCCCTTAAATCGGTTACAAGTCAAGAAGGTAGGAGAAGCTCCTCCCACAAGCGTCATGCGCCCGTTTCAAATCTCTCCACAGTCGAAAGAAAAGTTCACTGGAAACGTTCCTTGTTCCGCTTCAATGGATTCCAACTTGTGTCCGATCCCCTTTGTATTCATTGGAGGGGGAACCGAGCCCCTGAAAGCAGCCTTTGTATCCATCGGAGGGGGAAGCTAATCCCGAAAGTCGTATTTGTTTCCATCGGAGGAAGAAAACTCTAATCTCCCTCTCGTGGCTTCCACAATGCTAAGTCGGAGTCGAAAGATAAAGCAAATATGTACAGAAAGGCAAGACCCTCCTCGTGCGTTGGCCGCAATGTCACGGGAACGATGGGACGCTATTGGATGCGGAGGTGGCGGAGGGATATATGATTCCCTTTGAGGGGCATTTGCCGCTACCTTCTTAACCTGTAACCAACCATACCCAGAAAAAAAAAAATTCTGCAAAAAACGTTGATTTTGAAAAATGACATATTTACATCCACCAACATCTAAAGAGTATTTTCAGAAGTTTTCACTAGTTTACACTGCATAGTTAATTTTTTTATAAATTATTTTCTGTCCACCGAAGCTAAAGAAAAGGTAGGGTTTGGAGCACTTTGAATGCATTTTTCTCCGTTCCACTTTTTGGTATAAATTCCATTTTAGTCAACCTATCGTTTGATAATGGCAATACAGGGAAGGCTCATTCTTCACTTTTCCTGACTGAAATTTAATAAGGAATGCGGTTATGGAACGTTTTTGTCACTTTACGGAGGTCTTTTATAAAAAATGTTGACATTTTGTCAAAGACACAGAAGACCATAAAGTTGACCAATTTTGCAGAAGACAAAATTGATAAAAATAAATGACTTTTTACAAAAAGCTTTCCATAGCCGCACCTCCTAGGCATTCTGCTACATATCTAGCGAATAAAATCTTGAATATCGTGATAGTTTTCCGACGATAGATTAACTAAACAATGTAGGCGTGTTGCTGATAAAAGCTGCCCTAATTTCCTTCCAACTTAACCGACAGACATGAAATTTTGTTATGCACCCTCTAGCATGACCACTAGCCTACCCTGTAAATTTCATTAATGTTAAGCCAAGGGTTCGAAAGTTGACCCTCCTAGGGGGTGTGTCCCCTTAACCACTCGGCCATGTGTCATCCATCTGTCTGTCATGGATGAAATGTTGCATGTAGCCGCTCAACGTCTATACAGGAGAGGGCACTGCGGTCAAATGCGTATATAATCGCGTTAAACTTTGCATGCATTGGCTCAACGTTTATAGACGAGAGGGAGCTGCGGTCAAACGCTCAAATGCGTATTGTTCGAGGCGGGGTTTAAGCCGCACGTCCGGAGGCTTCCTGGCTCGTGATGACGACCATTCCCCGAAGTGAAGAGCCCAGGGGTCCAGAGGAGGTGGGAGAATTGGTAACGTAACGAATGGTTTAATTACATGGTTGCGATACAGTCGTCAAATGCGAGAGAACAATCGGAGCAGCCTCACGCTCCGCCTTATATAGGGTCCGTTTCTTCCTCACTCTCGGCCAGGGCAGCAGGCAGTCACGTAGCCAGGATTTTGTTTCGGGGGGGGCCCACCCATGACAAAAAGCTGTATGAGGGGGAGGGGGGAGAGGAGGTCCCAGCAAAATGGAAGATTTCGGGGGGGGGGGGGGGGGGGGGGGCGGGCCCCATGGGCCCCTTCCCCCTGGATACGTGCCTGGCAGCAGGTGCGACGTAGCAAACCGCCGCTAAGTGCGTTGCAGCAAAGACCGCCGCGTCGTAGCCAGAAGTGCGTCGTAGCCAAAGTTCTCTGCAGTTAGGTCATGCCTCTCTCCCCTTCCGGAGCGCACGAACCCACACGCACACACGCCCGTCCCGTTGACGTCACGGACGCGTTGAGACTCGTTTTGGGCAGGCTCCGACAGGCGGGCGACGGTCCTGAACAGATCGTGACTCGTTTCCGCAGCGTTGAAACTCGGAAGAAGGTCGCCGAAGGTTCCATTCTTAACAGCCCCTCCGGGGCCAGGGAAACCTCGAATGGCCGGTGGTACAATCGCTGGCCTGAAGAGGTGGGCTTGTGGCAGGCCTTGAGAAGACGCCGCAAGCACTAAACAAACTCCCAAACCTCTTACAACGGAGGCATTAGCGGAAACGTCCCCCACAACACCACGCCACACCGCAGTCAAACGCTCGGAATTCGCCAGAGACCCGCCAGACTGGATTACGGATTACCATAATTTGCCAAAACAATGCTAATTGACCCGCTGTCGCCAAAACAAAACTCATTTTTCTAACGAGGTCACAATGAACAAAATACAAAAAACAAAAACTCTTCGCAATTTGTGAGGTCCTTTTTGGGTTTTAACGAAGTGCCCCCACTTAAATCCTCATTCCCGTGGATGACGAAGACCTCTGAGATCATCCCTACTGTTTTTCGTGATGTCAGAAAAATCTGCTCAACCCATCGGCATTGCCGTTAAATTTGCCTTTCCTTTTTCTTACGCTGAAGTCATAGTGATCGATTTTCACGTGATTTCTAGACATGAAAATGCGGTCCTTATAGCGCCGATAAAACAATCCGCCTTTTTCATGCCCCGTCACATTGGTCCTAGCAATCTCCTGAACTGTACCGCGAAACCCGGACACACTAGGGTCGCTCTTCTGCTCGACTGTCAAAGACACTCTGTCTACTCGTAGCAGAGGACCAAAGTTACGTGACGCCGGAGCTACGAGAGATCTTTCACTGATCCCGTCTTCCTCCGCCTTTTTCGCCGGCGCGTTGGGACGGCGTACGCTTTCTAGTGCTACGAGGTCAGGCTGTTCTACAACCTGGTCCCTGTCATCCCGGTTTTCTGCCTCCAACTCTGGGAGTGCCTGCTCCCCGTCAGCTGCCTCTGGCTCTGGATCACTCGGCAACAAAGGGGCGACCTGAAGCGATTTGGACCTCGTACACGACTGAACTAGCCCTTCTCCCAGTTGTTGACCCCTTTCGCGCAGCAGGAAATCTGACCGGTTAGAGAACAAATAAGGATACTCCAACGGGACTGTTTGCGAGACAGCCGCCTCGGTTACTAGCTCTCCAAACGGGCCAGTTATCTTTACTGTCGCCATAGGCAGACAGACACTGTGCTTTTAGAGCAGCTGCTTGATCCAAACTACCTTTCCAGTAAAATCGGATGTCGTTACATACGACGGATGAACAACGTCCATCGTCGCTGCACTGTCCCGAAGCACCCTGCACGGCTTTCCGTTTACCTGGAGCTCGTGAAGATAGGGACAAAGAAGCTTCAGGTCCCTGTCACTACCGTTCACGTACGAGAACACAACCCGCGGTTTCTTACATCTGGCCGCTGTGTGTCCCGGCTCCTGACAGTTGTAGCACAGGAACGGCTTCCTTGCCTCTAACTGCCCTGTTGGGCTTTTCCGCGCCTCGTCTCCGTTCGAGTGTTCTGCGCTCTTTTCTGGGACCTTTTGTCCTGCTTCGGGCTTCTCGGGCCCGTTTTCTCGCGAGCCGTTTCCCTGTCGGAAGGTCTTGCGCTGATCGCTCCGGCCGGGTTCGCTTTCCTCTCCGCTCAGCTTTCTACGCGTTGCGTACTCTTCGGCTAGCTCAGCGGCCCTTTCGACAGAGTCGACTCCCACCCTATCCTGCACCCAAAGCTTGACTGACTGCGGAATGCTACGAAAGAACTGTTCGAGGCACACACACTCGACTACCTTGTCTCGGCTTTCGTACACTTCCTCGCTCTTCAACCATTCTATCAGGTTGGTTTTAAGCCCGTACGCGAATTCCGAGTAGCCCTCGCTGCTCTTTTTGGATGCGTTTCTAAACCTTTGACGGAACGCCTCGGCAGAAAGGCGGTACCGCTTCAAAAGGCTGGACTTCACCTTGTCGTAGTCGTCCGCGTCTCCAGCACTAAGGCGCGCGACAACCTCTGCAGCCTCACAGGGCAACAAAGTCAAAAGCCGTTGCGGCCACGTTTCTGGGGCGAAGCTCAACTTCTCACATGTCCTCTCAAAGTTAACTAAGAACAGGCCCACGTCTTCCCCAACTTTAAACGGCTGCAAGAGCTTCTTCATTTGATACGACTCGGTCTCACTTGCTCTTACCGGAGCCCCAACTCTACTGTTCTGCGAGTTTAATTGCTGTTGTTCAATTTCGAGCTCTAGCCTTTTCAGCGCTCGCTCTTCTGTCGCAGCCTGCGCTCGTTCCTCTCTCGCTGCAGCCTGCGCTCGTTCCTCTCTCACCGCAGCCTGCTCCTGCTCCCGTTCCTCTCTCGCTGCAGCCTGCGCTCGTTCCTCTCTCGCTGCAGCCTGCTCCTGCTCTCGTTCCTCTCTCGCTGCAGCATGCGCTCTTAGCGTTCTGAAGTAGTTCCCACGCAATTTTAATTTCCTCTGCTTCTGCGCTCTCTGAAATTGCTTTACTGATCTCAGATTTCTTCATCTTTTGCTCCACCTCCACACCCAATTCTTCACATAAACAGAGTAAATCTGTTCTCAGTAACCTCATTAGATCCATGATCGCTGCTTTTTAGCTTTGGCTTTGTTCTAAAACTTGTCGCGAGGTTGTACACAAACCTAGCGCACGAGTCAAACACTAAGGATTCCCAGCAGTTCAAAATTAATTACCCATAATCTGAAGCCTGGCGAATCTCAAAGCAAAGTCCAAACGCTCACCCACAGATGTAGCACGATGTCGCATGGTCCGATCCCAACCACTGCCACCAGTTGTTCGAGGCGGGGTTTAAGCCGCACGTCCGGAGGCTTCCTGGCTCGTGACGACGACCATTCCCCGAAGTGAAGAACCCAGGGGTCCAGAGGAGGTGGGAGAAATGGTAACGTAACGAACGGTTTAATTACATGGTTGCGATACAGTCGTCAAATCCGAGAGAACAATCGGAGCAGCCTCACGCTCCGCCTTATATAGGGTCCGTTTCTTCCTCACTCTCCGCCAGGGCAGCAGGTGCGACGTAGCAAATCGCCGCCAAGTGCGTTGCAGCAAAGACCGCCGCGTCGTAGCCAGAAGTGCGTCGTAGTCAAAGTTCTCCGCAGTTAGGTCATGCCTCTCTCCCCTTCCGGAGCGCACGAACCCACACGCACACACACCTTGTCCCGCTGACGTCACGGACGCATTGAGACTCGTTTTGGGCAGGCTCCGACAGGCGGGCGACGGTCCTGAACAGATCGTGACTCGTTTCCGCAGCGTTGAAACTCGGAAGAAGGTCGCCGAAGGTTCCATTCTTAACAGTATATAACCACGTTCCATACCCCACACATTCTCTTTCTGACATGGAACGTTGACTTAAGCAGTGGAGATGCGTTCCCACGGCTTCTAGCGGATCCAAGCTGATCCGCTAGAAGTACCACTGGTTCTGCATTTCACCGACCATAAAGCAGTAATAATGAAGTCTAAACGCAACCCGGAACTCAGCACTACCTATGAACAATAAAATCAGTATCATCAGCACCACCAGAGCTTCGCCCCTACCAAGATCATTCACCACGTGGAGATGTGATTTTTTTTTTTCTTTCTTTGCGGCTAAGGAGTTCAGGCGGAGCGCCGATTTTCCCCTCCGCTTTCTTGCACTTTTCGCTGCAAACTCCAACAGACAAGCATGACGGTGTTAAAGGAGAATAACATGTTATTATCCTCTAACACCGTGACTTAACCAGCACGCTCCATTTCTACGGGACAAGCATGCTTCCTGCATCCCTTCGTGGTGACTGCTGGCGCGCGCTACGATCTCGCATCGCAGAGCCTCAGCGCATGAGTAGCGATGGCAATATTCGGGGACAGCCTTCCTACCAAAAGAGACCGCGGCGCTCGGTTCGACGCGTCGAATGTCCCGGGTGGTCGGAGCTCGGAATAGGCAATCATTCGAATTACTACCCGGGTACCATATAATCGTGCACGACTGTAAATACCCAAAAGAGGGCCATGACAAACGCATGTTCGAAGTGTCGTTTGTTTTAGAATAGTTACTGTCGCAGATGCCAGTGCAGACACCAGCACGTGCAGCGGGTGCAACTATGCTTGCGGCATGCTCAGTTTGCACCCCTTGGCGTTCCTTTCCTGCTGGAGCTCAAGCTTTGGCAGGAATTATTTTCAGAGACTTAACGCAAGACAACGTTTGCGTCTTCGAGGCTCATACAAGTTCTTCTGTGCAACATCACCGCAAAGCAACACACACTGCATTTTCTGTTACCACTGCCTCGGCCACAATGGCGCAGGAAAGGGAATGAATTGTTTTCAGATACACTTCCCGTCTCCTGAGCACCACCTCGGATTTGTCCCTCGTTGGGATTTGTACGTGGGTCGGGCAAGTACCGCCCTCATTTTCTGTGCCGCCCGTTAAAGCGTGGGGGAGCGCTTGTCCAGGATTTTATGGTGTTTTGTATTTCAATAACCTGCCACAATGACACCAAGATCTAGGCTTGTACGAATAGTGGATTTTGAGTTTGAAGCGAATTCGGAGCAAATAATGGTTACGGCCAAATTTTCGCTAATAAGTTTCTCCGAACTTTTCACTACTGCACCATGCTTAAATGAAAACCCGGCTGAACTCGCGAAGGTTGTTCCAAAGCTAAGTTAATATTGATCTAATCACATTTATGGACCGTGGCCTCAGAAAGTCCAATGCCTACATTGGGATGGCAAAAAAATGATGGATTTGATATAAAATTAATCCTACAGAGATGCCTAGTTATACCTAATTGAGGGGATTTATAAATATTTTTGCTATAGTACGCAAATATTCCGATCAAATTTAAGAGAAAAAAAAATAATCACGAATGATGAACGCAGAATGTCAGGACATCTCTGCCGAAAATAAACTCTTCCATAAGAGTCACGGTTTAATTTTTAAAATTTTATAGTAGGTGTAGATATAAACATTCGCAAAGTTTCCGTTTCTTTCTAATACACCAGGCGCACAAGCGCACAATCCCGCTTTGAAAGTGTGCTTTCCCCCCAAGCCCACGACTGCAAACATTGCGGCAGGTTAGCCCCACTGAGCGTGCTTCTTACCGAGCACCGGTCAACTGCGGAGAAGCAGCACCCACGGAGGCAAGCTCCGCAGGTGTAATCACACAACCCTACATGCTTTTGCAATAGTTCAAAAAATGCTGCCCTGGTTGCCACCCACTAGGGAAGCATGTCTTTGCAGTCTCCAAATACTCCGGTAACAGATTAAGAAACTTACGGGGGCAAAATATCAGCCAAGATGCCATCGACGGGAAAGTTCAATCTCGCGATTTACAGAAAGCCCCATCGATGCAACAATGGCTGCTCAATCCCTTCTTTTTGCAGGGGCCAGAGTGCAATTTAGTTTATGCTCACGAAACTTGTAAGCGCAAACAGAAAGGCACGAGGAAGGCCACACAGACAAGCGCTCTTGAGTGTCACCTTCTTTGTTTTCATCTCTGTTTGCGCTTATAAGTTTCCTGAGCATCATGCACCAACTAGCCCAACAACTAGACTCATTAAATTTAGAATTAGCGACTTGTCTCTGCACCGGCAATCCTCTTTTTCGCACTCTAAGTTGGGTAGGTCCAGCTTTCTCTGAGAACAAGCAGAGGGCAAGGAAACATTATCGAGGCAAAACTCTTTCCCCGTTTGATACTCTGCTTACTACACCGATTTCCTTTGAGTGTCTCTAAGTGGAGGTAACGAACTAGATCTGCGGCCGGACCGCTTACAAGCAATTGAAAAGCTCTTGGTTTCGCTAAAAAGCCCAGGAACAAGTGAGAAAACCACACCGCTCAAAATTACTGGGGTCTAAGCACGAGCAGGAGAGACAGCGAGGCATCTCACATGAGTTGAGCTGCTTAGAAGGCAGTATGGGCACGGGGGGAGGGATGATGGCGGCTGAGCCAACTATCAGGTTGCGAGGCAGGCTGTTTGTACTTGAAATCTGGAAAATGAAATTAAATCAGGGCCGAGTGCAGTCGGTCACACAGGAGAGAAGACCTCATGTCACAACCACACCCCATGTCAGCCGGGTGTACTTCAAACATCACATTCGACGAGATAAAAAAATATTCTCGAAGCTTTGGCAAAGTGCGAGGCATGAATTAACTGCAAAGGCTATCATTGCACGTGCACAGGCTCTCGCAGTAAACGGTTGCAATTGAGCTGATTGCTTGAATTGCTCGAAGAGGACCACCGCAAGACATTGCTAATATTCCTTTAGGCTTGGGAAGTACAATATTTAATTGCGATGAAAGTGCCCGATAAAAGGCACCTCTTTCATTTACATAAAGCTGCAGATTATGGGGTAAATTGCAAATGCAAAACTACGTGGAAATGTTGCACTAAATAAAAGAAAAGTAATTTCTCCATACAAGGTTTGCATACATACTTTATACTGAAGCAATTGTTAGCTGTGTGTTTGTAACTCGTGTCTTTTAAGACATCAAAAACCATCATCAATAATAACAACTGTTGCGTAAAAAAAAAGAAAAGTATTTCCCTAGTTTGAGAAAGACGGTATGATTTGCTTTCATACTAACTTACTGAACAGTTGTTTTGTGTGCAAGAAATTTGTACTTGCCATTGCTACTTCAAATTATCAAGTGGTGACAATAACAAGCACTATAAGATATTCAAGAATGAAACAGCAATAAAAATAAAAATTATGAAAGTGCGAGTGTAGAATCCTGAGACAGCAGCAGACAGAACCCCATACAGTCCCTTATAAATGGCACCCATTTCATGCGATACCACTCTTTATGGAGTTAAGGGTGCAATTTCCCAGCAATAAATGTGGAACAGGTAAGATTCTCGTGAAATGCGCAATCGAAGTATGCGTTACGTACATGTCTGAGCGTACGCCTCCACGCCGACGCTAATTCGTGCTGCACATGGACAAGAAATATATTCATTTGTTTCATTATTACTAAGCTTTCTCCATGTTGTCGTTGCCATTTGTTTAGTCAAAACTGAGCTGCTGATGCCACCGTCGCGAATATTCAATTGACTTTGCGCCGCTACCCGCGACAAAGGTGCGGCTCCCATGTTATTACGCTGAACCATTGCCAATGAACTGGTAATCGTTACATGAGATCGCGGTTCTGTTCCAGTTCAGGTTCAATATCGAATGATTGATTTCATTTACAGCTTTGTTCCGGTTCAGTTAAAAATAAGTTTTGCTCCGGTTTTCGGTTTGGGTTCGGTTCGACACCCTGGTCAAAAGCTGCATGGTAATCGCTCATGATTACAACAGCCGCTTTGTCGCATCTCGCGGTGCCGGGAACGGCATCTTGTCCGTCTACAACTATTCACTTTTGGTTGCTTCACCA
This sequence comes from Ixodes persulcatus, assembly GCA_013358835.2. Lineage (NCBI taxonomy): Eukaryota > Metazoa > Arthropoda > Arachnida > Ixodida > Ixodidae > Ixodes > Ixodes persulcatus. The sequence continues at coordinate 566,496 of JABSTQ010011583.1, forward strand.
AGGGCGCGCCATTTTCATCCTCGAAGGAGCTTAAGCGAGTGAGACAATGAAGTCATCAGTCACCTCCAGTGCAATGATGCTGTTTCAAGAGCCACGTACCATGCGCTAGCGAACTGCGCCGTCAGCCCGTAGGCCCTAGATGAAAATCAACACAGCTCACATAAGCACCGAGCCCATTCCATTACGGGCAAAAAGGGATTTAATTCCATTCCCATTCCATTCCCCTCAAAGATGCTGCCATCCCATTCCCATTCCATCCGAGGCCGTGAAAGTGCGGAATGATTTCGTAATCATTTCAACTCCGGAGTGGCAACTCTGCAACACTGGTTGAAAGATTTGTGAAACATTGAAAGTATTTCAACCAAATATTATTTTGTTTCAAAATACTTTTTGCCAATGATGGCTGCTATAAAGGCTGAACTCCATGGAGTGAATTATGCAACAAACAACCGACGAATTTTGCCCGACGGCACGCTCGCTTTGAACGTAACGTAGCAGCTACTGTACTGATGCCACACGCAGAACAAAAGCCCCGGGCAAAATTTATTGATTTTTTGCAGCATATCTGCCTTATGAAGTCCGGCTTTAAAGTCACCTCATTTTTTAATTCCCTTTCCGTTCAATTAAGACATCGAAGGCCAAAGAGTTTACGGTGAAGAGTCATAAGAATGATTTCTTTGAAGACAAACCTCTATATAGGGCGCCTCCAAATAGTCTTCACTGAACAGCAGGCAACCACCACTGTTGAATATTTGTAAATCAAGTAGTAGTAAAATGTGTTTCAAAACAAGACAAACACTTAGTGAAATCCACGCCATGTTGCTCGAGCAATAAAAAAGACGACAATGAGAGCAAACTGCGTACAAAGAAATGCCAAAGCTTTGGAAGGCCTCAACTTAAGCATGTCAAATTTTGCAGACAGAAGGTCGTGAAAGGATGGTGTTAGTAGTAGGGCGCAACAGAGGGAAACTAAAACTTGGAGGCTTCCAGAGATGGCCATGACCCCCGATTCCCCAAAAACGCCGAGACTAGAGCCCCTGATAAGCTACGCCTGAAAGTAATGACATTTCAGACATATTGGTGCTTAAAATTGTTCCAGCTATCTGAAGCTTGACCTCAAATCACGGGAAACGGCTTTCCGTCCTCCAGAAATGTTAAAACGGTCCGCGACAAAGCGAAACATCAGCTGAGCTTCCCGATACCAAATCTGAAGCAGAGAGTAGCAGTTTGGAATCATAACGATTGCCGTTTGCGCCCTTCTGCACCAAGCACCAAAATGGCGGCAGCCACAAGAGAGTCGGGGAATGGACTGGCAATACTCAAAAGCTTAGCAATTACATGGTGGCTCTAGGCTCCGCAGCCCCTCTCCAATCCTACAGGGACCAATCGGGACATCAGTTGCTTTGGTCGACGCGTATGGTTTTGGAGCAAACGGCGCCACTTACCGTGGACAGGGTGACGGGAGATATGACGAAGGTCTGCTGCGCTACGGCCGGCAGAGACGGGGCCACCGAGTTGATGATGGTCACAGTGGCCGGCGTGGACAGCGCCGAAGAGTTGGTGCTGGCAATGCTTCCGTTCTGGGCGTCCCAGGAAAATGTGTTGCCTTTCGAAAGAGACAGAGCGGGCGAGAGAGGAAGCGGGTCAAGACCGTCGACTCCTTCGTGAGAAATCATAAACGAGAACGACCAACGTCGGGTGACCGATAAAATTTGCGATTGTATCCTTGCCGAGCGGCTACGTGAAATGAAAAAACGGTACTCCGTACGAGCGTATTTCATCAGCTAAACGGTGGAGCGTGACCCTCTATAGTCGCTTACAGGGCGACACCTGAACTCCGGCACATGCTCGGTGCCTTTCGAGGTGCTTTGGCTTCAAGTGCACGCTCGAGGCCCAAGAGACGCCGAAGCGAAATCGCAGGTAGGAAGTCCATGCTGGAAACGAGACACCTAAAGCTCTCCCTGCTGTTCCCATACTGTCAGTGACCAGAGCAGCCCTTACAGGTCCACACTGACCTTCTAATGAAGAACAATGACTTCCCAGCATTTCATACTTCTCTCTCCCCTTTCCACTGAGATGAAGCAGTGGCAAGATTTTGAGCTGTTACTGTTCACTGCATGTGCAGGCATTATATGAAATTTGTTCCCAAGGGCCGCAACTTCAAATAGACTCGCATGTCATCTAACAGAGTAATAGAAACCCCACAACTGCAGTAAAAAAAAAAGAAAAATCTTTGGAAATTTATTTAAAGACGGTGCCATTCGGGTGACAATGACAGATCAAAGGCTCCTGTTGCTCACCCGAGGTAAGCAGCTGGGTGAGCACGGCGCTCTGCTGCAAGGGTGGCGACGCGGAGTTGGAGGGCGACACCGGCAGCTTAGGGCTAAGCACCTGCGGCGGAGGCGGAGAGTTTCCCCAAGGCAGGTGGCCCAGAGACACCGCCTGCTTGGCTACCGCCCCGGTGCTCGGGTGGTGCTTGGAGCCACTCTGCGGCGAAGACATGCTGCGAGACCTGATGCGGCTCTTGGGCTGGGCACGGCAAGCAGAGAGAATAGGGAAGGGAAGGAATGCAGTTAGAAGTAGGTCCAAAAACCGCTTGCTTCCAGAGTCACGTGCGGCACAAGACGACGACACTGCAGTTAACGATGAGCACCGATGCCAAGAGAGAACTCTTATGCTTTCTCCGTCTTTGCCACATGGCCGAAGGGCCGGGTCACCAACTTTGCCGCAGTTCGTTTGCTCCACGTCGTGCCACACACTCCAAGCATGTGCTTTGCCTTTCCCTATGCTGTCTAAAAGCACCGAAGTGGTGGTTTTGTGCATGATGTGTTATAATGGGTAGAGAAATTCTTAAAACAAACTTGTGCCGTAATCATCTAAATGCAGTACCTTCAAATGAAATACGCAACTGCCTTTCTAGGGACATGAATCTATAGTTCGTTGCAACCTAAGAACGAAGGGCGAGGGTAAGACGGGCCGGGGAGGAGGAAGCAGACGGAACGCTAAAGAGAGAAGGAGGTTTCCCCTGCTCTTCTCCAGCGTTCCGTCTGCTTCCTCCTCCCTGGCACGTCTTACCCTCGCCCTTCGTTCTTAGGTTGCAACGGACTATAGGTAACCCAATTGATATTGCTCTGTGAGTGGTGACAAAATCACCTCTGGGCATGGTAAAGGTAACTGGACTTTACGTGGCTAAAATTTCTGAAAAATCATGAGCCATTCCACTCTGAGAAAGAGGATGACCAGCGAATCTATTTAGGTAGCACTCGACACAGACATTTATTGCCTTGATCGGTGGTCATCGTGACGAAAGGTACGCACACACTTGTCGAGGACTATCGCCGCCCCGAGGAGCCGGAGGAAACTAGACACGCGCAATAGGACCACCACCCAGCGGAAAGCAGACACGCGCAACAGGACCGCCACCCCGGGGAAGGACAAGGAGACTAGGCATGCAAGTGCTTGGAACGACGACAAGGAGAGGACGGTGCATGCGTAGACATCGCTCGAGTTTTTGTTGACGCACACCAAAAATGCACGAAACCCTAGCCATAAACAGCTTCGCTGTAAATCCATACTCGGTGTCAACTATTTTCTGCCTTATTCTTGAGGCTAGCTTAGCTTCCAGTGCTGTAGACCCACACTGCCGCGAGAGCATGTCTTCGTCTTGCGTATCAAGGCCCGATCACACTCTTGCGACCTCTTAAACCTGGGTTCCTTAAAACTTCTTAAACCAGAGGACACACTGGCGCCATTTATTGGGTAGCAGTGTAAACTCGGCGGTCCGGCATGTTTTTTTTATTTCTCTCGCGCATTATCCTTTCTTTTTTGGCTCGAAAAACTTTTGTCAATGTTATAAACGAGCCTTTCTATGGGTATTACGCACATTTGACCTCGGAAATCCCGCAAAACCTTCGCTCTTGTGAAATGCAGTTCCAGGGTCACCGCATAGATGGCGCCACAATGCCAGTGTGTTCCCTCGTTCTAAAAACATTTTAGAAGTTTTAAGAGATCTCGTCTCTCTCAGTCGTACTCGGTCACAAGAGTGTGAACGGGCCTTCATTCTCACGCGCTCTCGTGCAGAGAAGATGTCAAGCAAAGCCGCATGCTCATGCAAATAGCTTTCACGGCATTAGAGTAGTGTGGAAGCTACGCTAGGCTTTGCAAAATAGTTGGTGCTGAGTGTGGTACAACCCACGGCACAATGGAAGTCCTATAGTCACCGATAAGGTGAGAATGACAGGGGGGTTGTTAAATTGTCTTGCCTCCAGCTTGAGCTTCCTACATTCAACGACGCTTCAACGTCTCCATGCTTTCCACCGTGCTTTGGCTACACACGTGCGCAGCCAAAGCACGGCGGAAAGCATGGAGTGCATGCTGGAGGTTGGGCGTTCAAAAGACACTCTGCCGTTCTCATCCTGCCAATGACTATAATGCACCACACTTTGGATCTGGGTATATAAAAAATGAAAAATGTTTACAAACCTCTGTAATGCGAAATTAAAGTGCAGCTCTTGAGGAGGAGGAGGGGAGGGCATGACTCTCCTAGTCCTCCATACCCTCCCCTCCTCCTCCTACCTTCCTCTCCTCATCCCAACCTCCTCCTCTTTCGCACCCTCTCCTCCTCCCACAGTTTCCCAGCTAAATTTAGCTGGAAAATGGATGCCACGTGACCTCAGTTTCATTTCTAAATTTAGCGGGGTAACTGAATGCGCAGTGTTGCATTTGGGGCATTACAGACCTACATACCAATTCAGTTTTTTCGCTAAATTTAGTGGGCAATTGAATTGGTGTATAGGTCTGTGACGTCCCCTAATGCAACAAGCGCAGTTACGCCGACGGCGGTGCCGCAAAACCTGGGGATGAGCGCCAATTAATTGCGCTCTAGAACACTCACGAGCAACGTCCCAGTCCTAATCTTGCTTAATGGTAGAGGTACAGGTATGGGCAGCTACGTCGACTCACCACAACCACTTTGGGCATGGCGAAGCTGACGCTCTTGCCACCCGTGCCCGGCACCGGCGCCTGGTCCGCCGGCGCAAACGCCGCCGCCACGTGTGCCGCCATGGCTGCACCAAACTGCACCAGGTCGCTGCCCTCCTGGCCGCCTGTGTATGAGTGGCGCTTGGCGGCCGAGCCTGCCCTGTTGGGAGAGGCCTTCTCCTTCTCTCTGGCACCCAACATGGCCGCCACAGCAGCCTGCTGCAGCCCGTTGGAGGGCGACTGCTGCTGGACTCCTGTGGAGGGGAGCTGCTGGAAAATCGGCTGTTCCACAGCAGGCGCGGTCGTCACTCCGAGGGCCATGCCCTGGAACGCTCCGACGTTTGGCAGCGACCTCTGCTTCAGGGGCGGGGGCCGCCCGGACTTGTGCAGGTACTGCGGCGTGGCTGGAGCAGACGGAGCAAAGCTGTGCGCTGGCGACTGCCTGGGTGCGGCCGGAGCCAGCTGGAAATGTCGGACGGCGCAAGCTGTGGTCAAAACAGGCTCAGGAGAAGATAGAGCAACTAAATAAGCTACATTTTAGAATAAGGACAGTTCAGCCTCCTTGGTGTTTAAATCACTGTCGCCAGCTATCTGCATCTCAACATTAGAGGCAACGTATAATGGCACAAATGCCATTATGAATTGCCTAGCGCATCCAATGTTTTTGTAATGTGCGCTATGAAGCAAACATCTTGGCATATTGCTTCAATTTCAGAATTAAAAAAAAAAAATGTAGAGCCCTTCCATTTCACGTGAAGATGGACGACCAGCAAAGCTGTTATCTTTAGGACGTCGAGGATGATGCCTAGAGGTCGACATCTAGGACGACCTCGAGGACGATGTCTAGGACAACCTCGAGGACGACGTCTAGAACGACCTCAGGATCACTTCTAGGACGACCTCGAGGACGACTTCTGGGACGACCTCGAGGACTACCTCTCGGACGACCTCAAGGACGACTTCTAGGACGGTGGTAGCTGTCCGAAGTTTTGCGTCGACATTTGTTTGCCCGCGGACACGATGCTGGGGAAACTAGCCCTTAACAGCTCTGCTGTAAAAAGCAATGGCAAAGCAAGAGATATGAAAAACTGGTTTGTGATACCTACCCTAACTTGCTGAAGAAGCTGCTGGGGAGGGGCCACTTGCTGCGGCTGCTGCTGTTGCTGCTGAACGGGAGAGATGGCAGTGGGGGCTCGAGCCGACTGCAGGAAGTCCAGATTGTACTTCTTGAGGGCCTCCTCGGGCGTCGCTGAAGACGACGGCTGCTGCTGGGAGGCCACCGATGCCACAAACTGGTCCACATTGTTTATGACTATACTTGACTGGAGAGGCTGTAGGGATGCATTGAAAACTTGCTGTTGCTGAAGCTCTTGATGTTGCTGCTGGAGGCGTCGCTGTCGCTGATGCTGAAGCTCTTGCTGTTGTTGTTGTTGCTGCTGCTGCTGCTGCTGCTGCTGTTGCTGTTGTTGTTGTTGTTGTTGCTGCTGTTGCTGCTGTTGCTGCTGTTGCTGTTGTTGCTGCTGCTGCTGCTGCTGCTGCTGCTGTTGTTGTTGTTGCTGTTGTAGCTGGTGCTGCCGCTGTTGTTGCTGCTGAAGTTGCTGATTTTGCACAACTATCTGCCCATTGTACAGCAATGACTGTCTCTGCTGCTGAACCGGGTACGCCTGAAGCTGCAAGACAAACAAAATTACAGGCTTATGGTGCTTGTTGCCGTGAGCGTGCCTCAAAGCAGGGTCAGTGCTTAATAAGAGTACTACGGCATAGCACACTAGCATATCACTTTTGAACCATGCTAGCTGCAACCAACAAGACTGCATAAATACCTACTATACTCCGTTTCATGATAACTTGGCGAACTGCGGAGGTACGGCCCCTCCGAGCCAATAAGAGCGTCGGAGCGAGGCACGTGATGCCGCGTCATGGGGAGCATGTATCTCAATGCGCCAAGGAACCAGCCGTCGTCTGCTGCGAAACCACGGAAACTGCAAAAACGTCCACCACCACCACCACATTGTTGTCCGCTAGTGTAGCGAGCTCTTCGGGAACAGTTCATGAGACAACCATATGCTCAATTTACCCACCAATCCGTGGTGGGTGCTAATGCCAGGGAAATGTTTTGAGCGGAAGCGGTCGATTGCATGGCTGCGATTGCCAACGGCCACGGTGCTACAAGGAGGAAAAAAATTACACCATCTTCGCGAGGGGAACCATGGGGTGATGCGGAGCATCGCGGATCGTTATTAACGGTGTTATTAACGGTGTTAGTAATGTTGTTAGTAACGTTGTTAACTTGGGTTCCGCCGCTCGCTTCGTACGTTTACGTTGAACTTCACGGTCCCGAACCTCAGGTTCTGCTGCTCGACGTTCACGAACCAACGCGGCTTCCCGTTCTCGAAGGTCGGGTTCCGCCGCTCGCTTCGTACGTTTACGTTGAACTTCACGGTCCCGAACCTCAGGTTCTGCTGCTCGACGTTCTCGAACCGCCGCTGCTTATTGTTGTCGTAGTTCAGCATCCACCGCTCGACGTTGACGAATGGACGCCGCTTCTCGTTGCCGTAGTTCAGGGTCTGCCGCTCGTTTCAAGCGTTTGCGCTCAGCGTCGCGTGCCCTTCGCTGCGCAGCTTTGTCTTCAGTGGACGTAGCGTTGCTGTTAGTTTGTGGGGTGGTGCTGACGCTTGCTTGCGCCAACCCACTAACTGACGGGACTGTTGCTTCCATCACACTTCATCGGAAGAACGGAGTGAAGTGGAGTCAACAGCGCTGAACTGAACGCGCGTGAAGGAGAGGAGACTAGAGGAGGAGAGTTGCGCACGCGCGCGCGGTGTGAGTAGAAGTTAACGCACGCGAAGTGCATGCAGCTGGTAGAGAGAGAGAGCGGAGAGAGTAACGCGCAGCTGTTGGAGAGAGGGAAGGAGGAGAGTTGCGCATGCGTAGTGTGAGTGCGGACTGAACGCACGCGAAGTGCACGCAGCTGGTAGAGAGAGAGAGCGGAGAGAGTAACGCGCAGCTGTTGGAGAGACGGAAGGAGGAGAGTTGCGCATGCGTAGTGTGAGTGCGGACTACGACGCCGCGGGACATAGACCCGAGCAAGAGATGCTCCGCATCTAAAAATCAGGAGCGGATACGGATGTAGAGTCACCTTTTTGTTTAAATATAATTGAAACTCATAAATTCATCAATATTTATTCCTTATTTTTTATACAGCCTCAATAGAGATGGAATCGTGCAAATTCAATTGCCATTAAAAGAAAAATTGACCGCATCTCCACGTGGTGAATGATGTTGATTGGGGCGAAGTTCTGGTGGTGCTTGTCTGCGTAGACGCTGAGCCGCAGCATGCCGAGCCTTTCGTTCGTTTTCATCCATGTCAGAAAGAGAATGTGTGGCATGGAACGTGGTTATATACGCATTCGAGCATTTGACCGCAGCGCCCTCTCGTCTATAAACGTTGAGCCAATGCATGCAAAGTTTAACACAATTATATACGCATTTGACCGCAGCGCCCTCTCCTGTATAGACGTTGAGCGGCTACATGCAACGTTTCATCCATGACATCCCCAGCTCTTGAGTTACTACCGTATCTCAGAGCCTGGGGTCTCCCCGCACAGGTTCGAATCCTGTCAACTGCGCAAACATATTTTCATCATTTTTTTTTTTTTTTTTGCCCTACACGAGCACGTGAGCTTACGAGCAGGAGCACGAGCACCGGAAGCCGGACATACGGACATGGCTAGCCCCTAAGGAGCTTCGCCCCTAAAAGAAACCTAGAACTACATTTTTTCGTGGGCAGTGCTGTTACTGCGGCGGTAACATGGTCTCCGTGGCCTTGACCATGGGGTGGTGATGGCGGGGGAAGCAGCCTCCACAGTTTGCCAAATTATCATGGAACGGAGTATAGATCAGAGGTACTCTCGATAATATCGAGGGGTGTTTTACATTTCCTGCACAGTCCATTATAACCTGATTATGTCGATAACATTTCTTACCACCCATAATTGCAATGAGCACAGGGTTGTGAGTAAACAAAGCACTGACCTGAGAAGTAGCCGACAGGTCGGGCGTCTCTTCTGCAAGGGTAGGGAGCCTCGAGTTGAGAAACTCTGGAAACGAGAAAGAATACGCAAGGCTGATGGAACTCTACCTCCTGCTCCGATTGTCCGGCAACATGCGGAGGAAGGCGTGAAAGGTCATCCTGGTGATCACCCCCACTACCTGGTGATAATTACAGAAATGCATTGGCTTAGGAGGGGGGTGAGAGAAGGGGGAGGAATCGTATGTTTTCTTTTTTAGTTTTCAGGCTAGGTGGCATATGCTACCGCCTCTTACAAAGGGTGCAACCGTTAATATCCATCCATCCATCCAAGATTGTGCTTACCTGACAGTGGCTCCAGCGTGTCCATGAAGTCATCGAGAGCTGGCTGCAGCTGGACAAGTCCAGGCTGGATTAAGTCAGCAATGCCCGCTCTTGATGCTGCAAACCGAAAAACAAGCTTTCTCATTGAGGATCTTCCAGTGTTTACACCTAAAGTCTGCAACATAAAATTAAGCATCGAATTACCTGCATGTTTCAGATTGCCTACATGTTTCGACTGCCCACATGTTTTGAACTGCCCACAGGTATTGAACTGCCCACAGGTTTCGAACTGCCCACAGGTTTCGAACTGCCCACAGGTATTGAACTGCCCATATGTTTTGAACTGCCCATAAGTTTCGAACTGCCAACAGGTTTCAAACTGCCCACAGGTTTCAAACTGCCCAAACTACTATTCAGTTATAGTGGCCTTTGAGAAGGCCCTCGCAATGATGCGTCACAATAAGGTGTAAAGATAAATATAAAACTTTAGTCATAATACAAAAAAAAATGCATTGGAATTATGAAGAGCAGCAAAGCCTTTTCGTCTTTCTACCACATGCTTCCTCCTAACTTTCTTCCTCCGAATGATGATGCCACTCAATACTTCATTTCAGCTTAATCCACTAAAGGCGGGAGCACACTTATGACTGCTTTGCGACTGGAGAGGTCAAAACTTCCAGCCTTTCCACTCTGGTGAAGAAGGAAGAGCAGCGGAGCTGTAGCTTCTGTTCTCAGCGGTGGCTTTCCAGGTGAGTGATCTGCTCTTCTTTTGCAAAGGAATCTGAAGCGCTCGACACAGAGGAACTTTATGCGATGGCAACTTCGCAGCGATTGTGAAACCATTCGTGCTGCTGCGCGCATCGCCGCTCGTTCCACTCCCGCTCTTCTTCCTTCGAAGAAAGGTTGCCGCCATCTATGAGCGACGGCAGCAATCAGTTATCTGGTTGCCGCCATCGCTCATAGATGGCGGTAGCTGTCCAGAGTTCGGTGTCATCATTTCTAATCTGACAGACACAATCCTGGGGAAACTAGCCCTTAACAGCTCCGCTCTAAAAACTGGTTTCAAAGCTTTTGCAACTACTTAGGACTGCTGTGCAGACAGTCGTAAGCAGTCGCAAGAGGCTTAAAAGCTGGCTTTTAACCTCTGCGGTTGTAAGCAGTCACAAGCGTGGGAACCAGTCCTAACTTATCGCGCACTAGAATATTCCTATTTACACAAAATATCTCAAAGATATGCTGCTGAGTAGAGGAAAATCAAAAATGCGGACAACACCCTTCCACTGACATGTCCGAGAGACAAGTTTCCTCGTAGTATTTTAATATCCCTTCCCGTTGTAAACACTTTGGAATCATAACCACCTAAATGGAGTCCATAGTGCAGACTCCTCCACACACCCTTCATTTCCTTTCACAAGGCAAGCTGGTGAAAAGAAAGCTACATAATTTTGGAAGTGTTTCTGATGCCAAACTGATATAGCACAGAGAGGCCACGCTTTCCCCTGACACAGCAAAACGAGGCTTGCTCCAATATAATAATATATTGGCCCCCCTCTCTTCTTCACTCCCATTTCAACTAGCCAGTTCCTCACTTCAGACATTTCAGTCAGTGTCGCATCCCCTACAGCTGCTTCAAGACAAGTTTTACCATGCTTTCACAGCAGGTCCCACCGAATAGACCCTTTTCAAAAGCGCACGCCATCTAGCACGGTAACTGCCGTGCCAATTTTTTGAGTCCGCTGTGTCTGGGCAAATACTCCCGAGCATGCATTGGACATGAGGGCAGCGCCGGCATTTGGCAAGAACTCAGACACAATTGTATGCCTCGTGCCCCCAAAAAAACGGCGACAGCAAACGTCGCGCGACGGGGTTTCGAAGAGGGTCCATTTGCCAAAAACAATTTCTTAAGCAGTTGCGTCGACCACCTCCGGCCAACCGTTGGCGGCGCACCTATCTCTCGAGGGTTGGGAAAGTCGAAGGGCTGGTTGAGGCTGCTGAACAGGCTCTCCGAGAGGTCCATGAAGAAGTCTTCGTCCATGGGCGCCCCGTTGGAGAGCCAGCGCATGTCCAGGTCGGCCGGCGCCTGCTCCAACAGAGGCGGGGCGAGGCACGTGAGGACGGACACCCTGTCACGCGGACGCACGCGGCCGCCACCTCAAACACGCACGCGGTGCGACCCCCTTGTGGTTGCCCTGTCTACTGGGGAGGAGATCCGACGGTCGCGCCCTTAGCGGCCAAGTCGAGAACTAAGCTCACGGGGACAGCGGCGCGAATTATTCATTTGCGATTTTGATGCAGCGCTTGGTCGATGTAGCCAAACTCTGCATCGGCGTTAAGCTGGAGCTTGTGTTCAGTTGGGGAACAGCCGATAGAACACAAGTACTGGGCGAAAGCGGACACAGTACTCGTGCCCAATCTTGATAAAGAAAGAGGACATGAAGAATCCAGTCTAGAAGCTTTGTGTTCAGTAAACATAGAGCTCTGTGGAAAACAAGCTGGACAAAGCACCCCATATAGGTTCAATAGAATATAACAATATAATATATTATATAATCAAATATGTACCTGTCCTCGCAAATACATAGGGCAGCTAGAGGTGCACTTACGCAGTGGCAGAGTGGGGTTACAAGGGGAGAAGGGTTGTCAGAAACACCCCCCTTGAGCTGTTGAACTTGACGTAAAAGAGTGGGGATCCTTTTCCTAGTGTGAGATCTGTGTACGAGGGCTGATAATTTAATTCCGGGACTGATTTTTTTTCGGGGAAGCTATAATTGGCAGCAAAGTGGCAACAAGGCAGGACAGATGGCAACTCTGCACAAGTGTAAATGCATTACTGGAAGCCGTTATCTCCCCGCATTCGCTCTGTGGAAGCCTCTAAGTGAACGTATACCTACAGTGTGCGTAGCATTTCACGATGGAGGAGAAAGTTCAGCAGCGTGTGTGCATCAATTTCTGTTTTCGTCTTGGAAAAACTGGTGCTGCAACGTTCGAAATGTTGCAAGCAGGTTTCGGACAGTCCTGCCTAAGTCGATCAAAGACATTTGAGTGGTATTCCCGTTTCCAAAACGGACGCCAATCCTTTGAAGACGACCCCCGTCCAGGCAGGCCGTCCACCTCCCACACCGAGGAGACCGTGGCACGTGTGCGAGAAATCATTCGCGCTGACCGACGTCTGACAATCAGAGAGGTTGCAGAGGACGTTGGAATAGCATTCGGTACGTGCCAGAAAATTCTGACTGAAGATTTGCAAATGAGACGTGTGTTAGCAAAATTTGTGCCCTGTCTCCTGACGGTGGAGCAGAAGGATGATCGCGTGTCAATTTGCACTGACCTCCGTGAGCGAGTCCAAAACGATCCAAACTTTATGTCCTCCGTAATCACAGGTGGCGAAAGCTGGGTTTACGGATATGACCCAGAAACAAAGCAAATGTCCTCCCAGTGGAAAACTCCATCATCTCCTCGACCAAAGAAAGCGCGGCAGGTGAAGTCCAACGTCAAGACCGACATAGACGGGCTCGTTCCTCATGAGTACGTCCCTAGAGGCCAGTCAGTAAACAAGGAATTCTACAAAACAGTCCTGCAACGCCTCCGCGACGCTGTGCGCAGACATCGCCCTGAGAAGCGACGTTCCGGCAAATGGATCCTACACCATGACAATGCCCCAGCTCACAGAGCTGTGGCCACAAATGAATTTCTGGCGAAATACAACATTCCGTCCCTCCCACACCCTCCGTACTCCCCTGACCTTGCTCCATGCGACTTCTTCTTGTTCCCGCAACTGAAGAAAACAGTGAAAGGTCGCCCATTCGACGACATTGAAGAGGTGCAAGCCAACTTGACGAGACAAATGAGGGCCATTACAAAAAGTGACTACCAGAGGTGCTTTCTTCAGTGGCAGGAACGCTGGAATAAGTGCATACAAGCACAAGGACAATACTTCGAAGGAGACAAGACTAACTAGCTTGTAAGTCTACTCGTCAACTCGCAAAAAAATCAGTCCCGGAATTAAATGATCAGCCCTCGTAATAAAGCATAAACCCCTCCTCTGGTTTCTCGGTATGTGCTTCCATCTGTGCCATACATTTGATGGGCAGTTTTCGTCATATTCTTCGCTCGGCTGAAACTACTACTATTGTGTCGGAATCTGTTATTGCGTGTTGAATCTGCTTGGGACGCAACACCTGGCAGTCGGTGCTAATGAATGTGCATGAGTAGGATATGATGAAGTCCTAATAACGCATTTAGGTTAACTGTGTTCTGCAATGCACTTTACTATTTGATAGATTTCATTCTAAAAATTGAGCAGCAAACGACTTCCTGACAGAAACACATTTTTAACTCTTAACAATGCTGACCAAATTAAGGCTAGACATTCACATTTGCTCTTCTCAACGAAATGCATCCTTGGGAATTTATGCTGGGTGGCACTTCCTTTGAACAGGCTACCTACCAGAATTATGTTTTCATGCGTACAGTTTCGCCTGTATACCAGTTTCTATGTGACGAGCAAACAACATGGCCAGGGCTGTCTAGAATGACGACGACCATATTGCTGTCAATTCCCTTTTATGTACTAGAAAAATATTTTAAAATTGTCGTTGAATCATTTGAAGACTTTTACCATTGTCACTACCACATTGTTTGAAAAAGTTTTGCATATCTGTGTCCAAGAAATAAACTTAATCTACAGCAGGTACACAATTTCAAACCCACTCTAGAATGTCTGCAAAAATAGGCTTGACAACGTATCATGCTGGGATTTACTAGAGAGGTGTGGCTATGTGGTGGAAGCTTGAAGTGAAAATATAGACGGATAAACTTGGGTAACTCAATCAAAGAATTTAAAAAAAGAACCCTATTTTGAGCAATTTGCGGTAGCATTCGCAGACGGCGTCATGACCGTGCTTGCCCAGTTGTATGTGCTGCTGACAGATCGCGCAACGTGAAACACGAGAGTATGCGGCGTCTCGACCGATCATCTCCGTACCAGAAATCGGGAGCCATGAGGGATTTTAATCCCTGTGTTCCTTTGCAGTTTGCCCTTTTAATGATGAATAAATTATTGCACTTTCAAAATTGTACATTAGAGAGACAGCACCGGCGTGGTGAAAACTTTCGAAGATTGTCTGCTGATGCGCCCGCAACACTCCCAACATCTGTTGGTGGCACATACAACTCGGTGAGCACGGTCATGACACCGTTTGCAAATGCTCCTGTAGATTTGCCAAAACAGATTTTTCTTTATTTTTTGAACAAGGTAAGTTTATTTATTGCTATTTTCACTCCAAGCTGCAAACTTCCTTGCTGCACCCCCTAGCAAATCGCAGTGCAATACATTGAGATACAGATTTTTGCGAACTGTCTAAAGTGGGTTCAAAGCCTATAGTGCTACATGCTGCAGTGGGCGCACCTTTGTGTAATTCCTAAATTTTCACTAGAATATCTTCTTCACAAGTTTCTTGATACAGACCCACCTCTGATTATTTATTGGTTAGGCATGTTTTACACTGAACAAGTTAAGCTAGAAACAAGCTCGTGCAAATTACACAGGCTGGACCTGAGACCGAGATAAACATAAAAGAAAAGTTCAATTTCTGCAGTCTTCTTTTCATGTAGATTTCCCCATACATTTTGAGTCCAACGTAGATATGCTTTTAAGATCAGTCAAAGCCCGAGCCTTAAGAGATTCGGAGTATGCAATTACAAAAAAAAAACACACACAAAAAACTGCAGCACGACTGAACAGAAAGTTAGAGCACAAAGGCCTCCAACTCACGGCGATTGAGTCATCCCCAGTCCTGCAGTATGAGTTCTTCTTGCAGAAGTACAACCTCCACTTCTTGTATTCAGCAGTGATGTTGCTGACCTTGCGCTTCCAATACTTGCCTTCCATAACAATGGCCTGCAAGAGAAAAGCAGCAAATATCCCAAACTTTAAACATAACACTGCACTTGGGTTTTAGTTTTCTGTTGGCATTGTCGGCATTCCACCTGGAATGACGACAACAGGGATTAAATTTTCTAGGCAAGGTAGCCGAATGAATCCCATTTCCCTGCTGTTCAAATGAATACAAATTAATTCTAACCATCACTAACAAACTGCACAAAATAGTTACTGATAAGCAGCTGGCTAAAGTGCCTACACATCTTCGTACATAATTTCAAGACATTCCTAAAAACATACAACTTAGAAGTCACCGGGATTAGCAATGACCTACGATTAAACCTTTGAACTACCACACAGCATCGTTCGAGTGTTCCCTGCCTTTAAAAACTTCACAACTGTGCAATCTCTGTTAAGTGAAAAGATTGTACATACAACACTTGCTATGAATCTGTGCTAACCCCAATCACATGTTTCCTGCTGTATTTAGACTTTCAGATGCTTGTCTTTCATTCAAACACAATCACTTCATGGTGTCACGCAAGCATGATAGCCAAACCAACCCCATATTGCAACAGATTGCTTAACGAGCCACCCTCACGACGACGATGCTCGTTTCTCCCTCATGACAAAAAGAAAAAAGAAAAAGTAAAAGTGGACACAAATAGAAGCCTTTGACAAGAGAAGGACAAGATAGTGTCTCTAGGTCAGAAAACAAAGGCGGTGTGCCTTGTGCCCTTTGTGCCTTACACAAGGCACCTCCTTGCTTGCTTGCTAGATCTGCGCATCTTGGCACCGTGAGAAAAAAAGCGGCATAGCAGGCTGAGGAGGAAGGGGGAGTATGCCAGGGGGCTATCGACTGGCCAGGAAGAGATAATGGGGCCGGCCTCTTTCAGATTATGCACTCGTAAGCCTCGCTATCTGGGCGTGCGACCATAAACTTGGGAATCGTGGGAGGGAGAGAGAGAGGGACAAACTTCTTCCAGGGTGTCAAAATATTGCGTGTCAAACAGAGCACTGCACACAGGGGAGAATAGGCCCCATTTTTCTGGAGCTATTCATAGGTGTGGGGAAACGAGAAATTTATTAACAGATAGCGGTTGGCTTCGGAAACGCAGTATGCTAAAGGAGTCCAAACGAGGAAGGTCTCGTTGTTATTGTCTCATTTTTATGAACTTTCTAAAGCCTTCCTTGCGTTAGGTTTCGTGTTTCAAAGCAATTATGCGTAATACTTTGTGTTTCATTCAGTGTGAAGGCTTCCTACAGGTGCATCCCATCCTCTTGAAGCAAACGTAGAGGAAAATGACCGGTTTGAATGGGCAACCTTAATGTCGTCGCATCCTCATTAGACGCGACACTGCAGGCTGAAATAAGCACCTTTCAGCTAAGAAAATAAGCATATTTCCTTAGCCAAAATAAGCATACTACTTTTACTATCAATAATGGTCTTTGCAGCACAAAACATTTGGTTGTTGCACGGACTGTTTATTGACTTATTTATTTATTTATGTGACATACTAAAGGCCCCAACAGAGCCACAATAGGAGCAGAGTACAATCGCAAACAGTATGAGCGGGAATGCCGGGGCGTGTGGCTTTCGATGCCTGCTGAGCTGCCTCGAGGCTGATAAAAATACGGAGTGGAGAGGGGGCTGCGAGAGTGTACGCTTACTCCGAAGTGTAATGGTAGCAGTCAGAGTCCCTTTTATGGGAAGGTCTATACCACACAAATACATCAAACAAACCGCAGCTAGCACCAAGCAACCTTTGAAGAGCCTCAAGCAAAACATACATTGTCCTATGTGACGTGCCTTGCACTCTGGAGCATCTTTTGTTTGCCAGCTTTAAAGGGGCACTGACAACCCAAAGGTCGTATTTTTTTTTATTGTCTAAAACGATGCAACTTGTAGCCATAGACACGCAAAAAAAAACGCATCGCGGAAAAATCTTTCCCGCACGCGCGCGCGCCTTTTTAGTTTTGGCATTTGTATTTCCCGCGCTCACCTCCTCGCTTCTTTTGATCGGTGACGTCAAAATTCAGGAAATTTAGAAGCTTTGTAGGTGACATTTCTATAACATTTAATAACGGCAATCGTAAAACATGTTTTTTAACGCAATTGCGAACGCACTACGGCTCGTCTTTTTGAAATACCAAAATTCAGAGTTAGGTGTGATGTTGCTTCCTAGATTTGTACCCTCCCTCGGAAAACTTGGCAGCGCCCGTTGGCGAGTCGGAGAAAAACCGTTTTTTTCCCGCCGGCGCCTTTCTATCCCTCACCTCCTCCTCGGTTGGGGTCGCCGTGACAACGGCGGAGGTCCGAAAGAAAGTCGAGTCGCAGGAGACCGCAAAATTTGACTCACTGAACTGGCGCGGATCGCGCGGGAACTTCAAATTCGGCATTTGGAAATTGTTTTTTTAATTCACAAATACTGAATTTTAAAGTTTCAAATTTTGAGGGTAATGTCCCGGCATCGTTTTCAATCGTTTCGGATAATAAAAAAAAATATGATTTTCACGTGTCAGTGCCCCTTTAAAAGGAAGGAGCGCTACACCTGCTAGACATCTGCGGCTTTCAGAATGCACAAAGGTTGAAATTTGATCGGAACTATTGTTTTAATAGGAGAAATAAAAAGGTTGTGCTGCAAGGTTACCTGGTGGAGAATAATTATTAATAACACCTATAGAGAAAAAAAACTCGGTCACCAGTGATGGAACAGCACCACAGATTTAGACTTAGTTCGACGTGAGCGCGTTGGTGAAGTTAAATAAAAACAGAAAGAATAAACATAGGGACGGACAGAACAGCACCTCTTCAAGAGGTGCTGTTCTGTTTGTCCCTATGCTTATTCTTTCTGTTTTTATTTAGATTTAGACTGTTTCTTGACCAAGAAAAGGAAAGAGCAAAGGAAGTCGATATATATATCATTATTGGCTGTCACAAGATATGCCCCAGAAAAAGTTGTGTCAGAGAGTGTTCATAGGTAGAAGACATGCAGCTTTAAAGATGAAGCCAACCCATATCAAAATAGCAAACGAGACGGATGCATCCTGGCACAAGAACCAAAGCGAAAAAATTCGGCGGACCTGCAAGAAAGAGCTTACCTCCGGTTTGTTGTGGGCATCTCCTTCAAGGGGCGATGCAAACTGGCAGACATATGGACTTCTTCGGGCAACAACTGGAGCAGAAGAACAATGATGAAGAGATTAAATTAGAATGGCAAAAAGTAATATTTTAATATTTGAAGGACTCTTTTATTTTGTTTGTTTCCCACTCGGAACCCAGAGTTACAGAATAAAGCAGGACGCAACAGTGATGTTTAAAGATTGGAGTCTGCTTGTAACTGTTTTGATAATAGTGGAGACTGGAGATACAGAGACCTTTTTCAGAAGTCAGAGTCACCTAGCAACGCTCTCAAAATCTCCAAAATTTTCCCTTTAATGACAACTGACACAGTTCACATTAATATGGACCCCGTTATAATGGATACTCCACTATATCAAGAACAATTTTTGGGGACAAACTGGGTAAATACACACATTTTTGTCTCTTTATTATGGACAACTCATATAATGGGCGGTTTTGTGGGGGAACGGAGGTGTCTACATTGATGAGATATTGCTCAAGGAAAACAAGATCACCTAGTAAATTAAGCACTCTTGACTTTGCAAATCAAAGACAACATACAAGGACCACCTTATTAGAATACTGTCATCGTCATAATATATTTATTAGAGACCTGCATTAATAAATTTTCCCCCTTTTTGTACTATGCTCTTGAAGATGTTCACTTTTGCTGGTATGGACAAAAGTGAAATACTAATGCCGCCATTACAGTGTCAGGTTTGGTTCTAGACAGGCTTGATAGAGAGACAATTGAAAAAGGTCTGTAGTTCTAGTTTTGCACACACCACCAGTGAATCTCTGGAAATATCCCAAAAAGCACAATATAAGTTCTAAAGCATTTTAAAACATGCTAACCCCAATCCACAAAAATGTCTGTACTTCTTCTTTCTGCAAAGGCCCTGGAGAGTTTCACGGGCCCAGTAAAAAGAAATTTCAGGAGTACACTTCAGACTGCTTACATGTAGGAAAGCGAAAGAATTATAGTCCCGCGGGAGAAATGTTTTCAACTAATGTTTCTACACATATTAAAGTTGAGGACGACATATAGGACGACGTTCTAAAAATCGATGCCAGGTACAGCGTCTAGGACAACATCCAGGACGACCACTAGGACGACAACGAGGACGACAACGAGAACAACCTCAAGGACGACCTTTAGGACAACGTCAAGAACTACGCCTAGATGATGACGTCTAGGATGACCTCTAGGACGATGTCAAGAACGACGTCTAGGGCTACCTCTAGGATGAACTCAAGAACGCCGTCGAGAACGACACCTAGGGGACGACCTCAAAAACGAAACCTTGAGGACGACGTCTAGGACGACCTCCAGAACAACCTCAAGGGCGACGCCAAGGATGACATCGTCCTTGAGCATACGATTGAGCGGCGCAGGCTTGATGACATATTTTTACGGCCATCTTTTGGGCACAACGATGCCTTTTTTTTGTGCAATGGGGCAAATTTGCACCGAACCTGAGCGCACTGAACGTAGTAACTTAATGAAACTTTTCTTTTCTCAAATTTCGCTTTATTTTAAAAGTTATAGGCAAATTAGAATTACAAAAACAAGCAAAAAATAACCTCCTTCATGACGTCGTAGGTCCTGGCTTGAGTGGCCGTGAACTAGAGGAGGGGTAGTGAGCTCATCGAGCGTTCACGACTGCCGCACTCCGTGTCGACGGCTCGAGAGGGCGCCACTAAAGCATGTGTTGGATAGGCTGTATGAAGCGGGCGGCCAGGGCGGCTCGCATTGCATTTGCTGCGCGATTAAAGACTAATTCGGCATAACACATCACTGGCCACAAACGACAGCAAACACGGGGTAAAGGTCAGTTTAGAACGGGAGCCACTTCGCGCTGCCATACCGCCAAATAGCCAAATCGCCAACCAAGCCCGCGCCGAAGGCCTTCGGAACGCTCGGAAGCGGTCGGATGCTCGAGCCGGTATACGATCGCAGCGCCGCCGCATACACCCGGGATTTTTCTACGCTCGCCGTTCGTGGGGGCTCATCCCACTAGCCCTTTCTAGTATGCGCTGTTTTTTCCGCTGCTTGGTGGCGGGTACGTCGACGGATCATTTCTTGTTTCCGTACTTTACAAACTGCATTTGTTTCTTTTCTGATCTAAAATACTGAACAAAAACTAGTTTCATACATAATTGAAACAGTTCGCGACACTTATATTTTGTATCTCGACTAAAAAAAAAGCTTTTAGCGGCTCTGACCACTAGTAAGCCCAGGACCAAAGACGTCACATTTCGCGCGCTTTCGGCAACGTGGGTCGCCCTCGTAGGTGGAGGAGGTTTCCGCGTCGTCCGGTTAAAATATGACGCACTGATATTTAGTTACTCTCTCCATGCCCGCTGGCTTTCCCGAACCCCAAGAGACGTGGAAACCGCAAAAAAGGCAGACGCTTAAATATGATTGCAGGGCCCCTTTAATAAAAATCTAATAGTATTTATCGTGGCAAAATATTCCAAGATTACTTGCTGCCGTTTCGAAAATTTGAATGTGACACCACCACAGCTATTACTAATCCTCTAATGCCTTTTATTTTTAGATGCACCACCAAGAAAGAAAAAGAAAAATATTTGTCATGAGCATAAACTAATTTGTCCCTATACAGTACTTCCTTGCTAAGTCAATGACTGGTCTACCTTGCCACATCAAAAAAGTTAATGTCTGTAAAACAGAAATTTCAATCCCCAAACTGACAAGGACTATGCAAATGCACAATTTTGTTTGTTAATTTGCACTCTTCCATTTCTCTGAATTGTCACAGGAAGTTGTCCACGGGTATATGGTAAAGTCCACCATTGTGAGAAACAGCACGGAAAGGCAGAGATAACCCAGAAGCTATTTTTGTAAGCCTCTAGTGATAAAAGCCCTTGAAACAGCTACTCACATTGCATGTGCCATGCCCGCCAGATAATGTTGTTCAGCCGGATCTTGTCTTTCAGCCTCAGCTTCAGCCCTTTGAATGTCTTCCACTTGGGCGAGGTCAGCTTCCCACTTTGCAAGAGAAAGAAAAGGAAGCAATGTTTTTTTCGGCAGACCTACTAAGCCTGCTCCCAACCCCCACCCGAGTTTTCCACTGGTTCAAAAGCCATGTTAAATGTTGGTGCTCCAAATCGTTTGCACCTAAGGCAAATACTGTGATACACAGAAACTGACAAACATCTCTTTAAGTGGGGACAAGAATCTTCGGAGGCAAAAAATTCCTAAAACTTAATTCTTTTGAAAACAGCAATGTTGACGGTTGACCTCTTGTCCTTTTGAGTCAGAAGAATTATCTTGAGGACAATTCTTCTGACTCAAAAAATGACCAAATATTTGAAATCAGCACAAAAAGCTGAGTAAGCTTGTGCAGTTTCATTGGGTTCGGTCATAAAAGATCCAAGACCAGTGTCCCTTCTTAACATACGGCATAATACAAGAAAGCGTACTAGACCTTGAATGGAATGGACAACCCAAACTGATGAAGTCGTTATTTTTCCCGTAACAAATGATCTAGCTACCCATAAATGCCAGGACACAATGTTTTGGCATATACTTCGACAAGAACATGCTATGGGAGGTGGATGATCATCTTCTTCGTCACAATGTTGTCCCATAAAACTACATGCTAGCCCATGATGACGTTGTTCGTGATTAGCTCTCCGAGATCGACGGACTTTTGTTCCAAGGAGAAAGGACTGTCGTTCCTTCAAGCTTGCGCGACCACGTCATCGAGATTGGCCATGAGACTCATCAAGGGATAACGAGGACCACGAGCCTCATCAAGGAGCTCTACTGGTGGCCTCACATCAATCAGCACATCAAACAATTCGTCCAGAATTGTACAGTTTGTCAAGCGACAGACAAGCCTGCCAAGGCATCCCCTGCAGCCTGTCGAGTTTCCCTCTCGTCCATGAATGAAGTTGGGAATGGACATCATTGGCCCTTTCGAACGTGCTCCGCATAACAAACTTTTTTTATACCTTCGATTGACTACCAAAGCAAGTGGCCGGAGATGGCTGTGGTTCAGAGCGTAACAGCTGCTTCGGTGATTGATTTCCTGTGGTCCATCTTCGCCCGGGAGGGATTTCTGGAAGAAATCACCACGGACAATGGTCCACAGTTTACCTCAAGGGAGTTTGCAGAGTTCTCGAGAACTCATGGAATAAGGCATGTGAAGTTGTCCCTCTACCACCCTCAGGCGAATGGGCAGGTAGAAAGATGTAACCGCATTCCGAAGTCAATCTTTCAGCTAGCTTTGGTACAACATCGCCGTCTACACGACGCCGTCGTTGAGTATTTGGATGTCTACCGTAACACTCGTTATGCTGCTACAAAAGAAACTCCTGTATTCCTTTTGCACGGTTGAAATCACCGTACACTCCTGCATTTCACAAATCGAGCAACTCCCGAACCTCGTCATCATAGAACCACAGTTCAACAATAGCTCCCTACGTTGGTCAAGAGCTACCAGGAGGAGGAGAAAAGGTATTCTGACTCATGGCGTGCCGTGAAACAACCATCTTTTGCCTCTGGATGCACAGCGAAGGTCTTTAAGCCCAGACAAAAAGGAAAACTTCAAATGAAGTACTCATCGCCACAAAGAATTTACCAGCAAGTTGGTCCGGCAACGTAAAGGTTGGACGACGGAACAACTTGGAACACAGCAAAATTAACACATACAACGTTGCATCCTCTAAAGGCCAGGTCGTCGTGGTCTAAAGAAGACGAGCTGTTTCCTGTGGTTCCTACACCAGTTCCAGTAAACATTCCTGGATTACTTCCCCCTGCTGTAGCCGAGCCTGCAGTAACAGGTTCCCAAAGACCGACGTCCATGGTACCAGATCCTCCCGGTCCCGAGCATGCTGCTCCAGATGATCCAGAACCGAGTACAAAGGATCCTCCTGGGCCAGAGTCAGTCCTGTGTCCAGTTCCCCAGGACATCATCGAGGCCGCAACTCCCATGGTCACGCCTCCCTTCACTCCGGCATCGAGTCACACGGAGACAGCGATTTCTGATGTGTCACTACCACCCCGCAGTTTGGCATCGAGCTACGTGGAGGTGCCGTCCGAGGCTTTTCTTCAGCTTGGTCAGTCACTGACAAGCCGACAATCTACGCCTCAGCCAGGATTTTCTCGACAAGACTCTGCTACTCCAGTGCTTCAGCGTCGCCCAACCGAAACCAAGCAGTTGCCAGAACGCTTTTAAAGATTACGTTTTGACGCATCAAACTATTTTGGCAATGGACAACGAATTATGACAGTGCTTGATGAACGGAATTTGTTTTTTTATTATGTATGTGGAAAACGATCTGTTGGTCCGCCGTTGTATTTTGTGATTGTGATCGGTATGTTGTTCTTTCTTCTTTCAAAGGGGTTTGTGCTTTTTTAGCAGCTCTTAGGCACCCAATTTTGGCTTGAGCGGCGTCGGCGTATCTGTGAGGTCATGTGACCCCGCCTGAGGTCACGTGACCCCCAAGGTCCCCTGACCTCACGGTGGCCCCCGTGGCGGCGTAAGAGGCAGGATGGCGAGGTGAGGAGGAGAGAGGAAAGGTACACCCTCCCCTCAGTACACTTCCATCCTCCTCCTCAAGAGCTGCGCTCTAATTCGGCGTTACAGGGAGTTGTAAACGGCTTTCAATTTTTTGTCTTTCCACTTTGGAGACTTACTAAGGAGGGAAGAAAATGTGTGTATTTGTATTTTTTTTCGCCTTTTCAATTTATACCGTTAGTAAGGAGGGAGACAAGATGTCTGTGTGTTTTTTTTATTATTTTTTGTCTTTCTTATATTCTAAGGAAGGAAGAATGTTGTGATTAAAATTTACCGTATCACATATGTGGGCGGCGAGCTCGCGATATGAGCCACCCATCCTTTGCATGGGATACAAGATAATGAAAAAGACGAAGCAGTCTTGTTCCGAGCCCAACTCAGAAAGACGTCGTTTCCTTCACCGGGGGGTCCCAGCTTGGGACTATGCCACGACACACTCGAGGCAGCCCAAGCACATAAGTCCTCATCATCAGACGAGGCGGCCACGACCAGCCCAGGTCTCCTAGATACAACAGCTTTTAACTGTCCTTAGGGTGCTTTTCTTGTCTTCAACTAAGTCGTTCAAGATGGCAAGTATGGTGTGTGCTGGCTGGCAGACCTCGAATGTGAATATACTGTACTTCGGTAATGTGTATGAGCGCTTGTATGACCACGTGATTTGTACAGAGTTGTGTTTGTGATAAAGAAGTAAAGGTCACAAAACTGAATTAAGAATAGTTTTGAATCTGCTGTCTTTGTTTCTGCAGCACAGCTGTATCAGGAGCAATTGATAGCAGAAATGGCGAGCATTGGGACAATCCATATCACTTTATCTTTTTCTACTTGCGCTGACATAACTCGATATGTCCCTCCCCCCCTCCCACCTTCTTAACTTATAAGATTCACAAGACCAAGCATATGAACATAGGGAACCTGATTAAATTTTTTGTCATATACCAGATGGCGGGATGATCTCAACCATACCGAAGTGCGAGCAAGAATGCTGGTGCACTGTTCATGCCACAGCGTCGCACGAGTTTCGGCAGCAGATGAATTAGTGGGTGCTGCTGCTGTGCTCACTGCCTTCTGCTGTGTTGCCACACATAAAGTTGATACTTCAGTAGTCTTGCTGAAGTCTTCGTTGCCCTACGACTTGTCATGAGCATCAAAGCCTTGGGGGGTTGCGAGAAGATGCTGCCCATTTCTCTGGAAGTTACAACCATCTTGTGTGATCTTTTAAGATCTTGGCACAACCAAGTTCTCAACTCTAGGTGTCGCTGTCCAGCCGTCACTGTATCATTCGCGATGAATGTCTTCATGTTGCATAGACGGTAGGTGTTGGCCACTGCCTTTTTTCTGTTTGTGTTTTGTGAGATTTTAGTGGTGCCTGGTTGTAAAGTCAGGTATCCGGGAATGAACTAGACGACCCATCAAAAGCTCATTAGGCAACTTTCCTCCTTCTAATGGCGAGGATTTGCAGATGAGCACATCAAGGTAGAAATCTTCCATTTGCATGATTGGTTTTTAGTAATTCGGCCACGCGACTGGATTGTGGAAATCCTGGTCTTGTACATAGAAGTGAACACTCTGAATTCTCGCGATACCAACTGTGGTTCTTTGTCTGAGCACACACTTCCAAAGGAATTCCGTGTCTAGCGGATATACTTGAACACTTGCTGACCACAATGCTCAGAGCTGTGTCTGGTAGTTCTACCTCTGGCAAGCTCTAACAGGCATCATAAACTAAGAGGTATGATTTTCCAGGATATCGGCAGAGGCCTATTCCTACCCATTTCCATGGCTGCATCAAAAGTTTTTTTGACTGCCTATAAGAACGGTATTTGCATGACTCACAACGACCGATCATGTCTCACACTTCACTCCAAACCAAGAGTCCTTGCTTTGTCTTTACATTTGGCAATGCCAAGGTGTCCTTTGGTTTGTGCACTCTTGTAAGCATCTCTTTCTGGAGAGACTTTGAGATAACAACCTTTGATCCTTTAGGGATGCCACCTACCACGGTCAGTTCTGTAGAAAAAGGTTTGAAAAGTGCCTCAATTTGCTCATGTGTTTCTAGTGCACATCCTATTTTGTGTCATTCTTGGTAAGAACAACAACTTCAACGACATCCTCTTCATTCTCGTTAGCTGCAGTTCTCTCTATCAGTGTTCTTGAAAGTGTGCTTGCCAGGAACATACTAGAACTCATCGTCATACTTGATGGGGCTAACGAATCAAATTTTGTGGGGCGACTGAGAAAACATTGAAGTCTTGGCGGCACGAGTCCTATAGTCAGTGACAGGCTAAAGGGGCACTCAAGTGGATTCTGAGATCGTCTATTTACGGTGATAACTCAATCTTTGGGCTCTAAGCATCCTAAAAAAAAAACAGAAATTACACTCACGGGCGGTCGATTTCCTAATGAAAATCTAATAGAAGATCATGATGCGCCCCTCTTTCTGCACCCTGCAGCAGACACCAAAAGGCGCCATTGGACAGTGTCTTCAAACAATAATTGCCGTATTACGTCTCCTATGCCCAAAGGTCCAACATTTTTGTAGAAATGTAATGTACAACGCGCCTCAGAAGAGCAATAATAGTAATGTTCGGAATCTCCACGCATTTAACTACTGTAAACGACATAATTTTCGCGAATTTCAAGAATTGCCTACAATTTGCGAAAAATAGGTCTTGCGAACAATTCCGGTAAAATGTAAACACATTGGAATCTATATTGAGATCCCATCGCGTCGCGAAAATTAGAACCTGCAAATTATTCCAAAATTTCAGCCTTGACCTAAACCGCGAAACACTGAGCCCACGAAAAATAAGTCGGTTACAGTATTTTAAGTCGTCAAATTTTATGGAGGTGGTGGGGACCCGAGGATAGCCCCTCAGAGGGAAAATAGCGCCTGTGTCTTTTTATTTATGTGAGTTTACCAGGGAATCTTGCAATCTAGAACTGGCCGTTTTTATTGACTAAAGCCCAACAAACAATATGCCATCAAAAACAAGCTTCTACAAAAAGCACTTAAGATTTCAGAGGAAGTCCCTCCCACCTCTTTCCACCTTAGCAAAGTGACCTCCTCTCCAGCGTTCGCTCTGCTGAAGTAGAAAGAGGTGGGAGGAGTTTCCCCTGAACTCTTAATCTGTCAGTATAGGTCCTTTTCTGAACCTGATACTAGGGGTTTGTGTTCCATTTCTATGATTACTTTCCACAAATAAAGCCATAGAATCTTCCACAGATGAAGGTGTTTCCAATCGCTTCTATTTCAATCTATGAGCATGTTGTCTCACTGTCTGTAAGCACTCTCGAGGCATGAGCAATTGGACGTCATTTGGTTCCATGCGGTTGAAATAAAGCTGCACTCAGCTATACTTTGAAGTGCCGGTAGACACCTTTGTTGCAAGGGATTGGTGGAAGAAAGCCAGCACTAGTGCAGCAGTGAGTGGCGCTTTGATTTCTATATATCAGGAACGACGCGGTCATGGGAAGCCGTGAGAAGATCCACATCACTTGATCTTTTCCTAGTATATGTCTCCTGCCAGCATAATTTGACACAATGACTTCTGATGGTAACTTTTTTTGTACTATTTTTTAATGCAGATGATGCCAAGTTGAACAGATGTCTTATTTTACGACTGGGAGTTATGAATATTTTTTTTTCTTCAGTGCAGGAAATGCATGGGCAGGTACAGTAAGCAGAGTTATGAACCTGCTTGAGCTGGTTCATGCTTGGTGGAATCGGTAACTAAACCAGTATTTAGCACGAATGACTGAACCGAACCGAAACAAAATGCAAAGATAATAAACCAGAGCCCGAACTGAGCCAAAATAAAAATTGATTTGACAGCCTGCTTTAATAAAACATAATGGGTAGTGAGTGACATATTTTAAGTAGACAATGCCATAAAGGGGCAAGAAAAATACATATATTACCCATCAGTTATTTGGTATTAAACTTAGCCCATTAGCAAAGAAATAATGTGTTTCAAGTAACAGCGTTACATGTGATGCATTACTTGCAGCGTTGCTACATACTGTTGGAGTGAGCTTGACAGCCATTTTCGTGCAGATTCCTGCAAACTCTTGCAAAAGTGTAGAGCCATTAGCGCTCACCAACCTCGTAAGCAGAGAAGTTAACAAGCATTGTTTATGTCTGTTTATGTGATGAGTGTACCTAATTTATTCTGCATTTTTTCCCATGGAAGTGAGACGGAGCCCAAAACTAATGCGCCAGTGTGTAAAAAAATTTATAAGCTTACAACTGCTGCTGGTATTGGGTTTTGGTGAGATTTGATGTCCCTCATGAAACAAGTGCAATTTCTGCCCATGTATTCTTGGAGTGAGCATGCCAACTGTTTATGCTGCAAATCTGTAGGGCTAACCATACAAGCAAGTAAAGATGCCAAGCTTCCTGTTCATGTTGGCACGATGTGCACGTGTCTAATTTGTCAATCAATTATTTTTGACGGCAACGAGCCGGAGCTTATGACAAACGTGCCAAACTAGCGTGTGCAAAAAGCGGCACGCTTACAGCTGCTGCTGATCCGTTTCGATCGGTGACACTTTTGCAGTTGTCCGACAATTTCCTCGTCAAACAACTGTAAAGTAGGATAGCTGTGCGTTGCTCGATGCAAAATATTAGATTTTACAGTGCTGAGTATTTTCAAGCTATGCTTATCGTGTCGGTAGACGTGAGGTTCTTTAACGATTGAATGTAAAGAAGCGTGTGCCCACAGACTGTATCCCTCCGAATCGAATGAGAATGTTCTCTATTGGATGGGATTCTGTATCTCACACACACTCTGCCATAACTCTACCGACCCTTAGAAATGAAAGCACCAGGCATAAAAAGATCAAAGTGCATTTACGCTACCGCATAATGTGTGTCACATCGACAGCAGCTCGGCGCTCGCGTGATTCGTTGTCATTGTGGCATCATTGTCGTTTTTACACCTCCTCCTGAGAACATATTTGAGGATTTTCACACCATTTTCGCTTCCGTTCTCGATTCCACTCCCGCGCCCAATTCATATTTCCTTCTAGAACGAGGCTCCTCAGTGCACTGTAACTGAAAGTCATGTCCTTCAGACCCACTGCGAACTTTCCGAGGTCTAGCCACGGCGTGCAGGTTTGTCTGCTCAGATGGTCATGCACATGTGCCGGCACGAGGTAGGTTTCGGCTACAGCTACTGTCAAAGTGAGAACAGTGTCTCCTTCAAATGCATGGCCTCCAGCATGTGCTCGTTGCCTATGAAAGCATACTCCGGCTGCGTGTGCGTGCTCGAAGCAGCGGGAGGATCCCACCAACAGCTGTTGCAGCATATAATAGAACAAAAAAATGAAAGCTGTTCAGAACTCCCTGTAACGCCGGATTACAGCGCAGCTCTTGAGGAGGAGGATGGAAGGGTACTGACGGATAGGTGAAGTCACGTGACCTCAGGGGGGGTTATGTGAGGGTAACTCTCATAACCCTTGTGAGAGTAACCCTCGTTACCCTCGTGAGGGTAATCTTTTTAGGGTAACTAACCCTCGCAACCCTTGTGAGGGTAAAGGTATGACCACATTGGCGTTGCGTAGGCCTGCGGCGCGGCCGGCTGCCGACCAAGACCAGTTTTCGGCTTCAGCTGCGTGACGTACAGCGCCGCAGAGCCAACCGCTCCTTGCGCGGTTCAGAGCTCGCCGCAGAAGAGAGGAGCCAATGGGAGGTGGCGTAGATAGTGACGCTGCGATGCCATGGCAACACTCAAGCCGGTCCTCCGCGCGTCTTTCACGTTCCAAAGGACGTAGCATTGTTTCGTGTCATCTGCTATCCCTATTTCCCCCCGATGCCTTCCCCAACGGAGCGGTTCCTTGAAACTGTGCGACTGTTTCCCTTTTTATATGACAAGACGCAGCCAGACTACCTAGATAATGACGCTAAGAACAACTGCTGGGAAATTATAGGAGAGGAATTCGGAATTACAAGTGAGTTTCTCCGTGGCACTTGTTGCATGTCGTCTGTGTTGTAACGGATGTCGTGTTGATTTGGTGACACTTTCAAAAGTAGCCTTCATCTCTGGCGTGCCGCCGGGCCGTAAAGCACTGACCTGTCCTTCTGTGTTTCGGTAGAACCAACTCGGCCGGGTGCAAAACCTGTGCCTCATTCCCTTCAGAGCGCGGCGACGTCGCAAGATCAATGAGCAGGCTAGGATAATCACATTCACGCTGATCACCAGGTCATCATGGACACCTACCATGTAGGCAGCAAGTGCGGTTTCGATGCTGATATATGCGAAAGATGAGAGTCTAAACCGAAGTATCTAACGAAGAGCAGACGACGAAAGAGCAAAAAATCCGACGGGAGGCGCGCGCGCGATCGCGAGAGCCAGTGCTGTCACGTGACGCCCGCAAAACGGAGGCCAATGTGGACTCCTCGCGTTGGGACGCCGGACGGCGGTGCCGCCCAGCGGCGCCATTCACTCTAGTGTGGTCAGGCCTTAATGTTCGTGACCCTCGTGATCCTTGTGAGGGTAACCCTCGTAACCCTCACGAGGGTAACCCTCGTGACGTCATTATGGGAAACTACTCATAATGCAACGTGCAATTACGCCATTGCATGCAACGCGCGGTCACGCCGCTTGCATGCGATGCGTTGCATGCAACGCGCAACCCGCGTTTTTGCGCAATTCTTTGTTTACAGCAACAAATTTTTGACATCCCACCAAGGTGCAGATGGTTTTGCTTTCTAAAAACAGGCTTATACGCTTGCACAGTGCCCACAGGCCCTGTGAGCAAGCATAAACAATCACACTTGCAGCACTGTTGCAAATATGCATAGGCACCCTGTTAGAAGTGCACACGCTAAAACTAAATGCATTCAGTGAGAAACATCCGTGTAATGTTGCCACTGGCAGTAGCCACGTCATGGCAAGTGCATGTGTGGTCTTCACTGTCAACCACCAAGATGGCAACTATGACCGCCCCATTCTTAGCGGTGGCGTTGGGCTTCCGGGAAATCGACGAGGAGGGCAACGACAGAGGCGACGATGGCGCCGACAGCACTGTGGGCAGGGGCCCGCGGTCCATACCGGTGGTAGAATGGACAAAAAGAAGGTTGGACCACTGGTGGAAGAAAAACCAAAAAGAAAATAACAGCTAAATTTGGCTAGATCCAGTACGCTGGGATCCCCCGATACAAAGGGGTGAGCCGCATATCCGAATCCAGATACAAAGCAAAAGACTAAGAATGGGGCGATTATTATTTCGACCAGCCTAGGAAGACTGATGGGAAATTATCTAGGGAGAATTGAATGACGTACAACTTAAACATCAGGGGACAGGTCGGACAGAGGAAAATTGAAACTCCCTCCCGCGTGGCTCCGGCCCTAAGTCTAAATCCTCTCTCCCAGTGGGCAAAATGTTGGGGTAACGCCGATTAGGTTTGACTAGAGGAAAATTGGCGACTCCATCGCCAAGGGGAAGAGGTGGGGCATGATGTTTTTAGTCTTTGTGCCTGATCCCCCAAAGGTCATCCTGTTGATATTACACATGACCTAGTGATAGTTACAAAATTGCAGAGGGGAAGCAAATTGGCTTACAAGGCCAAAGGAAGGAATCATACTTCTGGTTTTTAGTCTCTAGGTTCGGTGGCACAAGCTACCGCCCATTATAAAGGGTACAGCCATTAGCATCTATCCATCCATCCATCCAGCGTGACATCCCATGCAAGGCTTCGATACACGGCCATTACAGAGCCGTATATGTAGAGAGTTTGGCCATTCGTTGGGAAGCATAGGAGACAAATGAGGAGGCGCCATTGGCCGAAAGTGGGCTGGGCGTGTTCCAGGGCGTCTTCAGAAATTCGAATGTGACCAACCAGAAGCCGGGAATAATACCCTGGCGGTGGTCGCAAGAAACAAACCTGATAACTGCATTGGAGTAACTCTCGATGACTGAAAATATGGTACACGTGATGTTTCTATCACGCTCATCCAAAATGATGGTGGAAAAGTGCGACTAGCGGAACGATCGACATAATCCGTACGCCAAGCGCCGAGGGCCGGGAATCTGCCGTCCGAGCGGTCACACTCTGTCCGAGCAAAACAGAGTTGAGCGGCGCATTCGTTTCTTACATCTTTCTGCATGATCATGATGAAAACAACACGTGTACCCTATTTTCAACCACAAAGAGTTACTACACTTCACACTTACATGCTTATTAAAACCATTTACGGACATAGACCTTTGATCAGAACTGTTTCTCGCTACCACCGCTAGGGGGTTCTTTTCGGCTTCTGGTTGGTCAAGAGAGCATGCCAAGCCCTCTTTCCGAGTCTGCCGCACGCCCTGGCTCTGCCCGCGCCTCCCATTGACCAAACTCTCTACATATACGGCTCTGGGCCATTAGCATCCATCCATCCATCCATCCATCCAGCATGACATCCCATGCAAGGCTTCGATACACGGAAGAGACTGTGCATGCTGTTTAGGACTTGCAGGAATTAAAAATAAAAATTGTCTATCACCCCAGGCCTCTTCCATCGTCTCCAACAAAGTTGGATCAATAGGAGGCCTGTTGCTGTCATGACATCTACAACCATGACTTGGCACTTTAAAAACCGATTC
Organism: Ixodes persulcatus; assembly: GCA_013358835.2. NCBI lineage: Eukaryota > Metazoa > Arthropoda > Arachnida > Ixodida > Ixodidae > Ixodes > Ixodes persulcatus. The sequence goes on from JABSTQ010011583.1 coordinate 598,973, forward strand.
TCCCAAGCGAGCGCTGTAACTGAAAAAAGACAACACAGAATAAAGCAGTTATAAGATGGAGCTTCCTCCAAGTCGACACATCATCGATTACCAGGGATTGAGGAGTTCCAGGGGGCACATTAAACCCCCGCCATCAGTTCAATTTTGTGCCGATCGTGCACACCGCAGGAGACAGCCAAAGGGACTAATCAAGGGGTCAAACTTCTTAAGCGCGATGACAATAGACAGCGCCAAATTATCTCCGCCCTCCTTATCTCGGAGCGGCTCCGCGTTTTATTATCAAAGGCGTCATCTTCCGCGACGACGAGCGTGCTCGCGGCACGATGTCAACGCAGAAGAAACGGCGCAGCTGCGTAACCCCATAGCGACAAAAGAATCCAGCGAGTTTACATAAATATTCCGCTCTGTACTTTTCCACCTCATCGAAGACGCCTAGAAAACGGCACGAGGGAGAGAGAGCGCGAGCCTCCCAGGCAAAATGTGAACGTATTAAAGAGAAAAATTACGAGAACGATTAGCTGGAGAACAATCTACGTTCCAGATCAGCGGGTCACGATAAATTGAGATGATCTGGGGAGGGACCTGCGTGAGACACAAACAAAAGTCTACTCCTGGAGGACAAAAAAAAAAAAAAGTTATATTTGAATGTTTACACGATGGAATGCGTCTCAATTTTCGGGGGTATTAGTCACTAGACGAGGCAACCGGCTGGTGTAATAAAAACGGGACATTTCACCGATGTATCGGGGTATGATTGATTCGACAGCTGCGTTCAAGACTTCGTCGTTTCGTTGTATCAGACTCATGTTTACGATGTTTCCATGTGCACCGAGACGAAGTGACTGCTAGTGAACGGAGTGACTAGGCGTGATCGCTTACCTGTATGCCAAAGTCATGCACTCGAAGAGTTTGGTCAGCGAACCGTCGATCGCGATCGGACACGGATGCTTGTTGGCCAACTTGTCCACATCCATGATGCAGTCCGTCTCGAAGTCGAGCTCCTCACTGGTTTCGTCCAGGGGTGTCGTCAGGAGGTTTGGCGCGTCAGCGGCGCCCTCGGTTTCGCTGGCGCGCGCCACTTCGTCTGTCGCGTCGGCATCGTCGATGTCCGATACCATGAAGTGTCCGCTGTGAATGATCTCGGCGGGGGGCTTGCGGGAGAGCCTCGCCAGTTCGTCCGCTTCCAGGGACATGGTCCCGCAGTTCAACTGCATGCTGCTCGCCGTCATCACTCGTTGCTAGTGAAGGAGTACGGGGTGAACGAACGCGGTCGTTCGGCACTGCACATTTTTAGCTTTCCAGCTGGCGCGTACGCCGCTAGCACTATGCGCCATACTTGTTTTTGTGTTTCGCTTCGCCGACGCTGGGGGGCACTCTTCCGTTTCCCGAAACTTTTGGTAACAATTTGTTTTAAATTTTGTAGCGTTCGTGAAACAATAAGTTATTTACGGTTGTTTATTTGTGCTTTTTGTTCATAAAGAAGCTTTTGTGCAGCTTCACCGAAAGGTAAACGTTCAGAGGGCGTTCGAAGGGTTAAGTTTCAGTTCTTGTTTGGTTGGTGGTTCTCTATCATTAAAAAAAGAAGTCATTTTTGTAAATATTCGCTTTCGCACTCACATGTCACTTTTGTTTGTCAACTTGTCACCAACTTTAGTTGCTTTGATTTAGTGAACGTGAACAAAGCACGTGCTAGCCGGAATAATTAAAACGACAACAACATTGAGGAGCCCACAAGAAGCGATTTGTATTTTTTTCCTTCAGTTTTTTTTTTTTTTTTATTGTAATTTTTGAGTGCGCGAAGTGGTTGCTCTAAAAGAACGTTCTTCGTTCTCGTTGCCACTGATCCGAGCCTATTCACCGACGATTTACTTCCTCCATCCGAACGTGACGTAAAAACCTAGTAGAAGAGAGTGGCAAGTTTCGCAGGATTCTTTTCCGGTTCGCTGGTAGAAAAAGCTTCGGACTGTTGCAATTCATCATGCCCAAGTAACAAGAGCCAGTCGTTATGACGTCTTTAGGTGCTTTAGAGGCTTTGGAGAACGCATGTTCGAGGAAAGCAGTCTACGATACGCTGAGCAAAATCCGTCGTGTGAGTATTTCGCCTCCGCACGTATGTTTGATTTGTGTTAGCGCGGGAACTGGGCTCGCTGTCAAAGCGGATTTCAAAAGGCGCCACAGCTGATCTCATTTGCTTTTCGTCTTCTGTCACTAGGAACTGGAGGAGCTGAGAACAAAGTGCGGGCACGTAGATAACAAGGATAAACTGAGGCGATTGAAGGAACGATGCGAGAGGCAGATGGAAGAAATTGCACATTTGAAAGAGTCTCAACAGGTAAGTACGAGCAACAGTCATAAGTGTAAAACGAGCGTGTTCGTAACAGCATCTACCATGAGGTGGATACATGAGGATTGCTGTCGGCCCCCTTCTCTGTGTTGCCTTCCTAACAGTCATAACCTTTCGTTTGTCTAAATTACCTGCACTGACGGTTTTTCTTTTTTCCGTTCGGAGGTCCTACTGACCTCGAGCGTCCACTCTAATGTCAATTTGATTTGTGTTCAGTGGTGTCACTAGGGTCAGCGGCACCCGGGGCGGTCGCCCACCGCGACCTCCCCTTTCTCTGCCCTGCCTGCCGTACACCCCTGAGCACTGCAAGTCCGCCCCCTCCCCCCTTTCCCTCCCTCCCTTTCGCCCTCCTATACACCTTTTTCGTTTAGCCTCGTACCCAGCCGCGTTGTCCCCATATCCGGTATGCGTTCCGAAAAAAAGCAAGAAATTTCAACCCGGAAAAAGAAAAAAAATATAGAAAGGACATAACAAGAAGGAATGACGGTTGCAATTAAAATGTTAACATGTTCTACTGGCAAGGCGAGAGGAAAGCGATGTTTTCACGCATACCGGAAGTTCGAGAATAGAAGATGGCGGCACCCACGCAGAAAAGGTGTATTGACAATACTGTTTGTGTTACAGAGATAAATAGCCATATACACGAGCTCATCACTTACGTCACGGCGCGGTGGTGGCGCGTCGGGCGCACTTCCGGTCTAGGGCTGTGGGCGGAAGCCGCCATGGGACACATGCATTCCTGCGTTACTTTGGAAGAAAACGGACAAAAACATGCCTTCTCGTCAAAACGCCGTTACTGGGGCTGTACCAAAAGAGTCTGGAAAGGTTTGAAGGTCAGTTTTCATGCGTTTTGCGCCCATGCTATCCTGGTCCGACGGCGTTTTGACGCCGTCGGACCACGATTGCTTGGGCGGGAAGCAATTTGTATTGAATTCACGGATACTTGTGGTCATCAGATTTATTTGTTTTGTTTAAACATGAACGCTGGAAAACCGTCAAGTTGCACGGACCACCTGCGGACTACGTTCAGTGCGTCATCACGTTCAAACAGCCGCCTCATCGTTCGAGCTGTCGTCTGCTCTCTCAAACGTTTCTGCTTGTCGTCTGCTCGTTAAAACGACAGCGGCCCGTAGACCAAACGCTGACCCGGTAATTGCGATAAGAAGTGCAGACCTCAAAAGACGTTTAAGTTTGAAGGTTGCTTCGGGTAAGTAGGCTTGGCGTAAACAATAGATATAAGGAAAAGTTGATGATTGTTACCAGTGGCCATCACCGACTCGTTATGGCTGATTCACTCGGTCCGGCTCTGCTTGCGATTTTCAGTATCGGCGTCGACATCTCAGCTACGGTTCAGGCTTTTGCAGCCCGAGCGACCTCATGACTGAAAATAGCGAGCAGAACCTCACCATGTAAATCAGGCTTTAGCGTACATTCTGCGGCGTCCACGCGGAATGAATCGCCGCATGTTACATTATTCACGCCGAGTTTTGCGGTGTAACGAGCCTCGTTAATTTCGCTGATGTCGCTCAAGTAGTCAGCCATTACCAGGAAGACGTAGAATCAACAATTACAACGTTACAACGTACAATCAACAATTACAGCGTACAATTACAACACACCGACGCCGACAACGTCCCATTCCATTGATTTGTTTATGGGCGACGGCGAGCTTCTTGCCCACACCCCCATCACGCATGCGCGGCGTCGGTGGCGTCCGCTAGGGGCGCTCCGATTTGTTTGTAAACATGAGTTGGTGTATAAGCGGCACTTTCACGGGATCAGTGTGAATGGCAAACTACCAGCCTTGTGGTGGAGGTGCTAGAATTGTGATGCTGTAAGCATTTGTGCATGGATGGATGGATGGTAATGGCTATACCCTTTGCAACGGGCGGCAGCTTGCGCCACCTAGCCTAACATTTCGTCATCCCTTTTTTTTTTAATTTGTATGAATTTTGTTATAACAGACCCCCCCCCCTCCCCTCTCTTTTCCAGTGAATTTATTGCTTATTTTTATCTGTATTTTTTTTTCTTTATCCTTCCCTAGATCTCTTCCACCAATCTTCCAATCTCCTCTTAGTTACCGCAATTCTTTCCCTATCCATTCGTCCATCTATGTCCGGAAAACCCAGTGACCCCTCCAAATCCGTAGTCATCCCCGCCAAGAGGGTGGGACGAAGCCCCGTGCACCTGAAAATTACATGTTCTATAGTTTCCCTTTCGCGGTTGCATACGTCGCACAGAGTGTCTACTTCCTGGAATTTAGCCCTGTACGTTTTCGTTCTTAGTACCCCCGTTCTAGCTTCAAACAGCAAAGAGCTCCCCACTGAATTATCATACAGCTGTTCCTTTTTTATTTCTTGCTTTTGCGCCCTCTATATTGTTAAAGCTGATTTCTCCTGCATTCTTTCTTCCCACAATTTCCTCTCTGTTTCCTTTACTCCCTTTTCTACTGATATGCTCTGATCGGCTCCATCTCGTTGAATGTATTTAAATCTCAGCTTGCCGGTTCGGTTTGTCCACTTAGTGTTTAGACTTTTCATATATAGATACTTGTACACTTTCGCTGCCCACCGTGTATCCTCAATTTCAGCTGGTCTTTGTTCAAATTTTATTTTACTGATCGCTTCTCTACTCTCGAAAGATGCCCAACCCATATCCCCCTGTACTCCCTCATTTGGTGTATTCCCATGGGCCCCCAATGCCAACCTACCCACACTCCTTTGCTGTATCTCTAAACCTGCCTGGATTTCTGACCTCATACACAATACCGCATTCCCAAATGACAGCCCTGGCACCATGACTCCCTTCCATACACCCCTAACGACTTCATATCTATTATAGTTCCATAGTGCCCTGTGTTTCATGATAGCCGAATCTCGTTTCCCCTTCTTTATTACAATATCTTCATGGTCTTTTAGATACTGTCTTCCTTCACTTAACCATACTCCAAGATATTTGTACTTTTCAACGTGTTCTATCAATGTGTCCTGTATCTCCAGGGGTTCCCCCTTCTCGTCGTTGAAAACTATTATACCAGACTTGTCCCTACTAAAGTTTAGTCCTAAATTGTCCCCTTCCCTGCTGCAAATCCTAATCAGTTCCTGTATTGTCTTACAACTTTCTGATACGAGTACAATGTCGTCTGCATACATTAACCCTGGCAATACTTGATTTACTTTATGTCCTTCCTCCATGTAAGTCAGGTCAAAACCTAGGTTGCACTGTTCTAACCAGGGGAGACAATGGGCAAACCTGTCTAAGACCTCTTTTTATTGCTGCTGGTCTTGTAGTTTCGGCTTCCCATGTTATAACCACCCTATTCTCCGTATAAACCCATTCTAGAAACTTAACCATGGTTCCCTCTAGTCCATACCCCTTCAGCATGGCTCCAGAGTTTTTCCTGATTCACATTGTCATATGCCCCTTTGATCTCTAAAAATGCTACCCATAATGGCTTTTGACTTGCCATTGCTATCTCTATGCACTGAGTGATTACGAATAAATTATCATCTAGTCGTCTATCTTTCCTGAAATTGTTTTGAAGCTCCCCTAGAATCTGCTTTCTCTCTGCCCATTCTTCTTTTTACAATTTTACAGTCGGTTATGTTTTGCTTCTGCTGGCATGGCGGGTGCTTGGCTGTTCTGCGGGGGCAATTGCCAAGCAATTAAAGGGCCTATGAAACGAATTTTGGGCTGGGAGAAATCAATCTAGATTGGGATTTTACTAATAGCACATTGTTCAGTGGGCCAAAAAGAAAAAAGGTAGAAAGTCAAAAGCCTGACTTTCAGTACGAAAATTTGAAAACACAGCGGACTATTTCGTACCTCCTTCTCTTCGTAAGCTCTCTACCTTTTCACTGCGATACATCCGCGGTCCCCAAAGCGCGTCACCGGGTCCAAACGCATGTCACACAACACCGGACCTCACTTATTCCCTTCACCCCTAAGCTGGAAGCTACGCGCTTGCCGGATCAGTCAGCTGCCTCCCTCTCATCACCTGACCTCATTCTCTGCGCGTGGGTATGCGCGAGAGCGCGTGATCACGTGGCAAAAGTGTGGCTGGCCCAGCGAGCACGTAGCTTCCACAGCACTGTCAGCTTCGGGGTGAACGGGGTGGGGAAAGCAACTTTTGTCTGCATTTTGAGCGACGGGCTAATCTTCTAGGGGGAATGGCCATGTCCGGGTACACAAACGATACTCTGAGCAAGAGGGGACTCCCCTCTTTTCGTCTTCTTGAACTGTGGTGGAATGCGGGATTTATGAGTTGAGGAGGAAAGCTAAACAGGAAAAACTTGGAAAAGCGTTTCATGACTCTTAAGAAATGTCAAGTTATACACAATGAATCCACCATTTCTAAGTAGGAGGTTCTGGTATGAAAATGCGTGATCACGTGCTTGAATGAGTGCAGGCACTCCTTTGACCAAAGAAGGTAGATTCTGTTGCGTCCATTGAGCTGCATTGAGTTGCAATGTTTCTTGTGTGCCTGTTGTCACTTCATCTTGAAGGAGCTTCCTCCCTCTCTTTCCTAATGGCACTTATTGTTTCATCCTGAGAATCCTCAAACTTAGTTTTCCGCCAGGCGGCACCAGTTATTTGGAAAATGGTTGATTGCTAAGGTGCAGGATATGTAAACCAGCATACCCTGAAATGCAAAATTTCGTTTGCACAAACATACAAAAATGCGGCACTTTGTCAAATTAATTAAATACAAAGCCACCATATCTACCAAAGTTTACAAATGACTTTTTTTATTTGGTAGTTGTAGCAACAAATATTTAGTAATCAAGAATACTTGTACCTGAGGTGGAGTGCAACTTGCACCATAAAGACAGCTGACTGGTGGCAGCAGATAACATCTGTTTCCTCTCCAGATCCCTAATGCCTGGTTAGCACAGTTTTGTAAAATTTCGGTTGAAAGCATAATTTATTACTTAATAAACCTTCTCCACCTTGGGGACTTCTCGTAATATAATTATCAGCATCAACTATCATGCTTCAACATGTCTGATAATTCGCGGGGGAGCTCTTTACTGTTTGAGGCTAGAACGAAAATGTTGACGACAAAGGCATACAGGGCTAAATTTCAAGAGATGTGTGCCATATGCCACATTGTGTGCCATGTGCCATAGTGAGAGCGAGACACTAGAACATGTGGCATTGAAATGCACTGGACTTTGTCATGCCCTTCTGGGAAGGTAACAGGCATGGCGGTTGCTCTGGGTTTTGCTAATGAGGATGGAAGAACAGAGGATCGAAAAAGGGATTACAGTCACAAAGAAGAAGTTAAGAAGATTGGTGGAAAAGGTCTAGGGAATAGTGATATTTCACGCAATTGGTATGTTAGGTGATCTAATGAGGCACGGAATTTAGAGAAAAATTTACAGGGAAGGGATGTAAACGTTTCTAGGCTAGGTGGCGCTAGGTACTGTCGGTTACAAAGGGTCAGTATCATCCATCCATCCATCCACCTAATGGTGTTGTATATAATCATTAATTGCCACAGGAATCGGAGGAGCGGATAAAGCTGCTTACCAGTCTCCTCTGTGTGCAAGCCGACGGGTCGGGGGATGCAACCCTTGACATGCCCAAAGAGCACTCTGGTCAACATTGGAGCACACAGGTAAGAGCTAGAGCCATCCTTGCTATGGTGTAAGCATCTGGCATGTGTAAGCTTCTTTAGTTACACAGTTTGAGCTAGAAGACTTTGGGGAAAATATGTCCCTTTAGGGGTTGTCAGGTGACTGCAGTGCTTAAATGAGAATCTTGTAGCGAGTTTGTTTGACTGCAGTTGTTCTCATGCATGCTCAGTTACAGATGTCGGCAAGTTTGTCTCTGCCAGAGCCCTGCAAGTTGCTGTGCTTTCAGTTTGTTTCTGTGCCAACACTCACATGCACCGAGAGAATCGGAAGTGCACCAGAAAGGAGACCTGTCGTGGGCATTACTAGGGTTGCCCATGTCGTAAGCTTTCAAGGGAGGGAATCAAAATCGAAAGTGTTGAACCGCACAGATCAGGATGAATGTGTTGCAACATTGCTCTAGCAACAGTGCTACTCAAGTTAATCTCCTCCGGCTGCGAAGGAATCGAGGAACGCTGGAAGCTGACATGCCCAATTTGGCACCCGTTCTTTCTGTTTGGGTATTTTCTTTGTAAAAACCGACATTGAAAAGCGACTGAAACCGGCGTGTAACCCCAATCACTAAAATTAGCCGGCAATTTTTCTCAAACTAGATTAAGAGGATTTTGTCGACGCTACCCTTCGGTATCCTTGCGTGTGTTCTATGTACGAGAATTTTGCCAGGCATGACCAAGACTGAGCAAAGTTTTCCACCATCTGTTGTGCAGACTAAACCTCTGCTAAAGCCTCAGAGAGGTTGCAGTATCAAATAAATAATAATAAAAAAAGCCTCTTCACTCAGGTTGAAGAAAGTAAAAAAAAAATATGTTGGACCTGTGTTTGTGTTTTTTCCCATCTAATTTCTTGACCTTGGTTCAAGCGTAGTGCTTGGAATGTGCCTCTAACTGGTGTGCTTATCGCGTCCTCATTTGTGGTCCCTCCATTTCCACGTGATGACGTTACACATGTTCATGCCGTTGCCATCCAGGATTCTTAGTAGAGCACAGGTTTGTGTATTTCGCATTGGAAATTCGGGAAGGGGGAAGGGGGTATAAATCATTTCTTGCCGTGATCCTGGTGCTAGCATAGCAGCGGTGGAGTAGGCAGCAGACGCTTGCTTAGCTGCAGCTTGTTCTGCAGCCAGATGGTCGAGGGAAACTGACGAGGACAAGAAATGGGAGGCTGTGACGATGGCGACCCTCACTTCCGCTCGCCCCTTTTTGTCACCATTTCAACGACCACCCACCGAGATTGCGACGTCGGACGGCATGACGCGCCGGCTCCTGCGAAGTAAATTGTTGCCATTTCGGGCCCACCTTCGATGTGTTGGGTGGTAAACTAAACACACCAGTTGAAGGCGTGTGGCTCAGGCAGGCAGACAGACAAACTAAGAGAGTTAAGTTTGTTTGTACAGAATGAGGTTCCCACAATGACTTGGGCATTGGTCCGTTCCTCAGAACGTGGACAGGCTGCTGGAACGACTCTGGTCCTCGGAGAAGCGTGCCAGGGAAATGGAAAGCTGTGTCAACAGGCTGAACTTTCAGCTCACAAAGAAGGTGCTCGAGCTGAACGAACTGCAGCTCCAGTATTCTGAACAGGCAAAGGTAACTGCTTTTTTTTTTATCGTTAGATGAGGAGGCACGGTAAACATCAGTTAAGCTAAAGGTTGTCGGTTTTCTTGTTACCTAAAAACTGCTTTGTCAAACCCACTCCGTGGCTCGCTGCATTTGCAGCTGCGTCCGATAACTGCCTTGAGGTTCTTTTGGGGGGGGGGGGGGATAAGCAGCAACACAGCAAGTTTGTGAAAGACGTGTTTATTGACTCGATACGTCATGCAACTTTTATCAGGGAATGGCAGCAGTCTTGGGAAGAGCCGCTCTATTCCCTGCAGCACCATCGCTTTCATGATTAGGCAGTGGTGATATCAGTTTCAAATGCAGCTCGCACATTATATTTAACAATTGAGTGCACTGTACACTGTTATGCACACATCTGTCGCTGTGGTTGAGCTGGAAGAATTTTATGGAAAGTCCCAAATACACTAAATGAATTGCCCAATTTTTATATAAAAAAAAAACTAGCAACACCCTAAAAGTGATTTTTGTTTTTTTATCATTGCAAATAACTGGAAGTGATCCCTAGACATCCTCGAAGTTTGAAGCTAGAGAACTGCATACTAGGTGCAAAGAAACAAAATTAATTCACAAGCCGGATTTGAAGCTCTTGCATAAGTCATAGATAAATAAAATGTCCTAAAAAAAATTTTTTTTTATATTAAATGAAAACTGCATTGTTGAATGTTTATTCTCCACACAAACATAGTGCTAGCGGTTCGGACCAGGCGCCAAAGTTTCACAGCTTGCCGTCATCGGATTCAAAAGTTTCAAGCAATTTTCTGAAATTTTCAATGGGAAAGTGTTGGCCGACAAAGCCCACAAATGCATGGAAATGAGTGGTGTCAACTACCGGCATAGGGTCCCATTTTTTTCACTGAAAGTTTAAAAAAATTACTAACAACTTTTGAATAAAATAATGGTTACTTCTGAAACTTAGGCGTCTGGTTAGGGTGTCCACCACCGTGTTTGGGTGCAGACTGAGCATTCGACGACGCATGGTATTTTCGTGGCAAAAAAAACTCTACATTTTTGGGGGAGGTTCACGATTGCGAAGTGGTGCACTCCTTGCGTTTTTGTTTTCTTGGAGGACTTTAAATCGGTCATTTCTCATTAATCAGTGGGAGTGCACTCCTGCCAACTAGCAGCTCATTCGCTCTGCGCGTGCCGTTTGTCCTTTCCCTGCGTGCAGACGATCCATCACTTTTCAGTTAGAGTTTCTTGGTATGAATCATTTATCTCTATTTGAGCATTTGGCTGCTGTCGAATATCTAAAAAATGTCCAGTAGGCATTAGTCAGATCAGACATGAATATAAACCTTATTCTATTGGTAATATTTTGGATTTTGGGTACTTGCACACCCCTAGCTATTTTAGGAGTGTTAAAAAAATTCAGCTCGAAATCCTCTTTTCTCGTTTCCGCCTGGAGAAACAAGAGTAGGACTGCCCAATTGATCAATTAACCTTCCGATTAAACTGTGAGTGCTTTAATGTTTTTAAATCTTTTTAACTTGGTAATTGGTTGAAGTTAGGTGAACCAATACATGGTACAAAGAGAATGGTTTTCTTTATGTGTCTTTACTGTAGTGCGGTTGAAGTATTTGTACAAGTAAAAAAAAAAAGCCAGGTCGACATTATTTGAACAGTCTCTTGCTCGTCAAGTTCTAATCTATCCTCAGTTGAAAATATACATTGCACTATTTGTCAGAGTAAAATAACTTTTAAGTGGCAAAAATTTGTAGGTCTCTTTTGTTCGGCTATGAATTAGTGCAACCACTGAATCAATTAAAAGTTGATGATTAATCGGGTTAAAAATTTCGACGTTCAGCCCTAAACAAGAACCTTGAAACATTGTTTATTTTCCTTCTTGAGCCATGGGGGTTGCTGAGATAAAAAGCCGATTTTATGCAGCTTGACGAGGAAAACAATGGGACAAACATGATTTTAGAAAGCCCTAATGATGCTTTGCGACCATTTTATTTCGATAAAAATGTCCCTCGTCTATTGAAGAATGCAAATTTATTTAAACTCTATCCAGGCAATTGGACACACTGGCATTCCAAAGGCATGTTTGCCTTTTATTTTCAGTGATAGGTTAAGAACGCAGTGCATATCCCGCCCACGGGCAAGGAAATAGTGTGTCGGCTCCTCGACATGGCAACCAATGACAAGAGCTTGGGTGAGGCGACTTTGGGTTCAGGTGCAAGCGGAGCAAGCGAAGCTTGCTGCTAATCGAGCGGCAGGCATCGTAGCAAATCAGCAATAGTATTTGCACTATTTCACAATGCAAAGAGGGCTAAAAGATTTTCTACTTCGTCTCGTCAAAAGTGACAGGGGTACACGATTTTAACTTCGTCCCGGGAAACCTTCATGTGCGACAGTAGTAGAACAAGGCAATAGGTAGTTACCTGCCTTACAATGCAGCTGATCGCAACAATGCTTTACGAGGGTGGCATGTTCTGCATATGAATACTGCTATAAAGGCATAATTTCAGTAGGCATTTTTTAGGCCATTAACCTTAGACAAGCAGGTGGGAGCCCAACGAGGCAGCACGGTAGTGGCATCATTCGAGCGTCTCGTTCAGTGTACCGCATTGATAGAGGTGACTGCAGTATTTTAACGTCGACCCTTGGAAACCGCCGCGAAGGAACGCTTGTACCGCTGTGATGTTTCCAACGTCACGTGAATTGAGCGCAAGCAGAAAACTAACGAAAAGAAGCCATCGGCGCCGGCGAAGCGTGTTGACCAGTCTCGGTGCTGCTAGACCTATTGGCACCACCAAGCGGGCACATTGAACACTTCGATGGCGACGCAACCGTGGGATTCTCACATCGTCACACAGAAACTACCGTAGACAAAAGCAGATACAGCCACAACTTTGTAACATAAACCTGGGAAAGTAGAAAGCGAAAAGATGCCTGCCAGAAGCTGGCACCTTTCAGCATCGCCTTGCCGTCAGTGTGCGCTGCCATATTGAAAAATTATTGCTCAAAAGGCTGTGACGTCAGAGAAACGAGTGGAAGCTAGTGGCTGCTGGAGTGATGTGAATCTCTTTGAGGGGCGTTTGATACTGCCTTCCTATCCCGTCACCGACTATAGTCACAACTTGGTGTAAAAAAAATAGATTTACTTAGTGAGGTTGTGTTTTACTATGTGAGTGAGTGAATATACTGCACACTAAAATAAATTATCCTTCTCGTTTGCCTTTTTTTTTTGCTGCATTGAAAGGTTTTGCTATTAAAGCAGTAATGTTAATTTGTTGGGCATTACTTGCAGCTTTTCCAGGGAACCTGATATCTTTCATGGTGCAGCGTCTTGACATTGCACCAAGCCTCGATGAATATAAAATTTTAGTGGATTGACTTTATAGCCAAGCTTTCTTGAGTGTTTAATGTGTTTTCTTTTATGAATTCTGAACTTATTGGCGATTTTCTTGTCTTTGAAGAAAATGATGGACATGTCGAGAGAGAGCTACGAAGCGGTCCACAGCTCGTCGAACCTTTCGTCCAGGCAGACGTGGGACAACTCGGAAGTGTCTTACGGCTTTGTGGCTTTCTGAGTCTAGCATTGGGGTAGATCTTGTATATACGAGATTTGGGAAAAGCATAAAAAAATCAAAGTGACAGAGTCTCCTAGTGTTAGTTCAAGGGTTGCTCTATAAAGCTAATAGGAGAGACATTTGCATCTATAATCTACATCGACTATCTTGTAGTACATTGTGAAGGCCAGTGCAGTTTCCACAGTGTTGCTATCCTTCTTCACACTGCTGCGGGAGCATTTGGCTTTGTCGTGCGTCTCATTCACACTTGCCGTCATGCAAAGGAGACGCATTGGAGCACTGCCAAAGCTAGACTAGCCTTGACAACATAGCACAAAGTAGTTGACACCGAGTATCAAATACTTTTATAACCTCAGGAAGAATGTTGACTAACAAGTGTGATGCAATTAATCAAAGATTTTGTTTTACGAGCAGATAATGATTGATGGTTAGTTCAGTCTGTCTTCCCCAATCATTTTTGGCATAGTAGCATTCTGCAGTTAATAGAGAGTTTTAGTAGATCGTTCCGATGACTCCGATAACGATACCCGATACTCTGCCTCCGCCTTTGCGCTTACATATATAGTATCGTTATCGGGGGTATCAGAGGTATCGGAACGATCTTCTAAAACTCTCTATTGAGAGGCTTGGTGTGATTGGGTATATATTTTTTCTCTTGCCTTAAACATGGGCTTCAATTTAAGGCTGCTTCTAGTACGCTAACTGAAGCCCTACATCTTGCAGTTGTAACCATAGTCACGGCCATGTTCTTGCCAAATGCGCTGAGCCAGTCAGTTTCGAAGGCTTCATAATGTCATCCGATAAGTGTATGGCACATTTTGTATTAGAATGCATGGTACAGCAAAATTGTCATTTGTTTTTCAAGCTGAAAAAAATGTTTACCATACTCGTTTCTACGCCAAGAAAAAAGAAAGTTCTGCGCATTGTTCATACGCTGCCCGAGGTAGTTCTCACAAGATTTGGTTTTCGGAGGAAGAAGTGATGCTTTTGGCATTCGGATTGTGTATGTCTGATAAGATAATATATATCTAAACTAAAATGCGCCTACATATATCTTATTTCTCTACATAAAGGGGGAAATTAGTAATGCTCTGCGAGGAGCCAGACTTTTTTTTACTACAGTTCTCGAGGTGAAAGCGAGTATAGTTGCTTCTTTATAGTTTTCAACTCCTACCGAGTTTATTTCTGCATCTTGCGTGGTAATAGATGGTAAGGGCCAGTTTGATTATTGATACAAATGTTGTTTTTTTTTGGTAAAATGTGAACTATTTTCATAATGGTCATTACATTTCATGGTTCTTTAACATATGATAAAGTAAAATAAATGGTCATTGAGGCTCTTTACCCAGAGCTGCAACTGGGATCATCAGTATCAAGTGATTCGGTTGATGTTATGCGATTAAAAATGTGGGACTGCAGCCCACATGAGCAGTACTGTATTATAATTTCTTCCTCACCTGTAATTTGTGCCCACAAGCAAATTATGAGTACTTTAGTGTTGTAACAACATGCACTGTTGCAGGCCATTTATTAAACCAAAAGGAGGTGTCATACTTCTAGTCTAGCCTACAAATTCCCAAATGACTGCATGGTTAAGATGGCACCTGGCTTTGATACACATTCACCTTGGTAGCCTCAACTGCAGCCTTAGTATTTTGTACATGCAAGCTTTGTTACCCTTTGAATCACTTGTTGCCCAACTGTTATTGTTATTTGAAGTGTCACCACATCTTTGGTGCATGGCAAAGACTCTTCAGCAGCTGGTTTTAATACAAACATGGCTAATGCAAATGTGGGACATGGCCAGTAAATTTCATAAGTGGTCCTGCATGTTTCAGCATGTGCTCAGGTGGGCTGATCATTTTCTAAAAGATTCCTTTTTAATGCATTTTTCTTTAGCATCCTAAACATATAGGATTTTTTGTGCTGTGCTTTGACAATTGTGTATGTTCATGAATTTGTTTTCTCTATAATTTCTCTATGGGTTGGTTCTGAAAAGGCTAAAGTCCCTGTACTGCCAGTTTTTACAGTACCATGTCACATTATGACACTGGCATATTTCTGTTCAAGAAACAGATGAAAAGGTCCACATGTTTGGGAATTGTTGGCCCAATAGTTTCAGAGCAGTTACTTTTCTCTTACATTCCTAACTTTGTTTTGAATATTTTAGTTTTAAGTTTGCTATAGTTTTGCTATGACAATTGTTAAAGTTTGAAGTCTTGTAGTGGTTACTCTTGTCAGAAAATCAGGAATATGTACTTTTGCTGGGACATTTTTAATAAAAACTTTTTGAATAAAAAGTTGATTACAAACTTATGTTCTGGTGTTGTGTATTACTGTGATGTGAAGGTATGAAGCAGTTTTAAGCAAGAATGGACATCATGAAGTGCAATTATAATGCGATTAAATGCAAAGGTGTTATCATTCATAACAAAATTCTCAA
The DNA here is from genome assembly GCA_013358835.2 of Ixodes persulcatus. Taxonomy (NCBI): domain Eukaryota; kingdom Metazoa; phylum Arthropoda; class Arachnida; order Ixodida; family Ixodidae; genus Ixodes; species Ixodes persulcatus. The sequence continues at coordinate 614,548 of JABSTQ010011583.1, forward strand.
GTGAACATTTCCAGGAGAATTTGAGTCTTTGACATGCCCCTGGCTAATTCCATGCTCTGGTCACAACTGAATGGAATGTCCTACATAGCTGGGACCCATTTATTTTATTTTAAATCGGGTATACCACTTGTAGCAGCTAGTGTGTTTCCCATGCCTTACCATACTACGCATTTCTTGGCAGGGTTCATCTCCTCATTGTTTCCGCACTGGAATGCTTTGGAGAACTCCACCATGTTTTCGACAGCCACATTGCAGCGGTACTCCTCCAGGGAGTGGGAGTCTGAGTTCATAATCATCTTGACAGCTTTGGGATTGGTGTCTGCACACCACTTGTAGGCACTGCTGATGAAAAAAAGCTGGTCAGGTGTAAACTCCTCCAGACCTTCAAGGGGAATGTTTTCCTCCTTGCCCCCTGGGTGCTCGTCAACATGCAGGCGGTACGCGTGAAAGGATTGTCTCAGGCCACCGTTGTCTGCAATGTTTTCGGAGAGGGTTTGCTTGCCGTTGAGGTGGCGTTTGCTGTGGGGCTCGTAGATGCTGTTGTACTGCAGGACAAAGCAGTAGTTCTTGAGGACGAAGTTACCCTTGGTTTCCCTAGTCCACCAGTTTCTTAAATTCCCATTGTCATCGAAGTGGCTTCCCAATGTATCGAAAGCGTGGCTGATCTCGTGCCCTATGATGGCCCCTATACTTCCATAGTTCATTGCAGGGGGCAGCCCATAGGAGTAGAAGGGATAGTTTAGGATGGCTGCTGGTATCGTGATGCTGTTAGTCGAGTGTTCATAGAAAGCGTTCAGTGTTGCGGGACTGAATGTCCAGTACTCCTCATCTCTTGTGTTGGTTTGACGAAGTATTGACAACGATCGAAAGGTATAGACTTCTTTGAGCTCCATCAAAATCTTGACGTATGGGCCGTCGATGTTGGGAATGTCTGCATGCGATTCATCAAGCTCGGTCATATTTTTTATCCAGTCGGGATAGGCGACATGAGAAATGATCCGTTGCACTTTAGCCATTGCTCGAGTCCTTGTCTGGTCGTCCATCCAAGAATTAAGCCTGAGAGCATATGCAAATGCAAGCTTAATGTGGTCAACGACCACTTTGGCATCATCTTTTATGTAGTCTGGTGTGTAAGACTGCACGAAGATTGCCCCGTACGGCATTGGAAGGTAATCCTCCACATCTTTCCTGCATAGCTTCTCCTTGTCTACATTTGTGAAATCCATGCCAAGTTCTTTGCCGTAATTGCTAACGGCTTCCCTGATTTCTCTAGATGATAGGGGCCCTAAGAGAAAGGCAATTGACCAGCCAATGAAGTCTTGAAACATACGCACTGTATTGTTTTGCTGAATGAGGCTCGTGACGAGCCACAGGTATCCCGGGCTCATGACAATCACATCATTTGTCTCTTTGACCTGCACATTTTCTGGGAGGTATCGGTTGAGTGTGCTGAGCCAGCGCTTGGAACTAACTTGTGGTGTCAAACTCTCCAAGTGCTGTATCTGGTATTTCTTAGGGGGCCACGCGTCTGTCCTCCCCAGCACGTCAAAGTGAAAGTGCTTGACAGAGGCAAGCACTATAGGCGCCATAACCACATTCTCGGCGAGCGTCTTGTAATTTGTCTGGTTGCCTCCCAAGATGGCGGCAATTTTCTGGACCATCTTCATAAAAATCAAGTCTTGCGTGTCATTCTTGGTTGCGTTCCCACTCTGGACCTCATGGAAACCCACTTCCAGGTTCTCCATGGTGTTGAAGACAAGCACGTTTGACCTAGTGTCCTCTGGGTCCGGGATCACCGACACGCTGAATAAGCTTGGAATGGACCATCGCAGAGATAACTGAATAATGATCTCGAACAGATCCACTGGACTCTTGCTGTCCACCGTTGGCCAAGGCATGTGGAGGTAGCCTAGAAGCTCCTTGAGCACTTTCATAGAGGCTGACGAGTCTCCCTGTTCATAGTTTTCTAGGCACTTCTTGTACATTAAAGCTGCCTTCTCTAGTGCACTTTGCTTTCTGCCGGTGATGGGTACGTCATTGAGAGCCTTTTTGATGACGTTGTCCAATTCCCTACCCACTAACGAGAACGGGCTGCTGCGCACTTCGTTACGGCGCACCGGGTGCTTTCGTCTCCAACCGTCACACACGAAATTGTAAAAGTTCTTGCACGGGTCCACACTCCGATTCAGTGACCGGGCTATGCTCTTGGCCACTTCCTTGCAGACTGGGCTACGGCACACCACGTTTTTGGGGTCGTTCCTCGCAGAGCGGTTGCTCTGGTAAGACGCCACGTAGCCGCCCACGTATGCCGTGCACGCCACTATCATTCCCGCGGCCAGGAAGAAGACGTAGGTGGAGCTGACGCATAACCGGCAGTCCTTGTTCAGGTGCCAACCGCTGTGCTGGGTCTGGCAGCTGCGGTGGCGATGGCCAAGCTGGCGGTGGTTGTGCCTGCGCTGTTCTTCAAAGGGTTCATCCTCGGGTGCTTCGTCAGGGTGTGGTGTGTCTCTGGTGTTCCCAGCCACAGAGCTTGCTGCATGACAACCACACACATTCATAATTTAGATGAAGCGATCCTTCACAAGAACGAAGGCAGCGCATGGAAGATTCCGCTAGGTTTCCGAGCAGTTTCCTTTTTAGCTATTAGAGCGCAGCTCTTAGGCGCCCGTTTCCGGCTTGAGCGACGTCGACGTCGGCGTAACCGCGCGTTGCATGCAACCCGTCGGCGTAACCGCGCGTTGCATGCAACCCGCCGGCGCCCCCGAGGCCAGGTCACGTGACGCCCCGAGGTCACGTGACCCCCCTCCCCTCCCGAGGTCACGTGCCCCCCCCCCTCCCCCAGGAGGAGGAGTTGTATACCCTCCCCTGAGTACCCTTTCCTCCTCCTCCTCAAGAGCTGCGCTTCAATTTGGCGTTACAGGGAGTTGTAAACGGCTTTCATTTTTTGTTTTTCCTTGTGGTTCACCGTTAAAGAATACTTTTATTTGATCCTTATGTTAACACCTTTCTTAGCATACTTATGCACTAGGTTCCCTCACATTTACAACCAGAGTATTTAATGCGCTTTTAGTTATATATCACACAAAGATCGTGCCAACAACTCTTGAGAAGTAGGAGGTTTACACAAAATCCATAAACCATGAGAAGGTACAGTGTGTTCCCTAGAAAAAAGAACCGTGTTTTTCAGCCCGGGTAAGTCTCAGAAAGCTGAAACTCTGTGAGAATGTGACTGGTGTTTGGGATAGAGCGCAAGAGTTTGAGAACATGACGTTACCTGGATCAAAAGATAATTGAGGAAAACAAAATTTGTACATGCGCTGACACTGCTAAATATTGTCAAAACGAATTGGCATTGTGGACGCTTGTGGGATTTACATTAGTGAAACTCTTATCAGCAAGAAAGATTATACTGTTTTCTTTCTTGCGAAACTTTTTTTTTCCTCTCTTTTCTGAAATAGATACTACAATCTCGGTTCTTGTTTTGTTAATATTAGGCTTGGTGCACATCGGCACATAGAGAAATTTAGTTTTTCTCAATAATCTTTTGATCCAGGTAACGTCATGTTCTCAAACTTTCGCGTTTTATCGCAACCGCTAGCGTCCAATTTTCACAGAGTTTGAGCTTTCTGCAATGCATAATTTACTTACCCAAGCAGAAAAAAAAAAGTTTTTTTTTTTCTTAGGAAGGCCCTGTAATTCGGAGGCTGAGAACTTTTCCAACTTCATCGAAATTATAAAAAAAAGGATCCTGATAGGCTGTGCATAGCAGATAGCCACGTGTCTCGTGAGGTACACGACCGCAATCATTTACAATACGGCCTAAAAACAAAAAAATTTATATCAGCTTGTCCCAGGGCTAACACCATGCACCTCGTAGATAAGAAAGCCTAAGCGCTTTCCTGCGTCACTAAAGAAAACCACCGTAGGCCAGAGACTGGACACGACGTCAGCATTCGGCTGGTACTCGTGTCCAATCGATGAGAACACGAATCCATGCCGAGCGCTGACGCCGTATCCTGGCCGTATCCAATCTGGCCTGCGGCGGCCTACTTCAGTGACGCAAAAAAAATTCTGCACTTGTGCTTTCTTATCTAAGAGGTGTTGCTAACACCCTAAGGGAGTTATAACAACGCCGTTATGATGCCGATGAACAGACTGAAAGGATGCTTCGCTGGCGATCTTTTTTAGCAGCCGCCTAGCAGGGCGGATTTATTGGGCTGGGGGGGGGGGGGGGGGGGGGGGGAGGGGCGGTTGGCGGCGGCGGCTCTGCAGAAGAAATGTAACGTTATGAACGGGTCTGACGTCACGGACGAGATCTTCGGGAAAAAAGTATTTTTTTCACACACAAAAATAAGCCTGGCGTATGGTCTTTCAATAAAAGAAAAAAAAAATATGGACCTTGAAAAATTGTGTGTGTGCGTGTGTGGAGGGAGGGGGTGGTAAAAGTACACAAGGTTGCACGGCAAAGCTGGAGCGATACAGCTGCTCTATGAAAGTGGTCTCAAATACCTTACTAAAGCATTAGACGGCGCGCTTACAACACAAGTCCAGCTTGTGGCGTGGGCATCGCATGCCGCGTCCGAGAGAATGCGGAGTGCAAGTTCATCTGCTTCTTGCGCAGGGGGTAGTGGTGACGTGGAACGCCGAGCCCTGATTGGCTGATCGCGACCCCCTATCTGAGCGTCGTCTGCTCCTTTGCAACGTCGTCTGCTCGCAACGTCGTCTGCGTCTGTCTTACCTTTCCTGCGACTTTCGGAAGTGCAGGTCTTTACGAGCGAGCTCGACTTCGCCTTTCAGAAAGGGCAGATGAAATAACTCGAGCGGTACGTTGTTTTTGTCTAACAACTAGCAGACGCGCATCAAGGAGAGAAGTCAAAGGACTCACTGGCGAGGTTTCCCGAGGCGCCGAGGTTTGTTTGCTAAGAACCGAAAGTGAGGGTGGCTAGTGTCCGCAAGTTCCCTCCCAAATACGTTTTCCCTCCTTTCGTGTGCGGCGAGACTCCTCACTCTTTAACGGCGCCGGCGGGTTGACGCGGTTGGCGCATCGTCGTCTGCTTTACGTCTGCTAGTCAAAGCGATGGCTGCTTTACCTTTCCTGCGTCTGTCGGAGATTCACCGCTTTTTCACCGGCGAGAACGCGGCCTTCGAAAAAGGGGAAAGGAAATACCTTGAAGGAAACGACCTTTCTTTTGAGGTGAAGGATTTCACTCTAGTTGCGATTGTCCAGGCGTCGTTTAAGAATTGTAGCTACGCGGTAAAGATGACGCTCTCCGATAAAGGTGACATTTTAGAGAGGCACTGTGAGTGCCCTTGCGGGGCCGCAAAGTGCAGGCACATGGTGGCTACCGCACTTTACGCGTCTCTAAATGGTCTGTCCAAGAGGGACCTTCCACAGCAGTGGCTACAACGCCCCAAGAGCAGCATGCCGCGGCAGGTCGCTCGCTCAGGTAAGAAGTAAACACCATGTTCATCGCTATGTTAAAACGTTTAGTTGCACGAGTTTCGTGAATTGTACCACGCGTTTAAAGGAGCTGTGCAACGATATTCAATTGGAATGTTTTTCACTTTACACGAGCTTACTGGCACTAGTGGGACTCAAGGATACTCGCATGCAATGCCACTGGCCAAGAAACTCCTTTGTTGCGGTGTAATTTCAAGGACAAAAGCGATCATTTTCATTCAATCTCTCCCTTGCAAAATTCGATGACGTAACGCGGGGATCGCAGTACACCCGTATGATGATATTTGAATGCGGTTCATAGATTGGACCCGAGCATTGCGTGGGCACTCGATTTAGGCTCGTGATAATTGATAGCTCGAGAAGCATTCGAGTAGTGGCCCGTGTCCAATCGCTGCAACGACGACAATAGCCGAGCCATAACAATGTCTGGAACTCGGCGCGTGTCCTGTGCTTTGCCAACCCCAGCGCGTGGCTATGATCAACATTGGCGGCATATAATCGGCTCCAGATCACGTGGCCGCTTGTTCTGGCTGCGAGTTGAGGGCGTGAACGCTGCTCGTTGTTTTTTAATTTTTTTCTGGGACTTCTAATGCGTCGGGTGAAAAACGAAGGCGTGTTTCATAGGTCATTAACGTCAGGGATCCGTTCTAAGCGGTATTTGCGCAAAGTAAAAAAAAATCGTTGCATAGCCCCTTTAATGAGTTGTTCAAAGATAATCAGCTAAAGACAGATGACAGCCGATGTAGTGACTGTAAATAAACAAATGCGGCTGTGCGATCGGTACTGTGAACACATCAGAGCCCAAAAGTGCTCGATCGCTGCTTGTTGTCACAACTTTCTCGCTCGACTAAAAGGCTGTTGTCAGTCTGCGTATTGGGGTATGTATGTGTGGCGTAAACCCAAATGGCAAAAAGTTTGAAAACCTGTGCTAATCTGTGGAAGAAAATCCGAGCAAGATCGATCGATATCCAGAGAGGCGTCGAACGTATCGCGGAAGTTATATCGTAGACTCGTTGACATCAAGAAGTAATTATTGTTATAATGCAATTAGATGCAAAGGTGCAAGCGAGCTGGACAAGAATGACGAAAATAATCCCTGGAGAAGGGGAACAAGAGGGACAAAGGACAAGCACAAATCTTTTCCGAAGGCCGCGTTCTCGCCGGTGAAAAAGCGGTGAATCCCCGACAGACGCAGGAAAGGTAAAGCAGCCATCGCTTTGACTAGCAGACGACGTCAAAGACCGACCTACGGAACCATTTTCCGCAAGGTAGGAAAATGCCCCTCGCGCCCCTCCTCTTCTCACCCTCTCCCAAAAGTCACGTGATGGCAGGGGGTTAAGCCGACACGTTAAAGAGTGAGGAGTCTCGCCGCACACGAAAGGAGGGAAAAAGTATTTGGGAGGGAACTTGTGGACACTAGCCACCCTCACTCTCGGTTCTTAGCAAACAAACCTCGGCGCCTCGGGACACCTCGCCAGTGAGTCCTTTGACTTCTCTCCTTGATGCGCGTCTGCTAGTTGTTAGACAAAAACAACGTACCGCTTGAGTTATTTCGTCTGCCCATTCTGAAAGGCGAAGTCGAGCTCGCTCGTAAAGACCTACACTTCCGAAAGTCGCAGGAAAGGTAAGACAGACGCAGACGACGTTGCGAGCAGACGACGTTGCAAAGGAGCAGACGACGCTCAGATAGGGGGTCGCGATCAGCCAATCAGGGCTCGGCGTTCTGACGTCACCGCTGCCCCCTGCGCAAGAAGCAGACGAACTTGTCCTCCGCATACTCCGTCGCGCAGTCGCGCGGCGCCGAGGGCGAGGGCTGCTGCGCGACGCACCGAGATACCGCGGTTTCACCGAGAAAGCAGAGACGGCTGCCTCGACTGGCGCTCGGAACGCCCTCGGAGATGGATGACAGCAGTCATTCCTCCAAGTTGAAAAGAGAAAACCCCGAGGCTGCGACTCATCCAGCCGTCCCAACTACGCAAAAGATGTCCGCGCCAAGGCCATTGCATATGAAGGCACCCTACATCTCCCTATACTCCGTTTCACCAGAAGGCTTGAAGCGCGAGCTCATAGCTTTGGCAGCTGCTCTTAATTCACGAGAGTGGGTGCCGGCGAGATGTGCCCCAGAGCAAGGAGCTCGCGCTTGTAGCCTTTCCTGCGGTACATCATAAGGTGAAACAGAATATAGTAAATTATTTGACGCCGAGTTGGAACGGCACATCGAGCCGTTCCAACTACGCAAAACCTGTCCGTGTAAAGGCGATTTTCTAGGGGTGACTTGTATTCCCCATGGCAAGTATTAGGTGGTCTCTCCGCGGGTTGGAGGCAGAGTGCTGCCGCTCACCGTCAGGTAACTTGGCCGGCTTCCACTGGGCGCAGTGTGCGCTGGTGCCGCAGCCCCGGGACGCCTCCGACGTCGGGTCCTGCGCTGACATGAGACCCGGAGCCGCGAACCCTCGTGCGCACAACGTCCATGCCTCGTCTTTCTCGTCTTCCTCGTCGGCGTGGGCGTATACGTACTAAACCTGCCTCGTTTTCCTCGTCCACGCCTCGTCGTCCTCGTCGGCGGTCGCCTGACCTGCGACCGCATTCGCACCCTGTCTTCTGCGCCATGTTAGGCCCGTGTAGGTAAAGAACAAACAGCACTTAAAGAGACGATGAAAATATTTCCTGAATTTGGCTATATACCGGTTAAAAGTAGCGCGTTCGTTTCTGTTTCCACACGAAAATATCGAAGAACCCTCGTCCAAGGACATGATTGTTTAGTGTTTCTCTGTCGGCTAGTGCTGCTAATGGTCACAGCACGAAGCACGTGCTGTCCAGCGGAAATGGTTCTGTCGCATTTAAAGAGACAGTTAAACTATTTGTCTAGTACTTTCAGTAAATATTGCTTAGAACCAATCCTCGACGCTCATAACCACCGAGGGATCCTGGGTTCAATCCCCACCCCAGCCCGTTTCTACCTGGATGAGCATCGTATCGGCGTGCGATCGTGTATCACTACTGCGTGGTGCTCGTTAAAGACCCCAGAATAGCGGTTGTACTGCACTGGCTAAATTGCTCATCTGCAGCTGAGATACCCAAACGCCCTATGAGGCTGACTCACTTCCGGCTGTGTAAACATACCAGACTTGTGCCTAGCTTAAATACTCTACTCAAGAATCTGTATTTCAAATACTTTTGGTGGTATTTCGGTATCTTGGAAATACGTATGGCCTAGAGCATTTGCTACTCTATTTTACTTACATTTCTGGTTATCTTGTACTCAGTATCTCAAACACATATTTAAACCTTCGAAAATATTTTCCCCCTGAACAATTTACGGAACAAGGGATCGTCAGACTCCAGTGCAAAACTCAACCGATTACAAACTTGGAGGCAAGCAACCAAACACAGGACAGGAAACAAGACAAGAGCAAAACGCAGTCTCCGAATGCCAACAAAAGACCAAACGGACAGCCTCAAGTACAGAGCGCTACACTGTTAGCGTGAACAAGCGATCGCCGGTTTTTCCAGTTTTTTCTCTTTGAAACCGTAGGATGTCATCCAAGTTATTATTGCTACGGAAAGAGCTCATTTTGTTTTATATAGTAAGTGATAAAATTTCGTGCTCGCTAATACTATTTATAAGTAAAATGCGCCGATGTCGTGTTCGCGCTAACAGTGTCGCGATATACGCCTGTTCACACATACAGCGGAGTGCTAAGTGAGCGCTACGTGAGCGCTCGAAGGAGCGCTCATGTGGCGCTTCCTAGCGCTTGACTTCGTTCTAATATAGCGCGTGATTATCGCTCCAGTAGCGCCTTGTTAGCGCTCCATTAGCGCCTTGTTAGCGCTCCAGTAGCGCTTCAGTAGCGCTGTATCCACATGACGGACCGGGCCGCGGACCGATTAATCAAGTGATGCGCGGCCCGCGGGACGCCCGGCTGCAATGAGCATCCACACGGCGGACCAAAAGAGCAGACGACAGAGCGAACGGGCCGGTCTAACCCTCGACCTCACAGCTCCGCCAAACGCACGCAGCGAGCTGCTTTGAGGCTATTTGTAAGGAGCCAAGAGTAGGGGTGTCGCGAACTTTTGTCGAACCAGATTTTTAGGTCGAACTTTCGGGGTTCGACTGGGTCGAACCGGTTCGACGAACCTTCGAACTTTTCACCAGATTCGACCGGTTCGACTTCGTGGACAGTGTGGCCAGACCTTGATACAAGCATGTCTACGTTTGGAGAATTTTTTTATGCAAAGGGTTATTTTATTTTATAAACAGTTGCAATTAAAAGAAACCAATTCAAATCACTGAAGAAGTTAATAACTTAATTTTTTTTTGTACTGTATTAACTGAAATAACCAATCAGCGCTGCCCTTAATTCATCCCTTAGCCATCACCATCCAATCCGAAGACAACTGGCCAGCCTGTCGCGCATGCGCACACGAGTCGAACCTCAATACGAGGTTCGTCGAATTTTCCACTAAAAGTTCGAAAAAGTCGAACCTGGTCGAACTCGAACCTCGGGCGGTTCGCGACACCCCTACCAAGAGGTTGAACGAAAGAGACGTTTGGCCGCGGTGGCCCTGGCGTTGACTATTGAGGACGAGGAGAACTTAAGTGAACCGAAAAGGGCATGCTGGATGAAAATGTTGCATCGTCGCACCATGCCGCCATCGTCGCACAACAAAAGGTTCGTCTTCTTCGTCTTCAACAGTTGGCGCCAAAAGAAAACGACTTTGGATTTGGATTCCAATCCAAACAATAAAAGTCAGCTTGTTGCCAGACCTAGCGCTTCAATTATACTAAAAACGCCGCGGTCCGCCGCCAAGGTGCGGGCGAGGAAAGTCGCTTGCCATTTCTCAGAGGCGCGGGCCGCGGACCACCGGCGGACCTCGAAGACCGGTGACGTAAGATCACGTGATGCGCGGCCCGCGGACCAAAACAGCAATTTGGTCCGTCGTGTGGATACACCTTTAGCGCTTCAGTAGCGCTTCTTGTACCGCGGTGCTGCGGATTAGCGCGTGCACTGCGGTTCCGGTTCCTGTGGTTGGGTGTGCATCAGCAACACCATGGCGGACATGTGGGATGCTGAAATAGAAATGCGACAAATGCTCTTACATACGCGATTAGTGCATATGTGTGTGGACGGCTTAACGCCCAGAAGAGCCTTCTGGGTGCGCGAAATCTTTCGCTACCGAGGTACCGACGGGTACCCGGCGAGCCTATAGGCTGAGGGACCGAGACACAGAGCTCTTTCGAAGGCGATTATTCGAAGGCGATTATTTTTAACTGCTTGTCTTTGAAACCAGGGTCACGCATATCGAATAGAAAGCGATGAGGTCGTGCCCAATCAATTAGTCGCTCAGAGTCCATAACTCTGGATCGCCTGCCCGACCCTTTGCTTGGAGAGCGCGTCTTTTACTTCCTCTTCTTACAATGCCAAAGGAAAAAAAAAATGAAAGCCGTTTACAACTTCCTGTAACGCCGAATTAGAGCGCCGCTCTTGAGGAGGAGGAGGGAAGGGTACTGAGGGGGGTCATGTGACCTAGGGGGGGGGGGGGGTCACGTGACCTCGGGGGGAGGTCACGTGACCTAGGAAGGGTCACGTGACCGGCGACTCCGGCGGGTTGCATGCAACTTAGATTAAATGCAACCTGGGTTGCATGCAACGCGCGGTTATGCCGCCGCCGACGGGTTGCATGCAACGCGGGTTGCATGCAACCTGAGTTGCATGCAACGCACGGTTACGCCGACGCCGCTCAAGCCGGAAACGGGCGCCTAAAGGCTGAACTCCATGGAGCGAATTACGGCTGAACTCCATGGGACGAATATGCTGCGAATAACCGACGAATTGTGGCCGGCGGCTTTTGCTCTGCGCGTGGAATCAACACAGTGGCTGCTACGTCGCGCGCAAAACGAACGTGCCGGCGGGCGGCGTTCGCCAGTTATTCGTCACATAATTCGTTCCATGGAGTTCAGCCTTTAAAGGCTGAACTCCATGGAACGAAGTATGTGACGCATATTCCATGGCTCCATAGAACTCCATGGAACGAATTATTCGCAGCATATTCGTCCCATGGAGTTCAGCCTTTAAGGCTGAACTCCATGGGACGAATATACAGCGAAAAATCGACGAATTTTGCCCGGCGGCTTTTGCTCTGCGCGTGGCATCAGCACAGTGGCTGCTACGTCCCGCGCAAAGCGAGCGTGCCGTCGGGCGGCGTTCGTCAGTTATTCGGAGCTGCGTTCTAAAACAACAAAGGAATCGCCGTGCACGCGCTGTTCCGCAGCAGCAAGCACGGCACAACGAGCGTGAGAGCGCTAACAAAGCGCTTCTGAAGCGCTAACAGCGCTGCTGAAGCGCTAACCAACCGCTTCATCACGCGCTTGGAAGCGCCACATGAGCGCTCCTTGGAGCGCTCACGTAGCGCTAACTTAGCGCTCCACTGTATGTGCATGTGAACCGGCCTTTATGTGTCCTCCTGTCTGTTTTTTAGAGCGCAGATCTTAGGCGCCCGTTTCCAGCTTGAGCGGCGTCGCCGTCGCCGTCGGCGTAACCGCGCGTTGCTTTATGGGATGTTTCCCATAATGACATCAGACGTCACGTCACAAGGGTCACGAGTGACGTCACGAAGGTCACTCGTGAGTCGTGACCCGCGCGTTGTATTATGGGAAGGAGGCAGAGGAGGAGGGGAGATGCCAGCTACCCGTTGTGCAGGCAAGTGATATCACCATTCATAAATCACGGGGAGGCACGTATGAAAACGTGGTGTACTCGTTATCCAAGTGGCCATCTACATGGGTATAGGTCTGTGCTGTACCCATCGATCTCTGTGGCACGTCAGACGAAGTTGGTAAATTGTGTGGCGCCAAAGTCGACAGCGGCTTCCTCGTGGTAGCTGTGCATCTCTCGCCTACAACACTCACTAAATATTTTATGCAAGACAAAGAAAAACTTCATACCAATCATCCAGGAAAACATCCCATTGGCCCCGAGCGACGTGCACTCGCTGTTCTGCTGTACCATCTCGAGGGAGCACGCTCAAGACTAATGCTGAGGAAATAAAAAATGAAAGACGTTTACAATTTCCTGTAACACCGAATTAGAGTGGAGCTCTTGAGGAGGAGGAGGGGAGAGTACTGAGGGGAGGGTATGCCCCTCGTCCTCATCCGTACCCTCTCCTACTCCCTCCTCCTCCTCTCCTCCCCTCGTGCTCTGCTCCTCCTCCTCCCCTCCTTTCCTCCTGCTCCTCTCTTGAGGTATTCCAATTTTGCGATTTGCCGTGCTAAACAACCTAATATATATATATATATATATATATTTATATATAAGCGGTCCCCGCTCGAAACGTTGTAATAAACTTCGAATTAGTAACTCCGACAGTACGCATCTTTGACTTATTAACTTTTCCCGCTCCATTGTTTTTATATTTACGTTTCTTCACCTATATATATATATATATATATATATATATATATATATATATATATATATATCGATTTCATCCTACTTGCTGCCGGCTCTGTCGAAGACTGCTCGGCGTTTTTGATTTCCTCTCTGATTTCCTCCTCCTCCTCCATTAGTCTTGAGCGTGCTCCCCCGAGATGGCACAGCAGGACAGCGAGTGCACGTCCCTCGGGGCCAATGAGATGTTTTCCTGCATGACTGGTATGAAGTTCTTTTACGTCTTGCACGAAATATTCGGTGAGTGCCGTAGGCGAGAGATACAGAGCTACTACGAGCAAGGCTTTGTCGACCTTGGCGGCACAAATTTCACAAACTTCGTCTGACGTGCCTCAGGGTACCGTTTTTCGTAAAAGTAAGTCCCAACTTCACGTCTCTATGACCTCACCGGGTTCGTTTAACATCTCGCCTACTCCTAGAGTTCTCCCAAAAAATAAATGTTGCTACTGCTGCGTGAAAGACTGCCACAGTCGCGAAGGTGACTCAAGCGTCAAACTTCACCGCTTCCCTTCGAGATCTTGGGAAGCGACACGGCGACAGAAGTGGATTACTGCAGTGTGACGCATCAAGTAAGTGAATTTTACGGAAACTGTTGGGGGGGATGTGAACGAAAATATATGTGCAGGCTTGGAAAGTGGTCGGACGAGCTCGTTTTGCAGACTACTCGGCAAAATAGCATATTTATACAAGTTGTATTACGAGTCGCTTTGACAGCCTCATAGAGAAATACGATAGGAACAATCGGGCCGATTGTTGCTTCGCTGTGACGTCGAGAATCGGGCGATCAGGTCTTCAAGCGAAAGGCGCGTCGGCCCGTTCCGGCACTCCTAATGCCATTCGGCACGCGTGGTCGCAACCAAAACCTTCCAAACCTGCGAGTTTTCAAATAGTGGAGTTTCGTAGCACAAAGTTTTGTCTGTTTCAGCAACCAAATTTAATGCTGAGTCTGGTAACAAATGTGACGGCGTGCAGAAAGCAGGATGCTAAAGTTTTTCTTTAGAAAAAGCTCGTGCGAAGCCTAAATATCCTTCTTACACGTACACTTTGTTGCCTGTCGCCTTTTTACACCAGGGCAGCTAAACTGGTGGAGCAAAACATTCTTCGCTTTTTGACGTAGCGGGGGGAGTGACCAAAAGAACGCCGCAAAGTTTCCTCCTCCCTGCGCGCGCTCAACTTCGCAACTTTTGACGAAAAATCCCCCGCGATCGGTGCACGAGAGCACGAGACAGCGCGGGGAGGCGAGCGTTCACGCCGCTCGCTGTACGTTGTCTTTGAGCTCTCTATACTCTGTTTCATACTTAGCGTGCAACGCTGTCAAAGCTACTGGTGCGAGCGCGTGGCTTCATCTATAGTTTCGTTTGCGCGAGAACGCGTGCAAATGATCAACGAGATCAAGCCCCACGCTCGTGCCAGTAGCTTTGACAGCGTTGCACGCTAAGTGAAACAGAGTATAGCGCCGACAATCCCGTCATGCCTCGCCCAGGCGAGGAGCGAGAGCAGACGACGGGAGTTCGTCTGCTACGAGGCGGCATTCGCACAGCGAAGCTGAAAGAAAAAGTTGATATTCTGCTCGAAATCGCGTCCCGCGGGCCTCAAACTCAAACGCGAGCTTGAATTGTAAGCGTCTGATATTCCACGAAGGGAGGAATCGACGACCCGTGTTTTATTTGCAAAATTTGGGTCGCTTTGTTGCCGTACAGACGCTGAAACCTACCAGTGTGTAATGAAAGGCCCAGGCCAAACACAGAGGCCGCGAGATCTCGCATCATCTGTGTGCAGGTGAAAAGTGGAACATTTTTCGACAAAACTCCCACAGCAGAAACCTGTGACGCATTCACTCAGCGTCCGGGAAGGCTAAACATGGAGACGTTGCCCGAGGCTCAAGCACAGTCATATTTGAACGGCAGCTATCTTGCCCCGTCGTATTTTGTTTGAGAAAGCATCTCGTTCTCAATGCCCTCACCAGGGAAATAAAAAAAGTCTTACGAAACGTATTGCTAGATGTTCCAAAGAACTAGATTTAAGCAGTATCCTTTCGGTGGTTCACTCATAATACTATGCTTAAAACGAAGCAAGCTTGTGCGCGTACACTGCCATAAATTTTCTCAAGTGTATGCTGTTTTGTAGTCAGCTGGCTTCGGAAACTTACGCCGTCTGTAGATATCTCTGACAGCCGAGTTCCTTAATTGGAAATCATCGCAAATATAAGTGACACGTTGCAGCAACCAACGTTTATAGATAAACGATGGCAGCGACTGCGCTCCCGCATTCCCACCCATCACGTCGAACAAAAAGGCGCTAGCTTCGGTTTGAGGTCGGTACTTTTCTACAACATCTATGGCGACAGCATCAGTCTGCACTAGGTGCATTCGGCAAGTTCGTCCTGGGCCTGTTCTCCGTGCAGCATTCCACGGGTGCAATGCATTAGAACTCTCACAGTGCAAGTCTGGATCGCGGATCGGGAGCCCGTCACTGGCCTCACCGGCGGCCATTGCTTGACAACAGGCAATACGCCGCGTCCTGTCTAGTTCTCCCTTCGTTTTCGTCCTTGTTGTTTTGGCGTATTACACCATGAGGCAATACACGAAAGTCTAAGGGAGAAACACGCAAAAATAGGAAGCTTGTACGCGGTGCTCGAGGGCGAGTATTTTATGACGTGCTGCGATGATTATATCGGGTGCTTGGAGATCAACTAGACATTCGTCAAACGTTCAAACATTGATTTAAAAAAAAAAAAAAAAAACAAATGGGCCGGAGCACCACCGACTTTACTGACGTCGCTTGCTTCGGTTGCTAAATAAACGGCACGTTCAGCGACTGAACGGCACGCTCCGAGTTTCAGTTTGTCACGGAAGCCGTCACAGCAGTTCAAAGAAAAAGCTTTCACCATGAAGTACTATGTACAAGCGGTTAAAACGATGCGAATGTCCCCAGTAAAGGCCTTCCAACTTATCGTTTGCTGAGCTCTGATGACTCCGAGA
This sequence comes from Ixodes persulcatus, assembly GCA_013358835.2. Lineage (NCBI taxonomy): Eukaryota > Metazoa > Arthropoda > Arachnida > Ixodida > Ixodidae > Ixodes > Ixodes persulcatus. Next base: position 630,438 of record JABSTQ010011583.1, read on the forward strand.
TCACGGATGACACCACAATAACTCTCGGTAGCCCTTGTCTCATTAAACACATCACAGTTAACGCCCAACAAAGTCGCCCTCGACCCTCAACCACACAACGTTTATTTAAACAAGATTGGTATTCTAACGCGTTTAATATTCTTGCCTACAATATTAACTGTTATTTGCGGAAACACGATAGAAGTTTCATGATCGAGAACAACCTACTAACGTAATAAAATTAAGTTTTCCCGTTTCTCCTTAGCATGCATTAGATCGTGTCAAGCGATGGCTGCCGGTGGTGCCGCTCGACCCCAGCAATACAGGCCTCTATCCGCGATCCAGCCTAATAAGTGATCAGTGGTGCCAGTGCTATTAGACATAAATCGTGTATTTGCATCGGTACACCCATACCTGCCGGATGTCGGGACGAGGCGCAAAACCGTACATCCGGCCAATATTGAAGCCGGTTTTCGGCCGAAGTTGCCTCGACACTCGCCAAGAAGCAACGTGTTGTTTTGGCGACTCGTTTGTGTAATTTAATTTTTCAGTCATTTTATTGGGTCCCGGGCCACTGTGTACACCCCAAAAAAAGGAATGTACTGTGGTAATTACACCTTGACGAGAAGGAGGCACGTAGCCAGGATTTTTTTTTTTTTTTGGGGGGGGGGGGGCACCCATGACAAAGTGCTCTATGAGGGGGAGGGGGGAGAGGAGGCCCCAGCAAAATGGAAGATTTCGGGGGGGGGGGGCGGGCCTTATGCCCCCCCCCCCCCTGGCTAAGTGTCTGACGAGGGGTATTGTAGTTTTACATTTTTATAAAAAGGTGTAGTGCATTATCACACGTTTTAAGAAACGTGTTTAAAAAATCACACATTTTTAAATGTGTGAGGTTTACATTTCTTTTTAAGGTCTATTGCTACACTTATTAGGGGGTTAGTTATTGGACACCCCACTTACATGTATAAAGGTGTGAAAATGTTTAATTTGTATATACCTCTAACGGAAGAAAATCTCCTTCATGTGATTATATCGCGTGCCGATGAAACGATCTGTCGATGACACGTCGTTCGATGAACTGATTTGACCGCTAATGAGTGACGACTGCCAGTAAACTTTCGGGGAAATAATTCTGCCGGCTGCCGGGAGACTCGAACCTACCCAAGAATTATCCCGGTTCTTGTTTGTTTTCCAACATTCTGAATTGTATACCAGCTTATTAATACCTCTTCGGATATTGCAGAAAAAAAAAAAAAAAAAAAAAAAAAACGATGGAAGCCGCAAAAACTCTGACAGCCAGGCTCACAGTCATGTGGGAGACTGACAGGTGCTCGTCAGTCGCCACCATGCCTTGAAAGCTACAGGTTTCGAAGAACCGGAGCGCGCAAAGAACTTATGGTTCCACGGTCATGGTAGACGCGATTGTCCGCCGCCTCGAAGTCCGGGCGCTGAACGAAGCTCGTCGCAGAGTCAACTCACAACGGCTTTCGATAGCCGGTACTGTCGCCGAAAGTCGTCGTCGGGGAGTTGAAAGGCGTCCCCGGTGGTCTCAGTAGCGACGCCGACGGTGGCGGAAGATAAGCCCGTCCGCAGCGTACGGCACCGCCATGTTGACAAAGTTTAACTTCGCCTCGATCCGAAGCGAAGATCTCGAGCTCAAACCACGGCTCTCGCAAAGTTCGGAAACGTCACTTTGACGTCAGCGACAACTTCGACAAACGAGGTTTCTTTTTTACACAAACTTCGGAGGGATTTTGAGCGTCAGCAGGTTGCCTAGGGACAATCTGTAAAGCATTAATTTAAGCTTGGCGTAGGGATGTAGGGACAAATGGGCGCTACGTCATCGGCGAAGCCGTTCAATCAGCGGGCTCCTCGCGCCCCTCACGCGCCGCACGCGCGCCCCGATGAACTTTGCTACATTCTGCCTCTCTCAAAGAAATGAGTGTTCGAATGATTGACACCTCGCTCGGCGCAACGTCAGCGTCGCGAGAGTCCAATTAGCGCGTTCCGCAAACTTCGGGCACAAAGTTGTGCTTGACGAGTTTAGCGACCCAGGCTTTGCAATGTGCGTACGGTTCTGTAGCATGCAGAGTTTGGTTCTAATTACCCAAATTTTATTCTATACCTCGTTTCACCTTATGTGCGAGCGAAGGCAAAGCTGCAAGCGCGAGCACGAAAGCTCCGTGCGTTCAGGCTTTGCTCGAGCGCACGAGCTGGGGAGAAACGCAAAAAGCGCTGGTCTCGCGCTTCAAGCTTTGGCTTCGCTCGCAGATAAAGTGAAACGAAGTCTAGTGTGTGTGGGCGTCGGGAGGAGAGGACGGCCGAGCGAGGCGCGAGCGGGGGCCAGCCGGCGAGGAAAGAGGAAGAGCGTGCTGCACGAGGCCGGAACGATAGATCCGTTCTGGCTGGTCCAGAGCCGTATATGTAGAGAGTTTGGCCCGTTTGGCCATTCGTTGGGAAGTATAGGAGACAAATGAGGAGGCGCCATTGGCCGAAAGCGGGCTGGGCGTGTTCCAGGGCGTCTTCAGAAATTCGAATGTGACCAACCAGAAGCCGGAAATAACACCCTGGCGGTGGTCGCGAGAAACAAACCTGATAACTGCATTGGAGTAACTCTCGATGGACTGAAAATATGGTACACGTGATGTTTCAACCCCGCTCATCCAAAATGATGGCGGAAGAGTGCGACTAGCGGAACGATTGACATAATCCGAACGCCAAGCGCCGAGGGCCGGGAATCTGCCGTCCGAGGAGTCACACTCTGTCCGAGCAAAACCTAGGGTGAGCGGCGCATTCGTTTCTTACATCTTTCTGCATGATCATGATGAAAACAACACGTGTACCCTATTTTCAACCACAAAGAGTTACTAGACATCACTCTTACGCGTTTATTAAGATTATTTACGAACATAGACCTTTGATCAGAACTGTTTGTCGCTACCACCGCTAGGGGATTCTTTTCGGCTTCTGGTTGGTCAAGAGAGCATGCCAAGCCCTCTTTCCGAGTCTGCCGCACGCCCTGGCTCTGCCCGCGCCTCCCATTGACCAAACTCTCTACATATACGGCTCTGGGCTGGTCTGGCCTAGAGCACTATATAGTGCTCTAGTCTGGCCTAGAGTCACTAAATAAAGCTACGCTTTCAGAGTACCGCATTCCTTTTCTTTGGCATTTTGCCGACAATACAGTCGCTCTATTCAACAATATTCTGGTTCGCTGCGGCATCATTGGACAGCAGCAGTCACGTGAGTCGCTATCATCATTATCGCGTTTTTTCAGCGTCACCATCATGGGTCCAGCGATCCCCTGCCTGCTGCTGTTTGCTGTTTACTGCGCGCGCACGCTGAAGTTTGTCGCTCAGCACGCGCGTTTTTCGTGTTACGTCGAGATACGAACAACACGACTTTGATTCGCTGCCACAGCTGCCGCCGCGGCAGCTGGCGCAGGCGACGGCTACAGCTCGGCTTGGCTCAGCTACAGTCACTCCTCCATTTGTGCGCGGACCCAAGATGGTGGCGCCTGACGTGCTTCAGACGCGTAGTTTGGGAGTTTCGGTACTCTGAAAGCGTAGCTTTATTTAGTGACTCTAGTCTGGCCTATAGGGTGCCTTCATGTGCGCTTTGCTTGGGGTCAGAGCCGTTTATTGAGAGAGTTTGGCCATACATTGGTTTGAATAGGCGAGCATCTCGGGCCAACCACAGGCCGCGAAACAGCCCCTAGAGGTGGTCGCGTGCTCTAAATTTGTGCCACGACTATACGACTATACTTCGTTTCACCTTATGTGCGAGCGAAGGCAAAACTGGAAGCGCGAGCACGGAAGCTCCGTGCGTTCAGGCTTTGCTCGAGCGCGCGAGCTGGGGAGAAATGCAAAAAGCGCTGGTCTCGCGCTTCTAGCTTTGGCTTCGCTCGCAGGTAAAGTGAAACGAAGTATAATTTGAGCCGTGCCGAGCGGAACTCCGCGTCTCAAGACGCTCGCGCACCCCACCCTTTGCACTGCTTTCTTTCAGCCAGTCTCAGGACGCTGTTCTAGCAGTGCAGACAAAGGCATGGGCACGAGCGCGTGGCTTTGGAAAGTGCCTCCTATGCACGAGGTCTCGTACAAACAATAGCGTTTCGCTGAGCTAGGCTCACGCGCCTGTGCCTTTGTCTTCACTGTCGACATTTGTGAGATGGAGTAGAGGTCTCCTGATTGGTCGACGCTGTGTCACAAATTTAGTTTACGCTCTAAGCGTGGGGGGAATATTCGGCGCTGGCAGCGGCCTTTGCTCCGCCTATTGTCCAAACTCTCCTAATATACGGCTCTGCTTGGGGTGATGACATCTGGCCATTTTGTTTCGAACGCTTATTTTTATTTGTTTGTTCTGAAGCGCGTGAAAGAGCGTGTCCCTGCACGCGCTCGTGGCGCTGACTGTGCTACGGCGACATTTTGTTTCCTGCGATTTCTTTGTATTTTCCCTTCGAGCGCGTGCTGTCGGCATCGGGTACTACAAACGATGGCATCACCCTAAACAGAAGGACATTGAGGCACTCTAGTCTGGCCCATAGACCCGTTGCTCTCGGGCAGGGGGCGCGAGCGCGTCCGCAAGACGCGCCCATGTTATGCTGTCAGCACCATCCAGCCGGCGCTGTAACGTTCGATATTGCACGTGCCATGTTCGAATGCAGGCATCTTTCAGCATCTGTAGACGCACGATAACAAAACGTCTAGAAAAATTAAAATAAAAAAATAATTATGCAGCTCGCGGCCTCAGCGTCCCATTAAACATTCCGTTCAGCTTTATTATTTTATTGCTCTTTTTCATAGCTTCCGTGAGCCCGTATGTTTCACTTTACTTGATAGCGAAGCCGAAGCTATAGACCTTTCCAATGTTTACAAAATCACAGTCCAGCGTGCGATCTTCACAGCCCAGACCTTTCCAAAAACGAGCTTGTGGCCGGTGCCATTTTGAGCGTTCGTGCGTATGGCGCGTGCTTTGCTCGCTTTCCGAAGCGACGAACACGCACGTGCTGGGCTGTGAAGATCGCACGCTGGACTGTGATTTTGTAAACATTGGAAAGGTCTATACTTGCTAAAGCATGTTCCCCTGAACAATGCTCGCACTGCACGAGCGCGCGTGCTTGGCAGGGACACTGAAAGCTCGGAGCTCGCTCTTGTAGCCTCTGCTCCGCTGGCACTTCTAATAAAACGGAGTATAAAAAAAAAAAAAAAAATGTAGTGGGAAAGCGTATTGAGGGATGTTCGAAACGCGAGCCAAATATTCTATTTTGCTCGACTGGAGCGCTGCTCAAAACTTGAGAGCTACGGGCCTATGGCGAACCCGGGAGAATTCCACCAGCGAGGTACGGATCAGGACCGGCGCAAGCGGCGAACCCTGACCATACCGGCCTAGTCTATGACGATCCCGGAGTGGTTGCGCAGCGAGACTCTGGCTGTGATAGCCCGGAACAGCTAGCCTACGCAGCACTGGCGTGGGAAGGACGATCCGCAGACACGGGCTCCGACTGTGAGCTCTGAACGACAGGCGACAACTAGGGTCGGCGGGTCCGGACTGAAGGCTCTCGAAGACGGGCAACCGGGATGTACAATAAACCCATTCGCTGCCTTCTCGTTGTGTTGTGTCACTTCCTGGGAGACGAGCGAAGCACACACCGATCGGGCGGCCACAAGTAGTGAAGACAACTCAAACTGGTGTCCGAATGATGACTCTAGAATATTCTCTCAACACTTTGACCTATCAAAGCTCCCGATGGTCTTAAAAAACCGCATAAAAGAACCAGGGACATGGGACGCAGGTGCACACGGGGACTGCTGAAATCGGGGTCGCCGCCGATCGCAACGGCCCGACTGGCAGACTGGCCGCCCCATTAACAGAGACGCCTCCGCTTGTGGCGCTGAATGCAGTACTATCGTACTCCACAAGCAGCGCAGTGTGCGCTGCTTGTGGAGAGGAGGACGAGACGGCTGAGCACTTACCCTATGCATACCGAAGACAACATAGATTTAATAAGGTCATTGGGTTTTAGAGACAGCGAAGGAAAAGTGGATTTCAAGACAGTAGAGATTACCAAGCAAAGATTAAGTGAATGGTGGCAGAAAGCGAGAGAAAACTAGGCATTTTCTTATTTACTGATGGCAAGGGGGATTTATAGCCTCACTTTCTTTTCAGTACGGAGTGAATATAGTTTTCACATTTAAATATTCTAAGCTTAAAGGGTAAGACAAAATGGCTAGGTGGCGTAAGCTACCGCCCGATCCAAAGGGCTCAGCCGTATTCATCCATCCATCCATCCATCCATCCATCCGTGGCGCCACCTGGCCATTGCCGGCTGCCTATTGTGTGGCGATAGCCACCGAGAAAAGAAGAATATCGCGTGGAATCAGAAAGCCGGATCAGTTTGATCTTGGACTTCAGTCGTAGTCGCTTTTCGTCTGTCACTCTACACTTGCCTGCACAACGGGTAGCTGGCATCCCCCTCCTCCTCCTCCTCCCTCCACCTTCTCCTTCTCTCCTCCCTCCCTCCTCCTCCTCCATCCTCCCTCCGTCCTCCTCCTCCCTCCGCGGCGTTTCGCATTATGGGAGACGTCACATTGCGCGAAACGTCCCCACCGCGACGTTTCGCATTATGGGAAACGTCACATTCTTTGCTGTCGGCTCTGTCGAAGACTGCTCGGCGTTTTTGATTTTTTTCCTGATTTCCTCCTCCTCCTCCATTAGTCTTGAGCGTGCTCCCCCGAGATGGCACAGCAGAACAGCGAGTGCACGTCCCTCGGGTGTTTGTCCCTTGTCCCTCTTGTTCCCCTTCTCCAGGGATTATTATCGACATTATGCGAAACGACCCGACCGCAAAGTTTCGCATTATGGGAAACGTCACATTACTTGCTGTCGGCTCTGTCGAAGACTGCTCGGCGTTTTTGATTTCTTTTCTGATTTCCTCCTCCTCCTCCATTAGTCTTGAGCGTACTCCCCCGAGATGGCACAGCAGAACAGCGAGTGCACGTCCCTCGGGTGTTTGTCCTTTGTCCCTCTTGTTCCCCTTCTCCAGGGATTATTATCGACATTATGCGAAACGTCCCGACCGCGACGTTTCGCATTATGGGAAACGTCACATTACTTGCTGTCGGCTCTGTCGAAGACTGCTCGGCGTTTTTGATTTCTTTTCTGATTTCCTCCTCCTCCTCCATTAGTCTTGAGCGTGCTCCCCCGAGATGGCACAGCAGAACAGCGAGTGCACGTCCCTCGGGTGTTTGTCCTTTGTCCCTCTTGTTCCCCTTCTCCAGGGATTATTATCGACATTATGCGAAACGTCCCCACCGCGACGTTTCGCATTATGGGAAACGTCACATTACTTGCTGTCGGCTCTGTCGAAGACTGCTCGGCGTTTTTGATTTCTTTTCTGATTTCCTCCTCCTCCTCCATTAGTCTTGAGCGTGCTACCCCGAGATGGCACAGCAGAACAGCGAGTGCACGTCCCTCGGGTGTTTGTCCTTTGTCCCTCTTGTTCCCCTTCTCCAGGGATTATGATCGACTTTATGCGAAACGTCCCCACCGCGACGTTTCGCATTATGGGAAACGTCACATTACTTGCTGTCGGCTCTGTCGAAGACTGCTCGGCGTTTGTTATTTCTTTTCTGATTTCCTCCTCCTCCTACATTAGTCTTGAGCGTGCTCCCCCGAGATGGCACAGCAGAACAGCGAGTGCACGTCCCTCGGGTGTTTGTCCTTTGTCCCTCTTGTTCCCCTTCTCCAGGGATTATTATCGACATTATGCGAAACGTCCCGACCGCGACGTTTCGCATTATGGGAAACGTCACATTACTTGCTGTCGGCTCAGTCGAAGACTGCTCGGCGTTTTTTATTTCTTTTCTGTTTTCCTCCTCCTCCTCCATTAGTCTTGAGCGTGCTCCCCCGAGATGGCACAGCAGAACAGCGAGTACACGTCCTTCGGGTGTTTGTCCTTTGTCCCTCTTGTTCCCCTTCTCCAGGGATTATTATCGACATTATGCGAAACGTCCCGACCGCGACGTTTCGCATTATGGGAAACGTCACCTTACTTGCTGTCGGCTCGGTCGAAGACTGCTCGGCGTTTTTGATTTCTTTTCTGATTTCCTCTTCCTCTTCCATTAGTCTTGAGTGTGCTCCCCCGAGATGGCACAGCAGAACAGCGAGTGCACGTCCCTCGGGTGTTTGTCCTTTGTCCCTCTTGTTCCCCTTCTCCAGGGATTATTATCGACATTATGCGAAACGTCCCGACCGCGACGTTTCGCGCACGTCCCGACGGCGACGTTTCGCGCGGTTGCGCCGACGGCGACGGCGACGCCGCTCAAGGCGGAAACGGGCGCTCTAAAAACGCCGAGCAGTCTTCGACAGAGCCGACAGCAAGTAGGATGACATCGAGAGTACCACGTGCTTCGTCAAAGTATAGGGAGTATACACTGGACGCCATATTTGTTTGTGCTGATTAGAGCGCATGCTCAGAACGAGCTCACATCAATAGGCTGCTAAGACCGGCACCCTTGGTGGTGCGGAATGCACGTTGCAAAAGAACTGTGGAAGCTCGCCGTCAGCACGCGCTCAGCATTCGCGCACACAGCTATGGGTGAATACTAGTGAATACTCCCTATTGAACCTATCGCTGTCTCGTTCTCCTTGCTCCTGCTGTCCTGCTTCCTGGCACCGGCAGAACTTAGACAGAGTGGAGCTTCCAGATATGAGAACTATATTTTCTTGCTCCCGACAAGCGGTGAGCAATAATACCACAATATATATATATATATATATATATATATATATATATATATATATATATATATATATATATATATATATATATATATATATATCAGATTGTTTAGCACGGTACATCGCAAAATCGAAATACCTCAAGAGAGGAGGAGGAGGAAAGGAGGGGAGGAGCAGGAGAGGAGGAGAGGGTACGGATGAGGAGGAGGGGCATACCCTCTTCTCCTCATTCCTCCTCCGTATTCGGATGAGGAGGAGGGGATTATTGTCCCCTCCTCCTCCTCAAGAGCTGCGCTCTAATTCGGCGTTACTGGGAGTTGTAAACGTGTTTCATTTTTTATTTATCCAGGTCCGAAATGTGGTGCATTATAGTCACTGACAGGATGATAACCATAGGCGTGCATACGGGGGGGGGGGGGGGGCGGCGAGGGGGGCCCTGGTCCCCCCTGATGACTTGGGTAGGGCGCAAATTTAGTGCGTGTTCGTTTTTTTTTCTTTTTTTATTGGGGGCGTTTTGATTGGAACAAAATTGGGATGACACCGGAATAAAGGAAGCAACCCCCCCCCCCCCCCCCTTTGTTTTTATTGAACTTGAAACATCGTCAAGTATATCCTAGAGGAAACGGAGACCGTTATTGTGCGAGTGAGCCCTTACCCCAGAAGAACTCGACAAAAAAGTAAAGAAGACTGCCGCTCGGCGGAACGATACTTAGGCTGTGCACCTGGGAATCTAGCCGCAGTGCTGCCGGGTGCAGCATCCTTCTGCAAAAATCCTCTGGTATAAATCGTTTCTCTTTTAACGCGAGGGTAAACTACTGAAGGACACATGTTTCAACTCACGAAGGCATTTGTTGTGAAGATTAACGTTCACTGCAGCGTTTTTTTTTTTTTTTTTGGGGGGGGGGGGGGGGAGGGGGGCTGTTTCCTCTTTCCCCCAAAAACATATCGGGAGGAGAAACTAGAAGGGTAGTGAGAAGCGAAGGAAAGAATGAGCCAAGGTCTCCAGGCCACTCGGGTCTCAGGGTGCATCTTTCTGTGAGAGAACCTACGACAAGTTTAGCTAAGAGAGCCTGGCTCCTCAGCTCCCTACTCGGCTAAGGGGGATTAAAGACGTCATCTCCAAGGACTTGTGCTAGGTGTCAATCTTCAGTGTCAATTACGACCAGCTTGTTGTCCAATGCAAACGACGCCAACCCGCTTTCCGGTTTAAAAATGGGGGATCTTGTTTTGGGTGGGAAGATATGTTGGCCTTTTCTACCGAAGAAGTTGCTACCTGGCTTGGAAGAAAGAAAAACCAAAAAGGTTAAACGGATAGAAGGAAGATTTGGAAATGGTTCAGGTTATTGAGGGGATAAGGTTGAGGTGACCATTTGCAGACAATCTGCAACTCTTTCTATCCGGAAGCCTAAGTGGTTTTCGTAAGCTTTCTTGGCTCGGGCTAGAGCGGGGAAGAGCAGTTGTATTGCAGAGTACGGAAGGTCGCTGGTGGTTTAGCGATGGAAGAGGGCCATCGGGATAACCTCGTGTTCAGCACACACCGCGTAGTTTTCACAGGATAATAGAGAGGCGTTTGGGGATTTGGAAAAGTACACGAACATGCGGATTGCTAGCAATTTTCAGATTGAGGGCCCCTGAGAGCCGGACACATAGTTTGGGGAAGAACAACACCTTTTAGAGCTGCCCCTAAAGCTCTGAGAAGGTAACTTTCAAAGCCGATCATCTAGGAGTCTCCTAGATGGTCATTTAGAAGTCGAAGAAGATGCTCTTTCCGAAATACCTTCCCCTTTATTTCTTTCGCCCTCCCTGTCAATAAAAAGGCTCCCATGTCGTCACTAGTCATGGACTGACTGCCCCTCGTTTGTCGAAGGTGACAACGTTGCAGCGTTTTCTCTTTAAAAGTAGGTATGACGACGTTCATCTTCTGTGATTTTGTTTAAGTAGAGTAGCGCTGCTAAGGCTGCGCTGCTTGCAACCGCATCCTACCAAAGACCGCTGCGTGAATACGCCCACCATCATTTGCTCTTCTTCATTTCTACTTTGGCCATCTGCACATCAATGTCATGTCGTTGAGCAAACTCTCTGGAGCGGAGTTCAAGAAAGTACGGGAAAAGAAGTCAGCAGAGAATGAAGCCTAGCGGAAGCGGCTACTAAAATGGCTTACAAAGCCAGGTAAGGTGACAGTCTTCGCATTTGCTATCATTTTTATTTTTCTACATTTATAACAGTATATACATATATATTCTATATTTCTATATTTTAGTACAGCTAACACCACCTTGACCTCACTGTTTTAACCGGTTCGAATCTCGGCCGAGGCTTATTGCGAAGAAAGCGCCGTATAATTGAAATCTCGGTTGCATGCAGAAGGTCCAAAAATTATCAAAAATATTTCTCAGCCTTCTGCCGAGGCGTGTTCAAACTGTACTTTACCGCCTTTACTATAGCAGTGCTCGTGCACTTGAAGTGTGAAGCCACGACCGAGAGCGGGTACAAATTACAAAGTGAATCCGAGTCTTAGTCCTACGTCAGCGTTCGGCAATGACTCGTGTCTAATTCGTGTTTCGGCGGACACTCGGTGCATAATTGACGAGTCGACGCCGTAGTAGTGTAATGATGTTTCGTAAGGAAGACGTAGGTAATAAACAGGATTTGACGAGTCCAGGTGGTGTTCATACAGCGTAATCTGAACACTCTAATTTGAATTTTTTTCGAGCATCCAAATTGTGGAAATATTTACATTTGAACTTTTCCAGGGTATATACTCGTAGTTTAGTGGCCGGATATTAAAACTGAATGTGTGGCAAATGTTAGAAAAAATATCCTGTCGGTGCCCATGCAAACGACACCGCTATTTTAGAGCCCCATAAATTGCCGCAGCAGTATAGACAGAGGGAAAAGTGCAGTTTATTAGAAACAAAAGAAGGGGTCCACCGTGCACATCGGTACTGGTTTGGTGATTGAGTGAGTCAATTCAGGGACTTTCAGTACGCCTGCTTGTATGAAGGCTTCCTGGAGGCCGTTTCATTCACATATTGCGATCCTTCCAAGAAAAAAAAAAAAACGAGTAAACTGACCTTGTAATATTTTTCTTCGTTGTTAATTGCACAATTAAATTCTTTCCAGAGCTCAGTTTAGTTGGTTAAATTATTCATATTCTTTTTCTTAGAAGTCTCGATATAGCAGCACGTGTCGGTGTCATTATTCTACGAAGTTTGTTCGTAGACGATAGCGTGGCACCTCAACAGGACCCCGTTGAGCAAAATGACTGATCTTGTTGAGGTGAATGAAGCGCCTCACGAACGAAGGCAACAGTGAGAGTGAGAGACGCACCCACTCATGAATGTTCAAATCCTCACAAAGGAAAAAGCGTCTAACGAATTTAGCAACGTTTCTAATAGAGCCCCGCCTGTCTTCACCAACGTACTCAGCAACTCCGGGCATTTCCGTGTCCAGCACCAGAGCTCACCATTAATAAAACGCAGTCTTAAAATGTTTGAGTCGTGTATACGCTTTGTGCACGATTATCTCTCTCGAAATTAATAACTATACGAGAAGGACGCGATCTTCTGTCGCGATGAACAAAAAAGGTAGTGCTCCTCGGCCAGACTTGTAACTCTAGCGCGACTAACGTCACCGACATAAAAAAAAAAAATCTAGCTTTTTAGCAACCTAGTTTTTTCAGGAAGGTTGTTTACGTTAAAACGTAGAAAACACAATCAGCAGGCCGTGCTTGGCACGCCTCCGAGCAGCGGTTGCTGTTGTTAGCTTAGAGGGACTAGGCTGAGCTGTCGATGAGAAAGCTGTCGTAAAATGTCCAGGAATATATATATATTATTGGCGCAGTTGTCCTGTAATTGTTTACTCAGACTTCTTTTCGAGCGTGTTCTAAGAGCCATGTTAACAGGTAAAAAGAAAACTAAAAAGTTATACTTCTCTTATTTGTTTGCAGCACAGTCAACAAGCTGCAAAGAGCAACATGAACAAAATTAACCGGAAAAGATGTCCAGCCACCAGCAAGCTGACGACTGTGCCACTTCGCCATGCTGTGCCACGATGCCAAATTGTGCGCCGACGCCAAGCTGTGCCACGACGCCAAGCTGTGCCACGACGCCAAGCTGTGCCACGACGCCAAGCTGTGCCATGACGCCAAGCCACATCGTTGATGCACCAGATGAGCCTCCGAGACTTTGCTCAACGCTTTCCACCATCCAGAACCAGGTGTCTGACGACGACCCGTCGCTTCCAATGCCGACTAGCGACCTGGACAAACAAGCCAGGCAAGCACGAGGTCCTTTTCAGCCTCATCTAGGCAGCTATGCCCAAACAGAAACGAATAATCGAAAGCGCAGCTTTTGTGCACACTGGTTTGCAAAGTTCAGCTGGCTTGAATCCAGTCCAGCAAAAGATGCAGCCTTTTGCTTTTGTTGTCGGGCGTTTCCGCCGGGGAGTGGTATATCCAAAGCACATTTAGGCCCATCCTTTGTTTCAACTGGGTTTCGAACTTAGAAGAAAGCGATAGGAAGGTTTAATCAGCATGAAAGATCTGAGGGCCATCTTAACAGTGTCGTGTCATGGAATTGCTCCAAAGCAAACAGATCGATTGCTTCAATGCTGGATGAAAGCTTTGAACGACGAGCGTCTCAAGTTTAAGAAAAACGAAAACAAAATCGTGAGGTGCTAAAGCGCCTTACTGACGTCGTTGTTCTTCTCGCAAAGGGAGGAAGGCCATTCAGAGGGCACAGTGAAAATGAGGAAAGCGCAGAGCAAGGTCTATTTTTAGAGATAGTTAATATCTTAAAGAAGTACGACCCCGTTTTGTGGGGCCACTTAGAGTCAGGCCCGAAGAACGCCCCCTACGTCAGCAGCAGTATACAAAATGACATCCTAGAGTCACTGCATGCAGCCATTTTTTCTTCGATTGACCACCGCATAGAAGGGAAAACAATCTCGCTCAAGTGCGACGAAACAAGTGACTGCGGTCATCATGAACAACTCTCCATTGTTATTAGGTACTTAGGTACAGCCCAGTGGAGGTATTCCTTACTCTCGAAAGGCTTAAAAATTTAGACAGCGGCTCTGTGTTTTCCACGTTGCAAGCAGTTCTCACCGCCATCAATGTTTCCTGGAATTCTGGGAGTTCCGTCTGCTTTGACGGGGCTTCTACTATGTCTGGGAACATTGCTGGCGTTCAAGCAAAGTGCAAAGAACAGAACAACAAGCTCGTCTACGTTCACTGCTATGCCCACTGCTTAAACCTGGTGCTTGTCGATGCATGTTTGTCTCGAGCAGAAAACAGAATGATGTTTGATTTTTTTGGCGTTGTGCAACTTGCGTACAACTTTATTGAAAACAGTGTTGTGCGCCATGCTGTTTTTGAGCGAATTTGCCAAACTGTCGGCACACAGCTGAAAACTTTGAAGTCTTTGCCTACAACCAGATGGGCATGTCGTGCTGAAGCTATAAAGGCCGTTCGTGAGAGCTACACCGAACTGTCGAGTGCAGTAAAAGCGATTGTGGACTCCACAAAGCACCCGGAGACGAAAGCAAAAGGCAAGGGACTCCTTTCCCAGTTGATGAGCTTTGACTTTGTCTGCTGCATGGAAATAGCTCACCCTATTCTACAGCTTATTTTGAAGGTTAGCCGAGCTCTTCAGGACCCTAAAATTAACCTCACTACTGCACTCAATGAAGTCAGGCATCTGCAAAAAGCGCTGCGAGAGATGAGGCAAGGTGGGACAGTCTTTGAAAAGATGTTTGCGGAAGCTTCTTCGATCTGCGAGATGAATGAAATCGAGATTCCCGAAGTTCGAAGAAGAAAGATATCGAATCGAATTGACCAAAACTGGGCGAATGAATGTTTCTTTGCGACAAAAGAGGAAGAATTTCGGGTTGGTGTTTTCTTTCCGCTGCTTGACTCCTGTGTTCGAGGGATCGAAGAAAGGTTCACACAAGAAACTTTTGAGCTTGAGTGTGCTATCCAGAACCTCCTGGGCCTCTCTGCGAGCGACGAACAAATATATCTTATTTGTAGCTTCTTTGAGGTAGAACCCGACAGCTTGCGTGCTGAAATGCGGCTCCTGAAGTCTCGAACCAGCGACGAAAAAGCAAGCAGCATGACCGCCTATGACTGGCTGGATTCACTCAAAGAAAATGGGTTGGACAAGTCAGTATTCAAGGACTTTTCTCGTGTTCTTCAACTTTTTTCCACGATTCCTGTAACCATGCAGTTGCTCGTGCGAAAGGAAGCTCGCACATGTAAAGACCAAGTTAAGATCCACGATTTTGCAGGAACGGCTTCGTTGGCTGATGCTGCCCTTTGTGGAGCAGGACCTAGCAACATCCATCAGTTTTGATAATATCTTAAAGCATTTTACGACTAAAACGCGCAAACTTTTGTTATGAATGTGTTTTAATTTCGCAGGATATGCTATCGCATTAACCTACGATGTCCCATAATTCTACTTTATCCTTAATTGGTTGACAGCCGGCGAAAGAGGGTGCTTTACAGCCGATTCCGTCCGAACTAAGGTTTGCCTCTCACACAAATAGTATTTTTGCACAGCTCAGCTTGAATAGTTCTTTTGTATAGTGTAGTTAATTTTACTGTGTGTTACTGTTTTCATTTGCACCAGCCCTGTTGTTGTGTTGTGTTGACTGTTTTCTAGAGTCTACCGTCTGTGAATCGAAATTGTGTATCGTCTGAACCCTCGGGCGATTCATTTTCTTTCTGTGTTTTGTGATGGCGCTTGTGCCCTACGAGTGCAAGCTGTGGTTTCTTTATCGTGGCGGTTTCCACTTTTGTTTGGCAAAAAATCGTTTTTGTTGTTGAAAAAGTTATCTCATCTTCTCATTTCTCCCACACTTCAAAAAGCATGTAAGTCCACTTTCACGCAGAGCACTCGCAAATCCAATTACTGCGGTCTACGAGGATATGAATACGATGACACGTAAAAATAAAGTATCAACAGTGGCATTATAAAGTATGACGTTTTGTGGCATTACGTCATGTTCGGTGTCACAGCTCAGATTTAATTTTTAGGTTCAAACATATTTCGAGCCTTGCCATTCTCCGGGCTCCATTCGTAAACCGCATAATTAGACTTCCAAGTAATCTGCGGGAAAGTAAACTCAAGGGTAGTTTTATGGTGACACTGAAGTAAACTTGGAAGTCATATTTCGCGGTTGAAATATGGTGCTCTAGTGTACTCCTACTAGGGTACACTAGAACACCTTACCCCTACGGCGTAAGGGTCTCGTTGAGACGGGGGGGTGGGGGGCGCTGCAGTGAAACTTGCCCCCCCCCCCCCCCCCCCCCCTATAGGAGGACCCTGTGCACGCCTATGATGATAACGGCAGATTGTCTTTTGAACGCCCAACCTCCAGCGTGCACTCCATGCTTTCCGCCGTGCTTTGGCTACTCACGTGTATAGCCAAAGCACGGTGGAAAGCATGGAGACGTCGAAGCGTCGTTCAATGCAAGAAGATCAAGCTTGAGGCGTGACAATTTAAGAACCCCCCCTGTCATTCTCACCTTGTCGGTGACTAGAGGACTTGCATTGTGCCGTGGGTTGTACTACACTCAGCATCGACTATTTTGCAAAGCCGTAGCTTCCACACTACTCTAATGCCGTGAAAGCTATTTGCACGAGCATGTGGCTTTGCTTGACATCTTCTCTGCACAAAAGCGCGTGGGAATGATACGCAAGACTAAGACGTGCTCTCGCAGCAGTGTGGATCTACAGCACTGGAAGCTAAGCTAGCCTCAACAATGAGGCAGAAAATAGTTGACACCGAGTATAGTTTTTAGACATTTTAGCCAGGTAAAGGCCCATTACCTTTACCGTGCTTAGAGGTGATTTTGTCGCTGCTCACAGAGCAATATCAATCAGGTCACCTATAGATTCATGTCCCTAGAAAGGCGTGTTTCAGTTGCGGTACAATAAAGTCTTCATTAACAAGAGGTGCTACATGTATAACGCAGCTACCGATACCGTGTATGGGTGTGGTCCAGGCTCTGATACACGCACGACAGATAACGTATCAACGCTTCCCTCTAAAAACGACGCTCCTAGCACATCACAAATGCTTTCATCATCATAGCATGCCTCGAGCGGCGTGGGCTGTGATAGTGTTAAACCGATATCGGTACTTTTTGGTAATATAAGAAGTGCTTGGCGTCATCGAGACGACTTATGTTCTGTTATCGACTCAAGTAGCGCTGATGTTGTTGTTTTAACGGAGACATGGCTTTCCTCAAGTGTTAAGAGTTGTGAAATATTTTGTTGCGAAAAACGTTTCAATGTTTATCGTTGTGACAGAGGTGCGTGAACGGGGGGGGGGGGGGGGTTCTTATTGCTGTTGCTGATTATATCGATTCCTTTTGTGTACAGCTTATTAGTGAGTTGAAAATAACCTGTACTTGTCTGTGTCTGAATCATCAGAATATAATAATATGCGCGTGTGTGAATCATCAGAAGATAATAATATGCGCGTGCTATCGTCCACCATCTTGCAATACATCTTTTGCTGTCAATCTTCATGACGTGCTTAACTAAAATTTCGTGCGCTTTCCTTCCTCGCCTATCATCCTTTTCGGCGATTTTATCTATCCATATATATCATGGAATAGCCCGCATGCTTTCTGCCGACCATTTTCATCGGAAGCGTCTGAATTTATAAATTTATGTAATGACTTCAACTTTACTCAATTAGTCACTCTCCTCACGAGAGTTACCGCTACCACAGCCACAGTGTTGGACCTCATCCTGGCAACATCTCCCGAGTTGATTTCTTCAGTAACAAATATGCAAGGTCTCAGTGATCATTCTTTATTGCATTTTCTACTTAATGTTCCGACTAAAACCACCCAGAAGAAAGTTAAAACGATACGGGACTATGGTAGAGCGGACCTCGATGCTATAAACAGGGAACTTTGTTTGTTTCTTGACGATTACTTGCCTAACTTTTTGGACCGCTCTGTACATAAAAACTGGGAACTATTTAAAATGCAGGTAGTTAATCTTACGAACAAACACATTCCTTTACGTAATATTCCAGTTTTCTCGGAAACTCTTTGGTTTAATATTACGTTGAAAAGGCTGTCTAATAAGAAAAAGCGAAAATTTCGACCGGCTAAGTTTTCCAATTCAGATGTTAAGGGGTCTGAGTATCATGACGCAGCCAAGGCCTATAAATGTGCCGTTGCTACTGCAAAGACCGTTTATTTTTCAGTCACCTTGCCGTCCCTCCTAACAAATAACTCTAAACAGTTCTGGAATCTGATCAGTCATAATAAGAATCAAGCAATATCTCTGTCTAGTCCATCCGGCGAACCTGTGCCCCTTGATGACTGTGCAAATGTTTTGAATTCTGCTTTTGTTGATTCATTCTCTGATGCGTCTTTTTCTGTGATACCCCCCCCCCTCCCCCCCCACCCCCCTTTCGACAATATGACTTCATTCCCATGTACCCCATTGTACTTGAGACCGGTGGCATTGTTAGTGTAATTGATAACTTAAAAGTGTCTTGTTCCGCATGGTGTGACGACATTAGCTCCAAATTTCTAAAAAGTACTAAGGAATATTCTTCTATCATACTTTGTAAGATATTCGAACAGTCTATTGCTCTTGGTTGTTTACCGGACGATTGGAAGGTGGGTAAGATGGTGCCGATACATAAAACTGGGGATAGACATTCTCCCCTCAATTTTCGTCCCATTTCTCTAACAAGCATTCCATGCAAAATTCTTGAACACGTCATTTACTCACACCAGGTCAACTACCTTGAATCAAACTCTTTTTTCACTCAATGGCAACATGGTTTCCGTAAATCATTTTCATGCGAGACGCAGCTTCTGACTTTCACTCATGATCTTCATCTTATTCTTGATCGCACTTCCAAAGTTGATTGCATCTTTCTTGACTTCTCAAAGGCATTCGATAAAGTATCTAATAAATTTCTACTTCATAAGCTTAGCAAACTAAATATTCACCCCAATGTACTTGCCTGGCTTCATTCCTTCCTAACTAATCAGTCCCAATTCGTGTTCGCAAATAATACATCATCCAGTTCGGCTCCCGTTACGTCAGGGGTCCCTCAAGGCTCCGTATTAGGTCCCCTGCTTTTCCTTATCTTCATAAATGATTTACCTTCCTGTGTTTCATCTTCAATTAACCTTTTTGCTGATGATTGCGTTATATACCGTGAAGTGACTAACGACTCCGATGTTTTTTGTCTTCAGTCTGACCTTAATCGTGTGTCCGAGTAGTGTGATTTATGGAAGATGCAACTTAACACGAAAAAGTGTAAAGTAATGACTGTTTCCCGACTTCACACCGACTCTTCTTGCTACTTCCTTAACAACACTTCTTTGGAACGAGTGTCATCTTATAAGTACTTAGGTGTTCATATTGCGTCCAGTCTATCTTGGGAAACTCACACACAGTACATAACAAGTAATGCGAATCGTATGCTAGGCTTCCTCAAACAAAAATGTCCGTCTGTACCTGTATCTCTAAAACTCCTCCTATACAAAACACTTGTTCGTTCAAAACTGGAGTATGCCTCTGCCCTTTGGGACCCCGGTACTGACGTATTAACATCTGCAGTCGAAGCCATTCAAAATAGATCTGTTCGCTACATTCTTACAAATTATCACCGCACCACCACATTCATGACACTAACTTTGGACCTGCCCAATCTTGCACTCCGTCGTGAATTCTCCCGTCTGTGTCTATTTCATAAGGTCTTTCATAATCCTTCCTTACGTGGCAGACTGCTAACTCCACCTTCCTACATCTCTTCACGTCTTGATCACCAACAAAAGATGGGTCTTCCTGCCTGTAAGACTACTACTTTTTACAATTCTTTTATTCCCAAAACAACGGCCTCGTGGAACCACCTTCCATCGTCCGTGGCATGTATAACTGATCACATCAACTTTAAGCGTTGTCTACATAATCACATTCCCGCATCTCATTAGAAATGTGTTTTTGCCCTTAGGTTTGTTTTCTATTCTTTTTTTGTATTTGACCTGTTAACCCACTCCCCTCTGTAATGCCTTCGGGCCCTGAGGGATCATTAAATAAATAAATAAATAAATAAATAATAAATAAAGAGTCCGTCTCGAGGCGGTTGTCCTGAGCCGCACGGAGCGTGGGCGGCTTGCGCCGTCTGCGACAGGGCGTGACCAGTTTCGAACGCTGTTGGGTCGGCACACCGTTTTCTGCCCCAGGGCTTCGGTCTTGCTCGTGCGGTCGCTTGGTTGGTGTAGCGGCTCCCACTACCATGGCTTCGTCCCGCATTTCGCTGTCTGTAGACCCGCCATCTGGCTCTGGTACCATGGCTGTAAGTTGCGACTCTTCCCCAGACGTTGTAAAAGGCGCCTCCTTGCCGCCTTGCTGTGGTTCTCCAGAGGGAGCGTCCGAGGGGAGCTCGACCTGTGGAGAAGGTTCTCTGCTTGGGAGAAGAGCGTGTTGGTTCTAGTCAAGGATGAAGAAAGAATATTCTTTCTTCATTCTTGAAGAAGAGAAGAGCGTGTTGGTTCTAGTCAAGGATGAAGGAAGAACATTCTTTCTTCATCTTTGAAGGTTCTCTGGTTCCAGGCGTCGGCGTTTCGGCAATCCTCGGCGCCGCAAGATTGCTGAAACGCCACTAGCCGCTAGCTCGGCTTCCGCTTCGTCCATAATAAGGTCGGTGTTCTCGTCCGGAATTAAGTCACTGGATCGGGGGAAAGTAGCGAAAAGCTGAGGAACGGCGTTGCCACTGCGTAAGAGTTGACGCAGTTTTCCCCTGTGTGGCCGGTGGCAATCGTCCCAACGGGGGACGCGGCAGTCCTTTCGGATGTGGCCTGTCTTCTTACACCGGAGGCAGAGCGGGGCTCGTCCGGGCACTAGGACGAGTGCAGAGCCGCCAAAGAAACGAAGTTGATGAGGGACGCTTTCTTTACTGACGCCCTCTTTCAGAGTAATCCGAACGAGCCTTGTTGTTGACTGGACTCCTTGAAAACCTTGGGCTCTCCACGTCTCACGGGTTACTTCGTGTACATTGCCATACGGCTCAAGTGCTCGTCGAACTGTGTCGTCAGGGACGTGATAAGGTACCCAGTGAAGTTTTAGCCAGGTTTCCGAGTTCTTCGGATCTATAAGGATACATCGCTTGCCTTTGACAGTAAGTTCCTTGGCGACGAGCAGCCGGTTCGTTGTTGACGCAGAGTGGAAGGTGACGAGCCACACGTGGTTCATTTGATAGGCGCCAAAAGACGCCACGTTGCTGAGGATTTGCAGTCGTTGCAGTTCTTCTCGAAAGTCCTCAATTCGGTACGGACGGCCGGTTACGTCGCAGTGTAGAAAAACAGAATTCACAGTGGCTGCTTCAGAAGGCAGAGAAGGCAGAAGTATCTTGTAACCATCAGCAGACGAGATACCGCGGCCGGCAACGGCCGTTATCATCGCTCCGTCGGAGCTCGCCATCCTATCGACCGATCGCTGCGAGCGCCGGCAACAGAATGCACTCGGCCACGCACGCGCTCGCTGGCCGACGCGCGTGGCAATATCAAGTACCAGTGACTATTAGCCCCGTGCTCGACCGAAAGCGTCGCTGTGGTCGGCCTTCCACGATTGGCCGAACGCAGACTATGACGTCGGAAAGGGGATTTTCATCTACGGAAATAAGAGGAATGAAAGAACTTTAATTTTGACGGTGTTGGCAGTGTTCCTTTGAAAGCGCAATGATTTCAAGCTTCCACCATGCTAATAACAAACACCATCGAACTTGTTGTTTGCAAGGTAATGACGTCACAAGGGGGAACCACAGGAGGGAGCCACCAAAACATCTCGCCACTAATAACAAACACGACTAAAAAGACAGCATACCCATTACTAGGAATACACAATAGCATGAATCGGCGATTCAACATAAGAGAGCTGAAGTGGGCATTGAAGAAACTTCGCCGAAAAAGTGCCCAGGACCTGACGGCATGACTCCGGCTGCACTAGCTTATGTTGGCAAACAAGCTATGTCTTTCCTATTGCATATATGTAATGAATGTTAGGTTAGTGGTCGTATACACTTGGTCTGGAAAGAAGCGATTTTAATACCGCCTGTACTAAAAAGTTAGAAAATCTCTTTTAAGCATGGCATCTTTTCGACCTATGAGCCTCACAAGTGTACTAATGAAGACGATGGAACATATGATTCTGCAACGACGAAATTGGTGGTTAGACTCCAGCGGAATATTACCTTTCCGAATGACCGGCTTTAGACAAAATATGTCTGTCATGGATTCTGTTTTCGATCTGGGTACCTGTGTAGAACACGAGCGCAGTATTCACAAAGTGGCAGTGGCAGTATTTCTCGACATACGGCGCGCATCTGACACTCTCAGTCACTATCATATCATTGAACAGCTATACCCAAACCTACCCATACACACCGATTCTTCCCCACCAGGTACCCAGACATATGTCCGGGTTGCCAATCCCCACAACCCACCTTGTACCACTCCACATGGACCTGTCCAACCCCATTGGGAAACGGCATCAAACCCATCCCCCATCCTACATTCTCTTCTTGGGAGGCTGCGCTGTCCAGGGGCCCTAACCTGGACACTTGGCAAGAAACTCGGCGAGAAATCTGGCGGGGGTGATTGGCCAACGCCGCACTTGACCTTGGCGCCGGCCAATCAGAGCCGCGGGATTTCTCGCCGACTTTTGCGCCAAGTGTCCAGATTAGGGCCTCTGAACAGTGCCTGACGATCAGCGACGGCTGATTGAACGGGCCAAGCGAATAGCAGAAGCCAACGGAGCCCTGGACTAAAGGCACCGCCCAAGAACGAAACAACGAACTCACCTTTTAAATAAAGTTTTTTTTTCTCTCTCTCCCTCTATCGACATGCCACGACGGCTTGTGGTAAAGCCGCTTCCCAGATAAGGAGCGGGGAGCAGACGACGTTGCGGAGACTGCCGCCGGCGGCCTTTCCAGCATCTTCTGCAGCCTCTTCTGGGTGGCTTCTTGGTCGCGGCACAAAAGTGCGGCGGTCCGAGACTTGGTAAACTTTCCGAACTTAATTTTTTTTATATTATCACAAACTTTCTTTTCGCTATATCCGCGGGAGTCGCTCATCGCTCAATTTCCTTCGCTAAAACAGACACAAATGCATCGAAAAAGTGCAAAGGAGAATGGGAAATCGTGATCGCTTCGCTGTAGCCGCTATTTTGTTATAACCAACTTCGTTATAACCGGTCTCGACAGAAGTATTATGATTTTAAGAAAAAAGATACCTCGTGAAGTTAAGGCCCGTTCACACACTTGCGACTCCTTAGAACCGAGTGCCTTGAAACCTCCTAAAATTGCTTACACCGAGCGAACACACCGGCTCGCTGACGCCATCTCTGCTGGGACCCTGGTCAAATCTGCGTATTACTTATGAGAAAGCCTCGTTTATAACGTCGACAAAAGTTTTTCGAGCTAAGAAAGAAAGGATGACGCGCGAGAGAAATAGAAAATATGCGGACCGCCAAGTTTTCACTGACACCCAATAGATGGCGCCAGTGTGTCCTCTTGTCGTAAGAGATTTTAAGAGGTTCCAAGGCACTCCATCTTAAGAGGTTGCAAGTGTCTGAATGAGCTTTTAGATTTGTGCATGGAACCTATTTTTCACCATTAAGATTGGGACTATGCGATTAGAAGGTGGATTATACGAGGGTAATGAAATTCTCTTTTACTTTGGCTAGAGAATTGCGTAATTTCTCGAGTTCTTACGCAGCTTACATGGACCTTGACTTCCATATTTAGATAATGCTCAATATGAGGTGTAGACTAAATTATGATAGTAAAAATTCTTATTTGTATAACGTGTACCAGGTTAAACAGATAAATTAAAACCCGTACGTAGCGCGCTTGTCAGCCAGTCTCCAGGTCGTTATGCTTCGTTACGCTAATGTCAGAGAAATGTGGTATGTGTTTTTGGTTTTCACCCTTCGCGCACATGAACAATTTCTTAACCGAAAGTTGCACCACCTTATTCTCCTGTCGCTTTTTTTAGCTGCATGTTTTGCGCATGTTCAAGTTGTTAATATTTTCTTTGTAAGCCGTCCCTTCGCTAAGAAACCTGACATGTTCAGGTCACTGAACCAAGTGTTGACAGCTTCACTGAATTGCTCCAAAGCACTCGAGGAAAACTTGTTCCAAGCAATTCCATACTGCCTCCAATACTTCTATCGCACTTGGACATTTTTATACGGGTAGCCTTATTTTTATTGGTATTTTATTTCGGTAAGCTATCGGGGATTTCCTTGAATCATTACAAGAGCTCGTGACAGTGGAAACAAGAAAAGTTGGCTAACACAATACCTTCTTTGTGACTCTTATTCTGTATTTCTCCCTCGATCTCGGGTGTTTGTAATCATAAAAGTTCACCAATTGGTCTCTCTCTTCTCTGTTGTCTCTTCCCTTGCATGTTTTGTCTATAGTTTGCATAACGGCTTATATCTGAGGTATCTTAGACGCAACAGAAGACTTCAGAGATAGGTTTATTGTCAGCTAATTTCACAATTGCTTTGCTACTCAGTTTGAACAACTTCTTTTCATTTTGTTTTTTGCAGGATCAGAGGGTATATGCTTTAGTTTGATATCCCTCTCTCGTTAACAAACTGACTGCAAAGCAGAACTACGGACGAACATACAGAACAGCTTAGGGCGAAGGAAGCTACAATTCAGAACACCAGAAATCCTACTCATACTGAAGGATTGCCGGAACCTGACTGAATGGTTAGCCAGTATTAACCACAAAAATTAAACGAAGCTTTTTTTTTTTAAGGTTGAATTACAGTTTGGGGACTATTTTGTTTTACAGTTAGTATACCAACTTTGTGGTAAAATTGCTTCTTTCACATTTAATTGCCAATTCTTCTAGCTTCAAAGTATATCTTTCGTACTATAATCAATTCTAACTGATGTCTATATCAGGGTGCATACTGAAATAATCGTTCTTAAGATATGACAAGAAAGAACTTCAAAACAGGAAACAAACTTTAAATAACTTTTTCAGTAACTTGTAAACGGCGATGCACATTTAATCTTTCTGGGGTAACCTGACTTAGTCGATCGTTCTACATTCGAAACTACACTTATGTGCAGTAGACCTCAAGAGATACTAAAATCGATTGTTATGCAATATATATATATATATTTTTTTTTTTTGTCTTTTCATTTCTTCTTCTTTTAGTTTTCCGGTGGTGGAGGCGGGACGTAGTCGTCCTGGTACGAGGCTGGATCATCAGGAGGTTGGTAGGTGTCGCCATAATGTGGTTCCGGGGGCGGGCAGTACTGCTGAGTATGGTTGCTGCTATAGCTATACTCGGTGGGCTGTTGATAGTTGCATGGTTCCGCAGGAGGCCGGTACGTGTCTCCTCCATAGATCGGGGGTCCGCCCGCGTCGCTGCGGTCGTATAGGCCGGCATAGGCCAGTCGGCTAGGATCCGGGGCGCTCAAGGAGGCGAAGTTTGACTGCGGGGGCGCTGGCGGCGGTTGGTAGCTATCGCCCCCTGGTGGCGGTGGCGGCTGGTAGGTGTCTCCTGGCGGAGGCGGAGCCTGGTACACGTCATCGCTCGGAGGAGGTGGCGGCTGATAGTGGCTTGACCCGTCCCAGGACATTACGGGCTGGGCTTGTGGTTCTGCGTGTTCGCGGGAGACAGAGACATTCTAAAATGGCCAGACACTGCGCGTCCTCCTCTCAAATGAATGAATATTGGGGTCAAATGTAGTCATTAGCAGGTCTGACGTATGCGGGTAATATAGTGCTATGGCTGATAACAACATGGATGTGCAGGAGATAATGAACGTCTGTTATGCAGAAGGGAACAGATTAGATCTATAATAGGCGTGTATTGTGAGTTTTAATAACGACGAGGGACGGACTCAAGATACAATATTTCGTGGTTGAGAAATACGATAAACACAAGAGGGCACCCGGTATGGATTCATGAAGATGGACAATACTCAAGTGAGTATGAAAAATCGTTCAGCCTTTCCACCCTCGTGAAGAAGGAAGACCAGCAGAGATGTACTCGATACACTGTGTGCTTCTTCGTCGTCGTCTGTTTTTCGCGCTGTTTCCTACGATGAATTCCCACCAACGCGCCCAACTATCCATTCTTCTATTATAGCTGGAAAGGTTGCCGCCATCCACGAGCAACGGCGGAAACCATACTGGTTGTGTGCTTGTTGCCGTCGCTTATAGATGGCGGTAGCTGTCCAGGTAGGTTTGTGTCGACATACACGGACACGATCCTGGGGAACCTAGCCCTTAACAGCTCCGCTGTAAAAATGAATAACTGGTAAGGACAACAGAAAACGAGAATGAAGTATAAAGCATTGTCGGATTATAAAGGTATGCAGTGGCGAAAGAGATCTGGAAAGGAGTTATGGTGACAAGTAAAGTACTGTGTATGAAACCGGATGTCCAAGCAAGGTTAGAACTTAGAAGTAAAACAACGTGAGGCGGGTAGTCGAGCTTTGGGAGCACACGATAAAACTTCATTAGTAGCATATATCTTGAAGATAGACGAGAGAAATAAAGGAGGGACAATGGGCGCGTAGGGTCTCTTTAGCTATATGCTCATCCGGAATCTCGACACAAGATGGAGGACAAGAGCTGGAAAACTCGGTTAAACCTTTTTGGACATTGGTGGGGACATCAGGAAACATTGAGATGCGGATATCAGAATAAGTCAGCCTTGAAGACATTCGGAAATTCAAGATGGATCAGAAGAAACGCGGATGATAAGCGCGCGGGGGTGTATGTGATTCGCGTTTTCGCACCGCGAGCCTTGCACCTTTCGCCCTTTAAGCGCACAACCGCTCTTCCCACGCGCTCCAAATCTCTCTCAAATATGCTATTTAGTTGTTGTTTTTTTCGGTGAGGCTTAGCAAGACTCTAATAGACCGATCTCACAGCCAGTTTCATTACGCCACCGCTGCTGCCATGCATCGTGGGAACTGGAGTTTAGGCCCGTTCACACAGTTGCGTTCGGAGCGACCACTACGCTTACGAACGAATGCAACCGGTTGGAACGACGAGTTACCATAGCAACGAAGCGCTAAACGGTCGTTTCGTTCGTGTTCGTTCGCAACGCAAGGAGTTAAGCCGGGCTGAACTTTTTCGTTACGTTCGGGAACGACGGGAGCGACAGACCAATCACAGGTCGAGGAGAGCTCGGTCGCGCGCGTTGCATGCCGGTCGTGCCGGGTTCCTTCTATATGCAAACATGGCGTCGGTGCCAGGGTGGTGATCGTCGACGTGGACGGCGTGGTGGAAGCTCATCGTTCCGCGTAAAAGCGCTATCCTTGACTGTGAATTTTCGTCGTGTGTCGTTATGATAACCCAGCACGTACTAGAAGGGAAGATCCACCTACTCGTGGGGCGATCTCGTGGCGGCCCTCTCAAGACAGCAGAAACGCCCGTGCCGTCGTGTTTGTTTACTTCGACTACAGTGGTGCTTTCTTAGCTTTCTTAGCATTTGTGTCCTCGAACATCGCCCGGATTTCTTTTTTGGCGCATTCCATGCGTGTGCTCAAGTTCAAGGTATTACTGGTGCGTACCGTATAAAGGATGCGAATTTTCACGCGTTTTCATCACCCGAGAAAGGTGATTAGTGTTAGCAATCCTGAACGCTCGCAATGTCTCGCTCGCAACGTCTATCGGATCACGAAATTATATTTATACGTTGCTAGATCGCTGCTAAGATTACATCGTCTTTTATAATCGTAGAAAAGGCGTGTGGCGAGATTTGAACTGTTGGCAAAGTCGTGATCGTGCAAGACGGCGTACTGCATCTTTTTTTCTTTTTTTAATGCACTACCCTGCAAGCGTTTCCTGAAAAATAAAAAATAAAGTTTGTGGTCATAGGAGGTGGTCTATCTATTTTCTGTTACGCAAGTGAGTGGTAGCGCGCCCCAACAGCTGACGGCGGCGGAGAGGCGGTCGCCGTGCTGCCGACGCACTGCGCTTGTTGCAGTGGTCGCAGGAGTGTACGCGAAGCGCAGAGCGGTCGTTCCGGTCACAACGGACCCAGTCGTGGGTAACGGGTTCGTTTCAGATGTTTGAACCAGCCTTTACACAGCTATTGTAGGCGCACAGCAGATCTTCGTGACTGTACGCCGTAGCCGAAACCTCCGGCTGCTCCGGTGAGGACGGCGGACCTCGCGTCGGGCAGGAAACCGTCCGCCATGTTTGTAAGCGTAGCTGGGTTGCTTACTATTGGCTAGGAGCAAGAGCTGAAGCTCGTTTCTCATTGGCTGTTGATTCGTTTGGTTGCATGCGGTTCCATGTGTGTGTACACGTCGCGTACAGTTGTCGTTGAAGTCGCAGCGGTTGCATTCGTTCGTAAGCATAGTGGTCGCTCCGAACGCAAATGTGTGAACGGGCCTTTTCTCTGCACTCGCGACAACCCCGCTAGGGGTCTGCCCGAGCAGAGCACGAAGCAGCACGTGCTGCCTCGTGAACTGGCGCCTGCCTCTTGTGAACTACCGTTATGGCGGCCTCACGCATGGGTGAAACGCTTAGTGAGATCGGTCTATTGGACCATATGTAATTAAAAATACCAATACTAATCAACAAGCTACTTAATAGAGTTCAGTTAATTAGCGACATATTGTAACAACTACCCCCCCCCCCCCCCCCAATACTGTATCCCCCTGACCGCATAACTCACCTACATACATTCTAAAAATATCCGTTCTTGAAAGGTTCTTCGACGCCTCAAGAAATCTTTCAGCTCGTGAAGAACGGTTTCGCCTGAACAACTATCGCCTCCTGGCGCAATAGAAAGGCAACTGAGCGATAAGGAACTCTTTCGCATAAAAAGAGGAGCTTAAAAGAACCCCCTATAGTTTTTTCACAAAGAACCTTTTTGGGGGTGCTTAAAATAATTTTTTATAGTCCAAAATATGTACAAGCCGAAGAACCCCTAAGAGTTCTTTTACGACCAGATTTTTTTAGAGTGCAGACGGAATTACAATAGCTTCCAGGGCTTTTCTAAACGCAGCTTATAAGGCCTAAAACGTCATCCTGTATACAGGCTCTTGTACGTATGCGTGCGGCATTTTTCACCAAGTGCATTAACCTTTTTTTAATGACAATAGAGTAGCCGATAAAATTTTCGATTGATTAATATTACCACAATGTTTATTCTATGTACAAAAAAAATCAATTAATATTTGACATTGTAAATATCTACGCATCTCCATTAATGTTGTAAAGATAGATACTTTTAAAACTCAGCTGACACAACCTATTTAGAGTACAATTGTTGGTCGGGTTCCTTAGACGAACCCGGCCGGCACAAAGGATAATTCGGCACACAACGGCTGCGTTCGTGATAAAAAATTGGAAGACCAAGCGGCGAAAAATCATTTCTTTCCAGCAAAGAGGCTGCCTTCTATTTGTAAGATTCTGAAGATCCGATGCCGCCAGTGCAGTGAATGAGCCAGACGACAAAAGTGCCTGTCTTTGACGACGCACTATACTATACGGTGCATGGAGGGCGTCTCTGTCGTGTCCTCAAAAGTGGTTCCTCGGTTTTCTTCTTATGACGTCATAAAAGTGTCGTGCTGTCGCTGGCCTCGATCCTGGCGGTGTCACAGCAGCCGAGGTGGATGATGCAGACGCCTGTTCGCTGCAGGTCGCTCTCCGGCTTGACAGTCCACGGAAGCTTCGGCAGCCAGGAGGTGCGACGCCGCGACGACAGAGACACTCGCGTTTTTTTTTCGTGATTTTTATTAAATTTGTGTTTTTCCTTTATTTGCTGATTCTAGTTATACTGCAAAAGGTATACATATGCGTACGGAATATCTGTATCAATGCTAGGTGCCTCAAGGCATCTAGCATTGTGATCTACCCACTATCTTGCCAATCTAAACAAATCAGAACTCGGCGTCGTTCTGACGTCATCGCAACTTCTGCGCAAAAAGCAGACGACCTGCTTTTCGCTTTGTGTTCGCGCTTAATTCTTGCATCGTGATTCGTTCTTGGGCGGCATTATCGGCTAACGCCGCAATCCCATTGACTACTCAGCGGGACGCTGGGGACTTTCCAGGTCCAGCGATTCTACGGGCAAATAAGCATATATGTAAACACACGAATCTGTTCACATATCGATACCTTATTTGCGCACCAGCCATCTTTCCAATCAGTATCTACTTTTGGCGAACCCCTGTATACCCTCTGTATATACGCGCGCAGCCAGCTTATCTGCGCCTTGACAAGTCTTGACCGCCGTCCCAGTTATCTTTGGAAATGTTATCTGAGATGTTTGCATAAACTTCGTGTTGTCCAGCAATTGCGAAGGAAGATGTCAACTGGCTTTCAACATTGGAGGCAGTTACCTTGTGATTCAACGCAACCCATGCGCACCCACGCTCGTCCGGTTGAAAGGTCCTGAAAGGAACAAAAAGTATACAACGCGCAGGACCGCCTTCGTATACTTCCCGTGGATGCTATACGGACAGCAAGTGCTCCAAAATGCGTCTTCGGCGCGTCGAACGGGGGGCACCCCAATCAAAGGGACACTTCCCGCGTTCACCAGTCTCGTCACGTTACTCGAAAAAAAAGCAACCGATTACAATTACAAATACGCTCGGTTAAAAAACGATTCAACTAGATTACTCGATTACTTGCGAAGAAAAGTAATTTGCCGTTACTTGAAAAAGTAGGCGTTACTTTTCTGATGACTTCAGGTTTTCCACACGACATATTTTTCTGCCTATTAGAAAATGGGTCTTTCGTACTGTCCATGATTAGATTAGGAAGATGTAATTATAAACTATTTATCTTCTTAATCCACCAATTGTTGGTAGACTGTCCTCCTATCAGAGGCTTTGCTCGAGGATTCTTTGACAGGATACTCGTACGGAAACAAAGGGCGCCATTAAAAAGGGGAGAGAAATATAGTAACGGTTACCAGTAATTTGAGTACTTCCAAATATGATTAGATGATTCTGGTGATTACTCCCTGATAAATGTAATCAAATGATTAAAAAATTACTCAAAAAGTAACTGATTACAAGTAATTTGACCACTTGTACGCCTCTAGCTGTCTCCACGAGGCTTATCGAGAGAACGGAACATTGCTTGGCGTTTCATAGGTAAGAGATAGCGACCCAAATATATACCAGAAAAAAAAAAAAAAAAACACGCTTGCCGCGTCTGCCGCGTTCGTGGCGCAAGCGGCCCTCTTTTCTTTCTCGCATCTATATCACCCCCTTCGTTTTTTTCGCATTGACGATTTGCGGGGAACGATAAGTGTTTGCCCTTTGATATGTATATGCATTTCTGCTCGTTGTCTGGCCCTACACGCAAGCAGGTTCTGGTTTCCTAGGTCAGCACAATTTGTTTACCCATCTATTTTGCACGTGAATACACCCTATTCTATTCTAGCATAACTTGGCCAAGTACGAAATCTACGGTCCCCGTGAGCCAATGAGAGCGACGGAGTGAAACTTGCTTTTATCTTTGACTTTACAGCTCCCCTTGTCCAGCCGACGTTGACCTGCCAACACCACCTAGACAGAAGGCCTCCGCATAGTCTCCTCTCCCTCTATGAAACGTCATCAGAGTGGGATCACGCTAACTCGGCTAGCCCGAGCCCGACTTTCGACGCGCTGATTGGACACGAGCCCCAGCCGAACACTGACACAGCACTCGTGCGCAATCTCACGCCTCGATCGATCTGACCGTGATGACGCGTGCGGAGGCCGCTCTGTCTACGTGGTGTTCACTAAGCTCGCCTCGCAGCCGATTCCGTCGTCATCGAAGTATTGCAGACAGGGTGAAAACGTAGAAAGAACAAAAGCGAACAAAGCGGCAGGGTATACATCGCGTAAAATGAATGGAAGATTTTAACACGTTGACGTTCATGATTGAAGTGAGGACCTCTTTTAAAAGTTCACCGAGCAACATTGGCGGACGCCATTTCTGGGACACGAAGCGTGTGGCTGGATCCGAGTCCTCGTTGCACGCTGACGCAGCCCTCGTGTCCAATACATACCGAGAATACGCGTTCGAACAATGGCGGACTCAAGTAATTGGCGCAGCAGCTGCTAGATGGCGCGATCAAGAGATCAAGCTGCAAGTCTGCAAGTCGTGTTGCATCAGCGAAGCAAATCGTGTCACGTGTCTCGCTCCGGTGCCCTAACAAACTCGCCGGGCCGCAGCTTGCGCTCTTTGTTAAGCTGAGTAAGCCAATAAATGGAGTATTGGCATGGGCCCTAGTGCGATATCAGCTTCTTGCTTGTTTGCATTCTACCACGTGAAAGGGAAAGCCCCAACATCTCTATATAACTGGTAACGCCTAGTGTAGGAGAGTTTGCTTTAATAAGTTTTTCTAGGGTTTATCTCGTGATTTTGTCACGGATAAATTCGTCAGCTCATGGCAGTCGGGATGTAACCAAGCTCACGAGTGACAAGCTGGTTAGATAGTGCGGTCAGGCCCCGTGAGGCGATGTTGGGTAAAAGCGGGCGCGCCGTGTCGCCACTCTCGCGGATAATTATGAACCCAAACAAACCAGGACGCGTTCGTATCGTGAAAGACGTCCCCCGACGAAACTCTGACGCAAGCTACAAACTGGACCAGGTAGGTTAGAGACCATCCCTTTTGAACATTTTAACAAAGGTGCATTTTCCATGGGTGCAGCAAACGTAGCTTTGAGATAAACTGCGTGTTACATTGTTTTTGGTTTTTTTCTTTCCCCGAAAGCCGCGTGCCGAAATGTTTCTCACCTTTAAGGGTGCAATGAACAGTAAATAGAGCAAAGGACACTCGCGAACAAAAACGCCAAAACAAGCGCACTAACTCAGAACTGGGAGTTAGCGCTTGTCCCGTCTATCGTGTTATCGTCCGTGTGTGCGTCATTCGCGCTATTTAGTGTTCATTATACACTTAACCAACTAGCCCACCCTAGCACTTAAGGGTGTACAATCAGCTTGTCTCAGGGCTAACACTCTAAGGCTGTTACGGGAACACCGTTCAGCAGCAGTCCCACCGCTCATACGTCTTACAAAAGACACAGTGTTTGCTGCTGACACGAGGACAGAATTATCTGCGGTCACGCGTCAAGCATCTTCGAGGCACGTTTGCTTTATACACGCTTCCGACATGCCTGCAGACTGTATTTTATACGATGTATCAGCAGTGTAATTAAGGGTGTAGAGGTTCTTTCTGTGCAGGTAGAGACGCGATCGCCCCTGAATGGAAGCTCATATACCTCTGCTGGTTCACCCCATTCTCGACGACCCAAAATAAACGAAGAACAAGCACATTATGTCCGTGGGGAAACACTGTTGACCTGCAGCTATAGCAGCAGCAAAAGATCCGGACACGAATTTTGGCGGACCTGTGATCGGCCTGGAGTTCGTGCGGGCGGCTTGCTTGGATTCTCCTTTTCTGGTACGCGCAGGCATTCACCCTCTTTTCCCTTTCATTTTCAACGTATACATGCCCAGTTTTTTATTATTATTTTTTTTATTTCGTAATGTGTCCAGTTGCCAGCAGTACGTTTGAACATTTATGTTGCGTCTGGCGACATCCGCGTTTTCGTAGTTAGCCGTGAAATATTTTGACGACTTAAAGAGGGCTGGGCGTCGATTAAAAATTTGAATCCCGACTAATCGCCCCCCCCTTAATCGATTAATTAATGAATTAATCGGTTTCGTCCATTCTCATGCATGATAGTTAAAAAGAAATCAAAATTACATATTTTGTTCTTCGGTGATTATATGCGATGAACGACGCAATGAACAATTTCGGATTTTAAATCAACCTTGATGTGTAGTGGAGAACAGTCAAAAGACACCCACGCTCACAAATTCTTACTTCAGCCGCAGATGCAAAGAGGTTCGTTGCTATCCTTCGGCAATAGCGAAATCCTTCGATTGTTCACAGCAGCCTCTGCTACGCTAAACGGACACTCGCACGGAGTTTTAGGTGGCTGGGCACGTGTAACCTTCTCCACTTGATTGGAGATACAAGTTTTGCCCCTACAGTTTACTTTAGGTCAGAATTTTGTCTAAAGTTTGCCTTCATAAAGCTGTACTCGTCCACGTCTCGTTGGTGAAAGCGTTTCATTTTTTTACTTTTTTCGTTCATTAAAAGTTGATTCATTAACCAGTTTAAAAAAATTAATCGCGATTAAAGCAGTAATCGATTAATCGCGGTAGATCAATAGATCAAGTGCCCAGCCCTACAAAGTACGTTTTAGAATGTTCGCGGAATCGGGCGTAGCGAATTAAAAGACATTTTGTGAGAGATTCTTCTAAAAGTGCCAAAAGAGAGAGAAAATATTTTCTCGTAAAGTTCTAATGCCGTTAATTAAATGTCGCCGAGGCGTATAAAATAGGCGCTATATTTCAGCGATAACCCCTTCATTGTATAAAATATATTCCCTGATATACTTTTTTTCTCCAGGTTTGGGAGTAGATGATAGTCGCTGAGGGCCACATAATGAAAAAAAGTGGCTTGAGGAAGCAGTGAGAAACGAAGATGGTTGATGTTGTCGGGCAGTGATCCTATCAAAATGTGCTGACGCAATGCCATAAAAGAAATGAATCTTTACCCTTTTTTTAATATTATAATTATTTTTTAGATTTTTTCGTCAATTTCCTCTCAAAAATTTTTTAATAACAAGCCTGCCCCCAAAAAACTCAAGGCTTTTACCTTTCAGTCTGACAGAATCATCTTTGCTTTTTTTTGGGTTACTGTTTTCGCTTTTTATTTTCAATTCTTGAAAATAACTTAATAATGTCTAGTACAAAACACACACACACACATACACACACAAACACAAACACACACACACACACACATACACAAAAAAGAAGAAAAAAAAACGTCGAAATTTAATGGGAATTGTTTTGAAAGAAGGCGAAAAAATGTCCTCTGAACTGACAAATCCAGCAGCAGCAGGTCTTTTGCGAGTGTGAGCAACGCAGCAACGTGGGCAACGCTGACGCCTTCGACATTTCAAATTCGTCGGTCGGGAAACTTGGGATACGGCACACACTTTTTGGGTGGAGTTGATCATGACGATAGCAACCCGGGGTGCCTTCAGTCGACGATCTAACACTTAATCTAGCTCATTGCAATCTAACGATTTCATCTCGTGGACCTCGCCAATGGCACCTGCAGTGATAGTGTCGATGGCTGCTCACTGTGAGAGTCTATCTCTCTGCCGACCACATTTGGGAAGCGTTCTATCCACTTGCTAATGGTATAAATATAAAGAATCAGAGATACACACAACTTTGTTCACACCTGCTATCGGTTTCGTTTAAACCTCACTCCTACAGAATATTTTATCCGGCATGAACCTCGTCATCCTCCTTGTTTTTCCCGCTAAATGTACATCCACTGCTTCCTTTGGCTGTGAAAGAAAATTTGAACACTGGCATCTTGAGCCTACGTTTTATAGCGCATGGTAGGTGACAATGTAATTAACCTCATGCAGACTGCAGCACGGATTGCAACGCAAACACTACATTAGCCTTTTTATTTTCATTTCTTGCCTTTTGTTTGAAGGAGCATTTGCGGGGCACCAAATTTTGTCGCTGAGATTAATGCTCCAAATAAGCGCTTTTCACGGCGCCGGTGGTTTTTATCACATCTTTTCGAAGGTAAAAACAAACTAAAACGCCGATAGCTTGTTCGCGTTAACAGTATCGCACTGTGAGCTTGACTTGGAGTACCTTTTGACCCGCTTCATCTTATACACCTCGTGAACCACCTCTTTCGCTAAGGGCTTACACTCATGAGCCAGTAACAATTGCACTCAGTATTTTTCAGAAATAAAAAGTGTTTTCGATCAATCAATCGCGGACTTGTCAGGTACCCGTATGTACAAGTGAGCTTCTGAGGGTTGTAGAATTCAGTTGTATCTTATTGTCCTTTCCATATGCCCGGCCGATCGGAAACGCAGGTACGCTTACCCAGTGACTCGCACTATATTAAACAAAAAGAAAGTGGTCGTTGAATTGTCATTTTGATACGCTAACCTACTGACTCGCATTATTAAACGAAAAGATGAATCGAGGCTAAAAATAGTTTTCAGCTTGGCTCTCTGCTTATGGTAAAGGGAATTAGCGTGTTAGAAGGATAAAAGAATCGAGGAAGGCGCGGCTATTTCCGCATTTTCCGGACAGTAGTGAGCTGTGCAGCATATATAAGAATTTCACTTTTCAAAGACACTCGATATCAGAGCGGTTTGTCGCCCAGTGCGGTTGTCGAGATCGCGCTCTCTCACACTTAGGCTTCATTCAGCAAGTTGAGACTGCGAATGCTTGTTCGCGCATTTGCGTTTCAGTGCGACCGACTGCGTTCAAAAACCACTTGTTGGACAACTCTATGCGGCAACACGAGGAAATCCTGTTGCCGGCGACACTGTCACATCGCGGTAACAACAACAGTCAGGCAACATGTTGCCGTCGCCCGGTAACCGGCAAAGATGAGATCAGGCAAGAACGGGAGAAGCGGGCCGAACTCGAAAATCTTGGGGTAGGTTTTAAGAAGATAGAAAGAGACTGGGCAGTTATGTTCTAGAAAATTAAAGGATATGCAGACGGACTTGAACAAAGGGAGAAAGAAGCGAGAGGTGCTAGACGAGGCCTGGCAAGGCCAGCTGGAGGAGGTGAAGGCGATGCAAAGGTGCAACAAAGATAAATACGAAGCAATGTAATGGCAACTGGAGGTGAGGCAACGAAGAAAAAGGAAGGGCGAGGGGCAGTGGAAAATGAGCTGGAAAGGGTTGGGCGTGAGCTGTAAAAGATGAAGAGACAGGGGACGGAGGGAGGAGCAGTTGTCGCAGTGCCGGTTGTAGAGAGCGAGAGGGAAGAGGACGTAGACACTAGCAAATACTTTACTAGGACACTAGTGTGGCGGAAAAGGCAGCGAGGCCGTTCTACAGTACGGTGGCGCTACGGCAGCCTCTTACTCCGACAGCCGCCAAACCTGCGATGCAGAAACAGCAAACGGGAAGGGGGCAGAGAGTGTTGGGGGCAGGGAGATCAAATGTGTCTAGGGGCGCAGTGGGGACCGCCAGTAGAGTCAGGTTGATATGTGAGAGTAAAGGTTGCAGCCCTCCCAGGCAGGGGGATGAAGGCGACTTAGGTTTTGCGTAGGCGCAACAACTTTAGCCATGTGAGCCTCCTAGCCTCTCATGTCTTTCTATTGATACTTTTTTACTGCCCGAAGCTTGCAGTAGCTAAAGCTGAGGTGCTATTTATGAAACTACAACGAAACATTGTTTTTTTAGTTCTAAGACTCAATGAAGTCAAAAGTAAGCACGTCACTTCAAATTTTATTTTAAAACTTTCGGGGGTTCATGTGTTCGTGCGACAGCCATTAACAGTTTCAAATGATGAGCAATTGCTCTCAAAAAGTCCCCCACAGCCATGCTCCGTCGGTTCTCATAAAAAAGGCGGACCTTCTCATTTCTTGCCACTATGGCCTTCTTCTGGCGAGGAGGTTCTTGGGAACTCAGCATCGCCTCCAGCTTGTCTTCCGTCAGTTGATGTTCTGCGGCGATGCAAGCCAAAAGCTTCCAGAACCCGGGATGGGCACCTCCGACCAGCTTCAGGAAGCGGGAATGCCACCCTGGCGTTCGATAAGACGGCGTTCGATAAAACGGCGTTCGATGGAACGGCTTCGATGAAACGGCTTCGATGAAACGGTGTTCGATGAAACGGCGTTCGATGAAACGGCATTCGATGAAACGGTTTCGATGAAACGGCGTTCGACGAAACGGCGTTCGATGAAATGTCCGGTCCCACTCCACCATGTCTTTCAGTGGGCCCAGTGCCGGGGTACCGCCGACTAGGTTTGAACCAGACTTGTGCCTATCTCAGATACTCTACTCAAGATACTGTATTTAAAATACTTTTCGAAGTCTCTTGGTATTTTGCAAATACTTCTGATGGGGAGTATTTGATACTCTATTTTAATTACAATTCCGAGTATCTTGTACTCATTAACACAAATACATTTTTGAAATTCCGCCATTTTCAGAGTTTTTCGGTATGAAGTGGCGCGGGCGTGGCACGAGCAAACGTGAACATTCTTTCGAGCAACCAAATTCTGTTGCTAGCTCCAATTATCTACGGTGACTTCGACTGAGCTTGTGAAAACATCGCTTTTTTTCCGATTGTGACTCATATTTCACTCCAAAGTTCGTACAATGAAGGTTTTCCTCTCGCCTTCCCAAAGGCACCTTTTGTTTCCATAGTTTCCCCCAAAATCCTCAAACAAAAGGTGTGGTTTTGCGGAAGTAAAGATGCCACCCTGCGGCGCAACGCAGACCGGTAAACGACCTACGACCACAATGCAGATTTGAGTGTCAAGAAAATAGCAAATAGAAGAAAATGAGAAGTGGACACAAACAGGAGGCACTTTTGTTTTTGCTTTTTGTATATTTGACCCTGCTAGAGCAAAACGTCAAGTTTTTTTTTCTTTTCGTCGTCAGTCCGTCACCTATTGCTTCGCGAACACTGTCTGTAAGCGAACATTGATAAGCAGAGAACACTTCAGAAAACGAACTAGGAGCTGGATGATTTCTCAAAATGCCAACAAAGCGTCCCCCAACGTTGAGTGCCTTTCGGAAAGCAACCTACTCAAAGAAGGTGGGACCACTGCAGTGGCTTTTATGTGTTTTTTTTTTGTTATTCATTCACTCATATCCGTATCAAAGTTCGTTTATAGTGAACTTCCTATATAGGGAATATGAATTGTAGCTAAACGATGCGTCTAAGGTGCGCCGCAGGACGTGATATTCAGGGATGTCACGATTGGCGAGGTGCTCTGACCCGTTTGTCACCCCAAAACCTCGGTGTTTACCCTAGAATAGGCCTGTGCACATGCCCACAGGCTTTGTGGGCATGTTCATGTTATATTTTTCAATAGAGCGCGGGGCACACTGTAACGTAAAAATACCAACAATCAGTGGCGTACCGACTTGTTTTTGAGTGGGGGGCAAACATGACTCCCTCCCTTCCCTCCCCCTCCCCCTCCACCTTCCCCTCCCCCAGGGCCGGCTATCCCTTGGGCGCTGCCGGTGCCCTTGGTACCCCTTGGGCACCACCGGCCAGTGTTTGCCCTGCCTAGTGGCGGCTGTCTCAGGGGGAAGCAAAACACATGTCTTGTCCCCCCCACACTGGGGGGGGGGGGGGCAAGTGCCCCCCTTGCCCCCCCGGTTGATACGCCCATGCCAACAATTAGTGAAGTGACGTTAAGTGCCAGATCTCTCCCGAAAGCAGTCGTCAGAGGATGCGAGCTTGACCCACTTGGGTTTTTTTGCTGAGTTGGGTACCGAGCATGCTGCATTGTTCATGCAGGCCCGAGTGGTAACAAAAGAGACCCTCCTCCCCCTCACCAGAGAACGCGAACTCCAGCCGAACGCTGACGCCGCGTTCGCCGAGCGCCGAGTCATTGTATTTTGTATTTGCTGTACCCATCCATGTAGTTCTAAAGTTTACCGCTTGGGGCGCCACGGTCTGATCTCCTCCTAAATAGCTAAAGCGACCTCTTTCTTGTTGTCCCAGAAATGTTTTGTAACGTCTGTCAGTGATATTGCCACGCGCGTTGCCCAGCGAGAGCGTGGCCGAAGGCTTACCGCGCTTGGCTGACGCGCGATGGTTCTCGCGCGGAGGCTCCGGTTCGATACCAGAGAGCGGACTCCTCTTTTATTTATTCTTTCAACTTGACATTCTCGTACGTTCGAGAACCTTGTCGTGTGATCGAGTTAAGAATGCTCTACGCCAGATGTTCCAGAAACCCACGCGGGTACAAAAGGTGCTCCTAGTGGCGGTC
This sequence comes from Ixodes persulcatus, assembly GCA_013358835.2. NCBI lineage: Eukaryota > Metazoa > Arthropoda > Arachnida > Ixodida > Ixodidae > Ixodes > Ixodes persulcatus. The sequence goes on from JABSTQ010011583.1 coordinate 670,004, forward strand.
CGCAGTCAGTCTCGTCCCAGCGCTCGATCCTGCTGTTTCGCCATCATCGACGCCGGCGACGCTACCCTTTTCTACTTTGTTTTGGGGCACAAGTTCACCTCATTAAACTCTTAGTTTCTTCAGTTATTCACCGCCTCATCATTTGTCAATCGTGACAATGTCCTGTTCCTTATAGTTGGACTGCATAAAATAGTCCTACGATACTTTTGTTTTCTTCCGTTTTGTGTTGTTGCGTGCTAATAAACCATTCTGGTAACCCAGATTTGCTCAGCTGTATAATTGTCGTTGTTACTGACTTCGATATAAAATACGCAATGCGGAAGTATCTTCAAAATTAATTGAAATACATTTCTAAGTATTTGTACTCTACTCAAGATACTTTACAGTGAAAGTAACTTGAGTATTACCTTAAATACTTTATGAAGCAGGTATTTAGTAACTTAACTTAAATACTTTTATCGAGTATTTTGTCCAACACTGGTTTGACCAGAGGAAATTTGGCGACTCCCTCGCGGGGGAAAGGGGGGAAGGGGGAAGGCGAAAGGTGAAGATTTTAGTTTTTTTTGCCCGATTCCGCAAAGGTCATCCTGGTGATATGTCACACCGCCTGGTGATAGTTACACAATTGCAGAGGGTAAACAAATTGGCGAAAAAATAAAACATACATTTGGTTCTTAATCTCTAGGCTAGGTGGCGCAAGCTACCGCCCTATATAAAAGCTACAGCCCTTAGCATCCATCCATCCATCCATCCTACCGTGTTGGCCGATTTGTTGTCCGACCACATTGTCACAACGCGCGCGCTGCCAACACGGGGAACACTCCGCCATCTTGATTGTGACCATGGGACGACATCAACCAGTGACTGTAATTAGAAAACTTGACACGGGGAGTATTTTCCACCTTTTATTTTATCACAATGTTCTTTATTCGCTTACAAAGCAGATAGCCCGAACCGAGGAAAGTGAGACCGGCTTTTCGCACCGCAGAAATAGACTAGACATTGCGGGGAGCTCGAACTCCGTCAAAGCGTAGCCCCAGCCGTTCGTGCAAGATGCCAAAGTTTCAGCACCAACCGTTATCTTATTCAAAAGTTATAGGTAATTTTCTGAAAATTTCAATGGAAAAATGGCGGCCGACGGAACTCTCGATTACATGGAGCTCTATGGCGCCAGAAACCGAAAACGGGCGAAAATGGGTCCCATTTACCCATGGAAAATTAAAAAAAAATCACTTATAACTTTTGCATAAAATAACGGTTGCTGCTGAAACTTTGGCATCTTGCTCGAACGGCTTGCCCTACGTTCTGGCGGAGTTTGAGCTCTGCGCAATGTCTAGCTTATTTTTGCGGTGCGAAAACCCGGGTTTGGATTTTTCTCAAACACCCGGTATGTTCGGGGCTCACGCCACCGTATGAAGTGTTTCTGTCCGGTTCTTTCTTTCATGCAATTTCTATTTCTACTGTAAAATTGAGCTAGCGCCGGCAGCACGCCAAAGCGTCTTTTGTAGCGTGGTGTTGAGCTGAACTGACAGTGCTTAAAAATTGCGACACCGATACGATCGGCCTTTATAACAATCGGTGGAATAAATATTTTTCAACGATGTCTGTTTGCCTACCATCTGTTATGTGATCGCTTCATTCCCCAAAACGTTCTGAATTTTTTTTTAATCAGTTCAGGTGTCTGGTAGCTGCTGTTTTCAAGTTCCAAGCATCAACAATCATTATCAGAGCGGTCGTTTTATGGCTTCGATTTTTTTAATCTTTGCTTTCCAGGATTATTTTTATTATACTTCAGCAGGTGAGTAGGCATGCCATTTTATTTCACTGGCAGTAATGTGAACTGGTCTCTCGGCAGTTCTAATTTCAACATTTGTTCACGACCGCAGCTGTGACCATTTCGACAATCGCTTTCCGTATAATTACGCAGTAAAATATTCGTCAAATTATTTTAGCTTCACGCGAGCCTTAATTGTTGTTAAATAACATCTTTCCAGCATTTATTTGAATAAGCTCTTAAAAAAAGACGTTGATAGGAAACTAGCTCTGCCATCGAAGCTATCTGTGTTGTCGTGATTCCGGCACGAAATTCGCTCAGCCATGGCGATCAGGGCAACACACGTTGTCCAACACAAGTTGCAGCTGTTTTTGTTGCCGAAAGCTGTCCTACCGAGGCCACATTTTCGTTGTCGTCCATGTTGGGCTGCTGTTGCCGCGATCTGACGGGTCTGTAGGCCAACACGGGGCTCGAGCAACAAGTTGCCCCACTGTTGGACAACGTGTTCTGTTGCTGTTGCCGTTGTGTTGACTCAGTGTGACAGGGCCTTTACGACGCTAAACTCACTGGCGCGATCTTTCGGGTAGCTCTGGAACACTTACGATTCGTGTATATTTTATGCATCATTTATTTCACCGTGGGCCTAACACAATTCTGACAATGCTGTAAGAGCACCGCTTCACATATTGTGTAATAGTGCATTGATTTGATCTCACAAGCACCAAAAAAAGCTTTAGTCATCGCGGTACAAATGTATCGCGATAGTATTTTAGAAATAATTTTAGTACGTATATTTCTGTATCGCGTTACAATTTTTCAATCGGTATCTGTAGTTCAGTATCGGAATACATTTTTGGTGTTTTCCTTTTATCGCGATACAATCCCGGGCCAATCTATCTCGTTACAACGTTCGAGCAATCAGTGACGCCCAAGCGAAAACTGAAGAGTCTGTTTCTTTTCTTCTTTCTTTCTTCAGAGGGGAAGAAGGTACAGTGAATGTGACATTGAGGCTTTGTTATCAAGCAGACCAAGATTTGTTTTTTTGTTGAATTTTTTGCAGAATCAAAACGGTAAAGGCACAGTGGTTACGAGCTTCAAAACTGTTCATTGAACTCCCAGCACCTTTTGCTAGAGCAAGCATAAAGTTTCTTTCTTCGGATAATCAGATAAAAAAAAAAAAACAACGTCATTTCATTCCAAGGCGACGTGTTGAAGTGACTCCAGAAAAGGTACCGACATGGGACTATAGGGAGTATTCACTGGACGCCATATTTGTGGGTGCTGTTTAGAGCGCATGCTCAGAACAATCTCACATCAATAGGCTGCTAAGACCGGCACTCTTGATGGTGCGGAATGCACGTTGCAAAAGAACTGTGGAAGCTCGCCATCAGCACGCGCTCAGCATTCGCGCACACAGCTATGGCCGCCAGTGAATACTCCCTATCCTGCGTTCACCGCTAAGCTGACAGTGCGGTGGAAGCTACGCTCTCGTTTGACCAGTGATATGTTTTTGTTTTGTTTCATGTCATGTGATTACGCTCCCGCGAAGCACAGATATCGTGGTGCCTTGCGTTCGCATCTGTTTGCAGACTGTCCTTTGTATGATGTGCAACCAGTGTGAACCCGGCTTAAGTGTTACTGTCACCCTAGACGCCCCTTCGTGTGACTCGAGAAAGAGATGCGCCCAAACGGACAATGCGAATTATGCTCGATCTTTATGGCGCACACATGCCATTAGTAAAGGTTGTGAAAGTGTTAATTTAACGGCTGTAGCACCTTCCAGGAACCCTAGTCGCGGTGCCTCCGACATAAATAAGAGCATTCACGCTCGTTTCAGTCGCAAAAAACCAAACTACATTTATAAAAAAAAAAAAAAAAAATATCGCGAAAAATGGAATTAATTTTTGTATGGTTTTATTACTCAGCGTTGAGTGCTATTTGTTGGGGATTTAACGTCCTATAGCTATAACGCTGCGGGCTACGCACCAGCCCCCCCCCCCCCCCCCCCCCCCCCCCCTACCCCGCAATGCCCTGTGGGCGATGTCAAATTTGGGGGTTTTACGTGCCAAACCAACGACGGGCATCTGGCACGCCCCAGCGTAGGACTGAGGATTAATTTGGACCACCTGGGGATCTTTTGACGTGCAACCGAAAGCTCGGTTACACGGCGCCTCCTCCGCAATAAACCTGCGTCAGATTGCGGGCACCTCGGCCGGGATTAGAACCCGCCACATGGGGGCGATGTAAATATATGAACAAATAAATAAACTCAACTGAGATGTTGAAGAAGTGCCCTGATATGGCCACCAATCATGAACCGTTTGTCTGAAATAGCAGCGAAACACCTTAGAGATAAGTAATGAGATTGAGGGACCGAGGTGCGAGCAACGGACAGCCGAGATACCCACGAGCAGGGCGCGGTACGGTTAGCACCAGCATATGCAACCGCCGTTTTTTTCCCTCTCACAGTCAAGAGGCTACGGCAGGATAACGTAGTCTGTTGGAATTGGCTAATATGGGGTGCCCCGCGTTAGCACCTTCCTTGGACGGCTTAGGAGGAGAAACTTGCTGTTTGGCTTTAAACCGTATCAGTAATATGCGACCATGTGCCAATGTTCGCGCTAACTATGTGTTACGAAGTGTTGCGCCGCACTGCGGTCTTTTAGCATAATCGTGACTGAATTCTGCTTAATTAAACTTTACAGCCAGTGTACAGTGAATCGATTAAAAATACGGACGAAAGTTTATCCCAAAACTCACGAAGTACCACCGCATTAGAGAGAACAAAACAGCCCAACTTACCGTCGCTGAAGAACACCAGCTTTGTCGACGTCTGCGAGAGCTGTTATCAGCGAACGTTAAGAGAAGGCAAACATTGCTGATAAAAGGATATGTAAGGGATGAGGATGTGTACAGTACGTGCGTGGGGCGAGGCGGCGAAACCCTTCAAAGTCGGGTGGCTGCTCGCGCCACCTAGGCAGTGTTTTGAATTTTAACGTATATATTGTCCTTGCATTAAGGTGAAGAATAATATTAGTGCTATCTCATAGTACATGTATAGCATTCGCTAGGATTCCTGAACTTTAAATTAGGTGGATATCCTAGTCACTCACGTGCGCTGCAGCTTTTGCGGGCTATGTAACGAGGAAGTAAATAAGAAAAATTCAATCTTTCCGCTGAGGCCCGAGGGGCTATTTTGAATAGCTTGAACACGCACGGTTTTGTTCTTATACTTATAATACAAAAAAAAAAAGAAAAGAAAAATAGTTGAAAATTTTACGTTCAGTCGCTATTGGCCAATTTTGTTTTGAGCCGCGAAATAAAAAAAAAAAGATAATAATTAAAAACGTTCCGAAAAAAAAAAAAAAATTCTGGGTCAATTCTTGACAAGAACGAAACACGTTTAGTTCCCAAGTTTTTTTTTTTTTTTACCTAAAAGATGTTAATAACATATTTTGGGATTTGGTAGATCGTCACAGGTCTCGCATTTGGGTGTTTCATCAGGCTCAGATACCTTTTTCACAACAAAAAAAATGTGTACATGTTTTTGAGCCACAATAAAAGAGTCAAATGACACGCATAGACGTCTGTTTTTGATTTTAGTCATTAAAAAAATGCAGAATGTATCTTCCTCGATGATAATTCACCTGGATTAGGTGATTATGATTACGTTCAATTTAAGTTATACGTTCAATTAAGGATATAAAATAAAAAGGTTCAACATATAGATTTTCAAAAAGTGCAATACCGCCATTGTCAATTATAATTTTCTTTGCGAAGAACAACTTTGAACACGAGAGAGAAAACTCTAAAAGTGCAAATTTTAATATCGGTTCTCTTGAAAATGCAATTTTTCATTCATTTTTTTCGCACAAAGAGCCTTTGGTACGGTCCAAAATATAAAAAAAATAGATATCGTATATGGTTTGGGTGTACAATGCAGTATACGTTTAAAAAGACTAAATATTTTTTGAATCTCTCTTCCAAAATGTAAAGCTGGTTCACCAGCATTTTTGCTGCCCGATTTTTAATTATTTGTTGGCCCTTAGGCAGTGTTGGCGGTAACGCATCACAAGTAACGGCGATACCGGTAACGCGTGACTTTTTCTCGGTAACGGTAACGTAATGGTTACTGTTTTCAAAAAGTAGCGAGTAGCGTACTTAACATTGCTTATTTCAAGTGACGGGCAACGTAGTTACCTTACTCGTTACTTTTTCCCAAGATTTAAAAAAAATTACACATCCATTTCTTTCGTGCTTTAATCGCCAAGTCGTGCGAATTTTAAGTTTTTTCTTTTGCGTTTTTTTTTGCGTTTTTTAAGTACTTCGGTGAAACCGTAAAAAAGGTAAATTAATTATGCTCAGTTTCTGCTTGAACATAATGTTTCTTGAAATATGGCACTTATGCAGACCTGTTACGCCAAAACAGTCAACGCGTTAATTCATAGTTAAAAAAAGGTAACGTAAAAGTAACGTCCGTTACTTTTTATCGGTAACGGTAACGCGTTCCTTTTATTTGCAAGTAACGACTGTCGTATTGAGTTACTTTTTTTTTTTTTCGGCAGCGCCTACAGCCCTGCAATACGATAATTTAGATCAAACCTTTGCTGAAAAACTAATCCCAAAAGAATTTTTATTTGTCTTCTGTCTATCATTTAACATAGAGGAAAAGTAACGTCTTATTTCAGGCAAATCAGAACACGAAAGAAAAAGCAAATAAAGTTTTTTATAACCTTCAAAATCAAGCTGTTTTCGTTAACTAAATTGTTCTTCCGAAGTTTAAGTTTACAGTTACATACGTTCCCACGACAGATCGTGCAATAATCGTCCGGGTCATATCTTTTTTTAGATTTCTGTAAAAACATATGTTAAAGAAGTCATTCTTGGGAGGAGCATTCAGCTCTATACGAATGCCGTAGCTCATCTTCTTCCAGAGATATAACATTTTGAAGCTCGAGTGGTGGAGATTTCCAAGGTTGCGCTATGGTACTTTGCACAAGTCGTCCATTTTACGTCGAAGGATGCACGTAGGAACAATTTGTTTTACTTATTTTATGAAAGGTTTACGACAGGTCACAGAATATAAAAATTACAATACGTTATTTCTACGAAAAAAAAAAAGTGTCAAAGCGCGTCAAATAAGCACCTTTTAGGGACACATTTTACAAATTGTTTACCAACGAACTGCTTCATTTGAAACGACGCAAAATTTACCAAAAGTGTACATTTTAGTACGTTTTGGTACAGTTTAACAGCGTTCACTGGTAAACGCTGTTAAACATCGCTAGTTTTAAGGCCCAAACTTCCGTTCCATAGCAGCTAGGTATGTAAAGACGAGCGACGATTCTGAGCAAAATAACAATCGAAATGAATGTAGAGTGTGTTCAAAGTGCGCCAGTAATCCGGTTGCTCTCGTATATTTATAATATGCCCGCCTTGTCACTATATGAAAATGACCCGTGGTGCATCTTTAGGAGCGGTTAAAAACATTCAAAACGTAAAGTTTAAAGTACGTGGGCTATGAAAGTTTTTTTTATTGTTATTTCCTATGCCAGGCAGCTCTTATCGGGCACTCGTGTTTTTTTCCTTTTTTTTTTTTTTGGGGGGGGGGGGGGGGGGGGGCTCTTTCTGCTTTCAAATATTTCGAGCGTGCGGGTAATGTTTTGAACGCAGAACAAGCATCTTCGCACATATTCATGAGCATAACGAATAAAGCACTACAGGGTGAAACAAGGAGACGCCAGGCTCTTTAAATCGACCGGAAAATTCGGTTTCTTAACCTATCGCGCTACGACTTTGTGCAGCGTTGCCCACAGATGGTGCATTTTTTTGTAAAATTTGCAAAGAGCGAACTTACCTGAGGAAAAAGTAAGGAAAGAAAAAGGCTTAGCTCCTATGGAAACGCAGCGACGCCACCGGTCTGCAAACAACACGGCGCCATTTCGCACGGGAGACAAGAGATGGCGCAACGAACGCCGCCAACGAACGAGCATACGCCTCACCCAGCGCAGGATGGCAGGCGAGCTCGGAGGCCGTCGCCTGAACTTCGTTCGGAAGCGTCGGCGGACTTCTTTCGTCCTATGGCACTCCCCGTACCAAAGTACGACCTTAGCTCGTTCGCTGGGAGTTAAATGCACCATACCGACGTCAAACGTAAGAAAACAGCGCGAATAACAGTTGCAGAACCAAAGACAGACCTGGTAGTAAAGAGTCCTGCAAAGCAGACGACATCAGTACCCCGAAAAAAAACAACAAAACAAACAGTCAAAATAACCCGACAAACCATTTTTTTAAATCGATTATGTGTCCATTCAATGTGTTTTATTAGTAAGGATGATAAAATAATGCATTGCCAACTGATATAAGAAAAGCTCGCGCCGCTTTTGAGTCGAAAAGATTGTCTGCTAAAGGGCCGGCTCTCGGCGTCGTCTGCTCGTTCGTTAGCGGCAGTTGGCGTCGCGACCGCTTGCGCCATCTCTTGTCACCCGTGCGAAACGGCGCCGTGTTGTTTGCAGACCGGTGGCGTCGCTGCGCTCCCATAGGAGCTAAGCCTTTTTCTTTCTTTACTTTTTCCTCAGGTAAGTTCGCTCTTTGCAAATTTTACAAAAAAAAAAAATGCACCATCTGTGGGCAACGCTGCACAAAGTCGTAGCGCGATAGGTTACGAAACCGAATTTTCCGGTCGATTTAAAGAGCCTGGCGTCTCCTTGCATCACCCTGTACTTATGTATTGCAGGGCTCGTTTTGAGGCTTGGTTAGAACCGGCCTTTACTCTGGAGTATAAGATCGAGTAAATTTTGAAACACGGCCAGTGTGTACTCGGCGTGGATGAGCGCCATATTTATCCACCACGCTCTTCCACGCGATAGGTCATGTCACGCACTCTTCCGACGTTGTCGACGATGCAGCCGTGGTCGCCATGGCCTATTCTCGAACTTCACGGCGCGCGTGCGTTCCACATTGATCACTGTCTGCAAGACGACCCTAATGACGCTGAACTATGGTGCCTGGAGCGCGTCTTCGACTGGTGTGTTTAGCATGCTGCCCATACATCAAAAGTGGTCCCGAAGAGGCAAGAAACGGCGTCACAGAAGCCGAAGTGTCAGGCTGTTGAATGTCGCGATACTGGCGGTTGGTCGTGGAGATGCTAACGAGAAACTGCGAGTAGCACAACCGAACGCGAGTGTCGCTGTCGTCACGGCGACCCAACTTCTTTTCTGCCGAAGCTTCCGTGGGCTGCCACATTGGAGAGCGACCTGCACCAGAACAGGCGTCTGCCACATCCACCACAGATGCTGGGACGCCGCCAGGATCGCGACCGGCGACAGCATGACACTTTTATGACGTCATCAGGCGGAAATGGAGAGACCACTTTTTTGGACGCGGTAAGCAGACCAGTCGGAGACGCCTTCTACTGGCACCATATAGCTGAAGGGAAACGCGGCGTCTAGAAGCAGGCCTTCTTGGATCTCTGTAGATGCAGCCCCGACCATACACTTGCGTAGAATGGCGATCTCGGTGTTGGTGCCGAAGTTCGCCAGTGCGGCTAATGCTTGGAGGTCTGAGAGAAATTCACGCAGGGATTCTCCTTGTTTCCTCATCTGAAATCCAAGTTTCTGCGGGGTCTCGTTGATCGGCTGTTAAACTTTTGCCTCGAGGACTCTAACGGTCTCGCTGCACACGTCGGGGAACGCTTGTTGAACTAGCTGACCATCTTCCACCGGTGAGGTCGTTTGAAGCCGGTCCGACGGGGGCTGGTAGAAGAGTCATGGACGCGCTGGTCTTTGACCCCCAAGCAGTTGAGAAGCTTGGCCTGGCGTCATTCGGTGGAAAATTCTTGGGCGCGCCTGTGCGGAGAGCATGTCGTCTGTTTCTTGAGCAGGAGTTGCGGTGACGTCAGAACGACGCCGAGCTCTGATTGGCTTTGATTATAATAATAATAATAATAATAATAATAATAATAATAATAATAATAATAAATCTTTCTATTTCCATCGATTGTGAAGGTGGGACCCGAGGAAAAATGCTGCAATATGCAGCTTGACTGGTCCTCGGGCCCCTACAATAGTCAACAGCAACGGAACGGAAAAAAAAATATACACACAAAAGCAACAACTTAAAAGTTACATAATACCCACGGGCCCGTTTGTGAAGCAAATAAACAAACACAAAAAGCAACAATTAAAATTTACATAACTATGCAGCTTTCGACTATTAATGGAGCAAAATAAAACAGAAAATACAAATCAGGTACATATCAGGAGCAAAAATATGAACGCAATTCTTTATAGGTTATAGAGTCAAAATCTACATCATTAATATGAAAAAAAAAATATTTAGCAAGTGTGGGTAGGGCAAATTTAGCATTTGAAGACCATAGTTCGTTCGCTGAGTGACCATCTTCCACTTCTTCCACGCCGCGAGTAGGATATGCTGGTGAATTTTCCTGCAAACCTGGACCTGATGCTAGATGCTAGAATTTTTAATGAGACATCATCGCAACCCCTGTGCAAGAAGCTTACAAACTTGCGTTCCGCGTAGCCAACAGAGAGTTTTAGAATGCTGCCCATACATCAAAAGTGGTCCCGAAGAGGCAAGAAACGGCGTCACAGAAGCCGAAGTGTCAGGCTGTTGAATGTCGCGATACTGGCGGTTGGTCGTGGAGATGCTAACGAGAAACTGCGAGTAGCACAACCGAACGCGAGTGTCGCTGTCGTCACGGCGACCCAACTTCTTTTCTGCCGAAGCTTCCGTGGGCTGCCACATTGGAGAGCGACCTGCACCAGAACAGGCGTCTGCCACATCCACCACAGATGCTGGGACGCCGCCAGGATCGCGACCGGCGACAGCATGACACTTTTATGACGTCATCAGGCGGAAATGGAGAGACCACTTTTTGGACGCGGTAAGCAGACCAGTCGGAGACGCCTTCTACTGGCACCATATAGCTGAAGGGAAACGCGGCGTCTAGAAGCAGGCCTTCTTGGATCTCTGTAGATGCAGCCCCGACCATACACTTGCGTAGAATGGCGATCTCGGTGTGGTGCCGAAGTTCGCCAGTGCGGCTAATGCTTGGAGGTCTGAGAGAAATTCACGCAGGGATTCTCCTTGTTTCCTCATCTGAAATCCAAGTTTCTGCGGGGTCTCGTTGATCGGCTGTTACTTTTGCCTCGAGGACTCTAACGGTCTCGCTGCACACGTCGGGGAACGCTTGTTGAACTAGCTGACCATCTTCCACCGGTGAGGTCGTTTGAAGCCGGTCCGACGGGGGCTGGTAGAAGAGTCATGGACGCGCTGGTCTTTGACCCCCAAGCAGTTGAGAAGCTTGGCCTGGCGTCATTCGGTGGAAAATTCTTGGGCGCGCCTGTGCGGAGAGCAATGTCGTCTGTTTCTTGAGCAGGAGTTGCGGTGACGTCAGAACGACGCCGAGCTCTGATTGGCTTTGATTAATAATAATAATAATAATAATAATAATAATAATAATAATAATAATAATAAATCTTTCTATTTCCATCGATTGTGAAGGTGGGACCCGAGGAAAAATGCTGCAATATGCAGCTTGACTGGTCCTCGGGCCCCTACAATAGTCAACTGCAACGGAACGGAAAAAAAAAAAAAATATACACACAAAAAGCAACAACTAAAAGTTACATAACTACCCACGGGCCCGTTTGTGAAGCAAATAAACAAACACAAAAAAGCAACAATTAAAATTTACATAACTATGCACTTTCGACTATTAATGGAGCAAAATAAAACAGAAAATACAAATCAGGTACATATCAGGAGCAAAAATATGAACGCAATTCTTTATAGGTTATAGAGTCAAAATCTACATCATTAATATGAAAAAAAAAAAATATTTAGCAAGTGTGGTAGGGCAAATTTAAGCATTTGAAGACCATAGTTCGTTCGCTGAGTGACCATCTTCCACTTCTCCACGCCGCGAGTAGGATATGCTGGTGAATTTTCCTGCAAACCTGGACCTCGATGCTAGATGTCTTGAGGTCTACCCACTATTCTTTTTTAATGAGACATCATCGCAACCCCTGTGCAAGAAGCTTACAAACTTGCGTTCCGCGTAGCCAACAGAGAGTTTTAGAATATGGGGCCCCAAAGTTTGTGTTCCCCTAAGAAATTGAGGGACATAAACGTAACAACATTGGCGTCGACTGCTTATAGAATAGGGGTTTCGCAACGCAGCACGGCACGTTTGCGTTTCAAACTTGCAGCGCCAATGCGGCTAACGAGCGTAATAATCAAAAAAAGAAAAATATTAAGAAACGTAAAACATAGACGCTTAGCAAGTACTTTTTGTTTACAAATAATAGTTTATGCAAAACCAAATCAAGCCGGCTAAAACAAGAGACAATCTAAAATCAGTATAAATGTTGTTGGCTGCATTCATTCAAAACAATCCAATCCGTAGCGCTCTAATTTGGCGCTCGTTCTCGGACTTTTTGGGCGTTCGTGTGCGCTTTCACAGTCATGAACAACCAACTAGCCCAAGCGCCACGTGTCGTTGTTACCTACTTCTTTTGTCCCCGTCTTTCGGCGCTTCCTTCCAGTCATGAACAACCAGCTAGCCCAACTTAACATTCTGTTAAATGCCACGGGCTTCGATGGCGACAGTCCCCCGGTCATCGGGACAGCATTGCTCGGTCATAGGGTGCACGAATAACGACAGAAAGCGTCAAATACTGCCCGAGGACCTATGTAGCTTGCAAGGAATCTGACAAGGCGAGTGCGGCTGTAATGTCTTTAAGCTCCATCGCTTTCCACATGACCCCGGTCTCCGGCGGCAGGTGATTGCGTCCTTAAACTGAAAAGACGTTTCCTCAACGCCATCCTCTCGACTGTGCTCGGAACCTTTTGTGAATGGAGCGCGCACCGAACGCTGCACCGCCGATGAACATGGGGTACACTCGCAAGATGCGTGCGAGTTTTCTCGTAATTGCTGTTTCAGCTTGTAAAATTTTGTAATTGAGTTTATCTTAATATTGATATTTTGCAGTGGTGACAATGACTCGATATTATCATATACAACACTTAGTTGAGGGCTCATTTCCGCTGCCGGGTGAGGCTGGAAATTGTTGAAAAGTTAGTTCTATCGTACTTAAAATCGAAAGAATTAAACACGCCGAGCACAGGACAACGTGGTTGTCCTGTGCTATTCATGTTCAACTCGCTCGCTTTTACCAGTACCAATTAGTTCTATCGGTTTTCCTGAATCGCGATCTCCTGCGCGATACCAGATAACCGGCAAAAGTGGTCCTTGGAGTGCCGCTGGTGGGTTGTTTCCGTTGATCGGGCGCTTTGAAGCGCTGGATAGTTGCTGTAGGGTACGCCTCGTGTGTTGCGATCTGCGTTTTCGAGCCCAGTGTGCACGTTTCTTTCTTCGAGTCATGGCATCCGCCAGTGCGGTGACGGGGGAACAGCGGCGGCTAACGTGCCAGCGATAGAAATTGGAGGTGAGTACTCAAAATATTGCATCCAATAGTCAAATAATTCGTGGCTGCTTTGAGACTTTCTGCGGTTCGATATAAGTACATCTAGAACGTGTTCGTCGTTCATACACGAGGAAATATAAGAAAACGGACACGCAAGATAAAAGCAGCGCAGCAAAACTATTGGTAGCAGCTCCGTGTGTTTACCAAAGTTAATTGAGGTTCCCGTGTCGTGTATCGCTTGTTGATTACTAAAAACGGCTACGTTGAAACATTGCAAGAAAAAATTGATCAATGGTTCATCAGTTCCAGTCGTGCGGAAAACGATGGAGCTTAAAAACGTTGCAGCCGCACTCGCCTTGCCGGATGCCATGCAAGCTACATAGATCCTCGGACAGTATTCGACGCTTTCTGTCGTTATTCGTGCACCCTATGACCGAGCAGTCCCGATAACCGGGGGACTGTAGCCATCGAAACCCGTGGCTCTAATTAAGTTTGCGAGTTTAAAACAGAGAAGAAAGCGCGAACGAAGTTCGGGCACTGCATACACCCAACACCGACGAAGCCTCGGGACTTTCACTCTTTTTACCGACCCAGCGAGGGGGAAAGTGCCGGTAGCCCTTTCCCATTTTCTCGCTCGCTCTCAAAATGGCGCTACCTACAATAACACGGTCTATACAAAAGACAGTCTGCATACAGATTCGAACGCGAGTCACAGCGACATCCGTGTTTCGAATATGCCGCATGCCAACGAGTCCAACGAGAACACTTGGCATTCGAACCACGGATATCGCGGACTGTCTTTTGTATGATGCATGAGAAGTGTGACCCCAGTTTAAGAACGCCCCCCCCCCCCCCCCCCCATAAATCTGGGCCTTGCGTCACCGTCGGAAGAAAGCGGCGTTCACGTAAACTATGTCAATTTGTTTCCAAACAATCTCCGTCACCTCTTTATTCACATGTCGAGAGGTAGTTATAAAAACTCGATGCGCCGAGGTAAGGCAGTAAAGAACGCGAGGTTAGACTCCAAGCCAACAGGGGCAAAATCAAAGCAGGATGCCACACTATCTTGAGCATATGAAACAAACAAAAAAGGCGATACAATTTGAAACTAAAGTCAGCTTTTATTAGGTGCCGCCAGGCCGAGGGCAGATTCCGTGCTCCACATAGGGCACGACGAAGTCCGTGACGTAGTTAGAGACCTGGGTGAAATACTGCGGCCAGTGCCTATCGGAGCACACGTAGGGTCCTCCGGAGACAAGGCCCTGCTGCGTCCAGCTGCCGTTCACGTACTGCACTGCGGGGCTGCCACTGTCGCCCTGAAACGGAAGCAGCATTCCGCGCTCTCTTACATATTCTAGATGCAAATCGAAACGGCTCTATGGCGCGTCTTTTATTATAGGTTTGTTCAACGTGCGTAACGCGAGTTTTACTTCACAACGGGACTGCGAGAGGCAAGCAACTGCGAACATAAGACGTAACAGAACCATGAGACTGCAGGCAGGCAAAAGATGGCACACAAGAGGTATCGGGGTTGTGTTATGTCTATTCTTCACCGACTCGTTTGCTCTCTCACTTTCTGTTTAACAAACATCGCTACCTTCCTTCGTTTGTCCATGACATAAAATACGCGTGATGTCGAAATTACCTCCTTCGCGCATGGGCAAACAATTGTTTTGAAAGTATTTCCTGAGGGGGGGGGGGGGGGGGGGGGGGTCGGGTATCGCAAGAGCCAAAACGAGAAAGTAACATAAAGCCTATCAGTCTTGTAATTAAACGACCCTGGCGCGCCGGGATAGCCCATCTTCAAAGCTTAGACGGAGCAACATTACAAATATGACGTGCTAGTGCTGCGTGCGAATTAAGAAATAATGTTAAATATTACATTTAACTAGAGCAATTATTCCTCTAATGTTTAAGCCGCTTAGTCGAGGAGCTTGAGTCGATCAATCATTCGGTGTTCGGTCTAATGTGGAGGCTATAAAAGTTGTTAAAACATTGCCAAATTATAAATGTAATGTTACATATCAGGGGAACGCCACCGTCTGGATTCGGATAGCCTTTTAGCGGTGCGGGAGCAATACGTTTTAATGAAGTCTTTTATTTCATCATGTTGCTTTGTTTGATGCATACTCAAATGTCACGAACTTACGGCGGAAGAAAAATGAAAGAAGAAGGAACTGCACGCACATTTTTTTGACGTCAAGTTGGCACCTATTAAGCAAATATTTAAACACGAAGCGAGTGAAAAGTTCAGGAGACGCTTATTATACAAATAAATATTTACTCGATTCAAGTATAAGGATTAAATAGCGTACCTTCCTATACTTTGAAATCATGCATTGTCGGAGGAGCAGGAGTATTAC
Organism: Ixodes persulcatus; assembly: GCA_013358835.2. NCBI lineage: Eukaryota > Metazoa > Arthropoda > Arachnida > Ixodida > Ixodidae > Ixodes > Ixodes persulcatus. Next base: position 685,591 of record JABSTQ010011583.1, read on the forward strand.
GTCTGATGAGGTGAATTATGTTAAGATAACCACGAAGATAATTCCCACGCAAACTTCATATTAGGGTCTACGTTTTAATTAAAATAAGAGCACCGACTTGACACAACAGAAAAAACAATTTCATTACACCTCAAGTAAACGCTATTTATCAGGAATGTCCGTATAAAGGCGAAACGTCTAATGAAATAGTTTTTTCTGTTGTGTCGAGTAGGAGCTCTTATTTTTATTATGACGTCTCCCGGCTTGTGGAGTATTTTTGGGTCTACGTTTGACCGAATGATCTTTTAATGAATTGGTCCGTGAGTAATTCACTAATCAATTAATATAAACGTTAATCAATTAACTTGACAACCCTGCTTTCAAGGTTAATCAGAGGCGGACTTCGCATTTTGTCGCTTAAAAAAGACCAGATGCAAACTAAGATGCTTATACCGACCACGGTGGCCGCGCAGGACGATGCTCGGCATTAAGGGTAACATTCAACTTACCCCACAGATGGACCCATAGTCATGGGATGCACAAAACACACCAGCGCTGATTTTTTTGTCAAAATCCTTGCCGCAATCTTCGTTGGAGATCGCCTTAATCATGAGCTGATTCAGTTCATTGGGGGCATCTGTACGATAGCCTAAAATACAAAAAAAAAAAAAACTTTCTTCATGATCATTGTTAGCTTATTCCGGAATAATGTTCAAGAAACAAGGCCATTCCGATGAGGGTTAGTTCAAAGACTCATATTGTCAACGCAGTGTAAGTATTGACTATTTAATGTATAATCGCAGTTTACAGTATTAAATAATTTCACTCACTCCTCTAAGACAAGGGTTCTTAGAATTGTCATGCGCGAGGAACTCCTATTTGTCTTGAACGCAGCCGAGGAACCCTTCGAGGTCTTGGCACTAATGCAATAGGAAGCAGCGCAGAAGCCTACATACCATGTAAGCAATATTGCACTCACTATGGACTGCTTAGCCCAGAGTTATGCATCACTGTGTGGCTCAGATCGGCTAAAGGTGTGCATAAACTTGAAGAACGATTGATCAGGCGAAAGAAACGGTCGAGGAATGTTAAATGCTCTGGGGAACCCATGAGGGTACTTTGTTCAACACCATAGACCCAAGGCACCTAGTTTAAAAACGGAGGGTGCAAGATTAAAACGTTTTTGCCATGTAAAATCAGGGAAATATTATAACAAGAATCTGGTCTCGAATTTCTTTTCCAGCGCTATGGGAAAGCTATTCTTACGAAGGAAACAGGAATCGTTGCGGAACATGATGGCCTTCTGAAGTCAAGCGCCGCTACAGCCCAGTTATTAATTTCCAAAATGAGATCAATTGTTTTGGGCCCCCAACTTACTGTTTAATGCGATTGGTGCTTCTACTGCTTGATCGTTAATTGTTCGCTCTTGTATTTTCGAAGTTGACAAGCATAGACGAACTCATCTTATGTACAAAACTTGCAAGTAATTAGACATTATATATATATATATATATATATATATATATATATATATATGTATGTTTTTTGTTTTTTTTTTACATGCAACTGCACCTATAAAGATGCACCTCGTGTATTTCTGTCCTAACCGATTTCAACCACACCATACTCCTAGAGTGTCCGCACGCAAAATATTTCCAACTATTCCTAAAATATTTGTCTCTAAAAAACGGCTGCGAAATTTTATACGAAGATCACGCTACATATGAGATACTCGCTGGACTGCAGGAGTGTCAGGTGACCAATCGAGTCACCAAATCACACGTCCATTATTTTTAGTGATATACACGATTTCAGTAAATAGTTTAATTAAACTAGGCAGAGCCGGCGATAATCTAGTGACGCTGGACTTGTTTCTTTGTTTGTTGTTTCGCATGGTGGGTTTGTTTTTTCTTATTTTTTATTTTGTAAACATTTGAATAGTTTATATGCAACTAATTTTCGCACAACAGAAAAATTTAAATAAAAACCCCATTAAAATGTCTTCATAGCCGCCATAATCTTTTTTTTTCGGCGTTAACATACACCTTGCAGTATTATATGCGCAATATATTATTGAGCGTATATTACGGCACAGATGGCCAAAAAACAAATTCCGTGACGGTTTTTTTTATAGCTAGTCAAATAGTGGATGCTATTTTGGAGCAGGTTAATGCTCTCACGCGTCATCCAATTGATCAGTAAACCAATAATTCGGGTTTAAGTACACAAACGCCCAGGCAAAAATAATAAAAAAGTCCTTTCTTTTATTTCTAAATTATTATTGTGCGCGTGTTAGCAGGAAAATAATGTCGCACACAAGCTTCGTTTTTTTTTTTGTTTTGTTTTTCAGCGTGTCGAAGAGTTTTGATGCCGTTTGACGCTGCCGACGAGTTTACACGTTCAGCGTTCAATGTTTATTGTTCGTTGACATTTACTTACTTTTTGTGAAACCCCAGCCAGTAACGTACATCTCGGTTCCCGATGAGACTTTCTGGCCGTTTTCTGGCAAGCAGACCGGGCGAATGGCGTCGGTAAAGTTTACCTTGTGACGCAACTTGATGACCGCAATATCTGTTGTGCGACCCTGTGTCAAGAGAGGGAGAGCGACGATTAATGTTTGCCATTTCGTTCGATAGTCATGTGCTGCGTCGTTTCTTCGCACACTAATAATTTGATCCAACGGTTAGCTGTCTCGCTCTGAACTACACGCTCAGTGAACATCTGCATTGCTTTTTTCGTTGCCTATACGCTCCACGCACTTTTCAACAGTAGTGGTTGGGTTGTATGTAGAAGGCTGAAGCGATCGAAATTCGAAAGTTGCACTCTACTAAATGCTCGCGGCTGGACACCAATCACTAAGATAAACGCTGGACAACGAAAAGACCACAAACCCACCTCCCCTTGGACACTGACCTTTTGAAATATCAAGAACAGTGCTCTAGCACGCGTTAAAGTAAATATCGGCTCGAACTTAAGCTGCTGCAAACAATGTCAATTTATTCGATCATTCAATTAAATACGTTCTTTCGGCCTCCACTTTTATAAGTGTCCTTCACTGGAGCTCAATGTTTGACCCTTCTTGTTTGCAACGAATAAATGGTAGTGCAGGCTTGTCTGAAGTTCAATGGCAGGATGAGCGGTGTATTGTCACGTGATCATTTTTCAACGTACAAACGATTTCATCAGGCTGTGGAACTTCCAATACTTGGAAAGGCGCAAAACATATAATGCATGGTTTCAGCCATGTTCTCTTACGCATTCTTTCATACCACGAGTAGCAGCTGATTAATAGGCAGTGCGATCAAGAGTACAGTTGCGAGGACGCGAATAATGAATTACCGCCCTTTCATCGGCGGGCGAGCAGGCCAAATTCGAGGAAATCTCCATTGTGTATCTCGTATCTCCAAAATTAAAAAAAGGCGTTTCTTCAGTGTCCATTTCGGGAATTCCACAGTAAGAACATTTTCGGGAACAAAACCTTTAGGTGCAAACAGCAATGACCGGTCATCAGTGCTCCTACTCCTACGGCCCGCTCAGAGAGTCCATCACAAAAAAAAACAACAAAAAACAACAACAACAGAAATGTACCTTAGCTTGGATAATGTCAGAGATCCCTTTGTGAGTCAAGGACTGCAGTATGTGCCGTGACACAGGGCATGTCAGAGGTCATTCTAGATCAAAACGTACTTTTTTTTTTTTGCCGCCGTTTTGTCAATGTGAATATTAAACGTCCTTCCCGATATCGCTGTTCTTTGCTCGTGCAGCCGATTTACTAAGAACAGCGATATCGGGAAGGGTCCGTCCCGATATTGCTGTAATCCACTCACGAAACGGATGTGTACATGCATTTCGAGACTTTATATACTTTATATACGTATACCACTACGCAACTTAATTTAGTCAATCGGCAAAAATTATGAGAGTATACTACATGCGAGAAACAAAAAGAACGACTATAATATTATTTCTTGATTTTTTTTTTGTGGGGGTCATTTTATTATTACATAGCTAGAAAATAGGCGAAGATGAGCGATACAGTAACCACGAAAGAATGAGTTTGTTTTTTCAACTTTTGGTCAAGAAGCGCCCTCAAAATGTACATGCTTCGCAGTCGTGTTGACTGTCCACATTTCTATCATCCCGCGACTCACACGTTTATTCAAACAACGCACGAAAGCACCGCGTTTTTCAGGCACATGGTCAGGAGCATTCAGCTTACCGGTCTTTCGCCATTAAAAAATCCGGGGTGGACGCAGATATCTTGAACGCCGATGTGCACCTCCGAGTCGTCTTTCACCGTTCGCTGGTGTGAGCCGAGATGAACCGTCATGTTCCACGCTGTTGGAACACTACGTAAAGACATTCTTTTTTTTTTTTTTTTTTACTTTCAGAACAAAATGGTTAGTTGAGCTATGGTTCCTTCATGTTCATTCAGATGTTCAGATACGTTTGGATGTTTGGAAAAGACAAAAATAAGAAATCGTACGCTCGAAAAAGTCGAGTTGTTTTGTTTCGTTGTTTTTAAGTTTGTGCCTTACGAAACCCCTTATCTGGGAACCACGCACGTAGCGAGGATTTTGTTTGGGGGGGGGGGGGGACCGTTTATGACAAAATGTTTTATGAGGCAGAGGGGAGAGAGGAGGCCCCAGCAAAATGGACGATTTCGGGGGGGGGGGGCATCATGGGTCCCCCCTGGATACGTGCCTGTTGGGAACTTTTCTGGTCAATCATTTATAGAGCCCCTGTAGATGATTCGTATCATATTGCTTTAACGGATCATATGAACCTAATTTGCAGTGTAATACTCAATTCCATTTCCGAACATGGCGTCTATAGTCACTGGCAGAGTGAGAACCGCAGGGCGTGTCTTTCGAAGGTTGCAGCACGCGCTCCCTGCTTTCCGCCGTAAGCGCCCCAGCTGGAGGTGCACGAGTCACCGAAGCGTCAACGTCAGAGGTATACCCGCGCTGGAGGCGGGACGACTGAAGCAACGTCCCTACTGTTCTCACTCTCTCATTGACCATATATAGCCCATAGTCGACGTCAACTGCGATTTTTCGGCCGATTTAAGCGATCGAGGTTGGACCGTAATCTCACACTGCGCAGTGGGCGGCGGTGATCACGTGCTGGTCGTCGATCAGGGCTCCACCGCAGTGTTCTGTGGGCTGGACAGGAAGGAACGCCTGCCAGGGCCAGCTCCCGGGAAGGGCCGCTCGTCCGCCGATGAGTCGGTCTCCGGAGTCGAGGGACGGCTGAACGGCCGGCCGTCCGCAGTCTGCGGCGAGGACAGAGAGAGCCGCGTCCACGCTCCTCAGCGCTTCTCCGCCAAGTATGGCGAGTGGCTTTCGTCCAGGAAATGCGACTATACACTGCGAGTAGCATGCGTCGTGGTCGCATTTCCTGATATTATTTATGTAGGTCACGCATGATATTGTCGTGTTGTTGATGCAAGATTTTACGAACGCTCGCTGAGGTCTCAACCACGGAAGTGGTTACTTAGCACCTAAAGCATGAGTCGCTCTGATATTGTACGTCGTACAAAAGACACGTGGTGTTCGCTGCCGACATGATGAGGGAATGATGTGTGGGCACGCCTCAAGCATTTGCCGAAGCGCTTCATCTATATATATATATATATATATATATATATATATATATATATATATATATATATATATATATATATATATATATATATATATATATTATATATATATCGCTTCGAAGATGTCCGCCGACAATATTTGTATGACTATAATGTGACCGTCATACGAGAAAGACACAGACAGTCTCTGCGGACTAAAATTGGATGATGTGTTAGCAGTCTGATTCCAGCTCCGCACCTCAAGGTTAGCGATGATCATCCGAGGGAATCTCGTATTACGAGCGTTGAGGTTACCCCGGACGGTGACAACTTTTCATTATATTTTGGATTGTTTTCGGGGAGCGCAATTAGGGGTATCTACCACCGTTATCGCGAAACGAAACCGCCTCACGTTGACAACGGAACCGCACTAGGGAGTCGCCACATTAGCTGAAGTGCTAACCATTGCTTCGCGATCTTTCCTCGTAATGGCAGCTCTTTTATTTTCTTACGCTCATTATTTAAGTTTAATCTAATCAATGCTTTAATCGGTTAAAAAAAAAAAGCTACCAGATTTAAAAGATATCACATCTGGCTTGAGTAGGCATTCAAATAAGATACCCCTTTGTCGTTGCCATTATCGCGAAACATGTAATATTTTGTGATAATGGTAACGACAAAGCGCTTCTCTTCATTCATTACAAGTCGTTCTCACTCGCAAAGCTTCTGTCAAAATGGACGGCATATAGCCAACGTCGTGTCCGTGCATGGAAATGGTCCCAGGAGTAAAGTAGCTAACCACCGACCCATCTCTCTCCTATCTGCTTGTTCGAAGCAGCTGTACTTCGTTTCATCTCGAGTCCAGGCGCAGCCGACGCCGCGAGCTGGTGGGATCAATCAGACTGCGTGAAAAGGGCAAACTCATGGCGGTGGTCATGCTTTTGTACGTGTTCTGTCACCGCTTAACCAATCATAAACAGAAAAGTCCCGGTGACTTGCGCTTTTAATGCTCCTTGATTGGTCTCAATTCGTCGTAGCGTCGGCTGCTTCTGGACTTAAGCTGAAACGAAGTATAGGGCATATAATATACACCAATTTAGTGAATCACTTGAACGCAAACGACTTCTCCCCTCAAGCATGGGTTTACATCGGGCATTTTGTGCGAAACGCAGTTATTAAAATCCTTTTTCACGACCTGACGTCCTTGTATACGATAAGGGTTCTCAGGTAGATCGTGTCTTCTTTGATGTAAGGAAGGCTTCGGTTTCACTCGAGTTGATCTCACTTGCACTGGACCTTAGATATCCCCGAAAAATGTTTTACTACGGTTAAAAGACAACTTTAATGAACGAATATAGTGCGGTATAATAAAACGTAAACCCTGCAGATGTGAATGTGACTTCAGGGGTTGTGCAGAGATCTTTTCTATGTCAGCTTTTATTTCTTCTTTATTTTATAAATGACAACACCGAAGTCATAAAGTAAAATATCCGTCTTTATGCCGGCGACTGCTTAGTGCATTGAACAGTTCGGGATCCTGCAGACAGCAGTGCCATGATGTGAAAGATGACATATGACCCTAAATATTAATAAATGCCCTCATGGCATGCGTTTCACGAAAAAAAACAAAAAAAACTAAACTGTTGCTTTTTCTGTACAGCCTCATTTGCACTAAACTCACCGTTGCTTCAGAGGTAAAGTATATCTTGGAGTACACATTTCTCGTAACAGTTATTAATGAGGTCCCTTAAAAAAACAGTATTACAGTAAACTTTTTAGGGTGTAGTTTCATGAATTATCCTTCAAAAATTTAATATACCTTATATTTTACAAATATAAGGCCTATTCTTGAATATGCGTCCGTTCTGAGGAATCTACAATCACACTATCTTTGTAATGACCTCTAAAGAGTTCAAAACAGGGCGGCAAGATTTGCCACTGGCAACTAGGGTTTTTTCCGTAAGCTCGGGTATCCTTAAAGACTCACTTGGATGGAAACCTATAAAATGTGGTAGGCTCGGTGTGCGTTTAAACCTCTTTGATATATATATATTTTTTTTTTTTTACAATAAGAAAACGGGCATAAACACTGAACTATTTTTGAGTCTCCTCATTTCATCTCACGCACGGTAGACCACCGAAAAAAGGTCTGAGAATGTCCTTGCAGGATATAAACATTTTGGAATACTTCTTTTTTCACCTTACGACTCCTCAGTGGGACTGCTCACTTAAATATAATGTAATATGATTCAATCTAATTGTTTATTTTTGAGAAAAAAAAACAGTGAGTGCGCAGGCGAACTGGTGGAAGTTGATCATGATGTAGAATACCCGACACTGTGGTAAAAACTGGGAAACTTGGACGAAGAAAAAAGACAGGGGAAAAGAACGTCTCGTTTCTCAGTAATTATTGAAGACCGGTTGCATCTCGTTGACTAAGAATATTCAATGTTTTTTTTTGTTTATTTTTGTAGCATTGTATAACGATTATTTTTGTTTTATTTTTCCAAGAACGTGCTATATTTCATGCTTAAACTTTGTTTTATATGTGTATATAGGTTTGAATTACGAATACCCCTTTATGAAGTGCCTTTGGGTGCTGAATGGTACCCAGAATAAATAAATAGCTAAATAAATAATAAAATCATGGCGGTGGAACATTCTTCGGCACAACTTGAATTGAGTAGCAACTAACTTGAAGACTGGCCACCGAGCATATCACTCTACTTCACTCGTGGGTGACAGAAGCACCCAAGTCAGGGAAGTCAACACTTAAAAACAAAAACAAAAAAAAAACACTTAAAACTTTTATACACTCGTGAGCCAATATTATACTCAAGAGCAAGAGCGATAAAAGGTAAATACTGTACCCGCGGGACGTAATATTTGCATTCCAAATCTGAATTTTTTTTTTTCATTTTCAGGTGTTTTTTATATATTTTTTATGTTTAAAAACGGCACTGGCAATATCCTGGACTTCAAAACGGCTGTACGCTGATTCGCTGGCTTAAGCATGCCACTTTATGTTTCGAAGCTTCGTGTGCAGAAGCCCTCCTTATGTTACCCATTTTCACCCTCCGTTGAGACTCTCTTCGGACTCCGCTGCTATCCCTGTGATTCTGGTGGTACCAGATGCTACTTACCCTTTTCCCACGAGGCCAACGATGGAGTTAGCAGGAGGCCGAAGACGATCACATGCATGGCTGCTCCAAATGGGTTTGGCTTCAGGGCTCGAAGAAGAGTGTGTTTCCCCTGCAATCTTACTGATCCTTAAATACGCCGGCGTTGCTATGACATTAACTTAGTCCGGACTTCAAGAAGATAATCGTACCTTCGGTGCACTTATCTTTTTAATAACTCTTTGTTTCAATGCCATTTATCGAGCGCATCTGCGTCACGAGTCGATGCTACCTAATTACTAGACTCGTGTCACTCGAATTGCCGGCAAGCAATATGCCAGCTCTGGTTATCTAATATATAAACCCCGCTTCGATTCGCTCCTTGCTTCATTGTGGCCATCCCTGAGATATGGATGAGGGCATCGGGATCAGCTTCAGATCACCGTGAGATAATGATTTGCACTGAAAAATTATCTAAGAGGCCAATATACCCTCTTACACCACTCCGTGCCCGCTCTTCAAAAAACGCTGAGTTGGCAGCGCGAGCTCTCAATACCACATCGTTCACCCGCCGGCACTAAACAGCAGATTAAATTAACCGATTGCGCCACAGGGGTTACTTATCAGATTTAATGCCGTGTGGGCTGTCGTATAGATATGCTACGTATATGCAGGGTGTCACAAAAGAAAATTTACAGGGTTTTTTTTTTTACCGCAAAAAGAAACTATGCATCGCCGAATGCTCATTCTCCGCCCAAAGGTAGCGCTAGAGGTCACAACCAGATGCCAAAGTTTCAGCCCGATCCGATACCTTAATCAAAAGTTATAAGTGATTTTATGAAAAGTTCAACGGGAAAATGACGGTCGACGGAGTTTTCGAATACATGGGGCTCTATAGCGCAAGAAAACGAAAACGGGCAGAAGTGGGCTCCATTTTCCCATTGAGCTTTTCAGAAAATCACTTATAACTTTTGAATAAGGTATCGGATTGGGCTGAAACTTTGGTATCTGGTTGTGACCTCTAGCGCTACTTTTGGGCCGAGAATGAGCATTCGGCGATGCCTAGTTTATTTTTGCAGTAAAAAAAAAAAAGAACCCTGTAAATTTTCTTTTGTGACACCCTGTAGATCAAACGGGTAGGTGTGTGAACGACCGTGAGCAGGCAACTTCCGCTATCGGTGAACTCCATCAGGACATCTTGCCATTCATTGTGGTAGTTGCTCACACACCCCTGCCTTCAGTGACACTAAGATTTTGCACGTTATAAAGGTAAGGTGTCAAGGGAACTTCATGAGGCGTTTGAGTTTAGGAGAGAAGAAAAAAAGCATGCTTTAGTGACACGTCCCTAGACTTGTCAACAAATGAATACGAATATCTAAAATGCGTTTTGTGCCTGAATCTCAATGTTTGCTGATAGCTATAAATACTTGAGTTCTTAAATATACTTGAGTTGAGAGTGTGCCTTGTCCTTTTCCTACTTGCCTGGGTCCTTGCGTTTTTTTGCGCTGTTTTCTTTAGGCACATTATTCCCCGAAAACACGTTTATAACGCTCCCCACTATTACCTAGATATACGTTATAACTTATAACTACCCCACAAACTATATTCGCGACTCCAATTCACTATAGGCGCCGCCACTCGTTTTTCAAAATGGCGGTTATAGTGAGGGTCCGAGATGCGTGCCTGTATACCAGTTGCTGACCCTGTCTAGTGTGCTGGCTTCATTGAGTAACACAAAAGATTTCCGCTTATACGAGGAAGCTAGGGTGCTACGAGCGCATGCCACCTCTTTATCCTGAAAACAAAAACAGTGTTTAGCGTAATATTTACGCCAGGAGGCACGTTTTGATTCTGGAACGAGACCGAAACTAACCTCTATTTTGGATTCAATTGATCGGCATAGGCGTTAATTTTGGATTCTTCCGTAACTCAAGATGTGTCTCACAGCGTATTTATTGAGCTAAAGAAATTGTTCGTGAGGCTGTATTTCGTGACATGCGTGTCCGATCCAGGCACTTCAAAATATTTGGAGAGTTCAGTACCACTTTAAAGACAGGGTATTTTATGCACCTTAGAGGTAACATAGATTATTGTATTTGCTGTAAGAATCAGTGCTAATATTTGTGTGTTCTTGCTGCCTTTTCTCGCTCAGATAATTGTCATGGGAAATAATGAACCGCGGGCCTTTCAATGTGTCTTGACGTATTTAGATGATTAGTTGATTTAACATTATTCCCAACACAAGAATAACAGAATCAATTCAAATCTTACAAAATATCGCCATGGGTGATGAGTTTAGAATATGTTTAAGAAACGTATAAATTAAGAAACGCTATTCTCACTACAAGAACTCAAAGACGGAATCCGAGTCAGACAGCACATGTGCGCATGTGTTTCTTGAAGCAACGCGTGACGCACAAGGCTTAATATTATTAAATCCAGTATTTGACTGTTTGCCTATCTTGATAACGATGTTAGAGTTTTTCATATGCTAAAAAGAAAACAAAATGAGAATTTTTTTTGTAACGGCTATTGGTTAAATGGCGTATTTTCGTGATCATGGCTTTTGCCGAGGGCTTACATTGCCGGAATTTGTATTAATAATAATAATACAATTAAGATATTTTAGTACGTAGTTTTTCACGCTCTAATATAATTTGTTGCTTCTAATTTCAAACGCGCGAAAAAGTATGGCGATCAAAAGTGTAAAAAATATCATCACTGGTGCCAATTACAGCATTTTGAATTAACAAGTTATAAAATAAGAATAGCCTAAAATGAATTAAAACATTCTAGCTAATCTTAGAAATCCGTGTAAACTTATATTAATTGTGGGCAAATCATATATTATGGTGCTTTTAAAGTTGTGACTTTTGACAATCAGCAGAACTTCCAAAGTCGTCGCCAATCCTTCCAGTCCAAATGTTCAACTTTTTTATTAAAATTTTTTTATAACATTTAATTTATTTTTTATTTTTTTACGGGCCGTCGTTTGGCAATCTCAGCCACTCCAGTTCGAAGGAACGTCTGCCTGCCTGCAAGTCTGCTCACTGCAGCACGTTTCGTTGGCGCTGGAAACCGGTGAAAGAGTAGTGAGTTTTAGTATTGCGTATACGAGCGAACGCAAGCACTGTGTGTTTGCGTTAGAGTTGCGTGTTTCACAGTGCGCGTGCGCGGAGCCCAAAATTGCGGTCTTGGATAGGAGCGCGGCGACGACACGCATGCGCGGCTCGGAGCACAGAACCCTAACGCAAACGCAACCATTCCATTTAGCGCTCTCTGGGCCTCACCATTTTGTTCGACAGCAGCGCCCTCTCCATACATCCAGGAAATTCAGAGGGTTCGGCGGGGTAAAACAAGAGAGAGGGCACGCGCCCGACTCCGCTAGCAGACGACAAACCGGGAGGTTGCCATTCTCCATCTTTGGGCTGTACCGGCGGGCTGTACGGAACATCGAACTCTCGCTCGTGGCTGCGTTGTGAAATGGTTCGCGTACTTAAAATAGTTATGGCTACTCCAAAACCAGCCTATAGCTTTCTGTTGTTTTATTTCGGTAAATGATCAACTAGCGTACCTTTGTTCCGTTACTTAAATAGCAGTGGAGTCAGCCGGCAGTACTACCCTCAACTACTGCGTGTATTGCGGCAGGAGAACACGTTTTTGTTTATTATCTCAGACTTCCACTCATGGTCACTAGAGGCCTACACCAGTACGAACTTTGTATAGTAAAAAAGGTACAGCAACCGGATTTACTTTTCGCCGGAGAGACCGGCCAATCCGACACAGTTTTCCCTATTTATTTATTATTTTATTTGCACGCAGGTAACAGCGCAATTGGACCCTGTTAGTACTTTTATCTACCATAGTATTACACGATAACTTGCATATTAAAATCCGCACATCTGCGCTTGAAATTTTCAAAATGACGGGATTTTGAACCGAGTTTGAAAGCCAGCCGGATGTTAGGTACAGCCCACTCGGCGGGGAAGACGACATGCGGGGTAGGAGGGGGAGGGCATGTTTTCTCTCTCCGCTCAGCTCTGCTTACCAACACGGCCGGAAGGCCGCCCATGCGCAGAAGCTATGTGGGCAAAAGCGGCCAGGCTCTCCGTGTTTTGGCCATTGCGTTAATTGTGTGGTGTACGCTCGCTGTTGACGTTGTAGAGACGCTTGTAGCTTCATTTGTGCGTCGTATATCCTGCCAAGGGATGTCGTAGGTTATGCCCGACTATTTGAGCTCGCTATCCGAGCCTGAGCGGCAGCGGTATCGAGAGAAGCTGTGCGTGGACGGCGTTACCTTCGACGATCCGTACGCCGCAAACAAGGCCTGTTGGAGTTCCGACGTGAAGTTTCTGCCACCGACGTCGACGGCTCACGTCGTCGTTTATTTAGTTTTTTCTCCAAGCCAGTTTACGGCCGACACGGTGCAGACGTACAAGTCTCTCGAGCCCTACAATTACTTCGAGCCGGTTGCCGCGCTGCCGGCGGGACCAGCAGACTGTGGGTCTGCGAAAGTATATTTATTAATCTATTAAATACACACAGCGTCCTTCAAGTGAAGATATGACATGTTTCTTACCCTCATAACCACAAGGCACGACAAGCGGTAACACTTTGTCCGTTTTACCACCGATCTTCCGTTTGGTAGCACGGGCGTAGCCAGCCACCAACGAGCGCTTGGCCGCTGCTTTGTGCGCGAACACCGTGGGAACAAAATCTGGGTGGTCTCGATCAGATGACGGTTTCCCTGAGCATAAGACCCTCCGGACGGAGATTAAAATGGAAGCCATACTTGCCTTCAAGAGAGTGCTTGCCGCACAAACGGTTGTCCACGCGAGGCGACCATTCTTTTTGATATAAGGTTATTATCCAACTTCTGCGCCTTTCAGGGTGCACCGGGAACTTGTGGAAACTCACTCCGGTGCTTTTGCTGTACCTTTCGGGTGCAATTAACGGCTACACAGCTTCACGGCATGCTAAAATGCTATGACACCCATGCAAAACGTGCGCCCTTCTGCCCACACCACCCGGCTCCGGCGCGATCGCAGCGCCGCCGCAGCTCCGTGCCGTCAAGCCCGCGTGTCGGTCTATACGCCACACTAAAGCTCTCTAATAAAGTACAATTTCATACCGGCTGCAGCACTACATTGGGACAGTGAAGACTGTTGTTTACATTAGGAAATGACATTTCGCGATCCATGATCACTAGCAGTTCCGCCGTGTCCGCTGAGCAGAAGAGTACCCTCACAAGAGCGCTTCCCGTTTCCTCCGCGGGAGGGCGAGCAACGAGCTGGAGACGCGAATATCCACGGGATACGCCCCAACGGCTATATAATATAAAATAATATAATGGCTATATTGCGGGCGTGGAACCAGCACAGTCATGGCGGTGCCCTTCACTCATTTTCGTTTTCTACTGCTCATGCAGGTCGTGTGTTTTGTGGTGCTTCATCGCTATCGCAACGCAACGTCAGCAAAGACACGGAACATCCCCCACCATCGGCTACGCCTGTTTTCGCCTTCAACTCGGATTTTCTCGACGACACCACTCTCGCAACGTGTCCCGCATCCGTTTCTGGCCAGTGTATGATCCCAGCCTACGAACCTTGGGAGGACAGTCTCGGTTTTTTCAGCCTACAAAAGGCGGAAATCGACAGTCTCGGCTTGGGGCGTTGAACCATAGAGTAATATAGTAAACGTAAAGAGAGGACACAGAAGCCGATTCGCGGCCCAGATAGAGCGTTTAATGCCCTCCGCTACGTGGCGCTTTTCTGTAATTTGGTTAAATTTAGTTAAAACTCTTTCTGTGAGAAGTATTTATTTTTTTTTTAAATTGTTACGCTTTAGAATTATGTAAAGTATTTAAAACGACTAAATAGTTTTAATTTAATATGTCACAAAAACCACGTGATGAATGGCGCCTGCCATGGCCTGCCGTGGGCCTGCCCGCCAGCTTGCCTGCACGCCATCGCCTCAGCATCATTCTGCATGGCCTAGCTCCGCTCGTCCGTGCGTCGTTCGTCCGTGCTGTGCGTCGTTCGTGCCGTGCCTTCCGTCCGTCTGTGGTTTCTGCTGCAGCGTGTTCGGTCGGCTTTGCATCAAAGGTGACGCATGACCGCCCGCGTGCTCGCATGCTCGGTGTGAGTTTGTGGAGCCTAGCGGCTTGAGCTTCTCGCTCTGATGTTTCCGTCGGGCTGGAATCGTGTGTGCACCTCAATTTTTGATGATATCTTTTGTAAAAGAACTTGACTTATGACCATGCGCATGACATTGTCTATGGATTTACAGATGACGGTGTTGAACGGTGTTGCAGATAGAGCCTTGGTTGTTGTGCTCTCTGGAATTTCCAGGAGGTGGGTTCAGCCCCTTGCATACACTGTTGTGGACACTTCAACACCGTCTTTCTTTATACGCACTCTCCTCATTCCTCTCGTTGCGGGAGCTTAAGACTGTTGGCTTCACAGTGAAGGCTTTGGTCTGTGATCAGGAAGCTTCAAACGTAAGCTTGGCCAACCAGTTCGGTGTGTTTGTTGATAAGCAATTCTTGAAGTTGACAACGAACAGGTTTAATTTAACTTTGATGTTCCGCACCTCATCAAAACAACTAGGAACAATCTCGAAGCACACAAATTTTGCGCTGAAAATGAGGTCATTGAGTAGTCCCATATTGTTGAACTTTATCATTTTACACATGAGATGAGGTTGCGATTGGCTCCGAAACTTACTGAGAGACACATTTTTCAAAACCCTTAGAGTAAAATGAAAGTAAAGCGTGCCGCACAGGTACTGAATGCCTCAGTCTGTCTCGCAGTTTTATCCCTTGTTTATGCCAAGTAGCTTCCTGAGGCAGCCATGGCTACAGCTTATTTCTGCGATAGGATGGAAAGATTTTTTTATTGTCTAAATATCTCACAATTGAAGAAGACAGGACAGATGTGGCGTCATGCCATTCTGAAAGGAGAATCTGAGATACTCGATTTCCTTCACCAGCAACTCGGATAGATTTCAGCGTGGTGGTTCCAAAGTAGGAGGTAGCCACAAACCATCATGGGGTGGTAAGTTACTATAAAAAGTGTTTTCATGCTCTGGGAGGAGATTTCAAACAGCTATGACTTTAAGTTCTTAGTTACATAACGCCTGCAGCAAGACCCACTTGAGAACATCTTTGGAACTATATGACAAATGCTGGGCTGCAATACAGACCTAAATGTGTATCAGTTCACCTCAGGACTAAAACACATACTGATAAAGAAACTGTTGAAACTGTCGAACAATGGAAACGTAGAGGATGACAAGGCTGACCTCCTCAAGGAGTTGTCAATAATTCTGCACCATGAAAGTTCAATTGCAGACAATGTGGAATGTCTTCCAATTGATAACTTCCCGCAGGGAGAGGATATTTCCGACCTGACATCAGGCATCAGGTTTAACATAATTGATGACTCGTCCACTTATTACGTTGGGGGAATTTGATCAAGCATTTCCTTGAGCAAACAAGCCACAGTTGTGGCTGTTCTCAGCTGCCGAGGGATGAGTCTGACAACTTGACCAGGCTTCACCAGCACTTTCTTGTGCTGAAAGCATACCATGTGCCTGGAAAACTCTTCGGGAACCTAGTAGTACTATCACAGGTTGCCTTTAGTTTCATTCAGCAACTAGAAAATCACTTTCTTGCCGTAATAGAGAGTGTGGCGCATGTTCGAGGAGTGTGTGCTGCCTTGTATTACACACTTTCAGGACTGAGTAGTTTAACTTTGCTCAGAGTGCAACAAACGGTTTTTAAAAACTTTTTGCAGAATACGCTTGTGTTGGCATGTTCCATTTCTTAACCAAAACTTGGAGAAAGTCTGGTTGCGCTCTTCAGTTGCTGGTAAGCCACTAGACAAGTTTAAGGGTTAATAATGTATTAACGGAGGCGGTTGCCAAATCAAAAACAGAAAGTGTTCACTAATTGAGCGGTGCACCTTGCACTCCAAACATTTTTTTTCCTTTATTTCTAGCAAATGTGTATCACGGCGCCCTTGCAAAAGTATTTATCCACTTTCTACAGAAGATCTATAAAAAATAATGTATCGAGGATAAAGATTCGAAAGAAAATGCATCCACTTTTGTATCCTTTATCTATAGTTTTTTAGCCGCTTTTTTGCGCCATACTTTCTCTCTGATAATGTATTTCGGGGAATGTTTAGGGACGTTGAATCTTGTCAGATTCTGAATAGAGTTCTCATTGTTTGGTAATGGCCCTCCCACGGTGTGTTTCACGCTATGCCAATTCGTGTGTTTTATATTAGCCGGAAATTGAGAATTTGTACTCTTATTATACTCTTATAACTGGTAATGATAGCGATGTCTTATTTATTTCTGCACTTACTTCCTTTGCCCGAGTCGTCGTG
Source organism: Ixodes persulcatus (assembly GCA_013358835.2). Classification (NCBI taxonomy): domain Eukaryota; kingdom Metazoa; phylum Arthropoda; class Arachnida; order Ixodida; family Ixodidae; genus Ixodes; species Ixodes persulcatus. The sequence continues at coordinate 702,666 of JABSTQ010011583.1, forward strand.
AAAGCGAAGGGATCACTCAGCATTTTCCCTGTGGAATTTTGTTGTTAACTTGGTTCCGCTAAAAATCTATTACAAAGTGTACGATATGCCGAACTCCTTCATATTCATTCATTTTTGTGGGTATCTTTTTCTTATAAAACATACAGAGCGGCTGAAGTAAATCCTGTATATACGAATGTGGTCCAATAAAATGTTTTCGAATCACTTTCTGTTGTAGACCCCAAAATGTTCCACCAGTCAGGAGTCAATGTGGAGAGAGTGTAACTTCAATGTTTAATAGTACATTATGCACGGATTCTATCGTAAAAATTACAACAAAACTGCGTCAACATTAAAAAAAAAAGCGGCTCCGGGAGCCGAGTAGCTCCCGAGAGCCTAGCGAAGAGGGAGGCGAGGAGGAAAGAGAGGGAAAAAGAGGAGAAGGGTACCGGACAACCGGAGCAGAAATGCCGAAACCGAAACGAAACTAACTTGACCGGAACCGGAACCAGCTTATGCTTAATGCCGCCCGCTAGGTGCGCTAACTGTCACTGGTCGATCTGTGCAGCTGGGGCCTATGGCAGTGTCCGCTCTTTACCTTGTGTGTATTACTCTATAGAGCAGATAGGAGTCCGAACTTTCGTTTCCTCGCGTTTCTCAACGTACGATTTTATCGTCCGCCGCGATCTCGGGCGATGCCTACTGGGTGCGGTGTTTCTTTGGGCCAGAACCGGAGTCCCCTGTTAGTGAACCCACATCTCCACTACCATCGACTACCGCTCGAGGAACCCTTCAGGGGTACGTGGTGACAGAGAATCAGAATGGAGAACCCAGGAAAGGCTGATGTACGTGTGCGTTCCGAGCATTTTGATGGCGATCGCGACCACCATTGCATCGCAAGCGTTCTTCGTGATACTGGGCAGACGACGAAGAAACGTCAACTGAAGCCCCATTGAAGTCTCTTCAGTTGAAGAAGCAGACGCCTCCCTCATCCTCCCAGTGAAGGGCCCAACGCTAAAAAGCCGAAAAACTATGGTAAGTGGCGTTTCTACTTCAGTGAATGGTACACGTACATGCACTTTTACAGCAGAAGTTTTATAAGGTATTCGGTTTTCGAGAGTGACGAGCCGAGCGAGGAGAGGAACTGCTTCGAGGGCGAGGCAGCTTGTGAGCCTCGCGAGTACTGCTGCCACTTCGGTCCCCAAATGGCCACAAGCGACGCAGCGATTCAGGCCGTTCCGCAGCAGAAAGACGCGCCTGCACAAAATCTGAGGCCGCCTACCGTGAAAGACGCTTTTGTGGGAACGGGCGCTTGGCTGAGAAGCATTCTGCGGGAAGGCGTAAAACTAGAGCAGCCTGTATTCATCTGCTCGATGTCACCTGAGAAAATAATGTATATGCATGATTAGTTTGTTATGTCGAACCAGGGGCGGATTTATGGGTCAGGCTTAGGGGGGGGGGGGAGTCGAGACGAGTCTGCTGATATGACGCGACGGCCAGAACTGTGCCCAGATCTACTCTATTGACCCATATTAGCTATGTCACCAAAAACTGACCTTTTGGCAGGTTTATATCAATTGTTTCATTGAAAAAAAAAGTTGAGCTTAGGGGGCTTACAATGGGCAGTGACCCCCTCCCCTCCTCCCACTCAATCCGCCCCTGTGTCGAACGAGAAACTCGACATTATGATTTCAATAATATAGCCTTTTTATTGACGGCATAACCAAACATTTTTAGCTTTCTGTAGAAATAACTAAGAATTCCCACTGCGTTTTCCTCGTATAATTATATTATGTACGCTGTGTCTTAACTATTTACTAGTAAACTTTGAGGGACATCCTGCAAACACAACAATATGGGGAAAATAACAGCTCAATATATAAAGGCAGCTCGAAGTGTGCATGCACAGCCGTGGTTTTTCTCCACTTTGTTTATTGTATTTTGCCCTGTAGTATCGTTTGTTGCCATCAAAGGGGAGAGATTCATGCTCGGTGTCAACTGTTTTCTGCTACATTGTCAAGCCTAACGAGCTTCTACAATGTTGCATCCTTGCACTGCTCTGAGAGCGCATGCGCGTGACTTCCTCTCGCGCGCGCTCACGCAAGTAGCTTTGACAGCGTCGGTTTACAGCGTAAGCTTTGCCCCCTATTGACACATAGCACAAAATAGACTTTGCCCTACCAAAACTAACAGTTTAAAATCAATCCGGAAAACTAAATTCGGTTTAAAATGAATCCGGAGACAGTCTGTAAAGAGACACACCGGTTTGCAGAAACCGGGATTTTTTTACTCTGGTTTCAAATCAAACCAGAGAAAATCCGGATAGGCAATCTCCGGTTTGTACAAACCGCGATTGGTCGACTCAAGTTTAAAGTCAAACCGGAGAAGATCTGGCGAGACAATCTCCGGTTTGTACAAAGAGGACATTGACAACTTCGGTTAAAGAGCGAACCGAAAAAAAATCCGGACACAGGATCTCTAGTTTGCACAAACCGGATCTCAACAACCCAAGTTCACAAGCAATCTGGAGAATTTCTGGACTGAAAATATCCGGTTTCCACAAACGCTACTTTGCCGAATTCAGTTGAAGAAAAAATAATTGGACAAATCTGAACAGGTAACTTTCGGTTCACACAAGCCAATCATTGACAAGTGCGATTAAAATAAAGTTGGAAATAATCCAACTCGGGACGAACTGCGTCAGGGTGCAGCTAATTAATACAAACTGATAGGCGGCGCCGAAGTCCAACATTATGGCGTTATCGACCTTCCTTCTTTTTGCGAATCATCACAAAAAAGGGTGCATACTATGCATGGCCAGTCGCGTTTCGTTCCGATTCCTTATGGACACTGTGTGCTAAATGTTCCTACCGGTCAAATGAAGCTACACGAACTGCAGCCTTAGTAAAATTAGAAGTTCAATGTCTTTTAAACAAGAGGTTGGTGCACCTTTGAGGTACGACAACGCACACATGGTACATACAGTAAATGAGCAAGTTCAGGAATGCAGAATAGCTGTTAACCTTGAATTTGTAATTAATTCACATTGAATTGCCACATGCCGCTGATACGCTGATTAAATTGAAAGGAAGCAGATGTATTGTCACGTTCCAAATGAAGTTCACTAACAGCATAAAATTGCCTTGTGCAAAATGAACTTCACTAAAACCATAAAGATTGTCATGTGCTAAATTACTTCACTAACAGCATCAATACATTAGAAAATAATAATGCGTTATTGCATTTGTCAGTCGAGTCGTTGAGTCAATTATTACAAACATGTTAAAAAAAAGCCTAAAATGAGCACACATACGCGGGGAAGCATAAATAGAGGGGCTGCAGTATGACCTGGAAAAGTTAACAATAGCATGTAGCAAGCTCACACTTTAATCAAGTTTTCAGAGCATGTAGCTGCGTCTGAGAAATTAGAACATACCTGTGACCCGTGACAGCCACGGACAATGACAACTTGGTGTACCGATAAATGGAAACATGTTTATGTACTTTTGAAAAGTTGTTTTTGGACGAAACTGATATATTTGTCAGACATCCAACTGAGGTAAAAATAGTCCGTCTCAGAAATACACCGCCCACGCCCCATTTGATGCATGTGTCCTGGTTTGTGTGATGCAAATATCTACTCCACGTCCAAAGGATGTGTCCACACTAGAATTCCAGCATGTATTAAAGTACATTAGTCAAGTTAACTATGCGACGATGTTAAGCTTTTTTTTTTCTCAATATTTTCGAATGGAAAAAATAGTCTCAACCAAGATAGTTACATAACACATCATAGTTGTACATCAATGGGGTGATGAAAAGTCAAATAGTTTTGTAGCTCAAAATGAATGCTAGAATCGAAGACTCACTTACAGTCACAATTTAGAGGGAAATATTTTAATACAATGCTTGCTTTTCTGACAGACTTTTCGGACAATACACTAAATAAGACGTTGAATCTTGGTGGGTTAAAATAATTCAATAATAAAATACTGTACGCCGAGTGTAACTTAAAAGTAATCTCCACGAAAAATAAAAAAAAAATATCTTGATGGGTTGAAAGAAGGAATCCACTCCCTTCTCCACTGCACCAGAAACAAAAGGCACGTCGATGCTAGTTATGATTTACATATTTATTCCATGTGCTTTTACCAATAGTTGTATTCACCCTATTTTATTCCTAAGTTTATAACGACATTGTTACGGCACCCATCTACTGCGATTCGGATAGTTTCGGTTTCGATTTTGTAAACAGCTCGCAGATTCCTATCGCTAGCGGCACCAGTTTGTTTTTTTTTTTTTTTTTTTTTTTTTTTCCCCGACATGGTTTTGTTGTGCGTTGGGTGCGTTTGTGTTGCGGGAGGAAAATACTTTTAGACATGAAAATGTGCTAATTGATTCAAGTTTATTCATCTGTGAAGTTTCCTCTTGAGATGATTATGTTCAAGAAGAGCGTGGAAGACCCACGACGCGACAGTCTAACGAGCAACTCAACACTGTAAGCATGCTTCATTTGGTCTTAACATTGCAGACACGTGGAACAAGTTGTGAAGATGAGGGAGTTTTAGAATAACGTCCTCAACCCCAAATATACAACGTCGTCGCTACTACGCAGGCGCAGACCCAAAACGAGCATTGGGGCTTGGGTTTTCGGGCCCGTTATTTCTCGGAAATAGCGTGGGCGCCCTTAAGGCCACGGTCCCACTGAATGTGGCAGTTTAAGTACTTTTTGGCAGGTCATTACTCATCTCCTTTTAAAGGGGTCGTGAAACGATTTTCCTACTTCTTCCTCTTTAGCTTTAATCCTCAACTCAAATGCGAACTGTGAAATCACGCCGCCGTGACATTCTTCGGCACCGGTGCGATGACTCCTAGCTTCCACCGTGCTGTTTATGCACACCATAGAACTTGTCATTCTCCAGTGACGATAATTTCCGTCAGGGCACTCATTGGCCACGAACGCGAATCCGGATATTCGTCGACGGATTGATTGTTGACGAGCGCATACGTTCGAGTGACGCAGTTCTCGTGTTCAATGCGTGAGTTGGGCTCGGCTGACGTCCGTTTGGAGCCTCTGACGCGCTCTGGGAACCGCGGATGTATCATAGTGAAAAGGCGGAGAGCTTTCGAAGGAAAGAAGGTACAAAATAGTTCGCTATATTTTCAAATGTACTTACCGAAAAGCTGGCTGTTGACTTTCTACCCTCTTCCTTTTGGCCAACTAAACGATATGCGATTAGTAAAGTCCCAATTTAAAATCATTTATCGCTGCCCGAAATTCGTTTCATGGCCCCTTTAAATACTGTTTTGTGGGATTGATGTCATTCGAAAGGCAATGCAATCCTCTTTCATTTGATATTATGTATGTGTTGGTTTTTACTGTACATGCGCATTTGTAGCGTTGCGAATATGATGGCGCGGACCCTCACTTGCTCCGCTAGTTCATGTTTTATGAACGATCCATTAAAGATAACACGGTTCCAATATAGCAGTTTTGTTAAGATGATGTCGGAGCAGAATGTAACGATAAACTTTTTTGGTATTTGCACTACTTTGTTTTTTTCATCCCTCCAAATATTGCCCTAAAATTGACCTTTTTCAGCACAAATATGTTTTTAATGACAAGCGCTAGGGCAATGAAATTAGCTACAGATGTAGTGCTTATAATTGGTAATATGCAGAAAAAAATTTAATGTCGTGTAAATTGTTTTTGTTTAGATATTTTATATCAAACGTAGCACTTTTTTGTGCTTCGAGTCATGGTACTTCAAATGCCGCTGAGGAAATAATTAAACTATGATAAAATAGTTTATAACATTTAGAGCTACAATGGTTTCCCAAGAGGTGGACGATGGCTTTTTTTCATTTTCAAAGTCATAACGCTCTAGGAGCCCTTCAAACTTACCTGTTTTTGACGCATATCTTTTTTGGACATCAAACAGATTTATTGGCATCTAATAACATTTATTGTTTGGAATAGATATACATTGCGATGTATTACATTTTCACAATGATCTTGCTTTGGTTTCTTAATAGGTGTAGAGCTTAGCTAATTTTAAAAACAATTAAAAACTGTTTGGGTGTTTTGTTGCGCTACCTGGCGGATGGCAGACAAACTGCTGATTTCTAATGTTCAAAAACTTTCCGAGGGCGGCGTTGGCGTCTGTATCATCATCAATCTCCGTGTCTTTTTAACTTCACATTAAAAATATATTGGAAGATTCACTATCGATAAATGAATGGTTTAAGTACTGGGTCGGGTTAATAAATCTAAGACAAATAATTACACAAGCGTAGCGTGATATAATGTGTTCATTATTCGATATGATTGAAATCAATAAATAATAAAGACGAAGAGGAAAAGAATACGCCTGAGTTCACTTCATGCCTAGAGTCAATAAAATGCCTAGAGCCAAAATTGTTTTGGGCGCCGCCATTTTGGGTCTTGTTCAGAGCCAACGCAACTGCCGATCGTCATGATACAAAAGTACGACTTCCTCAGCATTAGATGCGGTGCTAGGAAGCTGATGAACTATTGCAATGCTCTGTCGCGGGTTGTTTAAACATTTGTGGGGGACGGAAAAGCGTTTCCTGTGATTTTAGATAAAGCTTCAGTTAACTGGCAACCATGATTTTAAGCCACAATATGGCCAAGTGTCGTTACTCTGAACCGTAGCTAATTTACTGGCACAAGCGGGAACAATGAGGAAGAGGCAGGTGTCAAAAGGTAGTGGCTTGTGGAATCCACGGGGCTTACGTCATGGTAATACAAGCCTCTTGAACAAGAGCATGAATAGAGTCATTAAATAAGCTACGCTTCACAGTAGCGACACTTGGCCATTATGTGGCTTAAAATCAAGGTTGCCAGTCATTTGAAGCTTTATCTGAAATCACAAGAAACGCTTTTCCGTCCTCCACTTTAAACAGTTTGCGACAAAGCAAAGCAACATTACATGAGCTTCCTAACACCGAATCTAATGCTGAGGATGTCGCACTTTTGAATCATGACGATCGGCAGTTGCGCCTGCTCTGCACAAGCACCAAAATGGCGGCGTTCACAACACTGTCGGGGAAGAAAGTGCCGATACTCTAAGCGCAGCTCATTTATTGGCTCTAGTTCCCGCGAATCTCCTTTTCCCTGACTGAAACTGAAAGTAAATATGAATAATACACCATTATTATAGCTTATTTAGTTATAACCAACTACACATAATGAGAGGAGGAAGCGGCCGGGTAGGAGAAACGCGGGTTTTATGTGCGACCGTTCTAACCGTCTCAAAAGAGAGAACGCGCGAGCTTGCGCTGGTTTAAAAAAAAGGCATCCAAAGAAAAGAGGCGGCACGCTGTGTTCTTTGTTATTATGCGTCTAATTGCAAATTGTTGTGTGTATGTTTATACAGCCGGAAGCTAGTCTGCCTTAATGGGCGTCTGGTGTCTCAGCTGTAGATGAGCAATTTAGCCAGTGCGGTACAACCGCAAACCTGGGGTCTTTAACGTGCAACTCGCAGTAGTGATACATGACCGCACGCCGGTACGATGCTCTTCCAGATCGAAACGGGCAGGGGCGGGGTGGGTTCTGCAGCGCGAGCTTTCTCTCCAAGTGCTCCGAGCTGGTACTTCGTTTCACCTTATGTTTTACCGCAGTGAAGACTAGAAGAAGCGCAAGCTCATAGCGTTGGCAGCTGCCCTTAATGCACGTGAGCTTGTGCCGCCGAGATGTGCTCTAGAGCAAGGAGCTCGCGCCTGTAGCCTTTCCTGCGGTACATCATAAGGTGAAACAGAGTAAAGACCATGCACTCGGCCACCAACCCCCCCCCCCCCCCTTGTGCGTCTAATTTATATACAGGTATAAGTATTTCAAGAGCGACGATGGACGTCGATCGTCTCGAGGTAATGTAACGTAATAACATTATATAAATAATAAACTTGTTGAAGGACAGAACGACACAATTTTTTAATTCTTGGATTGTAGTATGGCGGTAGCCTATTGTACTTACTGTTGATGAAGAGCAATATGAGGTGACGAAGTAGTGATTAAATGATGAGGCTCTATAAGGACGACGACATTAGTGGGTGTCGAACCGCAACGTACAGTGCCAGACTTGTTTCAAGTATCGTGTACCCAAAGACTTTCTTCACCCGCAACAGAATATGGTAGAATCAATGAGGATGCTGCTTTACAACTGTACGTGGAACAGAAAAACTGCACTGTGCAGAACTGCGGCTTATTCGTTAATATGAGGGACGGATTTCTAGTAGCATTCCCTGATTGACTACTTGGAACAAATGGCCTCGTTGACGTAAAGTGTCCCCATTCCAAGAGATTCTTGAAGAATACTTATACCACAAAGGAGTATGAGGCGAAAAATAAAAAAAAGAAGCCTGGTGTGAAAGGTCCAAATCACCACCATAGCTTCTACTATCAAATACAAGGGCAGTTACACAATACACAAAGAGAGTTTTGTGATTTAGTTATATTTACACTCATGGGCATTGATATTCAACGTATTCAGAGGGATGACACCTTCTGGTCAACCAACATAGAGCCTTTTCTACTCAAGTTTTACATGGAAGGCCCGACTTCCGCTGAAATTCCTCACGTAGACGAGTTGTCCGACCGAATAAACTGCCATTACTCCCGATCTGGGAATCTCTCGATCTTCGTTCGTAGGCCATAGTATCATGAGATCGAGGGGTGTGGCTCTTCGTCCGCCGAATATTGCTTCGGCGGGTGTTTTTACCGTGTAAGATGAGACCGTCGCGTGCTGCTGGAACAAGAACCTGGCGATTCTTCACTGAACTGCTTCTTCCGTAAGCTTCAAAAGGGGTTTTTTTCGTTTCGCACACCATCTGTTCTGCTTGCCGGTTAGTTGCAGGATGGTATGGTGCACTAATGGGATGCCTGATGCCGGTTTTTTTTTTTTTTCTTCAAAAACTTGTTTATTTTATTTGAAGCAAGATTTGGCGCGTTATCAGAGAAACGTATTTTCGGTTGGGCAAAAGTAGGTAAAAGAGACCGTAGAACGTCAATGACGTGTTTGGACGTCGTGGCAGGCATCGTGTAAACTTCCAGTCACTTAGAGTACGCATCGACCATGACTACGCAGATGTGGATACGTTTCGCCACCCACCGACTGAATAGTGGATCGTTTTCAGTTACTGTTCATGATGGCGTTGGACTCAAGGAAGACTTCGGGTCTTTCCAGAAAGTTAGCCCAGGTGCCAGGACTTTTGTCGAAAGCGGTAAGTGTTCGAAACGTCGACAACGTCGGTAGCCACGTGTTGTGCTTGTCACTGGACACTTACCATTTGCTGAGAAGAAACTTGCTTGTTCGTCTGCCACGAGTCGTCCGATATCAGGTCATCACCGCAACACCATCTCCCGACAAAACTGGTCTTCATTGTCCGCATGTCTATAGTTAGCAATAATGTGAACTTATAAATTCCCTTTTATAAATCCCCTTTTATAAATTCCCGAACGCTCATAACTTGCCGTCGCTAAATGCCGTTCATTCATAGCGTCTTCCTTGCAAATAAACGTCTTCCTATTTCTTCTGATGGTTTTCATCACATTCCTCCTAAGCTGTACTTACAACATTATGTGTGTCGGTACTTTCGAAAATATTGCAACGGCGTTTGTTTTCTGGGAACTATAATGTAACAACCTTTCCAACATCTTCCGGACCCCGTGAAACACAATATTTCGTGACGTTATTTTAGTCGTCATTAAAATGGTGAGGTAAGTACCGTAAATCGCGAAGCAGTTTACTTGACGTCCGCTTCCACTGGTGTCTTGGAAGATTGACCGCCGAATTCAGAAACCTCACTCAAACTACACTCACACTTAAGGGCCCCTCCACTTCCTCGAGGAAGGCGCGAGGGCCGGCGCTGGCCAATCGCGACGGCGGGTCCGTCCTCGCGATTGGCCAGCGCCGGCCCTCGCGCCTTCCTCGAGGAACTGGAGCGGCCCTTAAGTGTGAGTGTAGTTTGAGTGAGGTTTCTGAATTCGGCGGTGAGTCTACTTAGCGTGCATTCCTGCAGAAGAAATTTTTATTGATAGAATATTGACACGTCAATCAACATTTGATTCCTTCTTGGTAAGATTTATTGCGAAAGCCCGTTACAACCGCCGAACCGCATCTCCCTATATCAGAGAACAATTTATACCCAGCCTGACATTCTCGCATACATCCGTTTGCTGGGCCACGCCAGGCCACGTTACTTGAGCTAGCTGAGCACAGCTGGCCGCGGCACGAGCAAGGCCACGAGGGGAACGTGATGGTGCTCGAGCTAGGGTGCCTACATGTCTGTCTGTCTCAGGGTGAAGGCACCCATTGTTGCGCTAAGTGTGCCGGCGCGGGACGCTCTCGCGCACTCGGTGCGTGACTTGGGCGGTGAAATGGCGTCTATGCGTTAGCCAAAGCTACGCGCTCGAGCTGAGTGACACCGGATTGCGCGCACTTCAAAATGCATAAAAAAACGATTGGGCGGAAAAATGGCTGAGATGTCACCACTCAAGCAAAAGCGCGCGTGTGTATGAAGGCACTCTAGCTCGAGCCATCCCACCGTGAACCAATGTTTCGGCCACCCCACGGGTGCGTGTCGCCATCTATTGGTTGAACTAACGCCTTGTTCAAGATGGCTGCCGTGGGACCGCAGCCTTAACGCGCCCCAAATAAATACTGCTGCAAATGGCGGCGCCCTTGACATCTCTGTTGATCGCGTTTTCGACGCCGCCGCCCGCGTGTGAGTCGCACTCGGCGACCGCGACCGCGGTCGGTACAGTCGAAGCGTATTGAAAACGCCACGAATCGCTGGATTCACAGCTCAAAGCTATCAAAGCATGTGTACTTACGATCGCGGCAAAAATGTAAACATACCGGGGTGGTGGGTCGTCTTGGCTTCGTAAGCACCACTCATGAACCCCTTTGGGAAGCGCAAACACTGACCCCGTAACGAAGCCAAAAAGCGGCCGCAAAAAATAGGGGAAGCAAAAGAGAGACCCAAAACAGAAAAGTGAAGGGGTCGGCATTAGGGTTTCCCAAAGGGGGTTGTGTGGGGAATTTCCCAAGAGTGCGACGCATTTCCTATTCAGTATCAATTTTCAGGGCTATGCATACAAGTGCAAGTCAAACACGCGAAATTACCGGTCTGGTTTCTATTCTCCTTTTGAACGTGCAAGGACCAACTCGCCTGGGCACTTTTCGTGGAGGATAGTGAGGTAAGAGACCCTACTCACCACGGTCACAGAGATGTGCGCCTCCGTGACGCACCATCTGGACCTCATGCCTTGCCAGCAGAATACCCATCACAAGAGTCCCGACCACACTTGACCGTTCCAGTCTACGCGGGTTATGACGACGTCAAGTCCGTGACAGACTTTCTATGCGAGCTGCAGACGTATTACACTCTAAAGAAAAGGGTATCACGTTACACCCTTTTGTCCCATATAATTCACCCCAAAACTTTAGTTCGACGTACAGCGCACTATAGTCGAACAGACGGCCCCACATTTTACGAGGGGCTTGATAACGGTGCTATATAACTTATTAAATAGCTAAAGTACGTATCAAAAAGCACAAAAAGAAAACCCAGGTTTTGCAGTAGGGCCACGAAAACCCCGAATAGTTTTTTTTTTTTTTTTTTGTATTCAGTATCACGTGCATTACCTATTTTAATAAGTTTTACTACACGGCTATCAAGCCTCTCGTGAAAGTTAAGGTACGTTTATACTCCAACGTAATGTCGACGGGCGCAGCGCAGCGCCGCGCGCAGGGATACTGATTGGTCGCAGATAACGAGTTCCTGGTTGCCGGCCAATGAAAGGCGCGCGTTCTGCGCTACGCTGCGTTCACTGCGCTCAACGTCGGAGTATAACCAGCCCTTTAGTACCGTCAGATCGACGTCAGTGCGCTGTACGTCGAACTGAAGTTTTGGGGTGTATTATATGGGACTGTAATGTGCGCGGATTTCGACGGTGTGTACGTGCGCGTGCCGGGTCATCTTCATGCCGCGTTGTGCACGCGACGAACTGTGCGTGTGTGCGCGCGCGTCATCCTCGTGGCGCGTGCCACGCGCCCTGCATCAAGAAAGAAAAAAAGAGAAGGAAGGCGGAGAACAGAAAATGGAGTGTGTTCGAGCGGGCAGACCAGCGTGTGGAAGGGAACCGCTGGGCGTCCAGACCCGGGTTCTTCAAGGCTTCCACCTGGCCTGACCTCCAGCTCCCGCGAAGCCTTCACCCCAGTTGAAAGCAGGTGCACGTGTTGCGGAGCACACGTCAAGACCACAGCGGCCCCGTCCATTCCAACACGCCACCCCAGACGCCGACGCCGTGCCAACGCCGCCGCCGACCCACCGACTTCAAGCTGAACCCTGGGCTTTTCGGTACGTGCTTTGTCGCCGCTCCAGCGCACAACACCTCTCAAGACCCAGCGCCACGAAACAAGAAAGCGTTAAGTCGTTACAGCGAACGTTCCGGTTGCCCTTAGTGAGCAAGCAGTGTGCCGACATTGCGAGAACAATCTGTCGAACGTGCGTTCCTGTAACTAATTCCCCAAAGTCATACCATTCGTAGTTTTTTGTGTGTAAATTTAATTAGTGTGTTTTCATCTTGGCATATTGTTTTCTAATATAACGCTGTTTTCTACTTCAAACGGTCTCGTCTTTCTTAATTCACGTACCTGATACACATGATTCTTCACAGGGACAAAGGGTGTAGTAATACACCCTTTTTTCAGAGTGCACTGCGCCTCCGGTGCCTCGGAAGCCTTCATAGTGAACCGCATCGTGCCGCTTGCACTACAAGCGAGCGTCAGGTGCTGATCGAGGTCGCAGGCCCCTTTCACCAGCCTGAGGGACGTCCAGACAAAGCTATGAGAAGCGTTTATGCCTGCTGGCTACGGGACATAAATTCTCCGAGACCTCGAGGCAAGGACGCAGAACCCGGACAAAAGTCGGGTCCAGTACGTTCGGGTCATGCAAGAGCTCTTCAAGAGAGCGGACCCGAATACACCGGAGTCCGACAGAGTAGCTCGGATCAGAAGACTGTGCCACCCAAAATACGACATCTACCTTATTAACCGCACCTTTGAGACCCTTGACGAGCTAACCCGGAGCGCCCGCCTCATCGAGGAAGCTATTCAGGCTGAGCGGAACTACGTGGCGCCGCCACCAGCGAAGTATGCGCTCGAACCGTCATGCTCATGGCGGGGCCCCGAGGCCTCCACACAAGTAGACTGTCCAAACAAGACCTCCCTTCCCCACCACGTCAAGCACGAGGGTTGGCGTGGCATGGATGGCATTGTTCCGTGCGGGATAAGCGGACGTTCGCCTAACTCTCATTGAGAGTTCCCCGGAGATCTCAGCGGGCCCGGTGAGGTTCCCGGTCGGTGTTCGCCACGACAGGTGCGAAGTCGTTGGCCGCGCCTTATCGTAAGCTGGGGCCCAACGGAGACAACCACCCAAGCGAACCATCTTCGTCAGTCTCCTGCTGCAAGTACTGGGGAAAACTGGCACGGTGCGGTCGCAATCCCGCAGCCAAGCAGCATTTACCCCCGCCGCAACGGAACTAGCCCTTCTCACAACAGCCGGTCGAAAGCCCATTGGAGGCCCTCCCATAGTAATTGTTTACCCAATCACTGGAGGCGGTCCGACAGGCACCTCGGTGCGGGTGACCTAAGCAGGCAACTGTTGTCGGACCGCTTCTACGAGTGCGAGCGTCCCGGCCATTACCGAAACTATAGTGTCCAAGACTTCCGGACACTACAAGCAAGAGGTGGCACGAGACGACGGCAAGGAGCCGGAACCTGAACAGCCAGGGAAACTACTACGGCCGGTGACGCTGAAACCAGACAGCCACATACCGGCCGTCGTTACAGCCTCTGGGAGCAGTGAGGCCGCGGCACAGATTCCATCGGCATGTCGAATTCAGCCCGAGCCTAACATCATTGAACCGCGCATGACGATTTCACTGCTTTATGTTCCCATTGCCGCACTTTTGGATTCTGGGGCCACTATCTCGCTTATAGGTGATTTCGTTTTCGAACTCTGCAAAGCAAAAAAGGATACGCCTCTGGGAATGCGAAACGCGTTCGCAGCTAGCTTCAGGTACAACGATAAGAGCTGGAGGAGCCGTAAGGCTGCAGACTCTGTTTAATGGAAAGAAGCGGCGGCGGCGATTTCTTTATCTGCCAGGACTCGTAATACCCGTGATCTTGGGCCGAGGTTTCATTACAGGCGAAAAGCGTGACACTCAACTTTTCTGGTGGCGGATACCGGCTGAGTCAACAACCAGAGCTGACACCGTTTACTAGACGGGAGGACAGCCCACTTCACCTTAATGCCGGACGTCTTGCCTGCCGGCGTTCGAGAAAGGTCGCAGAAGTGCCCCGCAAGCAGCCAAAAAAAGCAGGAGCATCACGCCATCTAGCGGTTTTTCTCACCGATGCTTATGGAAACGCCTGGAAGGAGTGACATCCTGCTGCACGGCATTAAAACCGGTGACGCGCCGCCTCGGAAGTGCAACCCTCCACCGATCAGCCTCCACAAAATGGCACTCCTAGATGCGGTGCTCAGGGAGATGATTGATACCGGTATAGTACATGAGTCGAAGAGCCCCTGGGCGTTCCCCGTTGTTCTTGCTCCGAAAAAAGACGGAACAGCCAGACTCTGTGTGGATTACAGGCGGCTTAACGATCCGTCCGTAGAAGACAGCTAGCCTTTCCCCAGCATTTCCTCCGTGATGTAAGCGCTCGGTAACGCGACCGTGTTTACATCACTGGATTTCAGTCACGGGTTTCTTCAGATCGAGATTCACCCATCAGACGTTCTAAGACCTGCTTTCATCTGCCACAGAGGGTTGCTCGAGTTCACCCGACTGCCGTTTGGCTAGCCTAACTCTCCAGCCAGTTTTCAATGCCTGATGGATGTTGTACTCGGGAACTCAAAGTACAAACTTGCCATGGCATTCATAGATGACGTGGTTGTTTTCTCGAGAACTATAGAGGATCATGTCGAACACCTTCGCAACGTACTTGAGCGAATGCGTAATGCTGGCCTCACGATTCACCCCGGAAAAGTTCAGTTGGCCGCGCCCAAGATTAACCTCCTTAGATTCGTTGTGGATAACGACACGCTCCATCCCAACGAAGATACGTTGCGCGTGCTAAAGGAATACCCAAGATCACATGATGTAAAGAGCCTAAAAGATACCTCGGAATGACTGCGTTCTACAGAGATTTCATTCCACACCGTTCCGAGATATCCCAACTTCTCAATAAACTTCTAAAAAAAACGTCAGGTGGGGTTGGGCCGAACAACAACAATGCGCGTTTGCAGGCCTTTCAAAAGCCGTGTCTGACAACGCTGATAACAATCGTATGAGGAGAACCGGCTTTCTTTCATACCATGTAAAAGTCGAAGAAGTCACTTGGAATCTTCCCATTTACCAGCTACGTAATGGTCACTCCATCCCCCAAAGCCAACCAGAGTCGGAGGACGAAAAAGATGTTTGCCCAAGCGTGGAAGCGACAGATGACACACTACGGATGACGCATCTGCAAACTCCAAAACAAGTTAGCAGCACAAGTGGCACACCAGCTTAAGGCCATGGCATATGGCGCCGTACGAAAATGTCAGATATGGCCCTGATATATTTTATATATCATAATAATTATATACAGACGCTTTCAGCGCGCGCCAAATTGAGCCGCCATAGCCGACCTTCTCTTGTCTTACCGAGATGCCGAGCTACTGAAGCGGGCGTTGACGAGTCTCCACAAGGGCCAGCGCTGGGGAGAAAGACATGGTAGAATCTAAAATGGCAATGGAGTGTCCTGCTGTGGTAATGATGAAGTGGAGGGAACGGAATAAGAGGGAACAAAAACTGAAGGTCGGTTATGGCGGCGCCCATGTAGAGCTGCCTGAAAGCGTCTATATGATAATATGAGGAGTCAGATACGGCCATATCCCGCCATATATGGAAGCAAATACGGCCTTATTTTGCTATCTAAGTGGGCAAATACTGCCAGATGTGGCAATATAAGTGCGTAAATACGGCCGTATATCGCCATATACGCATGTAAATATAGCCCCTAATAATGATATATGGGCCCGTTTTGGTCGTGCACGCAATAAGTCATATGTACTCGCCAAGACACTAGTTGATTGATCTATGTTGCATGAGTCTCATGTAATTGGTTAACTATTGTTAACATGCTTAAAGTGAAGTTAATCCAGGTATTTGGACCAATTAATCAATTGCGAATTTTGAAGATTGAAAGACAAATGAAATTTGGTTGATATTTGTTTGACTTGTGACAATATGACGAAGTGCATAAGATCGGAAAGCGAGTTAATCTAATAATGGATTTTAGATCGCAGCTCTTAGGCGCCCGTTTCCGAGTTAAGCGGTGTTGGCGTCGCCATCGGTGTAACCGCCCCACTAAATTTAACGAGAAATTGAATTGATACGTATGTCACTTGACGCCAATTTTCCCGCTAAATCTAGCACTGAAACTAATTTTGTTCATGTTTCCCCTCTGAATTGAGCGGGGAAACACGAACCGTTAGCTTACTGAAGATGCAAGGCGCTACTTCGTCGTCCCGAATAATCCTTTACTTTTCGAACGGCCGCGAAGCCGTTGCGCAAGAGTACCCCACGCAGCATCTTTCAAAAACCGTTCGCGCAGCATCGCAACCTTCCGCTTGCAAGCGTCTGCGATTCATCGTGTGTTGAAAGTCGGAAGATGTGCTGTCCGTGGTGTCTTTTATGTATAACTCTTTCGTAAAAAAAAAAATGAAATTTAAAAACATGAACCTAACAGTGTACACATAATTTTAAATTTATTGGTAAAAAATATATAGATAGAGATTTATTTATCTATTTGTCTGTGGACATCGTGCGCAAAAAAAATAGTCGCGCTTATTTTTTCATTTAAAATTATAATGTGGGTTATACGGTGTAAAACATAGTATCTTCAAACTCCCATCGTTTTGGGTCACTTTTGAGCTAGACAGCTTCTTTGGAAGTTGAAAAGCTGGACTTCATAGAGCTGTATGTTCACTCGGCATTGACAGCAGGGTAGACGCTATGCATGTTTTAGGCCAATCGTGTCTCCCGTTAGGGTCACGTGACTACAGTCTAAAAGCTGGTGATAAAGCAGAACACGGCACCTGCCTGGAGCCCAAGGCCATACGTAGCATTCACTGCACTATCAATCTTGGGTACAAGTGACAAATCCCTTCGTTGTGGTCGTTGATGCCCCATAAGATAAGCCTTTTGTTCGTTTTTTTTTTTTTTTGGGGGGGGGATTATTTTCCTCAGTCTTTTGTTCGTGCACTCCCGTTTTCGCCTTTCCTTCTCTCCTTTTCTCTCTCTCCCTAAGCTGAAAGCGTGATAGAAGGTGCGTGGTCACGTGGTTTGACGGATGGCGTTGGCAATATCGGAATGCGTTTGGCCGGATTTAATTTAGTGTGGTTTGCGCCCTGCGTGGCTGCTGCGAATTTCTGCTTCTGCAAGCGATTTCTTCAAAGAAGCCCAAGAATTTTTTGTGATGCGTTTAGTGTTCGGTTCTACAAGTGACAGGTTGTGCTGCATCGTGTTGAATCTTCACGGACACCTTCCTTCTCGTTTTTGTGTTTGAGTAATGGTTCTGCCGTGGCCGTGTCGACATCTCTCTCGGAGTACCCCTTTCAAGTCCCGTCTCGTCAACGTAAGTGCGCTGCAACCTACTTCGTGACAATTGATCGTTTTCCTCAAGGTGCTCTTCCAGATTACCTCTAGAATTAGGCCGTGTCTATCTCCTAGCAGCCGGGAGAATAATTGTGCAGAATGTTTCGGTATTGGTGCGATTGCGCTACAAGCAGAAAGTTTCGATATGCCGCCGACAAGGTTCTGACGTGTCGCCAAAAAAAACAACAAAGAATCTTAATTGCGCGTCCTAAAATTTTACGAGCGGCTTTACGAGTCGCTTGTAGAAAGATTGTTACGATTTTGCGAAATACTGGTAAACAACGCTAGGTTACCGTCATAATCTAAACCCTGAGATAAGGTTAAATCAAATAACGGACAACTCTCATTGACTCAGGGTTTATATTATGATGTTTGCTAACCGGCTTGCCTACATACTTTTGCTCCTTGCAAAGGTTACCGTCTCGCGGACGACACAAGCCGATCCCCTGACGGCGGCGTCTCGGCGAGCTTGTACACGGGGGCCACCGCCGACCGATCGCCGTCTGGCCGGGCTCGCGGCGCGACAATCGCCCGTATCCGGGAGCCCCGAAGGTGCGCTCGAAGCGGGGAATGGCGTTATGCAACGAAAGGCAAAGGGCATCTACACCACGAATGGGCAAAAGCCAATGCAAAGGCGTGCGCGAACGTAAACAACGGTAGAAAAGTGCAGTTGCTCGCCGCTATGAGATGCGTGCCGCAAACTCGGTAATCCGCAGACGTATCCCTTTCCTGCCGCTCGTACTTTCTCTAACTTGGCGGACACTCTGTCTCGCGGTTCATGCCGACGAAACGATCGGACGATCGTCGGGATACCGGGTACTTGCTACATCCGAGCGCGGCACAGTTTACCATTGCTCTCGCTGCGAAGGGCCGTCGAGTCAACCACCAGCATGGTGGATACCGGTGTTCGACATCATGATGTGACGTAGGTGCAAGGCATGGATACCGGTTTTTTTTTTTATTCTTGCAGATTTGTTTTAAAAGAAGCCGTGAAAGCTACACTTATGCGGTTTGTGCGAGTGAGTTATACGCCCAGGGAGACATTATGTAGTTTAATTGCTAATCTTTGCGATATGTCGGCTAATTAACTAAACTTCACTAGTTAACTTTTCAATTAGTGAAAATAGACATATGGTTTCAATTAGAAACTTGCTCAGCGTCGTCCGAAACCCCTAATCAGTAATTTCTAGAGATACTTTGAGCGTGTGCGAAGCGCAGTAGTGCGCTGAAGTTACACTCGTGGACCAGGTACAAGGCTGGGGCTAGATAAGAGACGGAAAAATTGCGTGGGCGCCTTACCGAAACCGCTAGCCTTGTACCTGCTCCACGAGTGGTAACTTTAGTGCACTACTACGCTTCTCACGCGCTGAAAGTCTTTCTGAAAATGACTGATTTAGGGATTTTGGATCACGCTCAGCAAGTTTCTAATTGAAACCATATGTCTATTTTCACTAATTGAATAGTTAAGTAGCGAATTTTAAATAATTAGCCGACTTAGCGCAAACATTAGCCACCCACATCATGCCCCCCTGGGCGTATAACTCACTCGCACAAACCCCATAAGTGTATAGCTTTCATGGCTTTTTTAAAAACAAATCTGCAAGAATAAAAAAACACCCTGTACATAAAAGTTGCCTTATCTGATTGGGACATATCTGGCCTGATATGGGAGGCAGATATACCCCTATCTGGCAGACTCAGATATGGATATATAAAAAATTGGGCAGATCTGGCCAGATAAGGCTTATATAAACTGATGTACTTGATATGGCTAGATATGCCCGATCTTTAATATAACCATATTTGTTTTTTTATATAAGTACAGATATGCCATTTTCGTAAGGGGCTGTAAGGGAGAAACATCAAGAATATACTATAAATGCTAGTCGTCCCCAACGACTGCGGCGACCTCCTCGCAGACTGGACCTTTCAAATTGTTGGGGAGGAATTGTTGTGTTTAGCCAAGCTGAATAATTCAGCCGACAACCATGGGCACAAGAAGCAAGATGGCCACCCTTCTGTAACCGTCACACCATGCTGTCTGTAACTGTTCTCTTCATGTCTTTATTTGTCGAACTAGAATAAATTCCAGTTAACAAACATAACAGACTCGATAAGCGTGAGAGAAATTGAGAGTGCCATCAACGATCTACGATGAAAAAGTCTCCTGGGCTTGACGGTCTGACTGTCAAGTCCAGGGGACTTTATATAAGTATAAAAAGGTGTCAATATAAAAACTTCGTCCCTGGGTTCGTTTACGCAGTTGTACTTGAAGCACATGACAAGAACAGGTTGCCGCCCTCATTTTCGAACACACTAACAGCCCTAATCCCAAAGATCGATAATGACCAACATCTTAAAAACGTTAAACATTATATGCCAATAGCGCTCAGCAAAGTGGATTACAAAGTATTAATAACACTTTTAGCAAGATGACAATAGGATATTACTTGTGAAATAGTCGGAGATCACCGAACCTGTGGAATTAGAGGCAGATCCATTCTAACCAACATTCACATCGTAAGAAGTTTATTAGAATTGTGTGATAAGATTCTGGATCAAGTAGCTATGCTCCAGATCGACCTGGAGAAAGCTTTCTATCGTGTGCAACACTTTTCTTATATAAAAAATTGGAACATGTAAATGTGGCAAAATTGATTTTACGTTTGGTTAAAATGGCTTATTCCGGTTGTACAACTCACCTCATACTTAACGGAAAGTCAACTATGCACATTACTGTTATGTCTTCTGTCAAACAAGGTTTTCCATTATCGTCCTTATTGTGTAGCATTTATTTAGATGCCCTTTGTAGAAATGTATTTAAAACTAGGCTTATTAGATATTTTACGTTGCAATCTACAGTGATCAAACTGCTGTCGCATGCAAACGATATTGCTTTATTTTGTAAGGTTAAGAAAAGTATGGTAGAAGCCATGAGGGAGGTTAAAGCATTCAGTGAACTAACAGTGATGCGGTCAATTGGGATAAGCGTTGTGGTCTTTGGCATGGCGCTTGGGCCATGAAGCTTGATATTTTCTAAAGCATTTCTTTTACGTCAGCTCCATCTATGTACTTAGGACTTCCGCTGCAGCACTATAAGAAATCAAATGAGTACTATGCATTTGTTGGTGAGGATACGCGCGAGAAGACTAGTAAGGGGGGCGGCTGGGAATTGTTTTATTTTCACGAGCTACTGTTTGTTATGTTTTCTTAATTGCTAAATTGTGGTATGTGATTCAAGTTTTGGCATGTGCCAGAGTCAATGTGCAGAAGCTGCATCGTGTCTTTGCTGTTTTTTTTTCTGGGGTTCGGGATGGGAAAAGTTCGCCGCGACAATCTGTTTCACCGCGTCAGCAAAGGGGGCTGTCATTATCGCATGTGTTTGTCAAACAAGTTGTCTCACGTTTTATATTCCTCCGGGATGAAACCATTCCTTTTCTTTGATTCATAATCCAGACCAGATTATCCGAAAGAGCCCTTCGTTTGTTGTTTCTTCGAGCTTTCGTAAGCAAGGCAAGATTGGTAGCTATCCTTGTGAAGTGATTGACGTGTTTTATTTCCTCTCTGTGCGTTTTTCTCCACGGTATCTGTCAAGTGTCAAACGAAAGCGCTTAACGAGAGACCTTATTGTAAACGTTTTTCCTGTTCCCATTTATCGGTCAGTGCTCCTTGGAGGCGCAGGGCATGATGTTTTATCACGTGTTAAAAAAAATGTCAATTCCACCTTCTCTAAAGACTTTTTTTTTAAAACTAAACACGGATACAATTCCCGTGAAAACTTGGCTACATGAGACAAATATTTACTTTCCGTGGTGTGTTCCCTGTTTTCTATTCAAAGCACCGGGCATAGAGCTTGCATTTTTAGATTGCTAGGACGCTTTACTGTACTGGGATATCCTGAAACGAAATAATAAAGGCTAACCGATAACACCTCACGGAATTTGGTTCCTTTTTGTAAAAAAACAGGCTGAACTTTCTTTTGATTATGTCACGATTCTGGGCCTGCACGCAATATGGTGTTGCAGAATGGCTGTGCGCAATGCTGAAGCGAATGCGCGTCCTGTAAGAATGTATTTTAAAGAAACTGTACGCCGTGTAGAAGCTGTGCATGCCACATTGGTTTGCCCGCCTGAGTAAGTTTCCATACTGGATGTTCTGAAGCGCCTGAATAAATTTTAAAGTTCATGTGGGCATACTTTTTTTTTTTGCGCGCATAATTTTAGATTTAGAAATGTTTTGTACATTTGTCGAGGCAGGCAATCAAAAACTCTCGTGGCCTTGCAGATAGCCTGTCTGGCGTGCAACCGAAGGGTCGTGGGTTCGATCCCGCTCTGCCAAAAATTTCTAGAATTGTTTTTTTAAGGTAAATTAATTACTTTTCGGCCAATAAAGATTTTCCCGTCCCACCAATTCTAACACTGGCACCGACACCGACGCCGACGCAATAGTTTCTGCGATACAAGCTCCCAAAGGCTGTCGCGTTAAAATAAATTGAACCTCGCCTATTCGCGGCGAGATCAGAGCAGTTTATACTGAGAGAGTTTGGCCAATGGGCGGAGCTTGTTGGCCGCTAGAACAAGCGGATTTCGAGGTAACAAAATATGGCGTTACTTCTTTGTCTTGTTCATTCCTGAGAAATCGCGTAGAGTTCCTATGAGTCAGAGCCACAATATGGCGGACGGAAGTAGTCATCCCCCGGTTGTCAGACTACGCTGCTGTGGTTGTCAGGCTGTCAAAATCTTCTTAAGAAGGCCAAACTCTCTCAGTATAAACGGCTCTGGGCGAGATTAGAGTTCCTGTATAGGCTCCCTACGGGAGCCAGAGTTGCGCGTTTGATTCCACGTGCCGCGTGCCGCCCTCGCCGCTATTCGCCGAGATCCGATCACGTGAGGAGCCATATCAAGTGTCGTGCAGCAAAGTAGACGTTGCACGCGCCCCGCGGCGCTGCTATTCGCCGAATTCAGTCACGTGAGGAGCTGAATCCACATGCCATGCATGAACGCGCAACTCTGGCTCCCGTAGGGAGCCTATACAGGAACTCTAGGCGAGATGTTTTTGTATCGCCGCCTGGTGGAACTTTTCGTAACCGAGAGAGTAGTAGAATAACTGTACGAACTCACACAGAATGTCAACAAACGCCCAAAGGGGTGGAGCCAAACCCGATCCGACCAATCACAGCGCAGGAGGGCGGGGCCAAACCCAATCCAACCAATCACAGCGCAGTAGGGCGGGGCCCTTTCCCTCTCTCCCATCCCAGTGACCAATGACAGGCAGTGGGCATCGATGGCCCCGCCCACAGGACATTAGCCAGTGACCAATCGGAGCTCAGCGAGGTCCCGTCACGTGTGAAGTCACGTGTCAGGCGCGTGTCACTTACCGCAGACCGCAAACCACAAACCGCAGACCGCAAACCGCAGACCGCAAACCACAAACCACCGACCTCAAACCACAAGTGTGGTTGACCAGGTGTTGACAACTGCGGTCATCAGCTGACAACAACCACGTGATGTCACACAGGTTCCGAGCTTCGTTCGACAGAGGGCGCTCAGGTGATGTCGCACAGGGTTCGTGCTGCATCTGAAGGAGGGCGCTGCGCTCCGGTCACATGACGGTCACGTGTTTTGAATTTGAATCGCTGCGCGGTAAATGCCCCTTTTATTCGATAGAAAAGGCTCCGCGGCTGGCGGGGACTCGAACTCGCGACTTCCTGATCACCAGCCCGACGCGGTATCCCCTGAGCTACGAGCGCATCGCTTCCGAAGACCGCTTAAGTCGGGTTAGTTGTTTGTGTGTGTGTGCATTCAGACCGCGTGATGTCCCGCGCGCTACTTGGCTTTTGTAATGCGGTTAGAAACAGGATGCTTCATTGCCGCAGGTCGTGTGACGGTGCTCGTCTTCCTATCACGTGATTTCGCGCGCGCGCGATTCAAACGGTGCTCGCGCGGACTCGTCACCTCGGGAATGGCTTTCGTAATCTGGATGAAAAAAAAAACAACCCTACACGGAATTTGAACCCGTCATTGTTCCAGGTCATGTGACGAAGCCTATCTATAAAATTCCGTCATGCAGAAAGAAGTCTAGACAGGTTTCGTATATGTCTCGAGAGATCGGAATGTTATTTTCTTTCTCGGTCGCTTGTCTTTATTCAGCTGTCGCGTGGGGGGCTCGGAACGTCACTTGTGCGCCGGAGGTCGGTCTGACATTTGTAATGCGGTTAAAAACAGGATGCTTCATTGAAGCAAGTCATGTGACCATGGTCGTGTGACGTTGCTCGTCTTCATAACACGTGATTTCGCACGCGCGCGATTGAAACGGTGTTCACGGACTCGTAGCCTCGTGGCGCCCCCTTAGCTGTTGCATTTGGGGTCTTCGAGCCGCTGGATTTTGGCGTCATGTGACGGTCCCCAATAGCAGCAGCTGGGTCTCGCTACATTGGGGTTGAGGTGAGTGTAGAATTTTGAAGCACGCGGACCGTGATTATTGTTGATCCTGCGTAAAGCTTTAAAGTGGCCCTGTTAAAATTTGGGGCCAGCTCGCAAAAAATTTGCAAAGACCCAGCGAATTTGGGGAATAAGCCCCATCTAGTGTTCAGACTGTGAAGTGGTCCTCGTTCAAATTGGGTGCCACCTGATGGTAAAAGCTTCGACCCGATATAAACTTTGGACGTCATGTGACGGTCCAATTGGCAACAGTCGCGGTCCCGCTAATTTGGAGTGAGGTGACGCTAAAACTTTGAAGCTGGCGCACCGTGTTAAATCTTGGTCCAGCGTAAATCCTTGAAGTGGACCTGCTAAACGTTGGGGCAAAGTCTTGAAACTCACAGACCATGCTGGACCCAGTGATTTGTTTTCGAATAAACACCATCTCTCGTTAGAGCTTTGAAGTGCTCATCGCCAAAAATTGCTGACATCTGGTGGTGAAAGCTTCGACCCGCTAAATTTGGGGCGTCGTCTGAAGATTCTCTTAGCAGCAGCTGGATATTTCGCGCGCACACAGTTTAAATTCGGGATTTAGGCGTATCAGTTGTCACCTCCGTTCACAGATGGTGCGCGTCTTTTTGCTAAGCGTCTTTGTTGTTAGGGCATCAGTTATATCTTGCGTCGTGGGTCTGACCTTGCGACACCTGTTGCTGAAAAGTTAAATTGATCGTATTCCGAAGGCGTGCCCATTCATATTTTTGTGCGCGAGCAAGTCCGGGCTTTGTGCGTATGAGTTGCCGATTCCGTTTGTAGATGGCGCGCACCTGAATCTCTTTCAGCTGACGTGAACTTTTACCATTATCGCGCGAAATCTCTCGCTAATTTTAGCGCCAGATTGGTAGATGGCGTCAACTCTATCGCGCGCGCGCGACATCTCTCGCTAATTTAGCGTCATCTGCAGCTGCAGTGTTGGAAAAGGACCGGAGCGTGGTCGCATCCATACGCGCTAAAGACGAGACAAATATGGTGTTTCATATTTTTATTCTCGTACGCTCTAAAAACACCACACTTCTAAATGGAGATCCGGTGTTCATTTTTTTTTTCTTTTCACTCCACGCAACAAAGAAACCATTGGAAACGCTTTACACAAAAAAATGTCACACAAGCTGTTTCAAGATGCAACCGAGGCAAAGAAGTTGTGAAATGACATCTCAGGAGCAACGCGCGATAGGATCCTCGCATCTCAGATAACTCCTTGACGATGTCGCTCACCTTCAGAATGTATCCCGTCGGAGCGTCATCTGGAACGTCATCAATGTTCAGGCAGGCAATCTCGTCTTTCGTCATCCACTCAAAGTCCGACACGGGCAGGGCTTCTCTCATTGTCGCCGCATACAGACCGTTTACGTCCAAGTCCAAAATCTGAGACGGTTCATGCTGCGGGTTAAACGTATCCTTTCCCGGAATATTTGCGACAGCATGGCGGGTTGTGCATTGGGTAATCCCTCCGCGAATACCCTGTTCTAACATGAGATAGGTGTCAGGATCGTCATTTAGCTGCAGTCTTACTTTCAGCGCACACGACAAGCTTAGGGACGGTAACGATACGAAATGTAAAGCCTCAATATCGTACGTCTCCAGCGTTCAGCGTCTAAAGTTTTGGAATACATCGGCCAGCAGGAGGCAGTCCGTCTTTAGGTAAAGGTCGCTGTATTCTCCAAGGTTCTTTAAACCAAAGGTATCGAAAACGACCTGTGCATGTTGGTAGTCCTCTTCACACACACCCCGTTCCCAGTCAACTTGTTAAAAAAAGGCCTCTCGTGGCGGGAGGCTTTGACCCTCGTAACTCTCGAAGCTTGTAATGAAATTATAACAAAACACTCTTTTGCGGGCAAGGAGGTCGACGTGTTCGGTGCTTTCGTTGCAAATGACGTGTTGCGACGTGCTTTCGTTGCAAATGACACAGCGGGAAGAGTCCGCGTGGGAAGCCTCGTTTTCTTGAGTCATTTCAAGAGGCACTTCACTCGACCTGATCAATCGGGGTATTTCCTTCGCTAGAAAGTTGAGAATGAAAATTAATCTTTCTACGCAGTCGGGTCCGCGATAGAGGTATTCCTCAACAATGGAAGAATCTTTTGAGTGGATGTCGAGAAGACAGAAAGAGCTGGGGACGTGATTCTCGTAAACATTGCCCGTCGACTGAGTCGGTTTCAGAATTGCGCTTCAAAGTCGTAAACGCAATAAAAGGGGAACTCTTCCAAGACATGCGTGCTCCGATGAAAGTACACAGTTCGTCACCCTTGTTTGGGAAGACGGTTTTGCCCGGCTTCTTGTCTCTGCACATTGAGAGATGGTCAGATAGCCCGTTTCTTGCCTCTGAAACCCGGTTAGACACGTCTTACAACGAAAGCGTAGGCTTTTGGCATTTGAAAAAAGCCTCGCAAAGTTTGTAATGCCCACAAAATGGTTCTCAGCAAGGAGAAGATCGACATGCTGCTCCAACTCGTCATCAACTACCCTCAGGGGGTAGACAAAGTTTACGTCTTACAACGAAAGCGTAGGCTATTGGCAATTGAAAAAAGCCTCGCAAAGTTTGTAATGCCCACAAAATGGTTCTCAGCAAGGAGAAGATCGACACGCTGCTCCAACTCGTCATCAACTACCTTCAGGGGGTAGACAAAGTTTTTCTCTCTGTCATATAACCAAACACGTTCACTGAGACACAATTTTTACGCTCAAAGGCCCCCACATCCTGTGGAAAGGTGACGGGGAAGGTTTTCGGAAACAGGTACTTGCACATATGTTCACGAAACGAGGATGCTCTTCCTCTGTAAG
Source organism: Ixodes persulcatus (assembly GCA_013358835.2). Lineage (NCBI taxonomy): Eukaryota > Metazoa > Arthropoda > Arachnida > Ixodida > Ixodidae > Ixodes > Ixodes persulcatus. Next base: position 729,630 of record JABSTQ010011583.1, read on the forward strand.
CCCCGTTTGCAGGACGCAAAACGGCGAGCACCGCAAACAACAAAGCACATATCCCGTTCAGATTCGTGAAGACACTCTTGCCTCAAAGCAATGCCTCGTCAGTGTCAGTGAGTGTATAGCATGATGTCTAAAAAAAAGGTTGCCACGTCGTAAGCCTCGGTGTCTCTTTCTTGTAACTCGTATTTAGCCATGAAGTCGCAATGTTTAGCGCAGATTTTCCTGTAAGCAAGGACCATAGGATGCGCACATCCGGGCGCGAAGCACATTCCCACGCGGCGGGAGACTCGCGCGGCTTTTGCTTCACGATAAATGCTCACATGCGTCGCAACAGTGTGGTTTGTAGCGACGCCTGAACGTATACACAAATCGCAATGTTTAGCCAACGAAGGATATCCGATAAAAAGAAAAAGCGGATGCTTGTGCTCAGATATTTTGGTCTGCCGCTGCGTTTTTCTTTTTGTAACACTCACCGTCGAGCTCGGACGTCTCCTTACTGACGACGACATTGATGTGACTGTGCACTTTTTTCATAGTCAGGTCCAAACCGCGTTTGTGGACGGTAATATCAGTAGTTCGATTCAGCGAGTTTGCGCTGAAATAGCTGCCCGATTGGAGCATTATCAGGAACAAGGCTCGGGATTCTTTCTTGTCGGGATCAAAATTTGTACTCTTAGTTTGGGACGATTCCTTCCTCCGAACGTTGGTTGTGGACATTTTTTCTATGCCGAAGCAACTTGCCTCAAAGCAATGCCTCGTCAGTGTCAGTGAGTGTCTTCACGAATCTGAACGGGATATGTGCTTTGTTGTTTGCGGTGCTCGCCGTTTTGCGTCCTGCAAACGGGGCTTACAGAGGAAGAGCATCCTCGTATCGTGAACAAATGTGCAAGTACCTGTTTCCGAAAACCTTCCCCGTCACCTTTCCACAGGATGTGGGGGCCTTTGAGCGTAAAAATGGTGTCTCAGTGAACGTGCTTGGTTATATGACAGCGAGAAAAAGTTTGTCTACCCCCTGAAGGTAGTTGATGACGAGTTGGAGCAGCGTGTCGATTTTCTCCTTGCGGAGAACCATTTTGTGGGCATTACAAACTTTGCGAGGCTTTTTTCCAAATGCCAAAAGTCTACGCTTTCGTTGTAAGACGTAAACTTTGTCTACCCCCTGAGGGTAGTTGATGACGAGTTGGAGCAGCATGTCGATCTTCTCCTTGCTGAGAACCATTTTGTGGGCATTACAAACTTTGCGAGGCTTTTTTCAAATGCCAAAAGCCTACGCTTTCGTTGTAAGACGTGTCTAACCGGGTTTCAGAGGCAAGAAACGGGCTATCTGACTATCTCTCAATGTGCAGAGACAAGAAGCCGGGCAAAACCGTCTTCCCAAACAAGGGTGACGAACTGTGTACTTTCGTCGGAGCACGCATGTCTTGGAGTGAGTGAAAACATTTATTTGACAGAGTCAAATCAGCATCCCATGTCCAGGACGCCGCTTTTGCGGGCTGTGAGTACAGCCCTGTTGATGAGGCGGACCTGATCGGAGTGCAGAGAGCTGGATAGAGCCCTCAGCCAACCCTCATATGTGTTATTCTCAACGGGGATTATTTCAGCATTCTCAGTAGAATCTAAAATAGGTAGCTCAGGGCACGTCCAGGTGACGTGTGCGAGTTTAGCCGGTAGTTGTTTGCACCAGGGGCAGAGGTGGAGGGGTATTTTGTGGATAGAATTTATGAAGCCGAGCTATGTGCGGAAATGTATCTGTCTGGAGTTGTCTCCAGATGACACCCTGCTTTCGCGTGAGCCCATTCGGGCTAGGAAAACTCTGTCTAGCCTGCCTATAGTAGGCGAGGAGTTCGCTATAGCGTCTCTCTACTTGTTCTTGCTCATTTTCCTCCCTTGGGCGCTCACCCGCTCGGAAATGCAGACCTCGAGCCACCTCGTGCGCGCGTTCATTTCCTAATAATCCCGCGTGCCCGGGGCCCAGATGAGCGTCACCTTTGGAAGGTTGGTTCCTTTCCTGAGTACTGCTGCTGCCGCTTTGTAGATTTGCCCTTTTGCGTAATTCCGGCACGCTTGCTGGGAATCAGTGATTATAGTGACACTGTCCCGTCCGCGGCTTGCCGAGGCTGCAAGTGCTATAGCCGTTTCCTCCGCGGCGTCGACGGTGGATGTTCTTATTGATGCCGTGCAGCGGGTTAAGAGATGTTGGTTGATTACACTCAAGGAGTAAATATTTGTGCTCGAGCGTCGAGAGGCATCCGTGTTGAGAGTATTGTCCCAGCTTTGTATTTGTTGCTCTAAGAATCGAATTCTGGCCTGTCTTCTGCCGTCATGTCTCCCCGGTTGCATGTGTCTGGGGATTGGACGAACTGTAATTTTATTTCTGATTTGATCATTTAGAATCTCGATGTCTTCGCTGCCACGGAGGAAACAGTCATATCCTAGTTTTGCGAGGAGATTTCTGCCGGTCGGGCTCTTTGTGAGTCGTTCTAGCTGGTTGAGCAGCTGGGCCTCTGCAAGCTCGGCGTACGTGTTGTGTAGGCCTAGGCTTGCGAGTTTCGCATTTGACGTGCTTACTGGCAGGCCGAGGACGTGTTTAAATTCTTTCCTAATGC